>OY728152.1:1707627689-1708888277 GCA_963277665.1 Viscum album | reverse complement strand
AATCTTGGTGTAGCATACATCACAAGACATTAATGAAATTAAAAGAATATTTTTCATAAAATCTCGGTGTGTTACATGATCAATGTACTTTCATAAACATTATATGTTGGAAAAATATTTCTTGGCATGCACAGATATACCTGTCACCATGACCATAAATTCGTTGATGATACATTTGAATGTTTAAATTATTATTTTTAATTAATTTTTTCCCTAATACTATAATAATTAATTATTTTAATGTAGTTTTCAATGAAAAGGATTTAAATTATTTTTTCTGATTAATTATTTTTCAAAGCAGAAAGGATATTTTATGATGATATTTTTAAAATTTTTATAATTCTTTCATTGTATGTTTTTTAATTTTATTTTTAAGGAAATGGATTTCAAAAATATTTTTTATTTTAAATTTTTTTTCTATGAATTTTTATTTTAATAAAGAAATGTATTATTTGAACATTCAAAATCCATCTCTATATAAGATGAATTCCCATGATATATTTTTTTATTATATGGGATATGATCCAATGACATTATTCATATCCTTTATTAGAATAGTTTATGTAAATTATGAAAATTTATATTTGATAATTCTTTCACATCAATGGATTATACAGTGTAAAAATAATATCCAATATAACATGTAACTTGGGGTTTTCAAGGATGAAAAAATTATTAAACATATCTCATTACCATAGGTTATGATTAGATGTATTTTTTTGATAACAATTTCATTTCATGGATTATGACATGGTTTTCATGAAAAACATCTATTTTTATAGGTAATGATATGATGAATGTGTTATTATCTTATATCATGTAACTCCCCAACCCCAGAATCTACGAATTGGTGCATTATTTTAAAAAATTGGAATGATTTCAAGTAATCATGTCCTGAACGACTGATTGGTTTAGTAGTCTTGGAAAAAATATTCATACTTTAGTTTATCATTACAAATCAAGAAGAAAAACAATACAAATTTATTCCATTAGAGACATCCATGATCCCACGACTATTCCTCAAAGTCACTCATAACAAAATTCTTCATATCCTGCGAAAATGAAACATGAGATAGGGGTGATGTAAGAACCCATTTTTTGCTACGAAAGACTTTGGAATATTCTTGATGATATTCCAGAGCAGCGTCTTCAGACGGCGTGCGATTCCGAACCCCGGAGTGGCCGGAATTAAATTTTCAGTGCGTTCACACTGGAAACAGCAAACAAATGAGATAACTCTTAAACGGAGCTTCAGATCAGAGATCCGAGTGTACGGATGGGTCCGGAATGGGGTGTTTACCTTAGTAACGACATAAAACTTGTTGGCGCAGGATGTTTGGACCCCTCGCCCTCTAATGGAACGTTAAACAGATGAATAAATTAATTAATTTATTCGTTTAATGGAGAAACTCTAGTATCTCCTAAACAGTTTCTCTGATGGGAAAACTGAGGGCACTGTTGATTTCGGAGCGTGTCGTTTACCCTAGGAGGGGTATAAGTTTCACGGGCGCGGGCCATCTGTGAAAAATGGCCCGAGGGGCGTTTTCGTAATTTGGCAGCCTCGAGCGCTAAGTTTAATAACATTTGAACGGGGTCTCGGATTAAAATTCCGAGACCGTCGTTGTGCTCGAAGCGTCGTGTTTACCCCTAGGATGCCCTCCTTTTTGTCTGCTTCGAGAGCGGGGTCGGGGGCGTGCCGGGCGGGGGTGTTTATGTGATATTACTTAAACACACCCCCTCCCTCTTCTCTTCCTCTTCTCCTCCCTCACACCCTCTCCCCTTCCCTCCTCCATTCCGGCGAGCTCCGGCGAGGCGAATCCGGCGATGTGGATCCGGAGAGACGATGGCATGCAGCGGATCGCGCGGGAAGTGTCGGGCGAAGCCCAACAAGGTAGGCGGTGTTCGTTTGAGTTTTAAATCCCGAACCCATATTTGAATTAGAATTTTAGTGTCTAATTGCTGCCCAATCTTTGATCCAATCCCGTAGTCGCGTATATCTTGTCCCGAGATTTCCGGAATGTTATCCGGATCGAAATTTCGACCATCGGATTGTTCCCGGTGGTCCTTGGAAAATTTTCCGGCCATAGCCGGTTTCCGGCGAGGGTCGAAGGCGGCGGACGGCGGCGGCGCGGGCCGGAGCAGGGCCTCCGGCGGTCGGTTGGGCCATCAGCAGGCGGTGGTGGCGCTTCCGGGAGGTGGCGATGGCCTTTGGCGGCGGCTGTCGGAAGCCGGCCGCGGCGCCGGCCGCGGGCGCCGGCAAGCGGAGGAGCGGGGGGGCGCGAAGCGCGCGACCCCCGTGCGTCGACCGCGACCCGCAAAACGCTGGTCGCTGTGGGGAATCAACTGGCCGCGGCGGGGTGAACCGGACCTGCGGCTGAGCCGTGGGCTGGCTGTGCGGACCGGGCCAGCCGACGCGGGCCGGCCCAAGCAGGGCGGACCGGCCGGTCCGGGCCGGTCCGGCCCAAGGGGCTTTGCCCCTCAGTCTTCGGACGCCCGTATTTTGGGCTACGGGCATCCGTTTTGCGCGCCGTCTATGGAAGCACGGATCTTGCGTCAAGACATAGTTTTTGAGATGGTTTCAGGAATTTTTAATTCCTGAAACAAGGGGCCGCGGAGGTGCGGCGTGTCCTTAAGTGGGCGAGCGTATTCCCCGAGTTTCTGGTTTTGGACGACGCGGACGCATGCGACGTCCGCTTTGAGTGTCGTCAATTGTGTTGGGATCCTGGAACTGAGGCGGAGTGTTCCAGGGTGGTTTCAGGCATCGAAACTGGAATTGAGGCGTGGGCCCCATGGTGCGACGCTTGAGATGCGTGCGGCGTTTCACGAATTTTTCACCGGACGTCCGTTCGGGGCGTGCGAGCAGTCGTTTTTGGATGTTTTTCCGAGGGGATTGCAGTGGTACAATATGTCCACCCTAATTCGGCACGATGGTGTGGGGGCCACGAGGGTCGTTTGGGCGTCGACGGTGATCTACCATCTTTATCACCGGACGACCGTTTTGGACAAGTAAATAGTCTATCTTGTGTGCTTTTTCGAGAGGATCGCAACGGTGCGATCCGTTCGTTGAGTTTCGAGACTGGGTTGCAGGTCCCACGTGGCACCGCTCATGTGTGGTGCGCCGAAATGCATCTTTTTTTCCAGATATCTGTTGCACTCATGTGGGTAGTGCTTTTGACGTGTTTTCCCGAGGGGATCGCAACGGTGCGATGCGCCTGACTATTTTCGGGGCCGAGGTTCGGGATCATGGGACGCCGTTCGGGCGTGAGGCGGTGTTGGTGACTATTCCGTCGGGTATCCGCTGGAGGCGAGTAAGTAGTCGATCTCACGTGTCTTTCCACGAGGATTACACCGGTGTGAACAGTTTGGTTGTGCGGAGATTCTTGCACGATCTTGGGAAATATGGAATGTGAAAGGTGCTCCAGTGGCGGTTCGTCCTACCATGTTTGTAGCGGACCCTTGGCGTGTGATCACACACTCTTGGGAGAGTGATATAAATGGTTCATGAGATGTGGATGGTCGTGCCTGGGCCTTTGAGGTGGAGTTGTTACGTCACGCCTTCACGTTGACGTTGGGTGCCATGTGCATGATATCCTTAGGGCTGGAACGAGGTATACTCAGGGAGTATACGAGAGAGCTTGGGGGTACGTGTGGTTTGTACCTGAGATGTTCATGTACTTGGTTGGGGTTGACTTGGGGCCACACGTTGTGTGGGCCCCATGTGCGCGCCATGTTCTTCTTTGCATACTTGGACCTCTCGCGGCGTAGAGGGTCCCTTTTTGCTCGTTTGTTTGGCTAGCAGGGTGGAGTTTATTTCCCCTAGATTTTTGCTCGTTTGTTTGACCAGTAGGGTTGAGTGGTCTCCCCCTGGTTCCGCTTGTGATGGATTGGCCGGTAGCGGTGCTAGTGACACCCAGTTCTGGAGTAGACACTACACCTATTTTGAGTGAGTTGTTCTGGAGTTGGGAGGTTGCGCGATACCACCTCCGTGTTCAGTTGGCCAGTGTTCTGCCCTCTAGTGGAGATGTCTAGAGCAGTTCTGAGTTCTTCCCTCTAGTGGTGCTGGGAAGTGGGTTACTCATCGACCTTTTCGGGTTTACCCTCTAGCAGGGCTGGACAGTGGGTTACTCACTGACTTCTAGGGTTTACCCTCAGGCAGAGACTGGGCAGTGGGTCACCCGACGCTCTTAGGGTCTACCCTCCAGCAAATACTGGGCAGTGGGTCACCCGATGGCCTCTTAGGGTCTACCCTCCGGCGGGGCTGGGCAGTGGGTCGCCTGTCATCTGGTTCCAGGTCTACCCTCCAGCACGGCTGGGAAGTGGGTTGCCTGTCGACTTATTCTAGGTCTACCCTCCAGTGGGGATGGGTAGTGGGTCACCTGAAGATGTATTAAGGTTTACCCTCCAGCAGGGCTGGGCAGTGGGTCACCCAGTATCTTTTTATGGATTACCCTCCAGCGGGGCTGGGCAGCGTGTCACCGGTTGATGTATTAGGGTTTACAGTCTAGCAGGGCTAGGCAGTGGGTCACCCGATATCTGGTTATGTATTACCCTCCAGCGGGGCTGGGTAGTGGGTCTTATGTTGGCATTCCAGACTCAGTCATTTCTACTAGGCTAGTCTGTGTCTTTTCCTCAATTTTTACCAGAGCGGGACCCTTGGTTGTACGGGTCAGTGATGGAACGACTTTATCTTTGAGGAGACCTCTCGACTGCGGGCAGTGAAGAGGCATGGTTTGACTTCCCCTAGAACTCTCAAGTACTAGGGACACATTCACCACCGAGACGTGTTCTTGTGACACGATCTAAAACCATGCGGGCGAGTCAGTGTTGCCCAAAGCGGATAGTGTCGAGGTGTGGTGATTGAGCCCCTTGCCTTGCGGTTTGGGGCAGACGTGCGGGATGCTGGGCATCGATGGAGTTTACCTCTGGGACTGTTGGCTACTCTTTCTTGGGCTGAGCTACGGGATGGAGATCCCCTTAAGACCTTGTTTGAGTTTCTGGTTGAGCATACAGACATGTATATACCTTTTTTCCGGTACCCACTCCTTGGGTTTTGGATACTCTCCTTCCAGGAAAGGCGAAGACGTGCGGGGTATGCCACATGCTTTCTGTTTCTAGCTTCTCGTGATTGGACGAGTCTACTCTCCTGCTATAGGTAGTGAAAGATCGACGATAAGTGAACGTTCTCACCGTTCCTAGCTCCTTGTGTTAGGACGAGTCTTCTATGTTTCTCTTGTTGGGTTGAGCTGGACTATTTACTTCACTTTCAGTTGTACTCCTTTACTATTCCTGTTCACTATACTGCTCACCCTTTGGTACCTCCTTTTGTTTCTCCCTCGAGCCTTCGGGGTATCCTACTGAGTATTTTTATACTCACCCCTTCTTGGGCTTTGCCCGCACTTGGTGTTCCCTTGCAGATGAAGGACAGGTGGAGCGTGACTTCAGTGGAGCGTAAGAGCTTGGGAGCTTGGACCAAGTGCGGTGGTCGTGGCCGGGTTCCAGGTGGGAGACCCGTTAGCCATTTCTTTTTGTTTACTTGTTTTCGGGTTGTGGCACTTTTGATTGGGCTCTTGTTTTTCCCCTTTTTCATTTCAGCTTGCTCTTTGTACTGTTAGAGGACAATGCACTCTGTGTTTTTTATATAGCAGTTGTTCTTTTTTACTCTACTTGTCCTTTCTTTTACTCTGCACTTTTTCATTGAGTTTGTTGTGTGTGTGTGTGTGTGTACGGGTTCTTAGGCAAGGCCTCCCCGAGTTGTTGTTCCTTCGGCGCTGGTTTCCAGCCCCTGGCATATGGAGGCGGGCCTGGGGTAGTTGCGGCTCGAGCCCGGGTAGGGTTGGGCCGTGACAAAGTGGTATCAGAGGTGGTTCGTTCCTTGGGACGTTGTGCAGACATCCCTAAAGGAGGAATTGGTTGGGATATAAGGCAACCGTGTGAACGTGTCTCGAGAGCGGCTCTCAGGCCAGGGAGTCTAGTGATGGTGCGGCGGCTGACGTATCCATTCACCGGGACCTTGATAACCTTCTTGTCGACTCGACATGTTGAGACACTTGTTGCAGGGAAAATTCGTTTGTGCATCACATAGGATCGAGTCTTTGACCGTCCTTATTGAGTCAGCTCCCCATCGTTGTTGTTGATATATGTATATACATATATGCTCATCTGACCGCGGCACTCCTTGATAATATTCAGGATGTCTCCGCGAGGACAGCCAGCCAGGATACCAGCTTTGGTTCGTGACGATGACCTGTGAGCTACGTGGCCACAGTCCATGACCCATCATGCGATCCCCTTTCTTTGGGTGGGCAGGTAGAAGCCCCCCACCTATTGAGCAGCAGGCAGTTTCAGCAGAGCAGGTTGAGCTTGAGTGCAGGTTGAGCGCGGTCCGTGAGTTCCAGCGGCAGGGACAGTTGAGGTTCAATGGTGAGCCAGACCCTCAGGCAGCAGAGGTTTGGCTCGAGGCAGTGGTTCGCCTTTTCAGGCTTGTGCAGATGCCGATAGATCAGAGTGTGGGTTTAGCAGCCACCCTTTTTCGTGGAGCACCTTGGCGTCGGTGGGGTCTGGTGACTCAGTTTCTTGACGTGTCATATCTTTCGTCAGGGTGACTTTCAGTTGTTGCTCCGTGAGGAGTTTTTTCCCTCCTTCTTGCGCTCCATTCAGATTCAGGAGCTCCTTCAGTTTCAGTAGGGAGGGATGACGGTGGCCGAGTACATGGCTAGTTTTGGAGACCGTGCACGCTTTTACCCAGACTTGGTCCATGATGACAACTTCCGAGCACGAAAGTTTTAGCAGGGTCTCCGCCGAGAGATTCGTGTTGTCATAGTACCCTTGGGCATTTCCACATATGCCGGGGTGCTAGAACATACACTGGTGACAGAGGGCTTCCTGTCATGTTTTACGGTTGGTAGTGGCAGTGGGCGGGATGGAGTCGGGACGTCTGTCGTAGCTAGCAGGTGTCGGAGGATAGGATCTCGATGCGGGTGTCCTTCCCACTGCCGGTTTCGGAGACGTGGTCCTAGACCTCTATGGCGAAAAGGCGCAGGGCCTCAGCTTAGGATTCCCCTCCGTGAGTGGATAACGTGTTGTGGTCGTACACCACAGTGGCGTCGTAGGGCACCAGGGCATCCCAGAGAGTGCCGATGCTATACATGTGACGATCGAGGTGAGTTGGCACAAGACTGCCCGACCCGAGTTGCTGAGAGCTTCGGGCAGGCAGCAGGCGCACCACCACGGGAGAGGTAGCGCCATGATCGGAGTAGTGGCTAGAGAGGTGGTGCTAGCAGAGGAGCGGGAGGAGTTGGAGGTGCGGGACAACGTTACGAGATCTCCCCATTACCACTAGGCGGTTCATGTTAGGCTCCGGGAGCTGACGGTTGGGACCACGGGTAGCCGCGAGCTTTGGATGTCTACGATCCTGCAGAGCATGGGATGGTGAGAGGTACCCCTTACGACTCTTCTACTTCTTTTAGTAGAATTGTTGGGATCTGCGTGTGAAAGTATTTTCTCCCTACTCCTTGTTTGAAGTGTTACTAGGGTGACGCAGGGAGTCGGGTGTAACCCTGTGTTGGTAAGGAGAAAGGCGTGAGACCTTTTCCTTTAGTCGATGGTGTTGACTCCTTCGCCTTTTTAGCGTGTAAGAGAGCATCGACTGTGGAACCTTGTGTGACCAGATATCCTTGGGGTTTTCACCATATGGATATTCTGAAGGAGGGAATCACCGGGCCTTATTTCTGGTGTGGGCGGTGATTCCAGTCGCGGCATGTGACGTAGAGGTTTGACCGGGGAGGTGAGCTACCCTCGAAGGCCATTGGGCCATTTGAAACCGTGAGAAGGGATGTCGAGGTACCCTACCGCCTTGCACCATCCCTGAAGTCTGGAGTGGGTGCACGACATCGCAAGGTCTGACCTCGCGTGAACAGATCAATCCTTTGGTTTGTGTGCGGTGGCACAAAGATGTGTGTGGGTTATTCTGTGTATGGGAAACCCAGGTGTGGGCTTAGTACCATGTGTTTCTCCCTAGTTTTTCTTTTCGAGGACGAAAAGCATGAAGGAGGGAATGATGTCAGAACCCAATTTTTTCTATGAAAGACTTTGGAATATTCTTGATGATATTCCAGAGCAGCGCATTCAGACAGCGTGCAATTCCGAGCCCCGGAGTGGCCGAAATTAAATTTTTGGTGCATTCACACTAGAAACACCAAACAAATGAGATAACTCCTAAAAGGAGCTTTATATCATATATGCGAGTGTACAAATGGGTCCGGAATGGGGTTTTTACCCTAGGAACAACATAAAGCATGTTGGCGCGGGATGTTTGGACCCCTCGCCCACTCCCGGAACGTTAAACGGATGAATAAATTAATTAATTTATTCGTTTAATGGGGAAACACTTGTATCTCTTAAATGGTGGCTAGGATGGGAAAACCGAGGGCACCGTTGATTTCGGAGCATGCCATTTACCCTAGAAGGGGTATAAGTTTCGGGGGGCGCGGGGCGTCAGTGAAAAATGGCCCGAGGGGAGTTTTCGTAATTTGGTGGCCTCGGGCGCTATGTTTAATAAATTTTGAACGGTGTCTCAGATTAAAATTATGAGAACTCCGTTGTGCTCGAAGCGTCATGTTTACCCCAAGGACGCCCTCCTTTTTGTCTGCATCGAGAGTGGGGTTGGGGGCGTGCCGGGCGGGGGTGTTTAAGTGTTATTACTTAAACGCACCCCCTCCCTCTTCTCTTCCTGTTCTCCTCCCTCACACCCTCTCCCCTTCCCTCCTCCATTCCGGAGATCTCCGGCGAGGCGAGTCCGGCAAGGTGGCTCTGGCGAGACGATGGCACGCGGCGGATCACGCGGGAAGCGCCGGGCGAAGCCCAACGAGGTAGGGGGTGTTCGTTTGCGTTTTAAATCCCGAACCCCTCTTTGAATTCGAATTTTAGTGTCTAATTGCTGCCCGATCTTCGATCCAAGCCCGTAGTCGCGTAGATATTCTCCCGAGATTTCCGGAATGTTATCTGGATCGAAATTTCGACCACCGGATCGTTCCCGGTGGTCCCTGGAAAATATTCCGGCCACGGCCAGTTTTCGGCGAGGGTCGAAGGCGGCGGACAGCGGCGGCGCAAGGCGGAGTGGTGCGGAGCAGGGCTTCCGGTGGTCGGTCGGGGCTTCAGCAGGCAGCGGCGGCGTTTCTGGGAGGTGGCGGCGGCCTTCGGCGGTGGCTGTCGGAAGCCGGCCGCGGGCGCCGGCAAGCGGAGGAGAGGGGGGGGGGCGAAGCACGCGTCCCTCGTGCGTCGACCGCGACCCACAAAATGCGGGTCGCTGTGGGGAATCAACTGGCCGCGAGGTGGCCGGTCGGCTGGAGCAAGCCACGGCCAGCTGGCCGCGGCGGGGTGAACCGGACCCACGGCTCAGCCACGGGCCGGCCCAAGCAGGGCGGACCGGCCGGTCCGGGCCAGTCCGGCCCAAGGGGCTTTGCCCCTCAGTCTTCGGACGCCCGTATTTTGGGCTACGAGCGTCCATTTCGCGAGCCATCTGCAGCAGCGCGGAGCTTGCGTCAAGATGGAGTTTTTGAGATGGTTTCGGGAATTTTTAATTCCCGAAACGAGGGGCCACGGAGTCGCGACGTGTCCTTAAGTGGGCGAGCGTATTCACCGAGTTTCTTGTTTTGGACGGCGCGGACGCATGTGACGTCCGCTTTGAGTGCCATCAGTTGCGTTGGGACCCTTGCACTGAGGTGGAGGTTTCCAAAGCGGTTTCGGGCGTTAAAACTAGAATTGAGGCTTAGGCCCCAGGGGCTGACTCTTGAGCTGCGTGCGGCATTTCACGACTTTTTCACCGGACGTCCGTTCGGGGCGTGCGAGCAGTCGTTTTTGGATGTTTTTCCGAGGGGAATGCAGTGGTACAATCCGTCCGCCCTAATTCGGCATGATGGTGTGGGGCCTATGAGGGCCGTTTGGGCATCGACGGTGATCTTCCATCTTTATCAGCGGGCGACCATTTTGGACAAGTGAATAGTCCATCTTGTGTACTTTTTTGAGAGGATCGCAACGGTGCAATCCGTTCGTTGAGTTTCGGGACAGGGTTACGGGTCCCACGTGGCACCGCTCGTGTGCGGTGCACCGAAATGCATCTTTTTCTCCGGATATCCCGTTGCACTCATGTGGGTAGTGCTTTTGACGTGTTTTCCCGAGAGGATCGCAATGGTGCGATGCGCCCGACTGTTTTCGGGGCCGAGGCTCGGGATCACGGGACGTCGTTCAGGCGTGAGGCGGTGTTGGTGTCTTTTCCGTCGGGTATCCGTTGGAGGCGAGTAAGTAGTCGATCTCGCATGTTTTCCCACGAGGATTACAACGGTGTGATTCGTTTGGCTGTGCAGAGCCTCTTGCACAATCTTGGGAAATGTGGAATGTGAAAGGTGCTCCAGTGGCGGTTTGTCCTACCATGTTTGTAGCAGACCCTTGGCGTGTGATCGCACACTCTTGGGAGAGTGATATAAATGGTTCATGAGATGTGGTTGGCCGTGCCTGGGCCTTTGAGGTGGAGTGGTTACGTCACGCCTTCGCGTTGACGTTGGGTGCCTTGTGCACGATAGCCTTTGGGCTGGAACGAGGTATACTCAGGGAGTATACGAGAGCGGTTGGGAGTACGTGTGGTTTGTACATAAGATGTTCATGTTCTTGGTTGGGGTTGACTTGGGGCCACACGTTGTGTGGGCCCCATGTGCGCGCCATGTTCTTCTTTGCATACTTGGACCTCTCGCGGCGTAGAGGGTCCCTTTTTGCTCGTTTGTTTGGCTAGCAGGGTGGAGTTTATTTCCCCTAGATTTTTGCTCGTTTGTTTGACCAGTAGGGTTGAGTGGTCTCCCCCTGGTTCCGCTTGTGATGGATTGGCCGGTAGCGGTGCTAGTGACACCCAGTTCTGGAGTAGACACTACACCTATTTTGAGTGAGTTGTTCTGGAGTTGGGAGGTTGCGCGATACCACCTCCGTGTTCAGTTGGCCAGTGTTCTGCCCTCTAGTGGAGATGTCTAGAGCAGTTCTGCGTTCTTCCCTCTAGTGGGGCTGGGAAGTGGGTTACTCATCGACTTTTTCGGGTTTACCCTCTAGCAGGGCTGGACAGTGGGTTACTCACTGACTTCTAGGGTTTACCCTCAGGCAGAGACTGGGCAGTGGGTCACCCGACGCTCTTAGGGTCTACCCTCCAGCAAATACTGGGCAGTGGGTCACCCGATGGCCTCTTAGGGTCTACCCTCCGGCGGGGCTGGGCAGTGGGTCGCCTGTCATCTGGTTCCAGGTCTACCCTCCAGCACGGCTGGGAAGTGGGTTGCCTGTCGACTTATTCTAGGTCTACCCTCCAGTGGGGATGGGTAGTGGGTCACCTGAAGATGTATTAAGGTTTACCCTCCAGCAGGGCTGGGCAGTGGGTCACCCAGTATCTTTTTATGGATTACCCTCCAGCGGGGCTGGGCAGCGTGTCACCGGTTGATGTATTAGGGTTTACAGTCTAGCAGGGCTGGGCAGTGGGTCACCCGATATCTGGTTATGTATTACCCTCCAGCGGGGCTGGGTAGTGGGTCTTATGTTGGCATTCCAGACTCAGTCATTTCTACTAGGCTAGTCTGTGTCTTTTCCTCAATTTTTACCAGAGAGGGACCCTTGGTTGTACGGGTCAGTGATGGAACGACTTTAGCTTTGAGGAGACCTCTCGACTGCGGGCAGTGAAGAGGCATGGTTTGACTTCCCCTAGAACTCTCAAGTACGAGGGACACATTCACCACCGAGACGTGTTCTTGTGACACGATCTAAAACCATGCGGGCGAGTCAGTGTTGCCCAAAGCGGATAGTGTCGAGGTGTGGTGATTGAGCCCCTTGCCTTGCGGTTTGGGGCAGACGTGCGGGATGCTGGGCATCGATGGAGTTTACCTCTGGGACTGTTGGCTACTCTTTCTTGGGCTGAGCTACGGGATGGAGATCCCCTTAAGACCTTGTTTGAGTTTCTGGTTGAGCATACAGACATGTATATACCTTTTTTCCGGTACCCACTCCTTGGGTTTTGGATACTCTCCTTCCAGGAAAGGCGAAGACGTGCGGGGTATGCCACGTGCTTTCTGTTTCTAGCTTCTCGTGATTGGACGAGTCTACTCTCCTGCTATAGGTAGTGAAAGATCGACGATAAGTGAACCTTCTCACCGTTCCTAGCTCCTTGTGTTAGGACGAGTCTTCTATGTTTCTCTTGTTGGGTTGAGCTGGACTATTTACTTCACTTTCAGTTGTACTCCTTTACTATTCCTGTTCACTATACTGCTCACCCTTTGGTACCTCCTTTTGTTTCTCCCTCGAGCCTTCGGGGTATCCTACTGAGTATTTTTATACTCACCCCTTCTTGGGCTTTGCCCGCACTTGGTGTGCCCTTGCAGATGAAGGACAGGTGGAGCGTGACTTTAGTGGAGCGTAAGAGCTTGGGAGCTTGGACCAAGTGCGGTGGTCGTGGCCGGGTTCCAGGTGGGAGACCCGTTAGCTATTTCTTTTTGTTTACTTGTTTTCGGGTTGTGGCACTTTTGATTGGGCTCTTGTTTTTCCCCTTTTTCATTTCAGCTTGCTCTTTGTACTGTTAGAGGACAATGCACTCTGTGTTTTTTATATAGCAGTTGTTCTTTTTTACTCTACTTGTCCTTTCTTTTACTCTGCACTTTTTCATTGAGTTTGTTGTGTGTGTGTGTGTGTGTACGGGTTCTTAGGCAAGGCCTCCCCGAGTTGTTGTTCCTTCGGCGCTGGTTTCCAGCCCCTGGCATATGGAGGCGGGCCTGGGGTAGTTGCGGCTCGAGCCCGGGTAGGGTTGGGCCGTGACAAAGTGGTATCAGAGGTGGTTCGTTCCTTGGGACGTTGTGCAGACATCCCTAAAGGAGGAATTGGTTGGGATATAAGGCAACCATGTGAACGTGTCTCGAGAGCGGCTCTCAGGCCAGGGAGTCTAGTGATGGTGCGGCGGCTGACGTATCCATTCACCGGGACCTTGATAACCTTCTTGTCGACTCGACATGCTGAGACACTTGTTGCAGGGAAAATTCGTTTGTGCATCACATAGGATCGAGTCTTTGACCGTCCTTATTGAGTCAGCTCCCCATCGTTGTTGTTGATATATGTATATACATATATGCTCATCTGACCGCGGCACTCCTTGATAATATTCAGGATGTCTCCGCGAGGACAGCCAGCCAGGATACCAGCTTTGGTTCGTGACGATGACCTGTGAGCTACGTGGCCACAGTCCATGACCCATCATGCGAGCCCCTTTCTTTGGGTGGGCAGGTAGAATCCCCCCACCTATTGAGAAGCAGGCAGTTTCAGCAGAGCAGGTTGAGCTTGAGTGCAGGTTGAGCGCGGTCCGTGAGTTCCAGCGGCAGGGACCGTTGAGGTTCAATGGTGAGCCAGACCCTCAGGCAGCAGAGGTTTGGCTCGAGGCAGTGGTTCGCCTTTTCAGGCTTGTGCAGATGCCGATAGATCAGAGTGTGGGTTTAGCAGCCACCCTTTTTCGTGGAGCACCTTGGCGTCGGTGGGGTCTGGTGACTCAGTTTCTTGACGTGTCATATCTTTCGTCAGGGTGACTTTCAGTTGTTGCTCCGTGAGGAGTTTTTTCCCTCCTTCTTGCGCTCCATTCAGATTCAGGAGCTCCTTCAGTTTCAGTAGGGAGGGATGACGGTGGCCGAGTACATGGCTAGTTTTGGAGACCGTGCACGCTTTTACCCAGACTTGGTCCATGATGACAACTTCCGAGCACGAAAGTTTTAGCAGGGTCTCCGCCGAGAGAATCGTGTTGTCATAGTACCCTTGGGCATTTCCACATATGCCGGGGTGCTAGAACATACACTGGTGACAGAGGGCTTCCTGTCATGTTTTACGGTTGGTAGTGGCAGTGGGAGGGATGGAGTCGGGACGTCTGTCGTAGCTAGCAGGTGTCGGAGGATAGGATCTCGATGCGGGTGTCCTTCCCACTGCCGGTTTCGGAGACGTGGTCCTAGACCTCTATGGCGAAAAGGCGCAGGGCCTCAGCTTAGGATTCCCCTCCGTGAGTGGATCACGTGCTGTGGTCGTACACCACAGTGGCGTCGTAGGGCACCAGGGCATCCCAGAGAGCGCCGATGCTATACATGTGACGATCGAGGTGAGTTGGCACAAGACTGCCCGACCCGAGTTGCTGAGAGCTTCGGGCAGGCAGCAGGCGCACCACCACGGGAGAGGTAGCGCCATGATCGGAGTAGTGGCTAGAGAGGTGGTGCTAGCAGAGGAGCGGGAGGAGTTGGAGGTGCGGGACAACGTTACGAGATCTCCCCATTACCACTAGGCGGTTCATGTCAGGCTCCGGGAGCTGACGGTTGGGACCACGGGTAGCCGCGAGCTTTGGATGTCTACGATCCTGCAGAGCATGGGATGGTGAGAGGTACCCCTTACGACTCTTCTACTTCTTTTAGTAGAATTGTTGGGATCTGCGTGTGAAAGTCTTTTCTCCCTACTCCTTGTTTGAAGTGTTACTAGGGTGACGCAGGGAGTCGGGTGTAACCCTGTGTTGGTAAGGAGAAAGGCGTGAGACCTTTTCCTTTAGTCGATGGTGTTGACTCCTTCGCCTATTTAGCGTGTAAGAGAGCATCGACTGTGGAACCTTGTGTGACCAGATATCCTTGGGTGTTTCACCATATGGATATTCTGAAGGAGGGAATCACCGGGCCTTATTTCTGGTGTGGGCGGTGATTCCAGTCGCGGCATGTGACGTAGAGGTTTGACCGGGGAGGTGAGCTACCCTCGAAATCCATTGGGCCATTTGAAACCGTGCGAAGGGATGGCGAGGTACCCTACCGCCTTGCCCCATCCCTGAAGTCTGGAGTGGGTGCACGACATCGCAAGGTCTGACCTCGCGTGAACAGATCAATCCTTTGGTTTGTGTGCGGTGGCACAAAGATGTGTGTGGGTTATTCTGTGTATGGGAAACCCAGGTGTGGGCTTAGTACCATGTGTTTCTCCCTAGTTTTTCTTTTCGAGGACGAAAAGCATGAAGGAGGGAATGATGTCAGAACCCAATTTTTTCTATGAAAGACTTTGGAATATTCTTGATGATATTCCAGAGCAGCGCCTTCAGACAGCGTGCAATTCCTAGCCCCGGAGTGGCCGAAATTAAATTTTTGGTGCATTCACACTAGAAACACCAAACAAATGAGATAACTCCTAAAAGGAGCTTTATATCATATATGCGAGTGTACAAATGGGTCCGGAATGGGGTTTTTACCCTAGGAACAACATAAAGCATGTTGGCGCGGGATGTTTGGACCCCTCGCCCACTCCCGGAACGTTAAACGGATGAATAAATTAATTAATTTATTCGTTTAATGGGGAAACACTTGTATCTCTTAAATGGTGGCTAGGATGGGAAAACCGAGGGCACCGTTGATTTCGGAGCATGCCATTTACCCTAGAAGGGGTATAAGTTTCAGGGGGCGCGGGGCGTCAGTGAAAAATGGCCCGAGGGGAGTTTTCGTAATTTGGTGGCCTCGGGCGCTATGTTTAATAAATTTTGAACGGTGTCTCAGATTAAAATTATGAGAACTCCGTTGTGCTCGAAGCGTCATGTTTACCCCAAGGACGCCCTCCTTTTTGTCTGCATCGAGAGTGGGGTTGGGGGCGTGCCGGGCGGGGGTGTTTAAGTGTTATTACTTAAACGCACCCCCTCCCTCTTCTCTTCCTGTTCTCCTCCCTCACACCCTCTCCCCTTCCCTCCTCCATTCCGGAGATCTCCGGCGAGGCGAGTCCGGCAAGGTGGCTCTGGCGAGACGATGGCACGCGGCGGATCACGCGGGAAGCGCCGGGCGAAGCCCAACGAGGTAGGGGGTGTTCGTTTGCGTTTTAAATCCCGAACCCCTCTTTGAATTCGAATTTTAGTGTCTAATTGCTGCCCGATCTTCGATCCAAGCCCGTAGTCGCGTAGATATTCTCCCGAGATTTCCGGAATGTTATCTGGATCGAAATTTCGACCACCGGATCGTTCCCGGTGGTCCCTGGAAAATATTCCGGCCACGGCCGGTTTTCGGCGAGGGTCGAAGGCGGCGGACAGCGGCGGCGCAAGGCGGAGTGGTGCGGAGCAGGGCCTCCGGTGGTCGGTCGGGGCTTCAGCAGGCAGCGGCGGCGCTTCTGGGAGGTGGCGGCGGCCTTCGGCGGTGGCTGTCGGAAGCCGGCCGCGGGCGCCGGCAAGCGGAGGAGAGGGGGGGGGGGGGGGGCGAAGCACGCGTCCCTCGTGCGTCGACCGCGACCCACAAAATGCGGGTCGCTGTGGGGAATCAACTGGCCGCGAGGTGGCCGGTCGGCTGGAGCAAGCCACGGCCAGCTAGCCGCGGCGGGGTGAACCGGACCCACGGCTCAGCCGCGGGCCGGCCCAAGCAGGGCGGACCGGCCGGTCCGGGCCAGTCCGGCCCAAGGGGCTTTGCCCCTCAGTCTTCGGACGCCCGTATTTTGGGCTACGAGCGTCCATTTGGCGAGCCATCTGCAGCAGCGCGGAGCTTGCGTCAAGATGGAGTTTTTGAGATGGTTTCGGGAATTTTTAATTCCCGAAACGAGGGGCCACGGAGTCGCGACGTGTCCTTAAGTGGGCGAGCGTATTCACCGAGTTTCTTGTTTTGGACGGCGCGGACGCATGTGACGTCCGCTTTGAGTGCCATCAGTTGCGTTGGGACCCTTGCACTGAGGTGGAGGTTTCCAAAGCGGTTTCGGGCGTTAAAACTAGAATTGAGGCTTAGGCCCCAGGGGCTGACTCTTGAGCTGCGTGCGGCATTTCACGACTTTTTCACCGGACGTCCGTTCGGGGCGTGCGAGCAGTCGTTTTTGGATGTTTTTTCGAGGGGAATGCAGTGGTACAATCCGTCCGCCCTAATTCGGCATGATGGTGTGGGGCCCATGAGGGCCGTTTGGGCATCGACGGTGATCTTCCATCTTTATCAGCGGGCGACCATTTTGGACAAGTGAATAGTACATCTTGTGTACTTTTTTGAGAGGATCGCAACTGTGCAATCCGTTCGTTGAGTTTCGGGACAGGGTTACGGGTCCCACGTGGCACCGCTCGTGTGCGGTGCACCGAAATGCATCTTTTTCTCCGGATATCCCGTTGCACTCATGTGGGTAGTGCTTTTGACGTGTTTTCCCGAGAGGATCGCAATGGTGCGATGCGCCCGACTGTTTTCGGGGCCGAGGCTCGGGATCACGGGACGTCGTTCGGGCGTGAGGCGGTGTTGGTGACTTTTCCGTCGGGTATCCGTTGGAGGCGAGTAAGTAGTCGATCTCGCATGTTTTCCCACGAGGATTACAACGGTGTGATTCGTTTGGCTGTGCAGAGCCTCTTGCACAATCTTGGGAAATGTGGAATGTGAAAGGTGCTCCAGTGGCGGTTTGTCCTACCATGTTTGTAGCAGACCCTTGGCGTGTGATCGCACACTCTTGGGAGAGTGATATAAATGGTTCATGAGATGTGGTTGGCCGTGCCTGGGCCTTTGAGGTGGAGTGGTTACGTCACGCCTTCGCGTTGACGTTGGGTGCCTTGTGCACGATAGCCTTTGGGCTGGAACGAGGTATACTCAGGGAGTATACGAGAGCGGTTGGGAGTACGTGTGGTTTGTACATAAGATGTTCATGTTCTTGGTTGGGGTTGACTTGGGGCCACACGTTGTGTGGGCCCCATGTGCGTGCCGTGTTATGCTTTGCGTAGTTGGACCTCTCGTGGCATAGAGGGTCCCTTTGTGCTCGTTTGTTTGGATAGAAGGGTGGAGTTTATTTTCCCTGGATTTGTGCTCATTTGTTTGACCTGTAGGGTTGAGTGGTCTCACCCTAGTTCCGCTCGCGATGGATTGGCCGGTAGCGGTTCTAGTGACATCCAGTGCTAGAGCAGACACTGCACCTCTTTTGAGTGAGTTGTTCTGGCGTTGGGAGGTTGCGTGATACCCACTCCGTGTTCAGTTGTCCAGTGTTGTGCCCTCTAGTGGAGATGTCTAGAGCAGTTCTGAGTTCTACCCTCCAGCAGGGCTAGGCAGTGGGTTACTCATCGAATTCTTCGGGTTTACCCTCCAACAGGGCTGGGTAGTGGGTTACTTTAACGCCCCGACCCCAGTTACCCAGAGTCGGTGCATTATTACATAACATTGGTATGATCACAAGAAAGATCAAATCTCAAAAGACCAATTGGTTTAGTAGTCTTGGAAACACTAGATATATTCATAAGTCTTACATTACATAATAAAATGAAAAACTACTACAAAAACATATTGTCTCCATAATCCACACTCATATCCCAACATAATATCCCTGTAGGTCATTCATAATTTACTTCTTCACTTCCTGGGAAAAATAAAACATAGAAAAGGGGTGAGCTCAAATGCCTAGTAAGGATAACAATATAGCGGAAACATTCATAAATAAGAATAAACATTTAAGGCAATGTATAACTAAAACAAAAGCCTTTTAAACTTGAACATTTAACATAGTATGGCATAAATAAAATGAAATAATTCCATTTACTTATTCACATGGTTATTCTACTAATCGAATAATTACATGCAAAATCAATAACCACTTTCATAATGATGGAATGCATAATGCTAGACTATCATAACCACATAGCCAAGGTCTCGTGCCAAGACTACAAATAAGATTTTGTCAAGGCCTTGTGCCAAGACACTAGTTTGTCTCATGAGACCTACCGATGGATCGAGGAGCTATAGCGGGCTCCACCCGTCACATATTAAGTCCAATGCATTCCCATATGAAAAGGTTTAAACATAACATAAACATTCGTATTAAAACTAGCATACGAAATGTCAATTCTTTCACCATAAACTATGAATGGTATAAAAATAGCACATCCACAGTCAAACATATCACAAAACCTTCAATAAAATATAGATGTTTTGTATCATAATAAATCAACTTCAAATAATCTTAAAATCCATCAAAGGATGTTGACATAGATGAAATCAAAATTCTTTTTAAAGAAATATCTCCTTTTATTTTGAAATCATTTAAGATCCATATAAAATAAAACATTTTCTTTGAAAATATTCTTATAATCTTGTAAGGGAAGCTTTGAAGATTTTTTAATGGCGGAAAATAGCTGCACCCGCCGTATAAGTTAAAAAAACATTCTTACCTTAATTCTGTCGAAAAGGTTAAAAAGGGCCTTGTTTTGAAAACGATGGAAAGATTCCTTTATAACCCTCTTATAAAAAGTCAAAAAAGGGTATAAATGACTTTAACCCATATTCTTGTAAATAATAAATATGTTTTGAAATACATTTCGAAGAAACATGGATGTGGATGATAAAGAAATCCCAGTAGATTATTACGTATAAACAACCTCAGATAATGAAGAGATTGTGAAATAACCCTTACCTTGTAATTTTCCTTGGTTGGGGTAGGTTAACCTCCTTTATAATGGTGAAATAATTGTTATTAAATTATACAAGAATCATATATATTAATATGATATCATATATGATCTTTTAACATTGATTTGTTAATAATATCTTAGAATTATCGTCGTTTCGGGTGTTAACTTACTCATTCTCTTTTATATGTTTTGTTACATAAGCCATGTTTGTTGTATCTTATTCATATCCAGAATGATATCAAGTCCTTAAACATGATTTTTAAATCATCAAATGATAATTATACTTGAATGGATACGATGGAGAATGAATCTCATCGCGTTCGTGGAGACGGTAGTCCGTACGTACGCACGAGCGACAATATCATTCTTTTGATATTAAAATAATATATAAATGGATGGTATATCATATATACAGAATAATTAACATGTTATATTTATTATTTACATGAGTTACAAATCATTATTATACTCATCCAAATAATAATATATTGAATAACAATTACACCACGACGTGGAGACGGTAAGCCGTACGTACGCATGTATGGTGACATGTTATTCAAAGGGTGGATAGAATACTGAATATGGTTGTACCATATTTATAATAACATCACAGTATATTTGAGATACTGGAGTTATTATTTTAGAATGGTAAGAAAAAAGGAAGAAGAAGTGGAAGAAGAAATGAACTTGGAGAAGGGTGGAGAAATCATTACCTCTTCTTCGGGTTCTTCCTTTTGATTTGATCAAAAGGGCTCATTAGGTTGGATTTCTGATCAAACTAAGGACTCTAGGTTGTAGTGAGGGATGTTGGGAGAGTATTTGGGCAGAGTTTGGCCGAACCAAAAGGCTTTTAAGGTGTGAAGAAATGGGAAGGAGGAGTACCCTTTTATAAGAGGGGTGAGGGGCACCTTTGGAAAAGCTAGAGATATTAGTTTATAATAAATTCATAATCGGTTTCCAATGGCTCCAAAGTTGACTATTCAAAGGTTAAGTTGGGGATGGGTCGAAAACAACTCAACCAATAGAATTAAGACAGGTTTGGGTACTTATATTAACCTTATCTTTAAATATTCACTCTAAGTTAATTAGTTTCACTTTTACAATGTCTCTTTGTATTTTTATATAATATGGTTAATAAACTTACTATATACATCCAAACGACCCCCAAGTGGTCCATTAATGATTAAAATATCATTATATAAGTCTCTTGGCCGAACCTTAGATTTTTAAGAATTTAATATCAATTAATAATATAATATTTGTTTTAAGAACTCTTTTATGTCAATTTTGACACTATTCAATAGTTGATTTTTTTGAAACTCATAACAGATTGATTACTTCGAACAAAGTCAATTAAATAAATCCTAATATATCATATTATCCTAGAAAATTAGTTTAATTCATTAAAAGTTTCATATTATATTTATTTGGGTATTTATAATATCAATTATTTTAATTATTCACTATTATAGTAATTACTGTATCATCATTGTGTCATAAATAAAGTAAATTATTTAATGTCTAAAAATTATAAATAAAATAACATTATGTAGGAAATCTTTTTATATTTCTAATGAATATTTATAATCTAAAATCCAACATATATAACCCTATGTAACAATTATATTTCTAAAAGATATATGCTTGTGTCATTTTTGTATTCATTTTAACATAATTAAAATAAAGTGTCATTATCACTTACAAGTGGAACCATGGGGTCCCAAAATCGACCCAAAGATGCCCATGGTCGACCATGTATCAACCAATAGGGTTAGGACACGTTTTAGGGTAATTTAGTATTATTATAATATTATTTGTTTAACCCTTATTTACCGGATTTACCCTTAACCATGGTAAATAAAATATTTACCGCATTAATTATTCAAAATGTCTAAAAATAAAAGTTACCTATTTACACAATTTGAAAATCCTGATTCAAAATATGGAATCCATTTTCCTAAATTCAAAACAAAGAAGTGGCAGAAATTTATTTAAAATTAATTCCCGCTTTCAAAACAAAAAGCGTGTTTTTAAGAGATAATAACTATCAAAAGATTGACACTTGTTTATGTTCGGTTTAATTGTAAAATAATGTCCAATGACCAAAATTATATTAAATGGTAAAAATATATTCTAAATATACTTTAAAACCACTCAAATTCATAATTTATCACTATTAATTATTTTGAATAAAAAAGTTGTTTTTAATTAAAATTTAGTAATTTTCACTATTCATCAAAATATGAAAGTTATCCGAAATGTACCAAAATTTCACCTTAGGCTAAATTCGATATTCCGAATCCAAAAATGATGTCCATTTTGAAATATAAAATATATATAATTTCAAAAAGTAGGTATTACTATTCATAACGGCTAGTTTGATTGGTTATGGTGTGTTAGAACTCGGTGTTGCGTACAACACACGCTATCACATTATTCAAAGAGAAGCATACCGTAGAAGCTTGGGGTGTTACATTCTCCCATCCTTCAAATAATTTCGTCCTCGAAATTTCTAGAATACTATCGCGTGAAAAGACATGGGTGGTTCTTCATCATAAGTTCCTCGGGTTCCCACGTTGCCTCTTCCATCTTATGGTTTATCCACAAAACTTTTACCAGACGCGTCGTCCGGTTTCTCAGTACTTGTTCTCTCGTATCAAGAATCCTAACGGGCTCTTCACAATAGGAAAGATCGGGTTCCAGTTCTAATTCCTCATAGGTGAGTACATGCGTTGGATCAGGCATGTATTTCCTCAACAGAGATACGTGGAACACATCGTGAACTTTGGAGAGACTTGGCGGCATTGCCAATCGGTAAGCTACAACCCCAATTCGTTCTAGAATTTCGAATGGTCCGATGTACCTGGGACTCAATTTACCTTTCTTACCAAAACGTATGACTCCCTTCCACGGAGATACCTTCAGGAAAACATGATCACCAACTTGAAATTCCAAATCCTTCCTTCGATTATCAGCATAGCTCTTCTGCCTACTTTGAGCTTCTTTGATGTGATTTTGGATTACTTTCACCTTTTCCACCATTTTCTCCACCAGTTCTGGGCCTACAAGTTTTCTTTCACCAACATCATCCCAACAGGTTGGTGTACGACATCTCTTTCCGTATAACGCTTCATATGGTGCCATCTGAATACTCGAATGGATGCTATTTTTATAGGAAAATTCTACCAGAGGTAAATATTGATCCCACATACCCTGAAAGTCAAGTGAGCAAGATCTCAACATGTCCTATAAGGTTTGAATAGTCCGTTCTGATTTCCGTCTGTCTGAGGGTGGTATGCAGTGCTCAAATGAAGTTCAGTATCCAGGGATTTCTGAAGACTTTTCCAGAATCTTGATGTAAAACGGGGATCACGATCAGAAACAATCGATAGGGGTACTCCATGAAGTCTCACAACTTCATTAATATATAGTATTGCTAGACGTTCCAGGGGTAGATCTTCTCTTATAGAAAGAAAATGTGCTGGCTTGGTAAGAAGATAAACAATAACCCATATTGCATCGTTCCTTCTAGGAGTCTTTGGTAGACCTATGACAAAGTCCATCGTAATATTGTCCCATTTCCACTCCGGTATGGGAAGAGGTTGCATGACTCCTCCCGGCTGTTGCCTTCCAGCATTCACTTGTTGACAAACCATACATCATGACACAAAATCAGCAATCTCCCTCTTCATGTTGTCCCACCAAAAATGTTCATTCAAATCTCTATACATTTTGGTGCTCCCAGGGTGTATAGAGAGATTGGAACTATGAGAATCATCCAGCAATTCCCTTTTTAGATCAGGTATATCGGGAACACAAAGTCTCTTCCCAAATTTCAAAATTCCATCTTCATACACAAAGTCTCTCAATCTCCCATCATTCACAGCTTTAATCTTCTTTTGAAATTCTTCATCATCGGTCTGAGTACTCTTAATCCTTTCTATTAAAGATGGTTTGGAAACCATTTGAAAAAGAAATTATGTTTCGCCTTCCCTGGTTATTCCCATGTCCATCTTCACTAGATCCATGAAAATTGGATCCCTTTCAATTCTCATATTGTTCAAAACTCCATGGTCTTTTCTACTCAAAGCATCTGCCACCTTGTTTGCTTTCCCCGGGTGGTAGTGTATCGTGCAATCATAATCCTTGAGTAATTCAAGCCATCTCCTTTGCCTCATGTTGAGTTCTTTTTGTGAGAAAATATACTTCAAACTCTTGTGATCAGTATAAATCTCACATTTTTCACCATAGAGGTAGTGCCTCCATATCTTCAAAGCAAAGATCACAGCTGCTAACTCGAGATCATGAGTAGGATAGTTTTGTTCATGAATTTTCAACTGTCGTGATGCATAGGCAATAACTCTATCATTCTGCATAAGGACACAACCAAGTCCTTTTTTCGATGCATCACTATAAATAACGAACCCATCATTCCCCGATGGTAGAGTCAATATAGGAGCATTGAATAATCTTTTATTCAGTTATTCAAAACATTCTTCACACTCTTTTGTCCAAACAAATTTAACCCATTTACGTGTGAGCTTTGTTAATGGGTTAGCCAATCGGGAAAAATTCTGGAAGAAACGTCGATAATAACCTGCCAAACCAATAAAACTACGTACCTCAGTTATACTCGTAGGTGCTGGCCATTCTTGGATTGCCTTGGTCTTAGAAGGGTCAACAGAGATTCCATCTTTAGAGACAATATGGCCAAGAAAAGAAATCTCCTCAAGCCAGAATTCACACTTGCTAAACTTCCCATATAATTCATGCTTCCTCAGAGTCTTCAAGATAATGCGCAAGTGATTTTGATGATCTTCGTAGGTTTTGGAGTATACCAAGATATCATCAATAAATACCACCACAAATTAATCGAGATACTCCTTGAAAACTCTATTCATCAGATCCATGAATACAGAGGGTGCATTAGTCAATCCAAATGGCATTACAGTAAACTCGTAATGCCCGTACCTGGTTCGAAATGCTGTCTTCGGAATGTCTTCCTTCTTCACACACAACTGATGGTATCCAGATCGAAGGTCAATCTTTGAAAAGTATTGATCTCCATGCAGTTGGTCAAATAAATCATCAATACGAGGTAGGGGATACTTGTTCTTTATCGTTATAGCATTGATCTCCCTATAGTCGATACATAACCTCATAGATCCATCTTTCTTAAAAAGAACAGGGGCTCCCCATGGAGAAACACTAGGGAGAATAAATCCCTTATTACTCAATTCCTCTAGTTGTTTCTTTAGTTTGACTATCTCTACAGTGGCAATTCTATAAGGGGTCTTCGATATAGGACTTGATCCATGAATTAAATCAATGGAAAACTCAACTTCTCATTCTGGAGGATGTCCAGGTAAATCTTCCGGAAATACATCTAAAAATTCTTTCACAATAGGTACATCCTCTATTTGAACATTCCTTTCCTCACCGACAGTTATTTCATTCTCTTCCTCCCCAATAATTGAATTAAGTTGAGCTACTGGGGGTGGGTCTAAATAAGAATTAGGTGGTGACGAATCTGCTCTAAAGATAAGGTGTTCCTTATCATTATCATCAAGAATCGTAACCTCTTTCTTCTTACAATAAATCTTCACATCATAGTCCAAAATCCAGTCTATACCGAGGATTATATCAAACTCAATCATAGGTATAACGATGAGATCAGCAGATAAAGAAAATTTATGTGCTCTAATGGGGACTGATTCACAAAACTTTGTTGCAATGATACTTCCCTTAGGAGTTTTAACTGACAACTCCCTTATTAAATCAAATTGGAAATATCTAATTTTCTTAGAAAACTGGGAAGATATGAAACAATGCGACGATCCAGAGTCAAATAATGCATTTTCTAAACTTGAGAAAACCATTAAATTACCTTCCACCACGTCTTTTGGAGCTTCTACCTCTGTAGTAGTGATAGCATAAGCCTGGACTTGATCCCTTGGCCTTTTCTGAGGTAAGTTCTCCTGACGCTTAGGACATGAATTTTCATAATGCCCCATCTCCCTACAATTGTAGCACTAAACGTTGGTAGCTTCCTTCTTCCCCTTGCAATCATGAGCTTGGTGGCCTTTTTCACCACACTTGTAACAGACTCCCATTACCTTCAAGCAAGTACCGGGATGTTTCTTCCCGCATTTACCACAAGATGGATATTCAACCTTTCCCTTCTTCCCCTTATTTCCATTCCTAGATTGATCAGCAAGTCTCTTCTTCTCTTGCTTTTCTTTAAAGTCATAAGACTTAGAGAATTCATTTTCGGTCTTGATAGCACATGAGACAATGTCTTCGTAGGATGAAAAGGATTGTGAGACTAATGCTCGACGGAGAAATGGTTTTAACCCATCAAAGAAACGATCAATATTACTTCTTGGGTTTCGAATATAATCTCCAGCATACCTTGCTAACCTTGTAAAGTTAGCCTCATACTTTGTGACATTCTCATCCTCCTTTTGTCTCAGACTCAGAAATTGCCTTTCCATATCTGCTCGATGGTCGCGAGGAAAGTATTTTTCTAAAAACAGATCTTTGAACTCCCTCCATTCCATATTTGATACTTCATCATCTTCCTTCATATTTTGAATCAATGACCACCATTGATCAGCATCTCCAGTGAGGCGGTAAACTGCCATGATAACTTTTTCCCTTTCACTGCTCCCCAAAGCCTGAAATATTTTCTCTAGGGAAAATATCCATTGCTCAGCTACTAAAGGATTTGTACTCCCATTGAACGTTGGTGGTTGTTGCCTCATGGATCGATCTAACATTGATCCTCCACACTGCGGATCAGGGTGCTCCATACGGGTAAGTTTATTATTCATAACCTGAGTAAGTTGTCCCAGTATGGTGATTAGCTGATCGGCACCAGTTGCATCACCAACCCCACTATAATTATCTTGAGCAGGAGGGAAATACCTACATGGAGTGCGTGCATTGATACGGTTTACATTTCTTCAACTAGGCGCCATTTCTAAACAATGGCATAAACTAGATCAGTTTATGAATCAAAATACATAATCCCATACTTATAAAACACTTAACATAAATTGAACTATTTATGTATATAATCCATAATCATAAGAATGTTTTATTTGAGGAAGTATATACTCATAATCCCTTCAAAATGATTTGAAAAGAAAAGTGAGAGTTATCCTAAGAATATCCCCTGGGAGTGTCGTAACCAAGAGTGCAGCAAGGCCCGTTGTCGTGCACCAGTTCCCGTTCGAGTCTAGCTCAAAGCGGTGTTTTCGGGTTTTACCCCTAGGTACATCTGTGCCAGAGCCTCCTCTACCTGCTCGTATCCAGACAGGGATGTATTGCTTGGAAAACTCACAAAATCTCTACAATACCAAAATTCTAGGAAGTTCTTCTATACTAATCCTCAAAGTTCATCTTATGTCTACGTGCTCTAATCAGAGTTTATGTAAATCTATTTTCCAAGGTTTGTACTAAACTTCCTATGATACCAACTGTAACGCCCCGACCCCAGTTACCCAGAGTCGGTGCATTATTACATAACATTGGTATGATCACAAGAAAGATCAAATCTTGAAAGACCGATTGGTTTAGTAGTCTTGGAAACACTAGATATATTCATAAGTCTTACATTACATCATAAAATGAAAACCTACTACAAAAACATATTGTCTCCATAATCCACACTCATATCCCCACATAATATCCTTGTAGGTCATTCATAATTTACTTCTTCACTTCCTGGGAAAAATAAAACATAGAAAAGGGGTGAGCTCAAATGCCCAGTAAGGATAACAATATAGCGGAAAATTTCATAAATAAGAATAAACATTTAAGGCAATGTATAACTAAAACAAAAGCCTTTTAAACATTAACATTTAACATAGTATGGCATAAATAAATTGAAATAATTCCATTTAATTATTCACATGGTTATTCTACTAATCGAATAATCACATGGAAAATCAATAACCACTTTCATAATGATGGAATGCATAATGCCAGACTATCATAACCACATAGCCAAGGCCTCGTGCCAAGACTACAAATAAGATTTTGTCAAGGCCTTGTGCTAAGACACTAGTTTGTCTCATGAGACCTACCGATGCATCGAGGAGCTATAGCGGGCTCCACCCGTCACATATTAAGTCCAATGCATTCCCATATGAAAAGGTTTAAACATAACATAAACATTCGTATTAAAACTAGCATATGAAATGTCAATCCTTTCACCATAAACTATGAATGGTATAAAAATAGCACATACACAGTCAAACATATCACAAAACCTTCAATACAATATAGAAGTTTTGTATCATAATAAATCAACTTCAAATAATCTTAAAATCCATCAAAGGATGTTGACATAGATAAAATCAAAATTCTTTTTAAAGAAATATCTCCTTTTATTTTGAAATAATTTAAGATCCATATAAAATAAAACATTTTCTTTGAAAATATTCTTATAAGCTTGTAAGGGAAGCTTTGAAGATTTTATAACGGCGGAAAATAGCCGCACCCGCCGTATAATTTAAAAAAAACATTCTTACCTTAATTCTGTCGAAAAGGTTAAAAAGGGCCTTGTTTTGAAAACGACGGAAAGATTCCTTTATAACCCTCTTATAAAAAGTCAAACAAGGGTATAAATGACTTTAACCCATATTCTTGTAAATAATAAATATGTTTTGAAATACATTTCTAAGAAACATGGATGTGGATGATAAAGAAATCCCAGTAGATTATTACGTATAAACAACCTCGGATAATGAAGAGATTGTGAAATAACCCTTACCTTGTACTTTTCCTTGGTTGGGGTAGGTTAACCTCCTGTATAATGGTGAAATAATTTTTATTAAATTATACAAGAATCATATATATTAATATGATATCATATATGATCTTTTAACATTGATTTGTTAATAATATCTTAGAATTATCGTCGTTTCGGGTGTTAACATACTCATTTTCTTTTATATGTTTTGTTACATAAGCCATGTTTGTTGTATCTTATTCATATCCATAATGATATCAAGTCCTTAAACATAATTTTTGAATCATCAAATGATAATTATACTTGAATGGATACGATGGAGAATTAATCTCATCGCGTTCGTGGAGACGGTAGTCCGTACGTACGCACGAGCGACAATATCATTCTTTTGATATTAAAATAATATATAAATGGATGGTATTTCATATATACAGAATCAGTAACATGTTATATTTATTATTTACATGAGTTACACATCATTATTATACCCATCCATATAATAATATATTGAATAACAATTACACCACGACGTGGAGACGGTAAGCCGTACGTACGCACGTATGGTGACATGTTATTCAAAGGGTGGATAAAATACTGAATATGGTTGTACCATATTTATAATAACATCACAGTATATGTGAGATACTGGAGTTATTATTTTATAATGGTAAGAACAAAGGAAGAAGAAGTGGAAGAATAAATGAACTTGGAGAAGGGTGGTGAAATCATTACCTCTTCTTCGGGTTATTCCTTTTGATTTGATCAAAAGGGCTCTTTAGGTTGGCTTTATGATCAAACTAAGGCCTCTAGGTTGTAGTGAGGGATGTTGGGAGAGTATTTGGGCAGAGTTTGGCCGAACCAAAAGGCTTTGAAGGTGTGAAAAAATGGGAAGGAGGAGTTCCCTTTTATAAGAGGGGTGAGGGGCACCTTTGGAAAAGCTAGAGATATTAGTTTATAATAAATTCATAATCGGTTTCAAATGGCTCCAAAGTTGACTATTCAAAGGTTAAGATGGGGATGGGTCGAAAAAAACTCCACCAATCGAATTTAGACAGGTCTGGGTACTTATATTAACCTTATCTTTAAGTATTAACTCTAAGTTAATTAGTTTCACTTTTACAATGTCTCTTGGTATTTTTATATAATATGGTTAATAAACCTACTATATACATTCAAACGACCCCCAAGTGGTCCATTAATGATGAACCTATCATGATATATGTCTATTGGCCGAACATTATATTTTTAGGAATTTAATATCAATTAATAATATAATATTTGTTTTAAGAACTCTTTTATTTCAATTTTGACACTATTCAATAGTTGATTTTTTTGAAACTCATAAAAGATTGATTACTTCGAAAAACGTCAATTAAATCAATCCTAATATATCATATTATCCTATAAAATTAGTTTAATTCATTAAAAGTTTCATAATATATTTATTTGGGTATTTATAATATCAATTATTTTAATTTTTCACTATTATAGTAATTACTGCATCATCATTGTGTCATAAATAAAATAAATTATTTAATGTCTAAAAATTATAAATAAAATATCCTTATGTATTAAATCTTTTTATCTTTCTAATGAATATTTATAATCTAAAATCCAACATATATAACCCTATGTAACAATTATTTTTTCTAAAAGATATATGCTTGTGTCATTTTTGTATTCATTTTAACATAATTAAAATAAAGTGTCATTATCACTTACAAGTGGATCCATGGGGTCCCCAAATCGACCCATAGATGCCCATGGTAGACCATGTATCAACCAATAGGGTTAGGACACGTTTTAGGGTAATTTAGTATTATTATAATATTATTTTTTTAACCCTTATTTACCGGATTTACCCTTAACCATGGTAAATAAAATATTTACCGCAGTAATTATTCAAAATGTCTAAAAATAAAAGTTATCTGTTTACACAATTTGAACATCCTGATTCCAAATATGGAATCCATTTTCCTAAATTCAAAACACAGAAGTGGCAGAAATTAATTTAAAATTAATTCCCGCTGTCAAAACAAAAAGCGTGTTTTTAAGAGATAATAACTATCAAAAGATTGACACTTGTTTATGTTCGGTTTAATTGTAAAATTATGTACAATGACCAACATTATATTAAATGGTAAAAATATATTCTAAATATAATTTAAAACCACTCAAATTCATAATTTATCACTATTAATTATTTTGATTAAAAAAGTTGTTTTTAATTAAAATTTAGAAATTTTCACTATTCATCAAAATATGAATGTTATCCAAAATGTACCAAAATTTCACCTTAGGCTAAATTCGATATTCCAAATCCAAAAATGATGTCCATTTTGAAATATAAAATATATATAATTTCAAAAAGTAGGTATTACTATTCATAACAGCTAGTTTGATTGGTTATGGTGTGTTGGAACTCGGTGTCGCGAACAACACACGCTATCACATTATTCAAAGAGAAGTGTACCGTAGAAGCTTGGGGTGTTACAGTTACTCACTAACTTCTAGGGTTTACCCTCCGGTAGAGAATGGGAAGTGGGTCATCTGATGCTCTTAGGGTCTACCCTCCAGCAGAGACTGGGTAGTGGGTCACCCAACGACCTCTTAGGGTCTACCCTCCAGCGGGGCTGGGCAGTGGGTCACCCGTCGTCTGGTTCCAGGTCTACCCTCCAGCACGGCTGGGCAGTGGGTCGCCTGTTGACTTATTCCAGGTCTACCCTCCATTGGGGCTGGGTTGTGGGTCGCCTGACGATGTATTATGGTTTACCCTCCAACAGGGCTGGGCAGTGGATGACCCAGTATCTTTTTATGGATTACCCTCCAGCGGGGCAAGGCAGTGGGTCGTCGTTTGATGTATTAGGGTTTACCCTCCAGCAGGGCCGGGCAGTGGGTCACCCGATATCTGGTTATGAATTACCCTCCAGCGGGACTTGGCAGTGGGTCTTTTTTTGGCATTCCAGACTCAGTCTTTTCTACTATGCTAGTCTGTGGCTTTTCCTCCTTGTTTACTGGAGTGGGACCCTTGGTTGTACGGGTCGGTAATGGAACGACTTTATCTTTGAGGAGACCTCTCGACTGCGGGGCAGTGACGAGGCGTGGTTTGACTTCCCCAGGAACTCTCAAGTACGAGGGACACTTTCCCCACCGAGACGCGTTCTTGAGACGCGATCTAAAACCGTGTGGGCAAGTCAGTGCCACCCAAAGCGGATAGTGTCGAGGTTTGGTGATTGAGCCCCTTGGCTTGCGGTTCAGGGAAGACGTGCGGGATGCTGGGCATCAATGGAGTTTACCTCTAGGACTGTTGGCTACTCTTTCATGGGCTGAGCTACGGGATGGAGATCCCCTTTCGACCTTGTTCGGCTTTCTGGTTGAGCATACAGACATGTATATACCTTGTTTCCGGTAACCACTCCATGGGTTTTGGCTACTCTCTTTCCAGGAAAGGCGAAGACGCGCGGGGTATGCCACGTGCTTTCCGTGTCGAGCTTCTCGTGGTTGGATGAGTCTACTCTCCTTCTTTAGGTATAGAAAGATTGACGAGAAGTTCACCTTCTCACCGTTCCTAGCTCCTTGTGATAGGACGAGTATTCTACGTTTCTCTTGTTGGGTTGAGCTGGACTCTTTACTTCACTTTCAGTTGTACTCCTCTACTTTTCATGCTCGCTCGACTGCTCACCCTTCGGTACCTCCTTTTGTTGCTCCCTCGAGCCTTCGGGGTATCCTACTGAGTATTTTTATACTCACCCCTGCTTGGGCTTTGCCCGCACTTGGTGTTCCCTTGCAGACGATGGACAAGTGGAGTGTGACTTCAGTGGATCATAGGATCTTGGGAGCTTGGACCACGTGCGGTGGTCGTGGCCGGGTTCCAGGTGGGAGACACGTCAGCTGTTTTTTTTTGTTTACCTGTTGTCGGGTTGTGGAACATTTCATTGGGCATGTGTTTTGCCCTTTTTTCTTTTCAGCATGTACATTGTACTGTTAGAGGTCAATGCACTCTCTGGTTTTTATATAGCAGTTGTTCCTTTTACTCTGCTTGTCCTTTGTTTTACTCTGCACTTTTGCATTGAGTTTTCTGCGTGTGTGTGTGTACAGGTTCTTAGGCAAGGCCTCCCCGAGTTTTTGTGCCTTCGGCGCTGGTCGCCAGCCCCTGGCCTATGGAGGCGGGCCTGGGGTAGTTGCAGCCCGAGCCCGGGTAGGGTCGGGTCGTGACAGGTGAGCCCAGATTCTCATAAAGAGTATGAAATATAGTTGAATATAACATAAAAATTATGCATGGTGAATAATTAAAATCACATTCCTTAATAAATAGTAAACATAAGATCTTTATGAAAGGAATATTAGCTGGGTAAATAATGCCATAATAAAAACATAGTCATTAGTGTTCTAATACTCGAATAAAAACATAAAATATCAATAACTAATCTCATAGTTATGAAATTCATAATTAAATAAATTCTGAAACATTTTGTCAAGGCCTCATCCAAGATGTCTAAAAATGATTAAGTATTCAGCCAATACTATATATCAAAAATGGAAAGAGGCCTCGACCAATTCCATGTATAATTATCTCAAGATACCTATCGATTCAACGAGGAGCTATAGCGGGCTCCACCCATCACATAATAAGTCCAATGCATTCCTCATATGAAAATGTTGAATCATAATCTTAACATTCATATTAAAACTAAAAATATAAAATGTAAATATTTTAACCACAAACCATGAATGGTATAAAAATATCACATCCACAGTCAGACATAACCAATTCAATACTGTATGGAATATTTTATTATAATAGATAAACCTTAATAGATAATAATAAAGGAGATTTACATAAGTGAAAAATAATCATCAAAATTATTTGAGTGAAATATACCCTTATTTCTTGAAAACATTTACAAGTCTCACTATTTATCAAGAAGACTTTTAAAATAGATTTTTGAATCAAAGTGTCCCATAACACTTTGAAACTTTTAAAAGAAATTTTACTTTTAAAACATTACTGTCCATATAAATAAATACTTACCACCATTTTTAGAACATGGGAATTAATGATAAAGATTTAGAATAATCAAGCTTTAAAACATTTAAAATGATATTTTAGTTAGAGTTCTTGACCAAAAGAGATAAACATGAATTCAAATAATTGAGGTAATCAAAACTTTATAATATCATGAGAATAAAGGGACTCATGATATACTATGTCAATGTACATTATATAAACCATATAAAAGTAAATTTGTGTATATCAAGAAAGGAGTCTCAGTGGAATGTAAGTTGACATGAAATCTCTTATAAAAACTGTATCTTTGGTTAAGGATAAATCAACAAAATAATTATGTGTGAAAAATATAAATAAACACAATATGATTGGATAGATAGTGTAAATATATCAGAGGATGTTCGCACATATTCTTGTAAAAACCACACCAATGAATTGGGTTTTTAACTCAATAAATGGAGATTTAGTTTAAATTACTCATATCAAGTTAATATCGATGTATTTCGAATTTATTAACGGATTGATTATGTGTATCAAAAGTATATCCACAGAAAGGAAAGTGTAAACTACTAAAAAAATAATAAATAGTGATTCCAAACCTAATCGTGGAATAAAATAATCAATGAAGTATGCATAAAGCTCAATGAGTGGAAATTGAAATTTGAAATTCCCTTAACGATTTGTTAATTTAGGAGACATACACCCCCTGAATGAAGTATCTTATAATGAAGATGTAAATAATTATATGAAAAAAATAATACTATCATGGGTAGTAAATACTCCACAGAATAGGAAATAGTGTCCAATATAACATGAATCTCACGTGAATAAAAGTGAGATGAAAAACCCTTACTTCGATGTAATCAATCTAGTGGTGTGAACAAAAGTTAATAACAACATTATAAATAACAGAATACCATGAATATAATGAGAATAATGATATTATATATCAAATGGGAGTAAAAAATACACAACATGAAATAAATAAGAGGCAAAAAATGGAAATCTCACAGAATTAAATGTGAGATAAGAAACCCCTTACCTCAAGTCTGACTTGTCTTGAATGTTCCTTGTTCTTCCAAAATAATAAAATTTTCTTAATTTATACTTAATTATGAAATTTTTTAATTTCTATTATTCATTTTATATCTCTTATTACCTTACCATAACAATTAGTTAATTATTTGAGTTCATATTGGATATTTTATCAATTTTCTGAACATTAGTAAAAAATGACCTTGTTATAATTACAATTTTTCCATGTGGTCGAAATTAAATTATCTCCAAAATGATATAAATGATTTATATATAATATATATATTGTATATCCAGTATATATATGTATTTATAGTACTACATAACATTGGGAGATACGAAATTAAATGCACAGTTCATGGAGACGGTAAGTCGTACGTATGCATGACCACTACATTCATATTGATTTTGTATTTTAATTGAATTAAAACATAATTATAAAAAACTATATTCTAATTCAAGTACAATATCATATATAAAATCATTAAATAATAACATTATAAATCCCACAAAAGTCATTAACGAGTTATATCACTTAGAGGGGGTGGTAGTCCGCACTTCCTCAAATGAAATTATCGCGTTTTACCCAAAATGGAAACCATAAAGGTATAATATAAATGGAAAATACAATAGAAAGAAAAAAAACATCATATATATCATAAATAAATATTTTTACATCTTTCTGTCCACCATGAGAGAAGTTAGGAGAGAATCGAACAATCATCATTTCGTGAGGTGTTAGATTTCCAACCACAAAAATAGTATGATCTTCGCCCATTAGATGCAGGTGTGTGTAAGTGTAGTTCGAATCCATTTCATAAAAACATCCTTGTATATTGAGGATGATTTTTTTGTTATAATAGAAAGTAAAAGAAAGAGTATAGATGGGTTGGATATGTTAAATAAAATAAAATAAAAAAATAATTTAAGAGAAACTGTTGCCATTAATTTGGGTAACTTCCTTTAGTTTGAAGCAAAAGGACTTCTTGAAGTGACTTCTGCCTATGGTCTAGCTTCTATGTTTAAGAGTGGGATCTGGAGAGCTTATTTTGGTAGGGTTTGGATGAGACATGGGGCTAAAGAGGTGTGTGGAATGTGTGGTGTCCTTTTATAATGGGGAGGAGGGGCTCTTTATAAAAGTGTGAAAATATTATTTTATTGTATAATGATATTCGGTTTTCAATGGTACAAAACTAATTAATGTAAAATATAAAAGACTCATGGTCGAAATAAAATCATCCAATGTGAATTGTTTAAATTTTGGATAACATTTTAAAAGTAATAATCTTATTTATTAAAATCATTTATTTATGAGGTAAATAATACATCATTATTGGGTCATAAATAATTTAAATTATTTATGTCTACAAATTATAAAAATATACCATAATTTTTGAAATATTATTATATTTATAATGAATATTTATAGTTGAATATCTTACTTATATAACCACATGTAAAAATTGTTTTACTAAAAGATATTTTTTATATTATTTATTCTTTACTTTAAGTTAATTAAAATAAAGTGTCATTCTCATTAATATGTAGATCAATGGGGTCCCAAAATCGACTCAAGGATGCCCATGGTCGGCCATGACTCATCCAATATGGTTATGAAAAGGGTTATGATAATTTTGTATTATTATAATATTCTTTTTATGTTGAATTACATATTTATCTTTAACCGCAGTAAATAAAAGTCAACAATTACTATTCACCAAAAATTATTTTCATCTTATTGAACAATATTTTACTTACTAATAATAACCATGTATCTCGGATTTTAGAAATTCTATTCAATGATGTGGTAAAATTTAATTTAAATGAAAAGGTTGTATTTTTTAACTACTACTTAGTGCCTTCACTATTCATCAAAAATTCATGTTTTTCAGCAAAATACAAAAAATTCTGCCTAATAAATATTTGATATTCCGAATTCAAAAATGATTTCTATTTTACCAAATTAAAAATATAGAAGTTGTATTAATTAATTTAATGTTAATTCCCATTTTGAAAAAATAGTGTGTTTTTAATAAACAATAGCTCTCAAAAGATTGACATTTGTTTTTGTATAATTTCAAAGTGAAATTAATTCCAATGAGAAAAATTGTATTAAAGGGTAAAAATATAATCTAATTAAACTTAAAAACCAATTTAAAATATAATATTACCGTATAAATAAATTATATTAAAAGGTATATTTGAATTAAAATAAAGTATTTCTCACTATTGAATAAAATAAATATTATTAGAAAAATACAAAAATTTCATCCAAAGTAATTTTTTATGTCCCTATTCTAAAGAAGAATTTTATTTCATAAAATTGAATATGTAAAAGGGTCAAATATTTTATTTAAAAGGGGTTCTCCATTAAAATATGGTGAAATGTAATTTTTTTATAAAATACATTTTTTTCTTAATATTTTAATTTGTTCTTATAATATGTCTAAGAAACACATAATAGATTAGTTAAAATTAAATAGAGTATATAAAATTCAAATTCTAGTTAATACTATTCATAACCGCTTTTGAACGGCCAGTTTTGTAACATATGGTGTGCTCGAACTCAATCTTGCGTGTAGTGAAAGCTATTGAATTTAATGAAAATAACCTACTATGAAATCATGGGGTGTTACATTCAACCCTACTTCAATAAATTGCATCTTTGAAATTTGAAATTGGTTTTCAAAAATAAATGGATAAAACTAGAAAAATACCTTAGTGGAAAACAAACATCAGAAATTGGGTTAATTAAAATTTATCTTAATAAGAGAGAAAGGGAGATTAAAAAGACACAACCAAATTATGATCACGATTAGGATAACATTGTTGGAAATTAGAGACACATTATAGGAGTAAAAACATAAATATTTATAGGTGGTGATTGAGGTCATCAATCACAAACAAGTGTAAAATTGATGGCCTCAAAGCCGTCAATCTATGATGATTTAAAATATCATTGGTTCAACAAATAATAAATAATTATGATCACACATTTTTTGTTTTAAGATCTCTTCCATAAAGTTTAATTATTAATTTATTCATAGAATAAGAAAACAAAAAAAATACTTTCCATGTAGAGTTTCACCCTTCATCAAATTCTTACCACAAACTCATCTTTCACTCGAAATGATGATTATTATAGATGAATTGGTAACAAAAGAATCAACATATATAGAATAAAATAATCCACAATGGATGAACTATATATTTCCCTTTTCAGTAGAGATTAACCAAGAAAAAAATTATTACTAAAAGATTAGATGATCCTAAAAGGATAACACTTTAGAGAAAGAAATACTAATCATAATTTTCTAAAATTAAAACAACAATACCCAATGTTTAATAAAAACATTCAATAAAAAATTTCCCTTAAAATAATTCAATATATTCCATACTAATATTGAAACCCAAATCTCAAAAGAATTTTCATACATAGTCATCCATGTTAAATTGCATCTACCAATACTATCGACTACTCTTAAATTCACATACTTTAAATTAATTAAACTAATCAAATATTATCTATGATAGGTTAATAAATTCTATAAATAACCCAAATAATTATAAATCCACAATAAAAACATGGGTATGAAAACATTATAACACATCAAATAAAATCCAATAGTATTCTATTTTCCATAGGCATATAGTATTCCCAATAGAGAAAACATCTTCCAAATTAACATTTTTCACTTAATCACCAAATCATTTACCTATACCAAGTATATCCCTTTGATAAGATAGAAGATCCCAAATAAACTTATTATTGATCAATATATTCATTTAACTAAAAATAATTAGTCACAATAACTGGGGAGTTCACGTAGTCCAGTGGTAGGCGATATATCCCAATCGCACTATGGTTGTAGGTTCGATTGCTATAGCATTGTCTGACATGATGGGTTGTCACACGGTCTGCATGTTTTACTTTTTTAAAAACTATATAATCTTATAAAATTCCCCAAAATGAGGTAGATTCAAAACGTAACTATAACATAATTTCATCACAAATGTAATCTCATACCTCACATTTTGATCCCAAAATTTAATAACTTACAGTTTCCTCAAACTCATTGATCATATAAAACAAAATTGTTATTTATAACTATATCTACAAGAGAAAAAAATTTCCTCAATTATAATTTCAAATTGACAATATGTAGGGTTAAAAAGATGAGAGAAAATTATTCCTAAGTAATACCATCAACAAAGAGCACTAATAATTTTTAAACATTTCGACATCCATTTATTTCCACAAAGATTCGTACATGACCAAGAGTATATCATATATAATAGGGAATTTACTCAGGTAATGTCCATGTCCCCTACATTTAAGGAAAGAAAATTTAAATGGATTCTTGGGACAATTTTTTTCATCCATAGTACTATTCATTTTTCCTCAGAAATTCTTTACTTAATGTCCTTCATTCCATACATAAAGAATTTCATTGTTACATTAAGAAAACTTCCAAGGTGTCTCCTTCCACATTTCGTACATGATGGAAAATCATATTTATTTTTCTCGTGGTCTTCACTTCTGGAGATCTTATCATTCACCTCTTTTCTCTTCATTGTTGAGTCCAGGAGTTGGTTAACATATATGTTGTCTATCAATTTATTAGAAAACTAATTTAGCATGAACAAGATATCTTTGAAACCTATCATCATTCCATTTATTTGCTCATTTCCACAACTCTTCCCACCTTGTACATCATCATCTATGATATTATGACTTACTTGGAATCTATCCAATGACTAACACAATAAGGCATAGTGTGAGTCATAAAATAATTTAGAGAATATCATTATAGTATATTTTTTTATCTAAAACACCTTATGATTAACCAATGTTATTTATTCTCATCTTATATTAAAATCCATCAAATTATTTTGTAAATAAAATTTGAATTATCCTAAACATATCTCCTGGGAGTGTCATAACCAATAGTGCAACAAGGCCCGTTTTTGTGTACCATGATACCCTGGGTCAAGCCCAAAACACCTTGTTAGAATATTCACTCCTAGGTACATCTGTGCTAGAGTCATCAATACCTTCTCGTATCCAGACAGGGATGTATTTATTAGAAAATATACAAAATCTCTACATTACCAAAATTCTAGGACGTTCTTATGTACTGATCGTCAAAGTCTATCTTATGGTAATGTGCTCTTATTAGAATTTATCTAAATATAGTTTCCAAAGATTGTACTAAACATCCTATGATATCAACTGTAATGCCCCAACCCTAGAATATAGAAGCCGGTGCATTATTTTAATACATTGGAATGATTACAAGGAATCAAGTCCCAAAGGATCATTTATTTTAGTAGTCTTAGAACCAAGATATATACTTATGTTCAATTATACAACTTGAAAAGAAAAACTACACTAATTTTATCCATTAGAAACATCCAAGCTTCCATGATTATACATACATGTCACTCATAATTGAAATCTACATATCTTAGAAAAATGAAACATTAGAAATGGGTGATCTATGATTCTGAGTAAGAGTAATAAAACAGTAGAAGATAACATAAACAATAGGCATGATGAATAATTGAAAACACATTCCTTAACGAATAATAAACATGACCTCTTTCTGGCAAGAATATGAGCTATGTATATAATGCCATAATAAAACATAGTTATGGGTGTTCTACTAGTCGAATGACCATATGAAATATCAATATCTAATCTCATAATTATGGAATGCATAATACCAGACGTTCTGAAACATTTTTCAAGGCCGCGTCCAAGACGTCTAAAATTAATTAAGCCCTCGTCCAAATCCATATATCAAAAATTTGGAAAGTATTGGCCAATTCCTCGTAAAATTGTCTCATGTTACCAATTGAGGCATTTGGGAGCTATAGAGGTCCCCAAACCTCAATTACCATTTCTAATTCATTCTTCATATTAAACAGTTCAAACATAATGGGATCATTCGTATTAGAACTAGAATATGAAATCTCAATATTTTAACCACAAACCATAAATGGTATAAAAATAGCACATCCACAGTCTAAGATAACATAATAAATACAATATAAAAGATTTTATTATAATTTATCAACATCAATTGAGTATAATAACTTATATTTAAATAGATGAAAAATAATCAACAAAATTATTAGAAAGAAATATCTACCTTTTTTTAAAAAACATTTTAAAGTCTCACTATTTATCAAGAAGTCAATTAAAATGGATTTTTGAATCAAAGATTCCCATACATCTTTGAATATTTTAAAAGGAATTTTAAATTTAAAACATTAATTTCTATATAAATAAATCCTTAAATCCATTTTTAAATCATGGAAGTTATTGAGAAATATTTACAATAATAAATCATTAAAACATTTAAAATGATATTTTAGTTACAGTTCCTAACCAAAAGAGACACACCTGAATACAAATAATAAATGTATTCAAAATATTATAATATCATGATAATAAATGGATTCATGAAATATTATGTCAATGTACATTATATGAACAATATGAATGTGAATTGGTGTATAACAACAAAGATTCTCAATGGAAAGTAATTTGATGTAAAATGTCTTATAAAAAATGTATCTGTATGATAAGGATAAATCAGCGATATAATTATGTGTGAAAAATATAAATACTCTCAATATGATTGGATATTCAGTGTAATTTAATCAGAGGTCATTCACATGTATTCTAGTAAAAACCACAACAATAATTGGATGTTTAACGCAATAAATGAAGATTGAGTTAAAAGTACTATTATCAAGTTCATATCGATGACTTGAGAATTTATCAATGGAGTGATTATGTGTATCAAAAGTATATACACAGAATGGGTAGTGTAAATTACTTAATAGATAATAAATACTTATTCCACACTTAATCATGGAGTAAAATAATCAATGAAGTATGCATAAATCCCAATGAATGGAAATTGAAATTTGAAATTTCCTTACCGATTTTGTAATTTACGAAACACACACCCCATGAAAGAATTATCATACAATGAAGATGTAAATACACATAAATTAAATTATATTACAAAAATAATACAATCATGGGTGGTAAATACTCCACACAAATTAAAATAGTGTCTAATATAACATGAATTTCACTAGAATAAAAATGAGATGAAAAACCCGTACATCGATATAATCAATCTAGTCGTAAATAACCCAAAAATGAATAATTGAATAACATGAATATAAATTGAATCATGATAATATTTATCAAATGGAAGTACACAATACACCTCATTCAATAAATAAGTGGCGAATAATGGAAATATCGCAGAATTAAAAGTCAGATAAGAAACCCCTTACCTCATGTATGACTTGTCTTGTATGTTCCTTGGTCTTCCTAAATAATAAAAATATGTTAATTTATACTTTATTAAGAACATTTTTAATGTTTTTCATTACTTTTATATCACTTATTACCATGCTATAAAAATTAGTTAATTATTTGAGTTCGTATTTGATATTTTATCGATGTTTGGAACATGAGTAAAAACTGAACTTTTTATAATTAAAATTTTTCCATGCAGTCAAAAGTCAATTATCTCCATAATGATATAAATGATACAGATATCATATATATATATATATTATCCAGTATATATATAGGTATTTATAACAGTACGTATCATTTGGAGATAAGAAATGAAATGCATCGTTCATGGAGACGGTAAGCCGTACGTACGCATGAACGCTATTGTCATTTCTATTTTTTATTTTAATGGAGTTAAAACATAATTATACATAGTTTTATTATAATTATAGTATAATATAATATATAATATCATTAACTACATAATTCATACGTCTCACAAATGTCATTAATGAGTCATATCACTTTTAGGGGGCGGTAGTCCACACTTCCTCAAATGAAATTTTTTGCGTTTTACCCATAATGTAAATAATAAAGGTATGATATATATGAAAAATACATAATCACAAAAAAGAATAATATATATCATATATAAACACATTTCTATCTTAATTACCACCATGATAGGCGGTAGGAGATAATCGAATAATCATCATTTCTTGAGGCGTTAGTTTTCCAACCACAGAAACAATATGTTCTTCAACCATTAGATGGTGATATGGTTAAATTTTGTTGAATCCCACTCATAAAAATATACTAGTATATTGAGAATACTGGTTTTGTTATAAAATAAAGGAATACAAATAGTTAATGTGGATTGGAGAATTAAAATAAAAAAAACATAATAATTTAAGAGAAACTCTTACCTTTAAGTTGAGTAACAGCCTTTGGTTTGATCCAAAAGGACTTGATGAAGTGACTTATGCATAAGATAAGGCTTATAGGTGTAAGATTTGGATCTCTTATTATTATTTGTTAGGGGTAGTATGAGACAAGGGGCTTGAGAGGTATGTGTAATGGGTTAGAAGTGGTGTCCTTTTATTAGCAGAAGGAGTGGATCTTTAGGAAAGTGTGAAAATATTATTTTATTATATAGTGATATTCGGTTTCTAAATTTCCAAAACTAATTAAAGTAAAATATACTATGACTCATGGTATAAAAAAATAATACAATAAGAATTGTATAGGTATTGGATAATTTTTTAATATTAATAATATTATTTATTTAAATCATTTTTAATGAGGTAAATACTATATCATTATTTTTTCATAAATAATTTAATTTATTTGATGTCTAAAAATTAAAAAAAATACAATAATGGTTGAAATATTTTTTTTTCCAATGAATATATATAGTAAAAATTATGACTTAAATAACCCCATGTAAATATTTATTAACTAAAAGATATTTGGTTTTGTCATTTTTTCCATTACATTAAGTTAATTAAAATAAAGTGTAATTATCATTCATAAGTGGCTCCATGGGGTCCCAAAATTGACCCAAGGATGTCCATTGTCGGCCATGACTCATAAAATAAGGTTAGTACAAGTGTTATGTAAATTTTGTATAATAATAAAATTCTTTTTACCATGAATGGCCCAATTTACCTTTAACCGTGGTAAATAAAAGTCAAAATTTAATATTCACTAAAAATTATTTTCAACTTATTGAACCACATTTTACTTACTAATAACAACCATTTATCCTGTAGTTTCGAAATTCAATTCACAGAAGTGGTAAATTTTCATTTAAATGAAAAAGACTGAATTTTTAACTACTACATAGTGGTTTCACTATTCATCAAAAATTGATATTTTTCAGAAAAATACCAAAAATTAAGCCTAATCTTCATTTGATATTTCAAATTCAAAAATGATGTCTATTTTACAAAATTCAAAACAAAGAAGTTGTATTAATTAATTCAAAATTAATTCCCATTTTCAAAATAAATAGCATGTTTTTAAGAAACAATAACTATCAAACGATTGACACTTGTTTATGTATAATTTCAAAGTTAAATTAATTCCAATGGAAAAAATTGTATTAAATAGTAAAAATATAACTTATTTACACTTGAAAAACAATTTAAAATATAATATAACCTTATAAATAAATTAGATTAAAATTCAATTTTGAATTAAGATACATTATTTCTCATAATTCAAAAAAATGAATCTTGTTAGAAAAATACCAAAATTTAATCCAAAGAAAATTTCCATGTCCTGATTCTAAAGAAGAATTTTTTTTTCCAAATTTATTATTTAAAAGAGTCAAATATTTTATTTTAGAATGTTTCTCCATTAAAATGTGGTAAAATTGATTTTTTTAAATACCTTTTTTATCTGAAAAAATGAATTTGTTCTTATAAAATGTATAAGAAACACATAATACATATGTTAAAATTATATGGATTATATAAAACTTTATATATGGTTAACACTATTCATATCCACTTTTGGACGACAAGTTTGGTATGGTGTGGTGCAGTCAAACTCGGTAGTGCTTGTAACGCTAGATAATGAATTTAAAGAAAATAACTTAATATAAAATAATGGGGTGTTTCATTATCCCCTACTTCAACAAATTATATCCTTGAAATTTGAAATTGTACTTTGATATTAAAAGGTTAAAAATCGAAAAATACCTTTGTGGAAAACCCACATTAGAAATTGGGTTAATAAAATTCTGTCTCAATAAGAGGGAAATAGAGACGAAAAGTCACCACCAAATTATGATCTCGATTTGGAGAACATTGGTGGAAATTAGAAGACACATAATTTGAAAAAAAAATACAAATTTATAGGGATTGATTGAGGTCATCAGTCACAAATAAGTGTAAAATTGAGGGCTTCGAAGCCATCAATCTATGATGATTCAAAATATCATCAGTTCAAAAAAACATAAAGCATTAGGATAACACATTTTTGGTTTTAAGATCCCTTCCCTAATGTTTAATAATTAATTTATTCTTATAATAAGAAAACAAAAATTTACTTGTCAATTATAGTTTCATCCGTCATCAAATTCTTACCACAAACTCATATTTCACTCTAAATGAAGAGTATTAAAGATGACATGGTCACACTAGAAGAGTTAGAATAAAATTGTAGAGAATCACATAATCCATAATGGATGAACTATATATTTTCATTCACATTTGTGATTAACCAATACAAAAATGGTTAGTTAAGACTAGATAATCAAAAAAGGTTAAAACTTTATACAAAAAAAATACTAATTTTATTTTTCTGAAATAAAAACAACAATACCCAAATTTGAATAAATACCATTGAATAAAACAATTTCCATAAAATTTTTCAATATAATAAAAACTTATATTGAAACAAAAAATAAAGAAGAATTTTCTTACATAGTCTTTCACGTAAATTGTATCTCTAAAAAATATCGACTACTCATAAAGTCACAAACATAAAATTAATTAACCTAATCACATATTTTCTATGATAGGTTAATCATTTTGATAAATTACCCAAATCGATATAAATTCACAATAAATACATAGGTAAAAAACACCATTACTCTTCAAATGAAATCGCAGAGTATTATATTTTTAGGCATATAGTATTCCCAATAGAGAGATCAACTTCCAAAATAACATTTATCACTTAATAACCGAATAATTTTCCTATACTAACGATATCTATTTGATAAGACACAAGATCCCAAATAAACATATTATTGATTAATAAAATCATTTAACTAAAAATAATTAGTCACACTAAACAGGGACTTCACGTAGATCAATGGTAGTAGATAAATACCAGGCGTACTAAGGTTGTGGGTTTGATTCCCACATCTTCGTCCCACGTGATGGGTTGTCACACGGTATGTGTGTTGTCCTTTTTTCAAATACTATATAATTTTATAATATTCAAAAAAATGAGATATATTCCTCAATGTAACTATAACATAATTCCATCACAAATTTTATCTCTTACCTCGCATTTTCATCCCAAAATTTAATAACTTGTAATTGATTCAATCTCAATGACCATATAAAACCAAATTGTTATTAATAATTATATCCACAAAGGAAAAAATAATTTTTCCTCAAATATTATTTTCACATGACAAATTGCAGGGTTACAAATACTAGATAAAAGTGTTCAGAAGTAATCTCATCAACAAAGAGCATTAATACCTTTTAAACATTTCTCTATCCATTTATTTCCACATAGCTTCTTCCTTAACCAAGAGGATATCCTATAGAATAGGGAATTCAGTCGGGTAATGGCAAGGTCCCAACAATTAAGGAAAATGACTTTAAATGGATTCTTGTGAAAAAATTTATTTTCATCCATAGTACTCTTCATTTTTTCACTGAAATTCATTACTTTATGTCCTTCTTTCCCACACATAATGAATTTATTTATTCCATTAAGACACCTTCTGATGTGTCTCCTTCCATGTATCCAACATGATAGAAAATAAGCTTTCTTTTATCCTTGGTCTTCACAATTGGAGCTCTTATCATTCACCTCTTTCCTATTCATTGTTGAGTCCGGGAGTTGGTTAACATTTATGTTGTTGATTTTATTTTTGGAAAACTGATTCAGCATGAACACGATAACTTTCAAAACTATCAAAATTAAATTTTATTGCTCGTTTCCACAACTGTTGTCACCTTGTAAATCATATTAAATGTTATTATGAGTTCTTGGAATCCAGCCATTGACGAATACAATAAGGAAAATGTGATTCATAAAATCATTTAGAGAATATCATAACACTGTATTTTTAATCTAAAAATCCTCAGAATTAAGGAAATCTATTAATTCTAATCTTATATTAAAATCCTTCATAGCAGTTTGTAAAGAAAATGTGAATTATCCTAAGCATATCCACCATGATTATCATAACCAAGAGTGCAACAAGGACCGTTGTTGTGTACCAGAATACCCTGGGTCCAGCTCGAAACTCCTTGTCATAGTTTTCACAAATAGGAATATCGGTGCAAGAGCCAGCTCTATCTTCTCATATACAAACAGAGATGTGTTTCTTGGAAAATACAAAAAAACTCTACATTACCAAAATTATAGGAATTTATTGAATAATAATCCATAAATTCTATCTTAATGTAATGAGATATAAACAATGTTTATCTAAATCTAGTTTCCAAGGATTGTACTAAACTCCCTATGATACCACATGTAATGCCTCAACCCTAGAATCTAGGAGATAATGCATTATTTTAATACATTGGAATGATTACAAGGAATAAATTCCCAAATGACCATTTTTTAGTAGTTTTTAAATAAGATACATACTTATGTTCAACATTACAACATGAAATGAAAAACAACACTAATTTATATCATTAAAATCTTCCATGCTTCCATGATTATTCCTGCAAGTCACTCATAACTAACTTCTTCATATCCTGGGAAAATGAAACATTAGATATGGGTGATCACTGATGCTCAGTAAGAGTAATAAATACAAGGGAAGATGACATAAATATTATGCATGAGGATGAATTGAAAACACATGCCTTAATGTATAACAAATATTAGCACTTTATGGAAGGAATATGAGCTGAGTAAATAATTCCATAAAAAAACATTTTCATGGGTGTTCTACTAGTTGAATAACCACATTAAATATATATAGCAAATCTCATAATGATGGAATGAATAATTTTTGAGATTTTGAAACATTTTTTCAAGGCCTCGGCCAAGACGTCTAAAAATGATTAAGGCCCCGGCCAAAACCATATATCAAAAATTGGGAAAGACCTTATCCAATTCCACGTCTAATTGTCTCACGTGATCTATAGATGCATCTATGAGCTATAGAAAGATACACCTATCACTTACTAAGTCCAATTAATTTCTTATATTAAAATATTGAAACATAATATGAACATTCGTATTAAAACTAGCATATGAAATGTCAATATTTTAACCACATTCCATGAATGGTATAAAAATTGCACATCCACAGTCAAACATCACTCATTCAATAAAATATGGAATATTTTATTATAATAGATCAACCTCAATAGAAAATAATAAATGATATTGACATAGATGAAATATAATCATCAAAATTATTTAAGAGAAATATCCCTCTTTTTTCATGAAAACATTTAAAAGTCTCACTGTTTATCAAGTAGCCATTTAAAACAGATTTTTGAATAAAGTGTCCCATTCCACATAGAAACTTATAAAAAGAATATTTATTTTAATACTTTAGTGTCCATATAAATAAATCCTTAAAAACATTGTTAAAACATGGACATTAATGAGAAACATTTAGAATAATAAATCATTAATAATTGTAAAATTATATTTTAGATAGAGTTCTTAACCAATAGAGAGACACATGAATACAAATAATTGAGGTAATAAAAACATTATAATATCATGAGAATAATGGGATTCATGATATACTATGTAAAAGTAAATTATATACAACGTATAAATTTGAATTGGCGTATAACAACAAATAAGTCTCAATTTAATGTAAATGGATATAAAATCTTGTATGAAGACTGTATCCTTAGGTAAAGGATGAATCTATGACATAATTATATGTGAAAAATATAAATACACTCAATAATATTAGATATCTTGAGTAAATAAATCAGCGGACATGATAACATTTTCTAGTAAAAACCACACCAATGAATTGGATGTTTAACTCAATAAATTTAGATTGAGTTAAAAATAGTCTTATCAAGTTCATATTGATGACTTGAGAATTTATCAGTGGACTGATTATGTGTATCAATATTATATCCATAGAATGGGGAGTGGAAATTAATAAAAAAATAATTATTAGTGATTCCACATCTAATCATGGAGTAAAATAATCAAAGTATGTGTAAAGCCCAATGAGTGGAAATTGAAATTTTAAATTCCATTACCGATTTGGTAATTTACAAAACATACACCACACGAAATAAGTACCATAAAATGAAGATATAAATACACATAAATTGTGGAATATTACAAAAATAATACTATCATGGTATGTACATACTCCACACAAAAGGAAATAGGGGCCAGTATAGCATGAATCTCACTAGAATAAAATTGAGATGGAAAACCCTTACATCTTTGTAATTAATTGAGTAGTATGAACAAAAGTTAATAACCACAAAATGAATCATATAATACCATGAATATAATGTGAATAATTATAATATATTTCAAATGTATTTACACAACACACCACAAGAAATAAATAAGTGGCGAATAATGGAACTCACAGAATTAAAAGTGAGGTAAGAAACCCCTTTACCTCTAGTCCGACTTGTCTTGTATATTTCTTATTCATCTGGAATAATAAACATAAGATAATTTTCAAATTATTAAGAATATTTATAATGTTTATTCTTCTGGTTATATCTCGTATTACCTTGCTATAAAATTTAGTTAATTATTTGAGTTCATATTGGAGATTTTATCTATGTTCGGAACATGAGTAAAAAATGAACATGTTATAATTAAAATTTTTCCATTTGGTCAAAAGTAAATTATCTACAGAATGATATACATGATATATATATCATATATATAATATATATATTATATATATATGTATTTATAAGAATACATAACATTTAGAGATAAGAAATGAAATGCACCGTTCATGGAGATATTAAGTCGTATGTACGCATGAATGCTACATTCATTTATATTTTGTATTTTAATTGAATTAAAACATAAGTATACATAGATATTTTATAATTATAGTATAATATCATGTATAATATCATTAAATCAATACTTTATACGTCTCACACAAGTAATTAACGAGTCATATAATTTTGAGGGGGCAGCAGTCAGCACTTCCTCAAATGAAATTATCACGTTATAACAATAATGGAAACCATAAAGATATGATATAAAATGAAAATAAAGAATTAAAAAGATAAAATAAACATAATATATATCATATATAAATAATTCTTCGTCTTAAATTCCCCCATGAGAGGCGGTAAGAGATAATCGAACAATCGTCATTTCGTGATGTGTTAGTTTGTCAACCACAGAAACAATATGATCTTCACCCATTAGATGGAGGTGTGTGTAACTGTAGATCTATTCTTTCTCATTAAATCATAATTTTATATTGAAGATACTGGTTATGTTATAAAAAAATAAATAGATTTTAGTGAGGTTGGAGATTTAAAATAAAACAAAATAAAACAAATGAATTTAAGAGAAACTGTTACCTGTAATTTGGGTAACTTCCATTGGTATGAACAAAAATGACTTCTTGAAGTGACTTATACATAAGGTAAGGCATATAGGTGTGAGAGTGGTATATTTAGTGCTTATTTGGGTAGGTTTTGGATGATCTAAAGGGCTTCAACATTTTGTGGAATGGGGTAGAAGTGGAGTCCTTTTATAAGGAGGAGGAGGGGATCTTTAGGAATGTGTGAAAATATTTTTTATTATATTGTGATATTCAGTTTCTAAAAGTCCAATACTAATTAAAGTCAAAGATAAGATGACTCTGGCGTAAAATGAAATCGTCCAATAAGAATTTTATAGGTTTTTGATATTGTTTTAATACTAATAATCATATTTATTTAAATCATTTATTAATGATTTAAATACTACATCATTTTTGTGTCATTAATAATTTTATTTATTTTATGTCTAAAAATTATAAAAAAATTCCATAATTTATTAAATATTTCTAGATTTGTAATTAATATTTATAGTTGAATGGATAACTTATATAACCTTATGCAAAAATTTATTTACTAAAATATTTATTTGTATATAATTTTTTCCATTACATTATGTTAATTAAAATGAAGGGCCATTATCATTCAGAAGTGGCTTTATGGGTTCCAAAAATTGAAACAAGTATTCTCATGGTCGTCCATGACTCATCAAATAAGTTTAGGACAAGTGTTAAGGTAATTTTGTAATATTATAATATTCTTTTTACATTGAATTACCCTATTTACCTTAAACAATAGTAAATAGAAGTCAAAATGTACTATTCAAAAAAACTATTTTCATCTTATTGATGCACAATTTACATACTAATAACAACCATGTATCTCAGATTTTCAAAATTCAATTTACAGAAGCGGTAAATTTTCATTTAAATGAAAATGTCAGATTTTTTATCTACTACATAGTTGTTTCACTATTCATAAAAAATTTATGTTTTTCAGAAAAATAAAGAAAATTCAGCCTAATATATATTTGATATTAATAATTAAAAAATTATTTATATGTTACCAAATTCAATATATTGATTTTTTATTAATTAATTTATAATTAATTCCCATTTTCAAAAAAATAGCGTGTTTTTAAGAAACAATAACTATCAATAGATTGACACTTGTTTATGTATAATTTCGAAGTGAAATTAACTCCAATGAACAAAATTGGATTAAAGGGTAAAAATATAATCTAATTTCACATGAAATCCAATTTAAAATTTAATCTCTCATTATAAATAAATAATAATAAACGAAAGTTTTGAATTAAAATATAGTATTTCCCCCTATTCAAAAAAATGAATATTATTAGAAAAATACCAAAATTTCATCTAAAGTAAATTTTGATGTTCTAATTCTAAATTTTAATTTTATTTTGTCAAATTGAATATGTAAAGGGGTAAAATATTGGATTTATAAAGGTGTCGATATTAAAATGTTGTAAAATTGAATTTTTTTTTTGAAAATTATATTTTTATCTGAAAAATACATTTTTATCGGAAAAATTAAATTTTTTCTTATTATATGTCAAAGAAACACATAATAGATAAGTCAAAATAACCTGAAGTATATAAAATTCAAAATCCAGTTAATACTATTCATAACTGATTTTGAATGGCTAGTTTGGTAAGTCGTGGTGCACTTGAACTCAGTGTTGCGTGTAGCACAAGCTATCGAATTTAAAGAAAATAACATTCTATGAAATATAGGGGTCTTACATATCACATTTATATTGTATTCCATTATGTTATGGGTGATACCTATACCTTACATCAATGCAATATGTATTGATAAATGGAATATAAATAAAAGTGTAAATGGTTTATAGCTCAATCCTAAAAATAATTACCCACAAATAGAAGGGTACACTGATCATATCCTAATCCAAAAAATTAGTGGGTATACTAAATTTAGCCTCAACTTGTACATAAGATAGTATATAGGTTATAATCCATGATAAAAAAATAAAAGGATATGTGGTTTATATCCCAATAATAAAAATTATAGGGTATAAAGTTTTTATCTAAATTCATAAAATAAGAGGTAATATTGGATATAACCCATTCATAAAAATTATTGGGTACATAGGTTGAATCCCATTCCAAAAAAAAGATAGAGCACAAGTAGTGTCCGCAGACAAAAAATAACAGGGTCCATGAGTGTTTTCCCAATCCCAGAACTGGTAAACATGTGATTATCTAAATCCTAACATGTTATTAGGGTCTTGGTACAAAATAATAAATATTTTTTTGTGTATGACACAATTACATGTCTTATTCATTTGTTATTATTTCATGGATAATTCCCTTTAATACCTTATGATTCATGTCTTATGAAATTCCAATCATTTTGCATTGAATCTTGATTAAAATCATTGATATAAAGGGTATGATATTCAAATTTTATGATAATATGCTCATACACTTATTCCCTTGTGTTGATTCATATATCCATGTTTTACATTTAGTAAGAATTTTACCTTACACATTTCTAATGATTGCATTCAATAATGTTATGAATACAGGTTTTCCAAATGAATTCAAAAGGGGGATGATCAATATGGGAGATGTTAAAGATATTTCACTAAGTTTAAAGATTATTTTTTCTTGTTTACAATGACACTAAACTATTACTATCATCGGTAATGGAGTTTTTAATGGGCTAAATTTAAATCTAAGATGATGAAATATCATTGAATGTAAATCATGTGTAACTATTGTTTTGATTTATATATTTCATGAAAATATAACATCTAATTATTAATTTCTGGACAAATGAATCTAATACACATAATAAATAATAATTTTTTTCGTTCACTTAAATTTTCATAATAAATGAAATTTTTTTCATTGAATGTTATTATTGGGATACTTCATTGTATATAACTAGTTGATTGTTTCTATTGAGGAGTTCAATCGTAGTGGTTTAGAGGAACTAAGACTAATAATAATAATTTGTTTTCTTGATCACTTTTTTTTCTATGGTTTTTTGTTTTATTTGGTTGGAAAGGTATAAAAACTAGAACAATTTCACCCTTGGACAATCTTTTGGGGTCAAAACCAAGTTCCTCATGGTGAATCATGCTAGTTTTCAAGACCAATGGGAAGACGATCACTTCCTTAGGCACTTCATGTCTATAAGGCTACTGTTTATATTTTTGAATCTCGTCTAGTAGGACATTCGAGAGATACAGAGTATGAAGGAAACCATGTTTTCATATTTTAGGTTTTGAAGTCCTACCATGATATTCCTCTCAAGGAGTATGGTATCTTTGTATACCTACAATAAAGGGGGTGTATAATTTTTTTTGGATGTTCTGGGAATCCATTTATAAATACTTACTAGATGGTCTTGTACACCATTATATCAGTAATAAAATATTATAGGATTTATTTAGAACTATTCAATAAATATATTCAGTTAATTCAAAGATATTTCATTATATGATGAGTAATTATAATACAACTAAGACATTAATTTGAGAAATTTTTTATTTGACTCTCTTTAGTTTTGAACATTTGTTAGATATGATTCAAGGATCCTTTCAGTCATTTATATCAAAAAGTTTATTGGGATTAAAACCTAATCTCATCAAATATGGGAGGTTCAATCAAGTCATAGTGTATATTTTTTATAGATCCTGATGATCTAATAAGATATTGGTGTTTGATAATCCAAATTTATTGTTTTTAAAGACATTTATAAGGTGGAGCATGATTCATTTGGTCAAGGGGATTCAAAAAATTCCTTATGAGGTACATGTAAATATGGAATCAGTTATGGATACTCTTACTACATAATGAAGAGTTCCACTAATATGAAAAATTTTGTTTATAATATTGATTTCAATGTTAATAAATTTTTATAGGAATTACCACATTTTTTTGTTTCTTTGTTATAATTATTGATTTGTTAGTTTTTTAAATCATTGTAATATTATTAATTTGAGGTATTATTTGTGAAATATTTTTCTCTTATTCTATTATTTTCACTCTATGATCTGTTTAGACATTATAACATCTAAAAATTTTACTTCCCAAAGTATGATATATATTCAGTTTTATTTTATAACATACATTAACCTCCATCCTTAAAACATTCACACATGAATTATTTTAGTCAACATGTACAATACAATACATGGTATTTGTAATGTTTATGAGAGGATTAATCATTACTAATATTTCCTTGAGGGGTTTCATTTTATAATATTAATGTGTAATAATAATAAAAATAGTGGAGGGGATATATATTTAATGAGTGTAATGGAAAAGTACTAATGACATCCCCTTGTTAAGGGATACTTCGGCATGGTGCTATCAATTCTGGTGCGCATAACACATCATGTTTAACTGTATATATTAAGAGAATTAGGTAACAATGGTGGATAGATTCCCCTTTACCAATGGATTATCCATTATAATTTTTTATATAATTTAATACCACAACCATATTTATCCTTGGATTCATAGTGTAAATGAAAAATCCAAATTGTTTGTGATATTGAGCTTAGATAAAATTATTAGGTCTATAAGGTCGCTAGGTTATTCTTAAATAGATAACAATTTTGTAGTTTTCATAACATGGATTTACACCTTACTATATGTAGGAAGGATTAGTTGGATCATATTTAATTATATATTAATCCAAAAAAACCATGTGATTCCATATTGAATGTGATTTATATTCTCGTACACAATATATGAATTGTTCTTTAATTAGTAACGGTTCTAGAAATTATTTCATTTCTATGAAACTGGTATCCCTACTCGATCTGAAATTTGATGTATCACAATCATGTATTGTATTTAACACCTTTATATGAGATATAATAGATTATATTGGAAGCAATTAATCACATTTTCTATTAGTGGATTAATTCATACATATCTTACCATTAGAGATCCATACTTGAACTACATCAATATAGTTTTCTTGATGAAGTATTAGACCTATTTCAGATTATTCCTTGATTACTATACAATAAAGGAATCATTATAATCTATAGTAAGTGCTTTGTGAAACATTATAGATAATAAAAGTATTCATCCATTCATACAGAAAAAATATGAAATCCATTTGGGATTGATAACAAAAAATTTTCTAGCCTTAACCCTTGAGAAATGAAATATAATGTAATACGGGTGTTTTTTATGAAATATACATTAAAAAATATGTGTTCATATACTATTTTAAGCCTAACTTTTGAGTGTGTTTTAGGATTGACTTATGATATTATTCGTGGTATGAAGCCTTCCTTGATATCATCGTATTGTATCATTCAATCCAAATTTTGGAATTAGTGATATAATTGTAGGAAATGAACTCCCAAGGATTCATTTGAATGATCACATATTCATTAGGGTACTCATGTTATTTTTTATAAAATTCATGACGAATGAACATGTCTACATGTAGATAGTTAGAAGTTATAACATGTACGAATTAAGAAAAATGATACATTTCGTGAATCTATGATATTATCAATCCATAAAATGGGAAATTGTTTTATATAAAATTATCCAAAACTGTTTCTAAAATTATATTTTTTTTCATAGAAAAATATCAAAATAATTATTTTATAGTGTTGGAATAAATATTTTCAATACCTTGGGATGTATTTTTCCTCAAAATTTCTTTGGAAGTACTAATGGTCATAATGAATAAATTATTTTTTATATTTCATTATATGTGTATTATGGTAATTTTAGATAATATAATGGAATATTCAAAATCATGCTTTGAGAATTTATTGCTATTTTTTAGTTTTTTTTGGATACCTATTGAAAGATCATCTATATGTTATATTGTCTAGTTTTTCATTCAAGATGAAATATATTATATTCATAATCATGTAATCTCATAATAAATAATTTTATTGGAACATGTAATGTTATAATCAATTAAGAATTGGGAATTTCAGTCTAATTTATTTAGGGTAAACTAATTTAATATAAATGAGTTTCCTTTGAAACACATATTCAAGGAAATTTCATTAATATTTTCTCCATTGACTACTCTTCCAATGAATGGGTTAAATTTTCAATGTTTTGGATTGTTTACTGCAACTTTTTATTGATGGAATTGAATGATAAAAATTTTATACCATCCATATATTACCATATATAGTTGTGGGGATTGAGGGTTATTATGATTCAATGTATGTTTTCCATGCATAATTTTATATGATGTATCATTGTGAAGTAGCACATACTTATGGGAAACACTTCCCTCATGAACAGAATTACACAACCCATGATCTGAAATTTATCACAATTATCAATTCTATAACATGTTGTTGGAGTTGTATTTAGGGTGTGTGATCTTTATAGATCAAGGGATATAATATCATATAAATATTATTCTCAAAAATTAAATTACATATTATATATCATATTATTTTAAAGTATATTGATTTAGTTATCTTTTAAATCCAATAAACTCAAGGTAAATGAAATTTGGTAATTTATCTTCTTATTTAGAAATCCCTCCACCTAAAAGTGTCATGGGTATAGGATGAATGTTTATTAGTTTTTTTATGTTTGGTATTCATCTAGATGTGTTGGAGGATCTATATTAGATTAACCTACAATAAAGAGATCCTAAATAATCTATTATGTAAGATAACAAAGATTCGAGGATTTTAAATCAAGAATGTTCTATTATTCACGATTTATATTACGATGAAGATATAAAGATCAATTGTATATAGGATTTTCATTCATTCCAATGAATTCATGGAAGGCATGTTGTACCTATACGTCTCAAATAATTATTCAAAAACATCTACCATTTCTCAAAGTTGATAATTTATATTGTTTTCATGAATATATTTTGAGATATACGTGTTTATAATTTGTGATCTGACCTCAAATAGATTGAAGGAATTTTGACAAAATTTTTCACTCATTAGAGTAAATAATTATAGAATGAGATTATTATTGGAGGTATTTTGGTACACCATCTATATTTATGTTACTATGAAGGAATAATTATATATTTTATTATTAGTTTAGGAAAATTCTCTAATGGAAAGGTTGATTTCTCGGAAACAGTGGATCTGATGACCAATATAGATTGATTTTTAATTTTCAAGAAAAATTATTTGAGGGATTAATATGGGAAATTTTTTTTAGAGATATTATAATTATTTGAATTTTACTAATAGATTCATCTCCAATTAAGATCCAATGTTTACAACTTGGTTCTGGAAATAATTTTAATCATATTTTGGGTAATTGGAAAATTTAATGTTCATAATAAATGATTTATTTAATTAAGGGATATATTATTTAATTTTAATTATGATATGAAATAGGATATCATAATTGGGTAATCTATTATCCATTTTTGGTTTTTTTTTGGTTGGTAGTTATTTTTTGTTGTAGGGGCTACTATTGCGAGGAGGTAATACCCTGGTAATAAGGTGGGGATATATATGTGTTTGGATAGTGGATTGATAGTTGGTTTTTAATTATTATTTTGTGTATATATTATTATTAATTCTTTTAATCACTTCCTTCAATTTCAGGTAACCATATTGACTCACATATGTGGATTTCAGTACTAACTGATCCACCAAAATGAAGAATATGGGGGATAAGGATATGTATATAAAAACATAAACATACAAATTACATAGAATAAGACCTTTAACCGGTATAGGTTTTAGAGAGTTAGATACAAGATTACATAATATTAGAGTTGCAACTAAATTATGAAAGGTAAATGCCAAATATCACTTCTGCGCACTTGCAAATCAATGACAAAAAACAGGACATTAAAGTGACCTATGAAAAATAATTAAAATAAATGTGTGAGATTTATATACGCCTAGAAAGGTTATTAAAAACCTTCGACAAATCTATTTTAAAAAATGATTTTAAATTTATTTAATAAATAATTAAATACTTTTTTAAAATACTACATGAAATTAATTATGGAAATAAAATACTACATTATTTCTGATAATAAATATGCTCAAAATTACTTAATCATAATACAATGTTTTTCTAGAAACAATATGCAAGTTTTTGAAATCAAAAAACTATTCTACGGTCACTTGATTTACTGAATGTTTTCTGGGCCTACCCACTTAGTGAATTATTGGTTCACTCACCAACGACCTTAAATATTTACAATGATCCCAATTTTCTGAAAACATTTTATGCCCGCTTAACCTATATATATAAATATTTATATATATCTTTTCAGTGGATTATTCAATATTGAAGGCATGTTTCTTATTTAAAATGAAAATTCATAGATATATATATATATATTTATTTAAAAATAAAATAGTTTCCATTACATCTCTTACAATTTTGGATACATCCAAAATTTCTACCACATAGAAATTTCATGGACTATCCAGGTATTTAAAAAAATTTTCGGTGAAATAAATTTAATATAATTTATTATTATAATTAATTATGATATAAAATTATAAAGAAAACAATTAAAATAAAATAATTTCAATTATATACATGTACATTTTATTTTAGGGATTAAATCATAAAATTAATCTTAAAAAATGATCCTAATATATATGAAATGGTTATCTATGTAATGAAGAATGCATGTCCAATTATATAGGAAAATGTGATGGCCATAATGGTGGTAAAACGTGATAACCAGTTATGTGTGTTTTTAGAAACATAATGATAAATTGACAATATAATTATAAATATGATTGTATGTTTTTATATATAAATATATATATGTGTGTGTGGGTCTGTTTGTAAATATAATAATATATATATATATATATTTATCTATAAATAATTCTCAACGTTGCAAATTAATTAATGTTTACAAATGATTTAGATAAAAATATTAGCTTCTAAATCAAAACTTTGTTTTAATTATTGAAAAATATAATTTTCAATGATTATAATTTTACACCTTGTTATTTATCATTAGAGGATTTAAATAATTCATTGAATATTGAATTTGAACATATTATTAAATAATAATAATAATTTAAATCAAATATATGTCGCATATTAAATTATGCACCTAAATACATAAATTGGATGATTCATGTATTTGAAAACATAGAATAAATCTCTTATGAAAACATTAGTTACATCCTAAAAATAATAAATTTTGATCAACATAACCACAAAAATGTACCTTGATAAATTTTATTAATTTTTTAATTCTACAAACCTAGTTCATTTTGTATTTAAGTAACTAAAAAAATAATCACGGTAGGAACAAATTTCATCTTCCATTATTACAATTTGGAATGAAAAAGAAATAAATAACTCAAATGAAAAATATATTTATGAAAATACCTTGAAAATAAAGATTTAATATGATTCCCTTTACATCAATATCAAACTATCATCTAATTTTTCAGCGTAAATGTATAATAACATTGAGCATATAAATGCAGCAATTAATAGCATGATCAAATATGAGTGCAAAAGTGTGTATAATGTAGTGAAGAACTCATAACTAGAGAGTAAAATCATCACGATGATAATAAATAGTAGACAACTTATATGATGAGAAATCTACATTAAGACCATTTACAACATAATACATGGACTAAAATTTTAGTTTACCCTTCTCATTTTCCCCCCAAAATGGGCTATTATAACCAAAAAATTACTATTGTGTAAATACAGATTCGCAACTCAGCTTGCTGCACAAGCTAGAATTTGATATGAGGACCAATAAAAAACATTCCAATCACTTATACTATATTTAATTCATCTGATGAAAAATTCAACCCAAAAAGAATGATATGATTAATATAAATTTACTTCTACATGACCAAAAAATATGAAGCTAAAAAATTATAACCAAATAATTATAAAATATTGAATAAAATGAATCGCAAAAAAGTAGAAAAGATATCGTCTATCGATTTAGGAATGAAATTTGAGAAACAAACAAATGCCTCTTTTTAACCAGTATAAAAAAAGAACTCTTATAGGGAATATAAATGCACACATACCTCAAGATAGATTGGGGAAATACAACACAAAGTGTTGTTTTTCTAGTTCAAGTCCATAACCACGACCGAAGCGTCCTTTACCGCTACCCAGCAAAGAAACCCAACCCTTCAATGATTTTTCAACATGGATGGACCACAACTAAAATGGAAATTGGACCATGGTCAAAACCCCCATCATAGTCAGAATCCCTCTTATCGAGGTCTCCATGCAACTCCGTTTACCCAATTTCACTTGAAGAGTGCGCCTTTGGCCTCTGCCCGAACTCTCATACCATATCACATCTTGGCCTCCTACATGTGTCACGACCGCACTGCCCTGGCATCCACCCAAACCCTAAGCATGACAAACCCCCTGTTCCTATTTTCTATTTTTTTATTTAGATTTTTTATTATTATTACTATTACTTAATTATAATTTTTTAATGATTTCATTTAATATACATTATATAAATTTAAACATAATATATGAATTATAAGTATAAATTTTATTATTGAAATAGTATTACCCTTATAAATATCATTATATCACTATTTTTATTAAAATTAATCTAATAAAATTTTATAATTTAAAACTTTCATTTATTTATTTATATATATGTCCACTAAATATTGGTTTTCATATTTTAAAATAGTGAATTTTTTACAAACTAAAGTAATTAAAATATTTTATATTATTATTAAAACATATAATACTCTAAAATAATAACGATAAATTTCATGTATAAATTCAATATCTACATAAAATAATGTTATAATTTTGTAATATTATTAGTTTAATATTATATTTAAAACTAATATCATAATTCAAAAAAAATAGTTATATCCATATATAATTTTCATTTAAAATATTCTATTAATTTATAGTTTAGATAAAAGTATATTATATTTAATAAAAGTAGTTATTCAAACAATATAAAATAATATTTACATCTAGAATAAATACAAAAAATTGTACTTATAATAAAACTATTAATTAAAATTATTATTTTAATGAAAATTGTCTTCCATTTGTTTACATTATAAATAAATTCATTTAATAAAATATTTTCCAAAAAAACTTTGTTTAGAATTTTTGGGCTGTTACAGGATAACTACTCCTCCAATCTATATATATCTTCTAAACATTGTGATGTTATGTATATATATATATATAAGTAGTGTATTCAGATAGAATTATTGTGTTTGAAATGCCCCGAACATTTTATGGCATGCTTCTCTTGAATACATTCTATTCACAACCTATTTTTCAATGTGTTCCTTTGAAACAACACTAGGATATTTAGGAGATAGTGAAAACCTAGACATTATATATAAATTTTCCACTTCTATGTTTTGAATTTTGAAAAATGGCCATCTAGAGTTGTGATTAGAAATTCATTTGGAGTCTGATAGACAAACATGATTTTTGGTGAACAGTAACATAGCCTTATGAATAGTAATATGAATAGTAATATGACCCCTATGAATAGTAAATAATTTTATTATTTTATTTTCATAAGGCAATATGATAATCAGATCTTAATTAATTTTTCAATGTCATATAAAACTAACGGCATTTGAAGATTGTTATTTTTTGAATTAACTATGACCATATTTAAAAATTTAATTAATAATTTTTAGAAAAATATTTTTGAAAAATGGATTTCACTTTTTAATTATACTATTCGAAAAATGTTAAGGGTGAATTTTTGGGATTTTTCTGAAATTCATGATTTTTTATGAATAATGAAATACGGTAAAATACCGTATATTCAATTTATCAGTAAAATACACTATTTATGACATAATAGGTGATGAAATTCCACTTGGTTCAAACTGACATTCCATTATTACTATTAGGTGTCACAGGAAAAAATACTATTGGTAGTCTTGGTGGAAATAATAAGATAATGAAATTAAATATTCAAAATTTACCGCTCTCCTCCACTATAAAACCCCCCACCACCATCTCTTCTCTTCACTCCTCTAAGCCATGAAGCTCCTCAATGATCTGCCGAAATACCATTACCTAGTGACTCTACATGACCAGGAAGCTCTTGGTCTTTCCAAAAGTCCAAAATCCATTCCCTTAAGGAGGTTTTCAAAAAACTTATTTCAAGAGGTAAAACACCATTCTTTTTCTTTTAATTTCATTTGAATTTATCAAAATTTGTTATCCTCTACTCACCTATTAAGTTCAAATGATAATGATAACTCTAGTATCATCTACATACTGGAGTCATATCATGTGAATGGAAGAACCATCATCAATATTCTTACTCCCTCCCTTTTATTTTTATAAACGAAATCATCGTCCATGCGGTTCCAATTTGTAACCTCCGTGGACGAAGAAGTTTTGTTCTTCAATAGTTCTTTCATTACTGGTCATGAAACACTAATTATGCCTGAACCAGGTCATAACATATGTATTTTATCTTTATTAATGTTATGTAATCTTTAAAAGTACATAAAGTGAATAATAATTCAATACAAGTTTATTGAGCACAAAACTGCCAGGCCAAATTCAAGCGTTTATTTTAAACTCATCAAATGATTCATCCTCATGGTATATAACCAGAATCATTATAAGATCATTAATATATCTTTAAGGTCACTAATAATGTAAATTATAAATTATGGATTCTTAACCATATTTCAAACCAACTTTCATTCACGAATACAAGTAAACAAATCATGAAACCAAGTAAGAAAATGCCTCCAAAACAATAAGATTTAATGTCTTAAAACCATCAAAGAGGACATTAATGAACATAATAAGGTTATCTCATATCAATTAAATGTTTATTAGTTTTGGGAATTTTTAATTAGTGAATCTATAATTTATTATTCACGTCATTAAGAAAAATCAAGAACACACTAGAGAAAAAGGTAAGGGGTTTCTCATCTCACTTTCATTTCTGTGAGATTTCCATAGTTCCCCAATTATTCCTTATATTTGATATATGTGAACTTACATTTGATATATTATAACATTATTCTATTTATATTAATGTTATTAAATGATTCACTTGATGGTTGTCATGTTTTGGTCATATGGTTCGACCGATTACATTATGGAAAGGGACTTTGTCTCAACTGCCATTTTCGTTGTGATTATTTGTATTATGCACCTAATAATCCTTATGTGGTGTACCTACTTCAAATTTGAGATAACATTTAATTTGATATTAAATTTATATTAAATATCCATAATATCATGTTATGGATATGTTTTTTGTCAAAACAGTATACAATTTTACATATGGTTTTTATTTGGAAATTTATTTTAATTATGGAAATATTGGTGAATCTGTATACTCTAATCTATACGTATATTGAAAGGGAATATTGCTCTTTTGTTGAATCAATATATAAAGAATTATTTATACATGTAGTGGTGGGTGGGGCCTGCTATATCCCCTCGATGAATCAGTTGGTCTCATGAGACAAAACAGTTTGGCGACAATCCCTTCGAGTTTGTTTCAAAAATTACACAGGTTTTTACCTACTAAACTAAACAGTTTTTACGGTATTATGGTTTCATGTTCCATATACATGAATTCCAATTAATAAGAACTCTATTTATTCATTATCAGTTATTATTATTATCCATGAGGTTTTCTGTATGACAAAATATATGGATGCAGTTTCATTCTCAGAGTACTAATGCCATTAGTTATTCATTTATTAACTATGCCATATTGATTATGTGAGATTGATTATGATTAACTTATTATTGTACTCATGATTCCTCTATTTGTAACCCTTAACGAGCATTTTATATCACCCCTTTCATTGTTTACCTTTTACAGGTGATGAAGAGAGTGTCTTCTTTTGAGTTAATGTTGATGCAATTTTTAGTTTTTGTTATGTAATGTATTTTGTAACCTTTTCTAATGTAATTTGAGTTACATCTATGTGTCTAGTTTCATCAATACTACTAAACTGATCATTCCTTTATGATTTTTATTTTTTTTAACAGTGCCCAAATCACAAGTAATGAACCAGCTCCAGCCTAGAGGGGTCAGGGTGTTATAGTTGGTATCAGAGGATGTTTAGTAGGAAACATGGAAACTAGAGTACAAAATATATAATAGAGAACAATGACATAAGGATGTATTTAAGGATAAAATTACAAGAACATCCTAGTATTTTGGTAAGTAGTAGATTATGTGGATCTTTCATGAAATAAATCCATTTGTGGATATGATCTGGTAGAGGTGGCTCTGGCACAGATGTATCTAAGGGTAAAATCCGAAAACACTGCTTTGAGCTAGACTCGAATGGGAAATGTTTCACAAAAATGGGCCATGCTGCACTATTGGATATGACACTCCAGGGGGATATGAATCGGATAATTCATATTTTCATTACAAGAAATTTTTAAGTGGTTTAATGTAAATTTTACCTCAATGAAACCATGTTTTTAAAATTTTCTATGCATAGAAATAAAATCTATATTGAGTGATTTTATATTAATGATTCATAAACTATTCTAGTTTATCCCATTATTTAAAAATGGTGTCTAGTGGAAGAAGAGGAGTCAATACTCATGGGAAAGGTATGGATCTCCCTACTGAGCAAGTCAACATAGTCAATGTTGGAGGAGATCAGATCATGACTATATTGGGACAACTTACTCAAGTTATAACGAATAACCATTCCACACCTGTGATGGATCGTTTCATGTGGCAGAAGCCCCCATATTTCAGTGGGACTACTAAACCAGTGGTAGCTGAGCAGTGGATCAATTCACTTCAGAAGATATTTAGAGAATTAAGATGCATTGAGAATGAGAATGTGGTGCTGGCAGTATATTGTCTCAAGGGTGATGCTGAACAATGGAGGTCTATGAATCAGAATACCATGGAGGAAGAAGATATATAAGATATGGAACGAAGGACTTTTAAGGGAATATTTTTCAGAAAATACTTCCCTCATAAGAAATAAAATGAATTGAAGTGGAAATTCCTTAGCTTAAAACAAAGGGAAGAAGACAGTGTTGCGGAGTATGAGTCTACCTTCACAAGGCTATCTAGGTATGCTGTGGATTACGTTCGTCACTCGACAGACAATATTGATCATTTCTTTAACAGTATTAATCCAATTATTTGAAGGGCACTATCATCTCAATCATTTTCATCATATGATGAAATTGTATCAAGTTTCATAAAAATAGAGATGTAATTTTCTAGATCAACGTTTTTCAATGGAAGTCGAGATAAGAAGCGAAAATCTGATAACAACGGAAAAGGAGAAGCACCAAAGAAGAGCGAGGGAATGAACAGTTTCCCATTATGTGAGAACTGTGGAATGAATCATCCCGGGAAATTATTGAAAGGCAATGGAGTCTGCAATAACTGTGGAGAAAAGGGTCATCTATTTGATGAATGAAAGGGGAAGAAACAATTCAATAATGTTCAATGCTATAATTGCAGGGAGATGGGACACTATAAAAATGAGTGACCTAATATCCAATGATACTTGAATCAGAAAGGCCCAAGAGATCAAGGGAGAGCATCTGTGATTACAACTGCAGATGGAGAAGTTCCTAATGATGTGGTGGTAGTTACTTTAATTGATTCCTCAATCTTAGCCAACACCTTATTTTATTCTGGATCATAAGATTCATTTATATATTCTCAATTTTCCAAGAAAATTATATGTGTCAAATTTGATTTAATAAAGGAGTTTTCAGTCAAATCGCTCGGTGGATGTATCATTTCAACAAATGTATGTAGACTAGTCCCCCTCTAGTCACCAAAACATGATTTATTTTCAAACATTGTCATCATACTAATCACTGGATTTGATATAATTCTTGACATGGATTGGATGCCAAATTATGATGTAAAGATTTATTTTAAGAAGAAGGAAGTTTCAATTGTTGAAAATGTTGTACAATCCCTTTTCATTAGGACAGAAACATCGCCCGCTGACTCTTATCGAGAACCACCCCCAGTAGCTCTACTAAATGCAATACTTGGAGAGGAAGATATACAAAATCAATGGGTGAGGAATGAAATCTTAAAATTGAAGACCTGCACATAGTGTAAGAGTACACTGATGTATATCTAGAGGATTTACCTAGACATCCTCTAGAGAGGGAAGTTGAGTTATCTATTAATTAAATTCCTGTTGTGAGACCTATATCAAATACCCCCTATAGAATGGCCATTGTGGAGTTAGTGGAGCTAAAAAAAACTAGAGTATTTGAGTAAAAAAATATTTCTCAACCTAATGTTTCTCCATGACGAGCCCCTATCCTCTTTGTCAATAAGAAAGATGGATCCATGAGGCTTTGCATTGATTATAGGCAAATAAATGGTATTACAATAAATAATAAGTATCCTCTTCCCTGAATTGTGATTTATTTGATCAACTATATGGAACTCAGTACTTTGAGAAAATTTTTCGGTCTAGATATCATTAACTGCGTGTGAGAAAGGAATAAATTCCAAATATATCATTTCAAACCAGGAATGGGAATTATGAGTTTACAGTGATGCCTTTTGGACTGACAAATGCACTCTCTACTTTGATGGATTTAATGAATACAGTTTTCAAGGAATATCTTGATAACATTGTTGTGGTATTCATCGATGATATCCTGGTATACTCAAATAGCTTTGAAGACCATGAGGATCATTTGGGAACTATTCTGAAAACTCTTAGAAGAAATCAATTATATAGGAGGTTTAACAAGTGTAAATTCTGGCATCAGTCATTTCCATTTCTAGGCCATATTGTCTCTAAGGATGGAATCCTAGTTGATCCTGTGAAGAAAAAGGAAATCCATGATTGTCCCATGCCAACTAACATAACCGAGGTACACAGTTTTATAGGATTAGTAGGTTACTATCGGCATTTTGTTCAGAACTTTTCCCGAATGGCTAACCCTCTAACGAAGCTCACACATAAAGGGGTTAAATTTGTTTGGAAAGAAGATTGTGAAGAATGTTTCGAAGAATTGAAAAGAATATTAGTCAATGATCCTATATTGAATCTACCATAGTGGAATGACGAGTTTATTATTTATATTAATGCTTCAAAGAAAGGACTTTGTTGATTCCTTATGAAATATGATATGGTTATTGCATATGCATCACAACAGCTAAAAGTTCATGAGAAAAACTATCCTACTCATGATCTTGAGTTAGCTGCTGTAATATTTGCCTTGAAGATATGGAGAAATTGTCCATATAGTGAAAAATGTGAGAATTATACTAATCACAAGAGTTTGAAGTATGTTTTCTCATTGAAAGAACTAAACATGAGGGAAAGGAGATGACTTCAACTACTCAAGGATTATGATTTCATGATACACTACCACCCGGGGATGGCAAATAAGGTGGCAGATGCTTTGAGCCGAAAGGATCCTGGATTTTGGAACAAGATGTGAGTTGAATGGGATCATATTTTCATGGATCTAGTAAATATGGATATGGGAATAACCATGGAGGGAGAAACATCATTGCTTTATCATATGGTTTCCAAACCATCTTTCCTAGCATGGATTAAAATATTTCTCAAGATGATGATAAGGAGTTTCAAATGAATATTAAAGCTGTGAATGATGAGAGATTTTGTGACTTCTTATATGAAGATGGAATTTTGAAATTCGGGAAGAGACTTTGTGTTCCCAATATACAAGATTTAAAAAGGTAATTATTGGATGATGATCATAGTACCAATTTCTCTATACACCATGGAAGAACTAAGATATATAGATATTTGAAGTAACTTTTATGGTGGGACAACATGAATAGGGAGATTGCTGATTTTTTGTCAAGATGTATGGTTTGTCAACAAGTGAAATCTGGAAGGCAACGACATTGATGAGTATTGGAACCTCTTCCCATAACTGAGTGGAAGTGGGATAATATCATGGTGGACTTTGTCATAGGACTAGAAAAGACCCCTAGAAGGAATGGTGCAATATGGGTCATTGTTTATCTTCTTACCAAGTCGGTACATTTTCTTGCTATAAGAGAAGATCTACCACTTGAACGTCTAGCAATGCAATATATTAATGAAGTTGTGAGACCTCATGGAGTGCCCGTGTCGATTGTTTCTGATCATGATCCATATTTTACAACAACTTTCTGGAAAAGTCTTTTGAAGGCCATAGATACTGATCTGCATATGAGCACTACCTACCATCCACAAACTGATGGACAATCATAACGGACTAATCAATCAATGGATGACATGTTGAGGTCTTCTTCACTTGATTTTCAAGGTATGTGTGATCTGTATTTACCTCTTGTGGATTTTTCCTACAACAATAGCTTCTATTCAAGTATTCTGATGGCACCAAATGTATCATTATATTGGAGGAGATGTCATACACCAACATGTTGGGATGAAGTTGGTGAAAGAAAACTCGTGGGCCCAGAGATTATTGAAGAAACAACGGAAAAGGTGAAGATTATCCAGAACCATATTAAAATATCTCAAAGTAGGAAAAAGAGATATGAAGATAACCTAAAGAAGGATTTTGAGTTTCAAGAAGGTGATCATGTTTTCTTAAAGGTATCTTCATGGAAGGGTATTATACGATTCGGTAAGAAGGGAATGTTATGTCCCAGGTATATCAGACCTTTTGAAATTCTGGACCGAATTGGAGCCGTAGCTTACCGTTTGGCAATACCAGCAAGTCTCTCCAAGGTTCACAATGTGTTACATGTGTCTATGTTAAGAATTTACATGCTAGACCCAACACATGTACTCACTTATGATGAAGTAGAACTTGAGACCGATCTATCATATAGTGAAGAGCCTATCAAGATTCTGGAAACTTGAGAAAAAGTATTGAGAAATCGGATGAATCTTCCAGTAAAGGTTCTTTGGAGGAACTATAACATGGAGGAAGAAACGTGACAACCTAAATATGTTATAAAGATGATCCACCTATAGCTTTTTGGTGGTCTTTATACATGAAATTTCGAGGATGAAATTTCCGAAGGATGGAATAATGTAATTCCCCGAACATTTTATGATATGCTTCTATTGAATACAATCTATTCACAACCAATTCATCAATGTGTTACTTTGAAAAAACAGTAGGTTATTTAGGAGATAGTCAAAACCTAGCTATTAAATATAAATTTTCCTCTTCTATGTTTTGAATTTTGAAAAATTGTCATCTAGAGTTGTGATCAGTAAATCATTTGAAGTCTAATATAATGAACTTGATATTTGGTGAATTGTAACATACCCTTATGAATAGTAATATGAATAGTAAAATGACTCTTACAAATAGTAAATAATATTATCATTTTATTTTCTTAAGGCAATATAATAATGGGATCTTAATTATTTTTTAAATGTCACATAATACTAACTACACTTCAGGATTGTTATTTTTCGAATTAACTACGACCTTATTTAATAATTAAATTAATAATATTTAAAAAATTATTTTTGAAAAATGGATTTCTCTTTTGAATTCTACATGTCGATAAATGGTAGGGGAGAATTTTTTGGATTTTTCTGAAATTCTTGAATTTTTGCTGAATAGTGAAATACGGTAAAATACCGTATATTAACTTTATTAGTAAAATACACTATTTATGACATAATAAGTGATTCAAGGACACTTGGTTCGAAATCAATGCCATTATTACTATTATGGGTCACATGAAACAATACTATTTGTTGTCTTGATGGAAATAATAAGATAATGAAATTAAATATTCAAAATTTACCCCTCTCCTCCACTATAAACCCCCCCCCCCCACCTCTTCTCTTCACTCCTCTATTCCTTGATGCTCCTAAAATTTCATCCCAAATACCCATCCCTAGTCACTCCCCACGACCATGAATTTCATGGTCTTCCAAAAAGACCAAAATCCCTTCCCTTATGGAGGTTCTCAAAGAAGTTATTTCAAGAGGTAAACCACCTTTATTTTTCTTTTAGTTTCATTTGAATATATCTTCATTTGTTATCCTATCCTCTCCTATTCTGTCCAAATGATCATAATAACTCTAGTATCATCTACATACTGGATATATCATGTTATTGGAAGAACCATCATCAATATTCTTACTCCCTCCCTTTTATTTTTATAAATGAAATCAACGTCCATGAGGTTCTAATTTATAACCTTCGTGGATGACAAAGTTTTGTTCTTCAATAGTTCATTCATTAATAGACATGAAACCATAATTATGGTTCAACCAGGTCATAAAATACATATTTTATCTTGATTAATGTTCTGGAATCATTACACGTACATAATATGGAATAATTATACGAAACAAGTTTATTGAGCACAAAACTGCAAAGCCAAATTCAAGCATTTATTTTTAACTCATCAAATGAGTCATCCTCATGGTATATAACCAGATTAATTATAAGATAATTTATATCTATTTAATGTCACTAATTATGTATATTAATAATTCTTTATGTTTATCCATATTTTAAACCAACTTCCATTCATGAATACAAGTAAACAAATCCTGAAACCATATAAGAAAATGCTTCCAAAACAATAAGATTAAATGTCTTGAACCCATCAATGAATCCATTAATGAACATAAAAAGTTTATATCATATCAATTAAATGTTTATTAGGTTCTGGAATTATTAATTAATGAATCTAAATTTGATTATTCAGTTCATTAAGAATAATCAAGAACACACTAGAGAAAAAGGTCAGAGGTTTCTCATCTCACTTTCATTTCTGTGAGATTTCCATTTTTTCCAATAATTCCTTATATTTGGTATATGTGTACTTACATTTGTAATATAATAACAAGATTCTATTTAAATTAATGGTATTCAATGATTCACTTTATGGTTATTATGTTCTGGTCATACGGTTCAACCGATTACATTGTGGTAAGGGACTTCGTCTCAACTGCCGTTTTCGTTCTGACTATCTTTGTATTGTGCACCTAATAATCCTTATGTGGTGTACCTAATGACCATTTGAGATCACAATTAAATTGAAATTGTATTTATAATAAATATCCATAATATCATTTCATGGATATGTTTTTTGTATAAACTGTATACCATTTTACATACGGTGTTTATTTGGAAATTTATTTTAGATATGGAAATATTGGTGAATCTGTATACTCTACTCTATACGGATATTGAAAGGGAATACTGTTTTTGCAATGAATCAAAGTATAAAGAATGATTTGGACATGAAGTGGCGTGTGGGCCACACTATATCCCCTCGATGCATTGGTAGGTCCATTGAGACAAAATAGTTTGGCGACAAACCCTTCGAGTTTGTTTCTGAAAATCAGACGGGTTTCTACCCACATAACTATACCGTTTTTATGGTATTATGGATTCATGTGCCAGACACATGATGTCCAATTAAAAATCACTCTCTTTATTCATTATCAATTAGTATTATTATCCATGATGTTTTCATTATGACAAAATCTATGGATGCAGTTTCATTCTCAGTTTACTAATGGCATTTGTAATTCATTTATTCACTATGCCATATTGATTATGTCAGATTGATTGTGATTCATTTATTATGGTACTAATTCTTCCACTATTTGTAACCCTTAATGAGCGTTTGAGCTCACGCCTTTCGTTGTCTACCTTCTATAGGTGATGAAGAGAAGGTCTTCTTTTGACTTACTGTTGATGTAGTTTTTAGTTTTTGTTATGTATTGTATTTTTTAACCTTTTCCAATTTAATTTTAGTTACATCTATGTATGTAGTTTCTTCAAGACTAAAAAACTGATCATTCCATTGAGATTTTCATTCCTTCTAACCATTCCAATATCACAAGTAATGCACTGGCTCCAACCTAGAGGGGTCATGGTGTTATAGTGTTTGTGTAGTACATATGATCTGATATGGTAATAACAGATTGATTTTATATATAGTCCTTCTATAGAGCTTGGGTATATGGTAGGGGTATGTAGACGTGGTATGTAGAAACAGTATGAATTTTGATTGTAATATTGATTTTATGAGTATAATGTTGACTGTATCAGTGGGGAAATGAGTTTTGGATACATTTCTTGATAAAATTTCATAAAAAAAAATATTAATCTTCTATATAGTTCATACATAGCTTTTGTGACATGGGATATATGCGAGTTGGGATATGACATGTCCCTATTTTTTTAATTATTCACTGGATATTAATTACTCTTTTTTAATATTTTTACTTTAGTAATTATATAGGAACTCAATGTGTATTCTTATATGAGTGGTTTCTCATATATATATAATTTTTACATATTTATATGATGAATTCTATGACCATGTTGGACACTTACTGTACCAGAATTGGAGAAAATATAATGGTAGATTAAATTCCATATTTTTATTTTCCTTAATATTATTTTCATCCCATATACTTATTTTTATATACAAAAAATATTAATTATAAATTTTTATAGGGATAAGAGGTTTTGTTTTATCGATGTGGAATTGAATGGTGTATTTAATATTGGTCATGTTAGTTTTAAATATAATATAACCCATGTTGAGTAACTTATATTCTTTCCTATAGTCCATAATTTCTAAAATATTGAAGACGTACTTACGAAGTCTCTAAAAATATTAATTAATAGACTATGAGGGGTTCTAATTGATATTTTTTAAATAGTGATATAATAAATCACTATTTTCATGAAATTTTTTATTTTAGAGTTTAGAACATTTATGAAATTCGTTATTATGGTCTGTCAAGTGACCTAATATATTGGAATAAAAAAGTGGGGGGTGTGGGAAAATGAATATTATATATTTTTTTGAAATTTATTAAATTTAAACCCATTTGGACAGTAATGTTCAGGATAATCAAAGTATAAACCCAAATTATTCACATTTTCATTAGAAATGTAAATAAACGAACAATATATATGTTTTTTATAAGGTCTAACATCTATGTTGTAGCAACCCAATCATTTTATAGTATGATTCTCTTAAATACAATGTATTCATTATGTAGCATATATTTCATGAAACACTAAGACCTTTTGGAACAAAACATGGTAACATATAAGAGATTTCCATTACATAGCCACTAAACTTAAATTTACGAGATCTGTGATTTGAATTTCAAAAATATGATATACAAAGTTGTGTTCAAGATGATATTCAGAGTCTGATTGAATTAACATAATTTTTGGTGAATAGTAACCTACACTTATGAATAGTAACCTAACCTTAGGAATAGTAACTTGCCCTAATGAATATTAATATGACCCTTATGAATGGTATCCATACCCTTCAGTTTATAAACGAATTTAGACACCCTAAAGATGAACATGAATATTCTATGTGTTTATATATATATCAATTAAATAATGATTTAATTAAATATTTAATTAATCATATTTAGAAAATAAATTTGTAAAAATGAACTTCATTTTTGGATTCTAAATGTCGAAAAAGCGTTAGGGTATATTTTTGGGATTTTTCTGATTACTTGAATTTTTGATGAATATTGAAATACCATAAATTTCAAAATTAAGATAAATACACTAATTATAGTGTCATGTGTGATGTTATACTGATGTAAGACCACTTGGTTCAGGATCACATGATAAAAATGCTCTTCTTGGTCATGGAATACTCACTATTACTTGTCTTGAGAATAAATAATAATTTAAAGAGTTTCATATTAATGAATCCCGCCCTCCACTATAAAACCCCCTCTAACCCCCCCTTCCATTCAATCCTCTTAAGCCTTGTTACTTCTCCATATTCTGCCAAAATCACTCTCCAAGATCCTCCCCCATGTCCAAAGTCTCCTAGCCTCTTACAAATACCAAAACCTCTGTCCTTAAGAGGTTATCAATGTAGGAAGTCTCAAGAGGTAAATTTCTCTTTCAAATTACTTCTTTTCTTTTAAGTTCTTGTATTTTTGTTTCTTTCCTCACCTCTCATCGCCATAATGGTATGAAAAATCCAGTAACATACATGTACTAGAATGTTTTCATGGTAATGGTATATTTCATTATGTTCTCTCTTTTCCCCACTATTATTTGAATGAAATGAAAGCACCATTTGAGATGTGCTAATTTAGAACATTCAAGGACAACGGTTTATCGATTTCTGTTATAATCATTAATTCAGGTCATGAAACCATTAATGTTATGCTTGAAAAATATTATTATGTAATATATCCTATTTTTAGTTCTTTAATACTTTTGTCACATGGTATTATGTGATAATGAAAAAAATGGTCATCGTGATCAAACCCACCGATTAACCAAAATAGTTATCACTAAGGTAATATATATAAAAATTAGAATTCAATCTAAGTAACCCAAATAAAATTTAAAACCATGTAATATCTTGGACGTCCACTAATAGTGTATAAATTCATTTCATTACTACCACATCCTTCTTATATATTTATCTGAACATGAATATAAGTGAACTAATCATTTAAAACCACGTAAAAAACGAGCCTGAACAATGAAATTGAACCTTATAACCAATAAAAAAGGACTATAATGAAATAAAAAGGATTATAATAAAACATTTACATATAAAATAGGTTCTCTAAATATTAATTAATAATCTTAATTTTTTCATTGAGGTCTTTAATAACAATTCATGAACACCTTCAAGAATGACGTAAGGGTCATCTCTCTCTCTTTTATTCAAGAATCCACCCTATCTTGTGTTATTTTATTTTTAATTTATAATGATGGGGAATGTTTTCTCCACTCCCCCATAATTCCCTTTTGACTTATAAATAATGGGATAACATTTTACCTCTCATTAATACCTTGCAATAACACTCATTACCGTGCCAAAATGTTTGTAAGAGGTTTTCTCATCTCACCATCAATTCTGTGGAATTTTCAATGTTCGCCTATTATTTCTTATATGTGGTATAGGTGTACTGCCATTTGAAATATGCTATCATGGTTCACATTATATTAATTTTATTCTGTGACTCTTTTGGTGGTTATTAACTTTAATCTTATGACTCAATTGAATAAAACACGGTAATGATCTTTGTCTCAATTTTCACTTCATTTTGACTTGCTTAGTAATTGTCCACCTACTCTTTCTTATGTGGTGTACCAATATCCCAATTTAGATCACTTTTACATTTAAATTTTATTCCATTAAAATATCAATATTCTCATATCATGGATATTATTATTGTCTAAGCCGTATACTATTTTACATACGGTATTTATTTTGAATGTTGTTTTGACTGTGGAAATGCTGATTAATCCATTACCTCTATTCTATATGGATAATGTAAATACATATTTCTCTTTTATTGAGTATATTTATAATGAATTTTTTGGATTTAGTGGAGGCTGTGTCCCACTACTACCCCTCGATGCATCAGTAGATCTCATTAGAAAAAACAGCTTAGTGACAAACCCTTCGAGTTTGTTTCCAAAAATCAGACGAGTTTCTACCCATAGAACTAAACTATTTTTATGGTATTATGGTTCATATTACAGATACATGATGTCTAATTAATAATAATTCTCTTTATTCATAATAAGTTATTATTATTATCCATGAGGTTTTCACTATGGAAAAATCTATGGATTTTGTTTCATTGTCAGTTTATTAATGGCATTAGTTGTTCATTTATTAACTATTCCATTTTGATTATGTCAGTTTGATTAAGAATCACATATTATTGTAAGCATGATTCCTCTATTTTTAACCCTTAATGAGTGTTTGAGCTCGCACCTTTCATTTTTTATGTTCAGCAGGTTATGAGGAGGAGGTCATTTATTGAGTACTTGTAGATGCAGTTTCTGTTTTTTATTATGTATTGTATCTTGTAACCTTATCCAATGTAATTTGTTTTAGATCTATATATCTAGTTTCATCATGACTACTAAATTGATCGTTACTTGTGTATTTTCATTCCTTTTAATCATTCCAATATCACAAGTAATGCAAAGACTCCTGTCTGGAGGGGTCGGTGTGTTACAGTTGGTATTAGAGGAAGTTTAGTAAGAAACTTGGAAACTAGAGTAGGAAATATATAGTAGGGAACAAATACCTAATGTAGTATTTGAGGTTAAACTTACAAGAATGTCCTCTTATTTTGGTAAGGAATAGATTATGCGGATATTTCATTCAATACATCCCTTTCTGGATATGAGCAGGTAGAGGCAGCTCTGGCACAGATGTATCTAGTGGTAAAACCTGAAAACACCGCTATGAGCTAGACTCGAACCAGAATTGGTACACGACAACGAGACTTTCTACACTCTTGGTTACAACACTCCCTTGGTATATGCTTTGGATAATTCATATTTTATTTAAATGACATTATGAAGGAGTTTAATTTAAATCGTACCTTAGAGAAACCATGTTTATAAGATTAGCTATGCATAAAATTTAAATCTATGATGACTGATTTTCTAATTAAGATTAAAAAAATGATATAGTTTATCCCATTATTTATAAATGAAATCTAATGGAAGAAGGGGAATCAATACTCATGGGGAAGGTATGGATCTCCATACGGATCTATTCAACACAGTCAATGTTGGAGAAAATCAGATCATGACTATATTAGGACAACATACTCAAGTTGTAACGAATAACCATTCCAAAACTGTGTTGGATCATTTCATGCGGTAGAAGCCGCCATCTTTCTGTGTGACTACTAATATAGTGTTACCTGAGCAGTGGATCAAGTCACTTGAGATGATATTCATGGCATTAAGATGTAATGAGAATGAGAAGGTGGTACTGGAAGTATATTGTCTCAAGGGTGACGTTGACCAATGGCAGTCCCTGATTCAGAATACCATGGAGGAAGAAGAAATATAAGATATGGAATGGAAGACTTTTATGGGAATATTCTTCAAACAATATTTCCCTCGTGAACATGAAACTGAAATGAAGAGGAAATTCCATATCTTAAAACAAAGGGAAGAAGATAGTGTTGCAGAGTATGAGGCTACATTTACAAGGCTGGCTAGGTATTCCATAGATTACATACATGACTCAGAAGACAATATTGATCATTTCTTTGAAGGTATTAAGCCACATCATCGGAGGGAAATGGCTTCTCATAAATTTTCATCATATGATGGAATCGTCTCAAGTGCCATCAAAACTGAGAGGGAATTTTCTAGATGAAATATTTTAAAAGGAAACCAAGATATAAAGCATTACTCTGATAACAAAGGAAAAGGAGAAGAACCGAAGAACAGCAAGGGAATGAATAGTTTCCCATTATGAAAGAACTGTGGAATGAATCATCTTGGTAAATTTTTTAATTGAATTGGAGTCTGCTATAACTGTGGAGAAAAGGTTCATTGATCCTATTAATTGAAGAGGAAGAAACAATTCAATGATTTTCAATGCTACATTTGCAGAGAAATGGGACACTATGCAAACGAGTGTCCTATACGCCAAAGAAACTTGACACAGAAAAGGTAATGAGATAAAGGGAGTGCTTATGCGATAACAACTGTGGAGGTCGAAGTTCCTAATGATGTGGTGGTAGGTACTTTAATTGTTTCCTCAAATGTAGCCAACACCTTATTTTATTCGGGATCATTACATTCATTTATATATTCTCAGTTTTCCAAGAAAATTAGATATGTCCAATTTGATTTAATAAAGGAGTTGTTAGTTAAAAATCATGGGGTATTTATCATTGCAACAAAGGCATGCCGACTAGTCCCCCTCCAGTCAGCAAAACGATCTTTAGTTTCGACCCTTGTCATCATACCAATGACTGAATTTGATATAATTCTCGGTATGTATTGGATGAAAAATTATGATGCGTAAATTGATTATATGAAGAAGGAAGTTACATTTTTTAAAAATGGTGTAGAATCCCTTTTCTTTAGGGTAGAAACATCTATACCTGATTCTTATTGGGAACCAACCCCAGTAGCTCTATTAAATGAAATACATGGAGAGGATGATAAACCAACATCTATGGGAGAGGAAAGAAATCTTCAAATTGAAGATGTGTACATAGTGAAAGAGTACATTGATGTATTTCTAGAAGATTTACCTAGACATCCTTTAGAGAGAGAAGTTGAGTTCTCTATATATTTAATTCCTGTTGTGAGACATATATCAAATACCCCCTATAGAATGGCCACTGTGTTGTCAGTGGAGCTAAAGAAATTACTAGATGATTTGAGTGGAAAATGATTTATTTGACCTAGTGTTTCTCTATGGGGTGCCCTGGTCATGTTTGTCAAGAAGAAAGATCGATCCATGAGGATATGCATTTATTATAGGGAAATCAATGCTATTACAATAAAAAATAAGTATCCTTTGCCTCATATTGATGATTTATTTGATCAACTACATGGATCCCAATACATTTCGGAGATTGAACTTCGGCGTGGATATCATCAGCTGCATGTGAGGAAGGAAGATATTCCTAAGATAGAATTTCGAACCAGGAATGGGCATTATGTGTTTACAGTGATGCCTTTTGGACTGACTAATGCACCCTCTTTTTTCATGGATTTAATGAATAGAGTTTTCAAGGAATATCTTGATAACTTTGTTGTGGTGTTCATCAATGATATCCTCGAATACTCAAAAATCTATGAAGACCATGAGAATCAATTGAGAATTATTCTGGAAATTCTTAGAAGAAATGAATTATATGGGATGTTTACCAAGTGTGAATTATGGCTTCAATCAGTTTCTTTTCAAGGACATATTGTCCTTATGGATGGAATCCTAGTTGATCCTGTGAAGACAAAGGCAATCCAAGATTGGCACATGCCAACAAACATAACCATGGTATGCAGTTTTATTGGGTTAGCATGTCACTACCGGCATTTTGTTCAGAATTTTGCCTGAATTGATAACCTGCCAACCAAGCTCACATGAAAATGAGTTAATTTTGTGTAGACAAAAGAGAGTATAGTATCCTTCGATGAATTGAAAACATGATTGGTCAATGCTCCAATTTTGACTCTTCCATCTGGAAGTGATGGATTTGTGATATACAGTGATGCATCAAAGAATGGGCTAGGTTGCGTCCTTATGAAAAATGATAAAGTTATTGATTTTGCATCAAGAAAGCTGAATAATCATTAGAAAAATTATCCGACTCATGATCTTGAGCTCGCAGCTATAATCCTTTCTCTGAAAATATGGAGTCATTATCTATACAGAGAGAGATGTGATATCTATACGGACCACAAGATCTTGAAATACATTTTCAAAAAAAAATTCAACATGACGTATAATAGAGGGATTGAGTTACAAAAACATTACGTTTTTTCAATACACTACCACCCAGGAAAGGAAAATAAGGTGGAAGATGCATTAACCAGGAATGATCATGGCCTTCTGACTCAAATGAGTATTGAATGAGATCATATATTCATGGATCTACTAAAGATGGATATGGGAATTGGTAAAAAAGGGGAAACATCTTTTCTCTTTCAAATGATTTCTAAACCATATTTATTAGAGAAAATAAAATGATCTCAATCTGATGATGAGAATATGCACAAGAAAATTAATGCTGTCAAGGATGGAAGACTCGATGACTTCGTGTATGAAGAAGGAGTTCTAAAATTTTGGAAGAGGTTATGCATCCCATAAGTACCTGAGTTAAAAAGGGAACTATTAGATGATGCCCATAGCTCAAATTTCTCTATACACCTGGGTATCATGAATATGTATACATATCTGAAGGAATATTTCTTGTGGGATAATATGAAGAGGGAAATTGCTGACTATGTGTCAAGGTATCTAGTTTTTCAAAAAATGAAGGCAGAGAGACAACATCCCAAAGGAGTGATGCAATCTCTACCGATTCCTTTGTGGAGGTGGGATAAAATTATGATGGATTTTATCACCGGACTACCTAGGACACCTAGAAGGAATGATGCAATATGGGTAATTATTGGTCATTTCACAAAATTAGCACATTACCTTCCGATACGAGAGGATTTTCCACTCGAGTACCTAGACAGACTGTATATTAATTATGTTGTAAGAATTCATGGTGCACCTCTATAAATTTTTTCGATCGAGATCCTCAGTTTACAACAATGTTCTGGAAAATTCTCTAGAAATCTTTGAATTCTGAGCTTTGTATGAGTATTGCATATCACCCCCAAACCGATGGAAAGTCTGAATGGAATATGCAAACATTAGAAGACATTCTGAGGTCATGAATTCATGACATCAAAGGTATGTGGGATCAATAGTTACCTTTGGTGGAATTTTCCTATAACAACAGTTTCTATTCTAGTATTCAAATGGCTCCGTATAAAGAATTATATAGAGAAAGGTGTCTAAATCCAACTTCGTTGGGATGAAGTTGGTGAGAGGAAACTTATAGGCCCGGAACTTCTTGAAGAGACCACGAAAAAGGTGAAGAAAATTCAAGACCATATTAAAGAAGATGAAAGTATGCAGAAGAGTTATACTGAAAATCGGAGAAAGGATTTGGAATTCCAGGAAGAAGATCATGTCTTTCTGAAAGTATCTCCATGGAAGGGTGTCCTAAGGTTTAGTAAGAAATGGAAACTGAGCCCTAGGTACATCAGGCCATTTGAAATTCTGGAAAGAATCAGAGCTGTATCATACCTTCTAGAGATGCGGCCAAATCCCTCCAGAGTTCATGATGTTTTATATGTGTCATTGTTAATGAAATACATGCCAGACCCAACGCATGTTCTCACATATGAAGTAATTGAACTGGAACCTGATTTTTCATGTTGTGAAAATCCTATTGGGATTCATGACACAAGGGAACATGTATTGAGAAATCGGACAACTCGCCTAGTGAAGGTTCTTTGGAGAAACCAAAATATGGAGGAAGAAACATGGGAACTAGAGGATGTTATGAAAAAGAATCACCCACATCTTTTTTGTGGGCTTTATACATAAAATTTCGAGGAAAAAATTTCTGAAGGAGGGAATAATGTAACACCCCAACCATTTTATGTTATGTTTCTCTTAAATACCATGTATTCATTATGTATCCTATATTTCATGAAACACTAATCCCCTATGGAACAAAAGATGGTTACATATAATAGATAGCTATAACATAGCCACTAAACATAAATTTACCAGCTCTGTGATTGGAATTTTAAATATCAGATATACAGGGTTGTTTTCAAGATGATATTTACAGTCTGAAAGAATTAACATAATTTTTGGTGAATAAGAACCTAACCTTATGAATACTAACCTAACCTTAGGAATATTAACTTACACTAATGAATCCTTATATGACCCTTATGAATGGTATCGATACCCTTGAGTGTATAAATGAATTTAGACACCGTAAAGATGAAGATTAATATTCTAAGTGTTGATATATTTCAATTAAATAATGATTTAATTAAATATTTAATTAATCATATTTAGAAAATTATTTTTGAAAAATGGAATTCATTTTTGGATTCTACATGTCGAGAAATGGTTAGGGTAAATTTTTGGGAATTTTCTGAAATACTTGTATTTTTTATGAATAGTGACGTACCATAAATTGAAAAATTAAGATAAATACACTAATTATAGAGTCATGTGTCATGTTCTACTAATTTAATCCCACTTGGTTAGGGATCACATGATACAAATAATATTCATGTTCATTTAATACTCACAATTCGTATTCTTTAGGAGAAATAATAAATTAATGAATTTTATATTAAGAAATCCCCTCTCTCCTCCACAATAAAAACCCTCTCTCACCCCCCCTTCCATTCACTCCTCTCAAGCCTTGTTCCTTCTCCATATTATACCAATATCACTCCCTAAGATTCTCCCCCATGTCCAAAATCTCATAGCCTCTTCAAAATATCCAATCCACTCCTCTTAAGAGGTTCTCAAAGGAGGAAGTCTCAAGTGGTAAATTCCTCTTTCAAATCCCTTCTTTACTTTTAAGTTCTTTTATTTTTGTTTCATTCCTCACCTACCTTCCCCATAATTGTATGAAAAATCCAGTAACATACATGTACTGGAATTTTTTCATTCTAATGGTATAATTCAAAACCTTCTCTTCTTTCCCCACCATTTATTTGAAATAAATGAAACCACTTTTTGAGATGTGCTAATTTAGCACATTCAAGTACAATGCTTTATCGATTTCTGTTATAATCATTAATTTGGGTCACGAAACCATTCATGTTATGGCTGAACCATAATATTATGTAATATATCCTATTTTTAGTTTTTTAATACTTTTTTAAACGTGGTATTAAGATATAAATCAAAAAAATTTGATCGTGACCAACCCCACCGATTAACCAAAACATTTATCACTAAAGTTGTATATATAAAAATTCGACTTCAATCTAAGTAAGCCAAATTAAATTTAAAACCATGTAATATCTTGGATGTTCAAGAATAGTGTATAAATTTATTTCTGAACTACCACATCCATCTTATATATTTATCTAAACTCGAATATAATTGAACCGATCATTTAAAACCATGTAAACAAACGAGCCCGAACAAAGAAATTGAACCTTATAACTAATCAAAAAGGACAAGAATGAACTCAAAAGGATTATAATAAACCATTTACATATACAAGTGGTTCTTGACTTAGGAATTAATAATCCTAATTTGTTTATTCAGGTCTTTAATAACACATCAAGAACACCTTCAATCATAAGGTAAGGGGTCCTCTCTCTCACTTTTACTCAAGAATCCACACTATCTTGTGTGATTTTGTTTTTAATTTATAATGATGTGGAATGTTTTATACACTCCCCAATTATGCCCTTTTGACATATAAATAATGGGATACCCTTTTACCTCTCATTAAGACCTTTCAATAACACTCATTACCGTGCCAAAATTTTTTAAGAGGTTTTCTGATCTCACCTTCAATTCTGTGGGATTTTCATTGTTCGCCACTTATTTCTTATATGTGGTATAGGTGTACATAAATTTGAAATATGTGATCATGGTTTTCATTATATTTATTTTATTCTGTGACACTTTTGGTGGTTATTAACTTTTTTCATATGACTCAATTGAATACAACATGGTAACGAGCATTGTCTACATTTTCACTACATTGTGAAATGCATAGAAATTGTGCACCTACTCATTCTTATGTGGTGTACCTAATGCCAATTTGAAACCAAATTTCAATTGAAATTATATTCCATTTAAATATCCATATTCTCATATCATGGATATTATTATTGTCAAATCCATATACCATTTTATATATGATATTTATTTTGAATGTTTTTTGACTGTGGAAATGTTGATAAATCTGTATCATATATTCCATATGGAAAATGTAAATACTTATTGCTCTTGTATTGAGTATATTTATAAATAATTCTTTGGATGTAGAGGATTTTGGGGCCCACTACATCCCCTCTATGCATCGGTAGGTCTCAAGAGACAAAACAGTTTGGTGACAAACCCTTCGAGTTTGTTTCCAAAAATCAGAAGGTGTTATACCCATTGAAATAAACCGTTTTTACGGTATTATGGTTCATGTTCCAGATATATGATGTCCAATTAATAATAATTATAGTTATTAAATATTCATTATTATTATTGTATATGAGGTGTTCACTATTACAAAATATATTGATGCAGTTTCATTCTCAGTTTTTTAATGGCATTTGTTGTTCATTTATTCACTATGCAATTTTGATTATGTCAGTTTGATTAAGATTCACATATTATAGTACTCATTATTCAATTATTTCTAAACCCTACTGAGAATTTGAGCTCACCCCATTCATTTTTTACCTTCAACAGGTTATGAAGAGGAGGTCATTTATTGACTGCTTGTGGATGTAGTTTTTGTTTTTCATTATTTATTGTATCTTGTAACCTATTCCAATGTAATTTTTTTTAAATATATGTATCTAGTTTCTTCAAGACTAATAAACAGATAATTCCTTCTAGATTTTCATTCCTTCTGACCATGCCAATATCACAAGTAATTCACTGGCTCGTGTCTAGAGGGGTTAGGGTGTTACATATGTGATGAACCACACCTTATTAGGTTTGGGTTGGGATCAGAGACCAATATTAGAAGATTCAGAAACAATGTGATAGGGGATTGTTATTCATAAATTAATTCTGGGAAACTATGGATGGAATAAATAAAAGTAATATACATCCTTTTAAATTTTATAGAAATGAAGACATTTTTATTATTTTTGATACATGTAACAATACTCTTTAATATTATTCCACCATAAATATTTTTTAACAACACCCTCAGTGAGCCTCTAGATTAATTTTATAAATAAAATATCATTATTTTTAAGGATAAAATATTTTAAAACTATAAAAATGTATAAATTTTATATCATCATTCCTATCATGAATTCAAATTTATAGACTCATAAAATAGAAAATACAAACATTATATGAAATTATAACTTCTCAAAATAATTTAAATAGATGATATGTTACTAAAAAACTGTCATTGATAAAAATCAATGTTCTTAGAAGCATTATATGTTTGTTTTTATTAAAATTTAATATCTTATTTACCATTGATAATTAAAATAGTATATTATTGAAACAATATATCAATTAATGATTTACAACAATTATTCATTTTCTTCTTTTAGTATGAACAATAATTCCTGAACAGTATTTTCATAATTAATTATTGGAACCTCCAATGATTTTCATTTTAAAAAATATACCTAAAATGATGAATGTTTGTCTTTGATAAAATATTTCAAATATTTTTTAAATCGAACATAGTTATCTATTCGGTTCCGAGTTAATTAATCCCAATCAAAAATCCTCTTACACCTATTTGAATCTCTATTAGAATTATAGATTTGTAAAAACTAAAAGGTTATTTATTATTTAAATACTAAAAACCAATAAAATAGTTTTTTATAAAAAATTTAAGAAATATTATTTTATTATACTCTTCACTATTCTATCTGTTTATGTGAAATATACTACATGATAATAATTTTATTTTACTATGATGGAGGGAACCACATTATGATCCCACACATGACTGATGTTTTATCATATGTTTGAAATATTTCTATAAATTTTAAAATGATAGTTAAAAATTATTTTCTAGTCATTTCCTATATGATATCTTTAAACTATATTAAAAATTATATTATATAAAAAATCATTCAAAATAACTAAATATTATCATACTGTTTTAAATTTTTCAACATTATCTTTAATATTTTTTGAAACATCCTTAAAATATATATAATTAACCTCATGGTTTTATATCTAAATTCATATCATTTTCAAGAATTAAATTTTTATTAGTATAATATCCCCAATATTTTCTATAGATTGACATCATGTTTGTAGGGTGGTTCCATGTAATATTTATTTTCCCTTCATTGTTCACAATAGTAACTCTAAATTATTTAAGGATAATCTAATAAGGAAACTTGTTCACGACCATTTTTTTCATCTTCGACCCATATTTTATAAAACATTTCCTAATTAAAATAAATCATCTATAAACCATTATCAACCATATTTAAAAACTCCAAAAAACCAAAAAATATTGTCAATCAACCATCTTAGTTTTCCAATCCTGATTAATAAATATTTTTAAGCAACTCCATTGAGTACTTCAATCTATCCCTTTGTAATTGTTAGAACCAACATTAAACACATTTAGAATCACAATATCACTCAAGGGAAATATAATAAAATAATGTATACCCTTATATGTATCTTCAAATAATAAAATATTTCAATATAGTGTTTTTAAAGAATAAAATATCATGGAGGTATGAATATATTGGAAAAATAATTAGAATGTTCTCCCCTTTAATTCAAGCACATTATTAATCATTTTAACCCTCTTAATTTTATCCCACTCTACAATATAACAAAATCACCACATATTTCATATAAATACATGCTAAATTTAATTCTCAAAACATTTAAAAAAATATCACTTCTTATCCACTTTTGAAAATATATTCTACTGTTATGGGAGATGTGATATATGACAACAAATAAATTATAGACAGTAATTCAATATTTATTATAAAAAAGTTACACATAATAAAATCCTATAATATCACGAGTTTGTGTTTATTTGGGAATATAGTTAAAATATAATATAACATAAAAAATGGTTGAAATATCATTACATATGAACAATAAAACATGTGGGTATATTTATTGGATCTTCTAAGACATTATTGGATATCCTAAGAACATAAAAAAGGAAGGGATATGAAATTAAGAACAAAAATGGAATGATAAAATATTAATATGATGAATATAAAAAATATGATTAATTATACATTTCAGTGAGATAAAAAAGGGGTGATAATCAGACCAAATGAATATCAACTCAAGATATACTGTGTCACATGAAGGAATCACTGGAATGTGAATACAAAACAAAACATGAAAATGTAAACATAAAACAAAGATAACCATGAAGCCATCATATAAACATCCATGCATTGTAAATGGACTAATATCAGATTAAATCATTACTAAATCTATTTTTGGGCTATAAAATTTGGGTCCCAATCATCACTTTCATATCATGTACACGCACAAGTGCGACACATTGATCATAAAACAAAAAGAAGTATGTCATCAAATTGATAACCAATATTATAGAGTTTGGGTAAATTATATAGAAATATTATATTTTTCAATGATGGGTACATATCAGTTAATAATTTTTGGTTGTAATGGTAATGGGCACTAATATTAAAAAATTTCTCATGGAAAATCACAAGATGATATCAGTAGGATACTAGGGGAATATAAAGGTTCATTATAGGGATAAATGAGGGTGAAATGTATATTTAATCATATATAAATCATAATCATAGTAATAGGGTTTTTTAATAAAATAGAACAACATTAAAAATATGAAATTAAATTATATATTTAATGATGGTTTTTGAAATAGGAGGAGAAGTAGAGGATCCCTTACATTGAGAGGGTGCTTCTAAAATCATGGGGGATCATCAAAAGAGAATTGGGAAACATGGAATGGATATAAAGGTGCAAAGGAAAATTAAAAAATAGAATAATGATTTTAAGTGAATATGAATGGTAGTTTTGGGGGTTTCATATATAATAATGTAGAGATATTTTTTATTATTTTATAAACATTGGTTTCAGAATATATATAATTAATTAATTAGAATCTCAAAAAATTAGATAGTTTTTAACATATATTTCGTCAAATTTGGGTTTATTTTATTATATAATAAGTCCAGGAATAAATATAATTTAAATAATACCCTTCTTAACGTGGAAGTTAATCATATTTATAAAGATTTGATTTTAAAAGTATAAAATATTATAATTTTTTGAATTTTTTATTAAGTGTTTTTAAATTAATCATGTAACATAAAAAATAATTTTTTAACTGGGAAATTTTATTTCATGGATACTCTTTAATGTATTTATTACACCACATCATTGGTCTTATGATATATTAATACATACAAAATAGTAATAATATATTTAATTTTGTCATATAAATTAAATTTCCTTCGAAGGTTATGAAAAATTCCCCATATGATAATAATGATGTGATGATTTTAGGAATTTTATTTAATTATTAAAAATAATAGTATATATATGTGGATTTTCTCATTTTAATTAAAAATTAATATTTATCTAAAAAATTTCTTTTGTTGAACATTAACTATTTCTTGACCCTAACACAAATTACAAATCTAGTCGAAAAATTAGATTACCATTTATATATTATAATTTATATTTATTAATTATATATTATTTATATATAATTTCTTTTAAAAATATATATATATCATAAAAAATAGTGTCGTGAATAAAATGATGTATTTCAAACAAAAAATACTATTCACATTTCATCTTATCAATATAATTTTCTTTTATCAGGCCCAGTATTAAATCACATAAAAATCAATAACAAAAATGATTTAATATATTCATTATTATTTTTAAATTAAATATAAAAATTCAAATTTTTATTTTCTAGATACATTTAACTTTTATTTAACTAGTAAATACCCTATAGGTAAGGTGAGAGATTTTGATATTTTCATTGTGTTGTTTGGGGAACATGTTTTGGGTCTCGATCTGAACGAGAATCAACTTCCCCAATAATTTTTTAGTTCTTATGATATTTTATTTTGATCCTTTTCCTAGGATTGGTCATGGTAAAATCATAGTGATGGTATCTCCCATTAAATATTTTATAAATTGGATTTATAGCGATTAAACCTAATAATAATGGTCGTCCCATCAATTTTATTTTTCAATTAGATTTATCATCAAAATAATTATATATTAAACAAAATTAAAATAACCCCAACTCTAGTAACTTAGAGTGGATGTCTACATTATAACATTAGCATAATTAATATGAAATCAACTCCTTATTAAGATAATAGATTAGTAGTGTTAGAAAACTAGATACAGATGGGTTTCTAATATTACAATTGAAAAAAATTACAATATTTTTTCCCAGGATTATAATTATTACCTATAAAATATCCTTTAATACTATTCGTAGTACACTTACTAGACATAATGGAAAATAAAAAATAATATTGATCTCCAAAACAATATATAGATTAAATATATGGGTAGATTTTATCAATTCATAAGAATAAACCTCATATAATCTTTAATAACTAAACACACATATGAGTTAAATAAATTATCTATCATGATGTGATCAGACATAATAAATAAAGATAAATAAATAACTAGACACACCTTCCATTTAATCAATAAGTGGAGTAAAATAAACATAATGTTCCTTATAAATAATGAATGACAAATAACTAAACATACATTCAATTTAAAAAAAATGGGATTGAAGATAATCCATAGATATTAACATTATGTAATCCCAATGTTAAATAAAATATAAAATCATACTAAAATAAATTCTTAATTATAAGAATCAGGATACCCAGAAACATGAAGGAATACATATTTATCAATACCTTCCTATACAATGAAATAATTTTTATTTTAGAACACCACATAAAAAATAGATAAACGTTTTAGGAAAAAAAATATATCTATGAAAACTATTTTGGATATTTATTTTAAGGTTAATGTCCCATCATTATGGTAAATTGAACATTTCTTAGAGAAGATAATGTTTACAAAAATATAAATAAAAAGAGTGAATTTCACAAAAATACTTTGTAAATATGGTAATAAAATCAATATAATTAATAAATATTATATTAATAAAACCTATACCTAGTGAATTAATAGTAAAACAATTTATTTGTTTCCTTGATGAAAGTATATAGTATAATAAAAATAATAAATTTATCTTGAAAATAATATTTTGAACATTGAGTTATTTTTAATGTGGGATATTTTTTACATTCCATTCATATTATAAGATTATTCAATTATCATTTGCAGTAAAAGAAAAATAGTTTTTGATTGAAAAACAATTATTTTTTTCATTTAAAAAATATATTAAAATATGAACAAGGGAAAACATTATTGAAAATATATTTTTTATAATTTAATAATCATTTTAAATTTTCATTGAAAACATGGGTTTTCAAGAAAAATGTTATTCGAAAAATGTGTGACATGAATTAGGATTTTATTAAGAACAACATATGAATCATTTTAAGTAGAAATGAGTGGAAAATGGATCAATTAAATAAAAATATAATGAATAATCTTTTCAAAAAAATTATTAAATGGGTTTATTATAAAATAAACAAAAAATATACTTAAATGGATATTCAGGTATAAACAATCTCAATTTATATGATATTTTGAAGTAAACCCTTAACAAGATCATAATGTTTACGTGAGAAATGACCAATGAATAAATTATGATTATAAAATTCAAATTCATATTAATTATGTGGATATATAAAATAATATATTCCAAAATCAATACAAACATAATCATTTAATATTAAATAAAACAAAGATTTAATATATCCTAATGAAAATAAATTGAGTAATAAAATTCCTAACAACATGGTGACATTCATGACAAATACACTTTTAAAAAATAATTAATATTGAAACCTAAAAAACAATTATTTAATAATTTAGCACGATATTAAATTTTAAATTGGTACTATATGAAAAATATAAATATAATTAGATGCATAACATTACTATACACCTCAATAAAGTGAAATTGAGGTGGTTTTCCTTACCTCAAGAATTTTTTTGGATGAACATTCTTTAAACTCCTATATAATGTTTTTTACAACTTCATAAATTTATTCAAGAACCATTTATATATTTATAACATAATTTATGATATTTTTTAACATAAATACTACTTTTTGTTATTAATATTTCATAGTTTTAATGTTTTTCATGTGTTAATTTCCATGTTTACACAGGCCATTTTTGTTTTGAATGATCTAGTCATGTAAAAATTATAAAATTACATCTTCTATAGAATGTAATTAATTTTATAAATTTCATTTTTTTTCATCTGTTGAATTTTTTAGTCAATATTAATGATTGATCATAGGGAATGGGTGATAACAATTTGTAGATATGGTAGGTCATACCTAACCATGAGCGATGTTATAATTTCTTTAATTAGACAATGGGTCTTAAAGTGGGTTATATATTAATATTAATGAATTTATATAATTTCATATTTATCACATATGTTCACTAAGTATCATTATTATATTCCATGTAATGTGTAATGGAAAAATGAATCATATCTCTTATTGATGTGATAGTATATCTGACACAGTTACCAAATTTTATTATTTTAAAGGAAATATAATGTAAGATAGTATATTTGAAATTATTTTTATTAATTTTAATAATATCGAAAATATAATATAAATTTATTTAATCGATAACTATATACATCCTTCAATGGTGGTGATGCAGAACAATGTACGTTGATTTTAAAAGTAATAGTCTATCGTACACACAATCGATAGTTTTTCTTCCAATTCGATTAATGTTGATATGGATAATGTTAATTAACTTAAAAATTTTATTTATAATATATAATATATGGTTATTATATAATCATGTTTTAATTATATTTTAATGAGGATTACTATGAAATATAAATGCCCGTTTTGGAACATTAATTCTTATTTTAAAAACCTCTTTAGGTATTCAATATAATACGTCCAATGATGGAATTTTGATAAAAAATTAAACTACGATATTTGTAGGGGAGAAAATATGTGATTTTTCGATCATTTCTAATCCAAAAGGCATGTGGTGGGTGAATATGTGAGGAGATGTCCTTTACTTTTTCAATTGGTGGAGATAAAACAGATGGAATATTTGAAATGAGTCAATTAAAATTAAATTTTTATCATTTCACAACACTACCAATGGGTAATTAAAAACATATAATGGTTATAATGTCTAAAAAATATAATAGAATAATATTTTTAAAGTTATTATGTCATTTTAACCCTTATATTTTTTAGTTTTACCGTAGAAAAATTTGTTTTACCTTAACCACGGTAATTAACTTATACTGGTTTTAATATTCATTATGTTAATTAAATCGATATCAAATATATTATAATATAAATATTGATCAATCAAAATATTAATAAATTATTACATGTTCAATTTAAAAAATTTTAATAATTTAATGTAAAATCTACCTACACATGTGAAGAAAAATTTTGTTTCCATCTAGAATATACACATAAGTGTAGACATGTTTAATTAATAAATTCAATACTATATTTATTATAATAACATAAATTTTAATATTACAACATAATTTATATTATTTCCAATTAAATTAATTTTAAAATATATTTTAATTTTTTATGTTATTGACAACATAATAAAACATCCAAAAAATAGTATTTTTTAATTTTTATAGAAAAATGAATCCTTTTAGAAAATAAAAAAATATTTACCAAATGTTAATTATTGTATGATGAAACTAAAAAATTAATATAATTTTTTTCAAATAAATTTCCAAAAATTCGTGAAAATAAAATTCAAACCATGTGTGAAAAGCATCAATAATCAACATTTTTGGGAAAATTCATCTTTTTAAATGACATTTCATTTTTGGTTCAAATGATTAATATATAATTTATAATAAATTGATAAACATTGGATCAGTTTTATACCATTGTAAACCATATGAATTCAATATTTTATTTATTAATATTCATACCCACCAATTTAATATCATGTTTTTAATAGTATATTATATTAGGTTACATTTTGACGTAGGGTTGTCTGTTCTGCAAGATTCCAAATTCATCAAATATATTTAAAAATAAATATCCATTATATTTTAAAAGGGTTATATTCTATTCTAATAATAATTTTCCTTTTCAAATACAATATAAAATCTACAATGATTTATTTAAAATATGTTGGTTTTACATTCATTGAACCTTTAATAAAATATTTCCCTACAAATTAAACTCCACCATGGTAATCAGGGATTTTACATTTAGAAACATAATTTTCCAAAAAATTCCTAAATTTTTTTGATAAATCTTACACTTGAAATTTGATATAGGTAGATTAGATGGTCATCGTGTATAATACATATCAATTTTTTCATTTAGGTAAAAAAAATTGTGATTTGAATATATAAACATGGATAAAACAAGTAAATAACTATAGAGAGTGGTAAATATTGATGATTATAAGAATCTGAATGATCAAATGAAATTTTAAGGTCCTCAAAATAATAAATTTTAGATGAAATAATATAATATTTTATTCCTAAGAAATGAATTCAATATTATATTTTTTTTGATCTGTTTACTAATGTTAGTGAAATATTTTTATGCTTATGAATATATAAAAATATACTTATTTTCTATATTTTTTTTTCATAACCTCAATTTCCTCCATTGGTTTTAATTTTATCATCTTATACTTCATCACTTACTCGATGAGATGAATATCCAAAAATTAATTTCACATTCCTAATTCAATAAAAGTATTCATTAATAGATCATAAAATACAAAAATCTGTGGTTATTCCTTCAGTATATATCTATATATTTTATAAAAATTATCTAGTTATAATTAAGTTCCCAATATAATATATTTTTTTAAGAACCTATATTAACAAAAACAGTTTAATGTTAACATTTATCTATCAAAAAATTAAATTTAAAAATTGATATATTTACTAGAACATCACGTGGGCCATTGGGAGACACACCACTCTTATCTCCCATCAGTTATGGGTTAAATGCACATAGACATACTATAAGCAATGGATTTTTACCAGATATAAAGGTGTTACATTTTCTAATACATTAATAATATAATTAATATAATAATAACTATAACAAATAACCAATAAATATAGTAACATAATATATAATATAAATGAAAATATTTTCAAATTACTTTTATAATACGCTAATAACAAGTAATGGAATTATTTACGTAATAACATTTACACTAATCAAATACCTAGGAAATGGGTTGTATTGTCATATATTCTATCAAAATAATCATTAATATTAGTATAAACCCGTTACATAAATCCTAAAAGGAAAATTTTAAGACAATGAACTTATGATCAATAATAACCTTGTAAAATCATGATGGTATTCATATCTCATATGTTAATGATGTCATATATTCATCTGAAATGTATGAAAATGACAACATGTTTCACGATTTTAATAACCAGAATAAAATTTCTAAAAATAAATCAATAATATACTTTTGGAATCACAATACTTAATTACATATATATATTTTTTTCATTGAATGTCCTTCAATAGTCTAGGATCAATGATTTATATGTGGGAATTAAACAAGATAATACTGAGGTTACCAACATTTGAGACAATAAAATTTAAATGTATCCCTTCAATGAAACTTATTTCCTTCAATCACACTCATAATATTGAAACATTAATCAATTTATTTATAAATATATTTTCCCCAAATAAATCATTTTCAAATTCTATTAAAATAGCATATAGGTAATCAATCCTCATGGAATACATGATTGAAGTCTAGTCATCTCTCTTCCGAGGTCTCCACCACTTTATCTCCTTGATAACTCATTCATTATCATATTTATAATATCTTAGGGATGATTTACATATTTTTCATTAAACATATTTTGCCATTATGTATTATACATAATCATGAAATCATTCACTCCACTCATCAACCCATTTTGTTTCTTGTAGTCATCTCATTCTCTAAATTATTATACTGTCACACAATTCCATTCAGTTCTATTAATTGTTTAAAACCATAAATTTTACTATCTTAAAAAAGGTGATTTTTCAAGACCACAAATTTTTATGTAGAGTATTAAAATAATGAGGTTATAATTTTAATATAAGAAAACATAGTTTTATTTTGGGTCTTTATAGGTAATCTTTTATTCAAATCCTTTGTAATGGGTTGTAATGAAAACTAAATTTATCTGTGTCATATCCCTTGAAAGAGTCACTCATGGTTTGTAGTAAAGTTCGTTTTTGTGTACCAGGTAATGTTCAAGATAAGATTTACATTACTTATACAAAGTTATTAACCCTTTTAATACATGTTCCATAACCACAAAAATATATAGTATTGATAGAGTGATTTATTTCTAGGTAGAAGAACATAATCTATACCTTATCAATATATTTTCATTTTCTTCTATTCTTATCCCTAATGAGTTTTATATGGTTTAGTTCCCTACTATTTTATTTAATAATAAATCTTATATTATAATCATTAAAACATGCTCATATACCTTTTGGAATGACCCAAATTCTAGTAACCCTAGGTCGACATCTCAATTATTACATTGTAATTAAAAGCCTATAATCACTTCATGAATGATAAAATAGTTTACTAGTCTTGGAAATCTGGGTACCTGTATGGTTTCATTATTAAAATTGAATATAAAACACCCAAAATATTTTTTAGAATACCAGCATTCCTTTTATAATAACCTTCAATGTTATTCATAATATACATTCAACATTTTTGGGAAATAAGAAAAATAAAATGATTGATTAAATAATCAATATGAGTTTTGTAGAAAAAAAGATATCATGAGTAAAAAATAATCAACATTGAAAGGTAAATAACACTATTAAAATTCCATTTACTTAATTTTATTAATAAATATTTAATTTGTAATAATCAATATGTAAAGTCAAATAACTGAAATCAAATTCCAGTTAATTAATAACATTTATATTATGAATATATAATTAATAATAAACATGGTTATGTAAAATACTAAACTCACATGTCATGTAATCTATAAATGGTAATTATATGCCTAAAGATATAATGTCATTAAAAAATATGATGGGTAATAATATCATGGTTCTTAAAAAAGGGAATGCTTAATTATAAGATTTTATAGACTTAAGAATCAAGATACCTATACTGTAATGTCCTTTCATAAGATAGTTTGTAACTATTGGATATTTATACACTTTAAATCCATTTGCATATAATTGTCCAACTGATTTTTTTAATGAGACAATCGATGCGTAGATATTATATATATAGTGAACCCCAACCATATCTGAATTTCTATTTAATAACATAGATATAAATATTTTATTTGATTGATGATTAATGTGACGTTTCATATAATATCTATATTGAGTAAATCATACTAATTTATCAATATTATTCTTATTAATATATTCAAATTCAACTTAAAATACCAAATATAGTAATTATTTGTGTTTTATGAAATATATATATACAAGATTAATAATAATTATATATCGGGGAAATATATTGTTCGTTGACACCAAAAATGAATTTTTATAGGGAATAAAAATTACAACAATAACAAAAAATAAGAAAATGAATTTCGAAACATTTCAAGGATAATATTATCATAAACCATCCATTGAATGAAATATTATGTCATAAATACAATATATCTCATGTTTATAATATTTAAATTAAATGATTCCTCTTATTGATGAATAGAAAAACCATAAAATTGTAATCAATATCATTCTTATTGAAAATATCTTTTATACATTTCAAATAAATCCAAATAAAAATGACATTAACGTTAAAATAATGATTACTTCCACATTTCTAGTAAAAGAAAATTGTTCCATGTTTTGAAAATGAAATGATTATTCCCATCCCAATAAAATATTCAACTTCTGAAATGGGTTAATAATTCATTTATATAACATGTATATAATTTAAAAATTATTTAAAATAGATTTTGAAAACTAGGTTTTAGGAAAAAAACACGTTTTTACCAAAAAGAGAAACGATGTCGGATTTTTTTATAACTTTTCCTCTATAATTTTAATAAAAAACCCTAGAATAAGGTAATATTACCAGAGAAAATCACGAGTAAAAATGTAATTTAAATTAAATATTTTTAATAGATGATGATAAAAATATTTCATTCAATGGAAATTCAAGCATAATTAATCCTAATTCAAATGTGATTCTGAATTAAACTATTACAATCGTAACAAAATTGTATTAAGAATTATAAAATTAATCTATTATAAGTATCAAATTGAAATATGTAAAACATTTTTGGTTTTTATACATAATAAATAAAAATTCATTTCACATAAAATCATAGAACATCAATGACAACAATGAAGTAATATAGAATAATAAAAAGAAAAGGAGTTATGAAGTTCATTAGTACATGGTAATTTTAAAGTCAAAACCAATTGATTGGAAAAATGAAACATTATACTAAAATAAAATGAACATTTATATAATACATTTATTATTTTTCAATGTGGAATAATATACTCTATTAGAAATAAATTAGATGAAAAAAATTACAATATACCTTAATGGAGGGTAATTGAGACAACATCACGTACCTCATGATTCCTTTTAGATAGACATTCATTAACCTCCTGTATACAGAGTTCATGGATTTAATTAATTTATATAGACAAAATATTAATATTTATAATATAACATATTTTCCTAAAATAACATTTTATCACCTCTTTCTTAATAATATTTAAGTATTTTCATTATTTTTTTTCAGTTATATTGTTGTATCATGCATGTTTTGTCATATAAGTCTTAGTTCAAGCCAATTTTATATAGATAAATAATATGTATAAATATATTAATGTTTTATGTATAATTTCAATTCATTTTATTAATTTTATAATCAATTCTGAAATGTTCACTTACATAATAAATCAAATTTCTTCATAGAGATGGTATGTCATACATTTTCTTTAACAACATTATCATTTCAATTAATGGTTCAATTTTAATGAATTGGATTATATATTAATTACCTTATTTAAATATATTTACATACATAACACATATACTCACTAAATGTATCTTTATTACCTTACTTGTAAAGTGTATATAAAAAGACACATCACTTCATGAGGTGGTAATCTGTTATTTACATGGGTGATGCTATCATCATTTGAACAAAATAAATTGTATGATGGTATACGAGACATTAAAATTAAATTAAATTTATAATATCAGGTATAGCATATATAATTTTTAAATATATTAGTGTTTCAAATCTACAATATTGGCGATTAAAAATAAATTACATTAGTTTTTAAGAAAGTAGTCCGTCGTGTAGACAATCAGTGGATTCACTTCATATTTGAGGGAAAATGATATGGATATTGGAAAAAACAATAAAATAATAAAATTTAATTAAATTTCATATTATAATGTTAATATATAGTCATTTTCATATTTTACATAGTTTGAATAATAAAAAAATTAAAAATTCCTATTTTCAAATGTTACATCATCTTTCAACAACTTATTTAAGACTAAACCAAATGAATTCAATTATTTGATTTATGATAAAAAAATACCTTCAATTTTTTTATGGGATTGAAGATATTATTTTTGTAGGTTCTATCCAATCCATGTTTCTTGGTATGTGTTAAAATGGAATATTGGGGTGGGCTTATTAATTAGTGGGAGAGGCCACACATGATATTTTTTGAAATAATAAATGACACTTAGCATTTATCATTCAAAATGATGTGAAATAGTTCATTGAACAATATTATATTTTATATGGTCTAAATATTTCCATAAAATTGATTTTGTAATTTATTTTTGTTCATTTTATCAATTATAGTCTTAGTTTAACCAATAGGAAAATCATTCTTCACCCCAACTTCTTTAATTAATTTTTATAGATATTAAAATTCAAAATGGATAAAAAATTTGCTTAGTAGAATATAAAATATAAATTTTTATGATTTCAAATGTAGAATAAATTTCTCCATTTCTATTTCAAAGTATTGGTCGAAGCCAAATTAAAATGATTCCCAAAAATGTGATGAGATTTTTTGTTTCCAAAAAATAGTGCCCATAAGTGTAGAATGTTTAATATCATAATTCAATTTATATTTAATCTAATAACCTGAATTAGTTATATTCTAATATAATTGATCTAAATTTACATTGAAAATTTTTATTACCTATTTTATCGATGTAATTTATTTAAATAAATATGCATTTTCTTCTAAAAATTATTTAATCAAACTATTCATCGAAAACAGGTGCTTTAAAAACCCAAAAAAACTCGGTAAGATAATATTGAAAGGATGAGTTAAATAAATATTTTACTTTTAAAAAATAATATTTTTTATATTGGTAAAAATCAATTTATAATGGAGTGAGAAATTTCTGACTAAAACACCTTTTAGAAAAAAATTCAACTTTTCATAAAATATTTCATTTCATTATATTAATGATTTATATTTTATTTATGATAAATATATAACTAATTATTATTTAAATACTTCTGTAAAATAATATATTTTTATAATTTAAAAAGAAGAAAAATTTATGAAAAAGGAAATATATATTATAGACACCAGATGTAAAATTATTCAATAATATGTATGTTCTATGTTGTATAATATATCAAATATGATATTATTCATTTAAAATATTTTCTCGTTATATTAATGGTCACTAAAAAATAGTAATGTTATGGAAAGTTGTGATTATTTACCATTTTTTGATATGATTTTCCCAATTATGATGAAAAATATCAAAATTAGTATGATTGTTTTCAAAAAATATTTTGAATGATAAATAATTTTTTATTTCAAAATTTATATTTATTTAATAAAATTAGAATTCATTACATTTCCCCCTCCATAAATTTCATATTCAAAATTTTAATTGAATATAATAACAAAGATGACAGTACTTTTGTTTCATAACCTCTTCCAGTTTACATGTTAATTCCTCATACATTTTGTCCCACTATAACACAATAAAAAGGTTATTTTTATTTAATCGTAAAACATTTTAACTATTACATATGATCTTCTATGACTACTTGTGGAATAACATTGTATCCCTTATAGTTACCATATTAGGATTCAGTAAATTTGAGGGGTATTGAATGTTCTACCTCAAGACCGACACATAGATTCAATCACATATTTGAAATATGATTGATGGGAGATCTATTCAATAGGCCACAACTCGGATGTGATCCTTGATCTAAATGGTCCTAACATATCTCGGACTATGACATCTATTCATCCCAAACCTTATGATAACATGATATGTTAAAGAATAATATCTCTTTGATCTCAAAATCAAGGTTCCGTCAAAAAATGACTACATATCCATTCTGTTGACATTATATTGATTTAAAATGTAACCGTGTGGTTTGGAACTTCTCTATCATTTCATGGATAAATTTAGGTACAATCTACTTCATGTCTCGAACTCCATCCCATCATATCGATGTATAAGACTTCATCCCATATAAAGACTCATAAGGTTCTAGTTGAATTATAAAATAGTAAATGTGATTGTGTGGGAATAGAACTATGGGAAGGTGATGATGATGACATACTTTGAAATCCATTGACCATTATGTCATTATTTTTTATAATGTTTAAATGTTTCTTTTAACTTGACCATCATTATGAGGGTAATAATTTGTATTGAAGCTCAGTTTAGTATCCAATGATTTCTGAATGAATCTCCAAAAAATTTAGGACAATATGGGATATATATGAGATTAAATATAATTATAAAGTAAAATATTTATTATAACAATAATTAAGTATATTATGGTGATTTTATCTATATATAAACTTTCATTTTTTTATGGAAATGTACAAACATTTTAAGAAAATCAAATGCCACCCAGTTGTTGTAAATCCCTAATGGGGTTCGGAGGAGCCCACAGAAAAAATAAATGGTTATGTTTTCTAATTTAGGTGATGGTATGGGATATAGTAACATCATAAACATGTAATTTTACCACTCATCCTTTACATGTGATAATACAATACATCGTGATACATATTCTACAATATAACCTTTCCTGGAATCCCATAGAAGTTCTAATTATATTCCCAATAAATCATATTTTGTCAAAGATAAATAGATAATTATTGTCAATATATTTCAACTATAATTTTCCTATTAAATATTGGTTTTTATGTTTTACATATATGCGTTATAAAATTTTTAAATCTATATTTTAAAAACTATAATATTGAAATATTAATTACCATTTTCTGTATCAGCATATCATCTTTTTTGCCATCCTCTATCCACATATGAATTCATGGTTGAGAAATTTTTTGAGCCTGGAATGATGAAGATAATTTTAATATTTCCATATCTATAATTTTCATTTCCATTATTATTGGATCCATTTCAATCGACAACATTTATTGAGATACATGATTTATTCTACCTATAGAATCTACCACCTTATTATCTATCCTAGGATAGTAATGGGATGAAAAATAATAATCTTTGAATGTCACTTATGAACTTCATTGTGTAATATTATTCTCATTATATATATATATTATTTAGAATTTTATAATTCGTATATATGTACTAGATTTCTCTAAATAGTTAATATTAAAACTATATCAACAAAAATAGCACTACAATAAATTTCAAAAAATGTGGTTGGTAGTTTTGATCATGGATCTCCAATTGGTGGGTGGTATATTTTATAATTTTCAGAAAATTCATGATAACACAACACATTCCCTTTAATTTGATGATATTTACAATGTATTCTATAGAATCTATAGAATTTTCATCAAATTTATTAGACTGGGACATCCATAAATTTACTTTTTAAGGATCCATAGATCTTGCATTAATGGTAATAAAATACCATTCTAATGTCATAATATTTATATGAATGTATCATTTTATTTACATCAATAAAATACTATTTATTTCTAAAATTAATCATTATATAATTGATATGATCCTCATGCTACTCCTTTATTTTGGTGTATATAAGAATATTCATCAGTAAATAATAACACAAATTATATAAGGTTATCCCAACATACTTTTCAAATCACACATATTAATATTTATATAAAATTATTAATTAAAATCAAATCCCTATGATCACATCAATACCATATATTGAATGAAAAGTAGAATTGGGGGTGTCCTCTATCAACTCCTTTACATGATAATATATTGAATAAAGATCTAGTTTACCAAATTATTGTGTTCTATATATATTATAAAAAAAATCATCAATCCTTGACAAAATATTTTTTTCCATAATAGTGATCTTGTTGAGAACAAAAAAATCCATATATTTATTCATTAGACCATGCTTTTTCTTCATGTAGATGACTTTTTCACCCCATAGTGAAAAATTTGGGCTTATTACAACATTATCAATAATCTAACGTAGTTTCTTATTTATATATTCATGTTCAACCATGTCCATTATATATGGATTATTGGATATTTGAACATATTCATGTAACATAGTCATTTTAAACTCATACATTCATCTCTGAGGAAGATTAGAAAAGTCCCAAAAAAACACATCAATAAATTCCCTTACGAGGGGAATGTCATTATTGATGTCATTTTCCTTAGTATCGATCATATTTTATGATTCATTTTCTCGTAGGAAAATAATATTCATTCTATAAATGATGATAATAAATGATATTCAATGTCCTCCTCAATATATTATAGATTTATAGGATGAATTATTATACATAGGACGATTGACACATTCAAAAATATATGATTGCATTATATTAATAAAAATATTTGATTTGAAATTTTCTTCCAAAATTCCTATCAAATAAATTCCTTGAAAGATAAATTTGAAATAATAATCACAATATTGTCTCTAGAGGATGATGAACATTTAGTTTCAACCTTTTATCCTTTACATAGTTATTTCAAGAAAAAGATATATGGGTATTAAATTAAAATAACTGTCATTGGAAATGAAAAAACTTAATCCATGACAATTAATGATAAAAATATAAATTTTGATTAAAATTAATCATGTGTGAAATTATAATTGGAATATATATTTTGTAAAATAATATATCTTAATAAAACTACCCTCTAAATTATTAAAAATATGTTCCTAATTGAAATTTATAAAAAAAAAATCCCAATACCTATTGATGATCACTCTAGATTTCATGGATTCCATATTGAAACAATAATATAATACATTTTCCTCCAATAAAAGTAATTCAATTATATTATTTCCTCCGTGAATTCAAACAAAATAATAATTAATATTCCTAACTAAAAGATCATACCAATGAAAATTAAATTTTAAAATTAAATTTTTTATTCCATATTGATTGAACAACATTTAAATTTTTTTTACATTATATTCAAGAAGGAAAATTAAAAATTTTATTTAAAAATAGAATTTCTAGAAAAAATTGAAAATAATACATGTGTACATTAAAACATGTAATCATTTGTTCATTGGATGTCCTCTTCTAAAACCACTTAAGGAATACCCTCACATCACATGAAAATTTGTTTTATTATGAATCTATTCTATCCAAATTGTCATGTAAAAAATCATCATAAATATCAATTTAACTTCTATCCCCTTTATGAAAATATAAAAACCACAATAAATATATTTATATATATTTTTTATATAATGGATGGTTGAGAATCTAGTGTCTCATTTTAATATTTATATGTGATTTTTCATGTAGTCTCAATTATCGAGTGGGTCTATAATACGGTTCATCTATATATTTGTTTAGAATTAAATTTTATGTCAACATAGTAACTATATAATCATTTGCTATTTTTTTAAAAATTATATAGTTTAATTAATGAATAAACCATTTTTTTGGTAGAAGAGGCTCATAAAATTCCACCAATTTTATGAAACTATTGGATACCTTCATGACTAAATTTCACTGTGAAATTTCATTTGAAAATGTTGTATTGAGATATATTTCATATATTACTAAAATAAACACATTCTGTTTTCAATATAAGGATATAAAACTCATTTATTTTATTGTGTTCAATTCACGAAGCTTAAAATATTTTCTGTATATACTACTTAATTTGGGTGCCATGATTTTTTGAATTTTCACTCATGACAATAGACGAAGTATAACACCATTTAAAATGGAATAGCCAAAAAAATTTATCAATTTCAATGAATATTTAATATTTATGCTCAGAATAGAGAACTAATAGAAAACCATTATAATTCTATATTTTAAAAAAATCTCATTAAAAATAAAACATCTTTAAAATTCAATAAATAGTTGCAATTTATATAAAATTTATAAATTTTATTGGATTATAAAATTGAAAAAAAAATAAAATAATTAAAATAATTATTAATTATATTAAACACACCACACATTGCACTTGGACTCATAGGCAAGTTAGTATACAAAATCATTTAAAATTCAAAATAGATTTCTAGGAGATTCACCAATTTTCACCATGAATGAAAATATATCATTCCTTCTATTTCTTTTCATATTATCCATTCATCTCATTCTAACAATTTATATTTCATTAGTCCCCACATTCATAAAAACCAATTATGTGGCATTAATTTTCTCTCATTTCACAAATATAGTTGTCCAACCAGTATTTAATCAATCAAAATATTGCCCGAATCATCACAGGGTTGGTAAATGTCAACATTTCCAATTTCTGTGAGTCAAAAAAATGAGTTTATGATAAAAATATTTATAGTTTTCCAATGGATTTTTGTTGGTGTGTTATAGATTTAAAACTTTTGTTGAATATGTTTTAATTCACATTTTTTAATAAATTTTCTTTATTCTAAAAATTACTCATACACGTTCTTATAAAATATAATCCTGGTAATTAATATAAAATATTCTTGAAGTGAATCAAATATTTTTTCATTGAAATCTTAGGTGAGGCACATCATTATTCATCCATGAATTATCCAAAATTCATCATCATTCAGTTGAATACATTTTTAACATCATGAAAATATATTTAGAATTTCAATTTACAAAAAATTTAGAACCTAATTAAGTTGATCAAAAAAATATTGAATCCATATTAACATTATTTAAATGATATCATGTATTTTCAATCATATAGTATGTTTTTTTCTAAAAAAATGATTTTTATGTGGGTAAGCATGTATAATTAATATGTATACAATGAGATTTAGTAATTAATTATAAATTTTAGGATGTAATAAAAATTATTCTCCTGAAAAGGGGTAATTCAAATCAATATAAATTCCTAAATAATTTAAATCCTATATACTTCAAGCCTCAGGATTTGATAAAAATTAATCTTTTTTTGGTTAACAAAATATTAGATTGGCTCTCTAAAGAAATAATGTTAGTGTGAATGATTTTAAAAAAATGGTTAATAAGTTTTCATGGATAGATTATTTCAATAATTAAGGAAGTTACATGATGAGTTAGATTGAATAATAGAGATAAATTCATGAAATTATCAAGGATTTATTCTTAAATAAATGCAACTTTAAGTATTAATGTATATTTAGTTTCTTTTTGAAAATATGGTCAACCAATAAAAGATGTTTCTAAAATAAAAAATATAATTATTTGACCACAAATTATTTTATAAAACATCAAAATTGTAAAATATGTACGTAGAAATTGAATGATAAATTGAAAACAAAATCTTGAAAAAGAAATATTACTAATCTTCTAAGTACGTTCCTTGCCAAAAACTTTTTTTAAAAAACTTTTATCATAATAAAATTGTTTCATATGTGAAAATTTAATACTAGATATTAAAGGCATAATAAATATGTTACATGGAAAGAATCAACATTTCATCAACTGTATTCATCTTTATGAAGATAGATCTACTCCCATTAGGGATGATTACATTTCTTTCAAAACAACTTAATTTGATTCTAATTGACTATTAATATTTTCTCTATATTAATTTATTTTAAATTAATATAAAAAATGGGAAGAGATAAAGATGAAAATGAAATGTGTAGTCCATTTGGAATGAAATTTACTTGGTAATAACATCAACTTGGAATGAAAACAATATTTAATATCCAATTTTATTATTTTTTAGGAGAATAATTTCATTCTAAAAATATTTGTTTCATTACATTTTAAAAAGGGATATTTCATATGAACTGTTTCACATATTTAAAATGTACTTTAAATAAATTTTTTTATCTCTGTATGAAATAATTGATTACTGATACAATATTTCACATCCTAAAAATCATTGTGTTCTTTCTGAACATAAATGTGAAATTATATTCTATATAAAAATATACATGACGAATTTAAAATTTTTTGTTTTTAATGATGTATTATAGGTCAATAGTGCATCATATATTTTCAAAATCATATCCTTTCAATTGGGGTTAATTGATTTTAGAATTTTTATAACTTCTCAATTTTACAACTTTGAATTACTTTTTTTTGTGATAAGTAGTAGGTATCCTTTTAGTAACTCCAAAATTCGTCAAATGAGATTACAAAGTACATTAAATATTTCAATTAGTGATCTAAAATATATTCAATCTAAATCTACAAATAATATTTCATTTCACATACCAGTATATATTTTTTACATCATCCACTCCAGTGGGAACAACCTCTACTGAAATGGACACATAATCAACACTATTAAATACGAAATTTTATACGTATTAATTATATAAATGTCCCATTATTTAAAGACACAGAATTTAAATGTAATTTTTGTATATATATGGTAATTTTACAAGTCCGCGAAAATTAACGGTGCGTTATTCTGAGGCATAGTGTGCCCTGAATCAATTTCTAATGTTTTGTTCTGGAACGTTTAGTAAACATATGAGTAGGTTTTTAAAACAATTTAACCAGTGCTCAAAATTGAAATCTGAGGGCATGGATGAACTCACATCACTAGTTTTTTCTTAAGAAGACATTCACCTTGAAGGAAGTTGTTCGAGAATAAAACATAGTATTTCAAATAGTAGTTAATGAATTAAATAAAAATAATGTTGCGTAGTTTTATATTTATTTGTTGGTTAAAAACTCCAATTGGATGTTGGAAGTTGGAAGTGTGGGTGCCACCCAACCATAACCTCCAGTGAAGGGTTATGTTGTTGGGGCCCACCCAAACCTAACCTCCCATGAGAGGTTACAATGTGGGGACAACCCGGGACTAAACCCCACTAATAATGGTGGGAGAGGAAAACCTCTCAACTCCCTGCATTAATGAGGTAGAGTCTCTCCACCCTCTCTATTATTGTGATAACCTTGTGAATTAATTAAATGGAAGCAACTTAATTAATTCGTCGTTTTTGAATTTTTATGCCAACGATAGATTTTATAATCTATTACCTTGGATTCCTTTTAGTTTTGTTGGAAAAAGGTTGGCAATGAAGGATTTGAAATTTTGAGAGAAAATCTCTCTCAAATGAATAATCGAGAACACTCCCAAAAAATAATGATCTCCTTCGACCCTCATCCACGGACTCCTACTGACATGGGACGTCTTCAAACGAACTTCCATCCTCATCGTCGTCAATGAACCGATGCATGTGATTGGAATTAGAAGTGTTCGGAAAACATGACGAACAACAACAACACAATCTTGTTCCCTATGATTCCGTCAACCAACAATGAGAAAAGGGAGGGGTTCAATCTTTGTTTGTGTTTCTCGTTATTTGTTTTCCGTTGAAGATTATTATTATTCGAAGCCACATGGTATCACTCTAATGCGGAGGGTGCAAGCCGAACGAACACGGCCCGACCCCTCTACCTTAATTTGTGGAATTTGATGCTAAATGTGGCATGATTCCGAGATGAGTGATTTTTCGTCAACAATGGTTGAAGATCAAAGGGGACATCCCAAGGAGTACGCGACTACTTCCAGAATATGAATCGGGCCACCAGAACTCGTCTGGTGACATGCGGAAGGTTCTCCGATGGTCGGGAATGACAAACGTCGCAGCTGGGATGAAGGGAAAGGAGGACGACACTCCGGTCGGCCGCGTGGACAGCGGTGGAACAACCGTGCCACCATATGAGCAGACTGTGGCTGATGTGGCGCGGTGGAGCAGAAGCAGCTGACACAAGGCCGACCGCGAGAAGAACCAGGGGCCTGAGCCACCGGGTTGCTGGAGAAGGCATGACACAACACATGCCGTGCGGTAGATCAAGGGGGCCACAACCTTTGCCTCATCGGCGTGGGATGGGTGGCTAGCTGTACCAGTCGCCGGGGGAGGTGTGGCGCAACCGGATCGCGCGGGAGGAGGGTGGCTGCTCGACTAACCGGGAGGAGAAGGCATTCCATGTGTGTCCCGCGTGACACAGATCGGCACCACATGGCAGTGGTTTTAAACCCCCCCTCCCCCAATGGATACACCATTCGAGATTCCAATGGGTGCGTCCTCCCCCTAAATGTGGCTAGGTTGGACCCCACAGGCCGCCAACCGTGGGCCTCAGGTGGGTGAGACCCAGCGCGGGTCGGGTAGCCCGCATGAGCTGGGCCGCCCCTACGGGTCGGGCCGCCCCCACAGACCGGGTCACGCCCTAGAATAGACATGGATTGGGCTGGGTCGGGCTGGGTCGGTTCGACTGGGCCGAACCGGACAAGGACCTGCTTGACCTGTTTGCACTCATTTTCCAGTAACATGAGAAATGGGTGTCTGATTGACGAACCTCCTACGGGAAAAAAAACTTGGAGTGGGACAGTCCTTTTGGTATACTCCAATAGAGGTTTGGACATAGGTGGGTTATGGCTGGGTTGGATTGAACGTAAATCCAACTGGGCCCTCATAATGGAAATGCCAATAAATCTTGGACCGAGCGTTCAATTGACGCACCGTCTATCACGTTGGGTTTCTTTTTGAAAGATGGATCTTATGGTTACATCAATTTGGGACTTAATGAAAGATGATGTATAGATGCCTCGCTTGAGAAGCAGAACCTCCTGGAATCAAGCATTCTATGTGCGAAACATTGTGGCATACTGCTTTCTAACTACTGTTCCTGGATCCTATGTGGGTTTGACAGATTTGACTGTTGTTCAAGGATCTTACATGGGTTCAATAGCTCTAACTACTATTCATTAATCCTACATGGATTAGACAGCTCTGACTACTCTTTCTAAATCCTACATCGGTTCGACATCTCTGACTTCTATTCCTGTATCATATGTGGGTTTGACTGCTCTGACTACTGTTCATGGATCCTACATGTGTTTGACAGCTATGAATACACTTCCTAGATCCAATGTGGGTTCGACAACTCTGACTACTCTTCTTGGATCCTACATGGGTTCGATAGCTCTGACTACTGTTCATGGATCCTACGTGGGTTCGATGACTTTGACTACTATTCATAGATCCTACGTGGGTTCAACAGTTCTGATATCTGTTCCTGGATCCTATGTGGGTTCGACATAATAGTTTTTTTAGTGGCTACATCTAATCATATATAACTCTCTAGTTATGTTTTAGACATGTGTGAGAAGAGTATGTAACTTTTGAGTTTTCCCCTTGATTGAGATGGATTACTTGATAATTTTGGTATATGTATAGGCATATACATGTGTAGGGTTATCTGTTTATTTCATACTTAGTAGTTTAACCTGGTTTGGTTTTGTGAGAATTTGAGGGTCTTGGGGTCCCTACTGAGTATCGTTATACTCACCCCTGCATAGGCTATGCCCACACCTCGTTGTGTTGGATGGAGACGACAGATATCCATGATTAAGGCTATGAGTACCAGGACTGGATGGTACCTGGACGTGGACCTTACAATGAGTTGGTTCATGGTGGAGACTGACAGATGTGGAGTACTGGGGAGGCTATTTATACATACTATTCCGGTAGGAATGACGGAGGATGACCTAGAAGCTGTTTTTCCTTTCATCTGTTATATTTGTATTTCTATTTCCATGTACTTAATAGTTGGTCTTATATTTCAAACCCCTTTTCCTTTTCAGTACTCTTTTTTTATACACTTTACAAAGTGTTTTGTATCATGATGTGCGCTTTGTTGTGTGCGTTACAGGTTCTAAAGGAAATTCCTTCCCGGTTATAGGGAATTACCGCTTTGGTGCTAGTCGCCATGCATGACCTATGGAAGGCGGGCTTGAGGTAGTCACACTACCATCCCTGGGGGACGGTTCCTAAAAAATTGGTATCAGAACAGTTGGTTCTATCATAGATCATAGAACTCTGATATTTTCTGTGAAGCAATAGTGTAAATTGTAGTGAGTGTGTTTTTCAGTTTCGAGAGTCCATAGTTGGTGCAGAGGCCGATGTATCCAAACACCAGGACCCTGACTTCTGATTTCTGACTTCGTACACTAAAACACTGATTGCATGTGTGTTTTCAATAGTATTATTTGTGAATTTTTTGAGTTATCTCACCAGGTATAAATTTTTAACCGTGGAACACCTGTTTCTTTTTTGGGTGTCCCCACGCAGACAACCATCCAGGGTTCTAGTCTTTGTACAAGATGGCAGCCCACCGATCGACGAGGCCTCGGTGCATGGCCATATCACAGTGGAGGCACCAGCAGTACCATTCCCCATTGGGCCACCGATGCCACAAGCCCTAGTAGTAGAGAGTGCACACCGCCTAAGCGAGTTTTGTGAATTCTAGAACCAGAGGCCACCCAGGTTCAGGGCTGAGATAGACCTGCAGGAAGCTGAGAAATGGATAGAGGCTGTGGTGAGAGTCTTCAGTCCTGTGGGGACATTAGCTGATCTTATGGTGATCCTTATACCAAGTCTCCTTCAGGCAGCAACAGGCAGATGGTGGAGCCTGATGCTATAGGTGCATGATGTGGCGACACTACTCTAGGCAGACATTGAGAACCTGTTTTGGGAAGAGTTTGTCCCAGCCACCCTACATGTAGTGCGGATACATGAGCTACTTCATCTGTAGTAGGGTAGCATGAAAGTGGCACAATACTCACCAAGGTTCACCGACCTCTCATGTTACTCCACAAAATATGGTGGAGGACCAATTCTTTAGGAATCAGACCTTCGAGCAAGGGCTCAGGTTAGAGATCATAGATTCGATGATCACCATCATCATCCCAATGTAGGTGGTTGTGTTGGAGAGAGCCCTATTGGTGGAGACTTTCCTTGTTGAGTAGTCACCAGCAGCGAGACCCTCCACCAGGTGTCACGTACCGAAGTCTTCTGCAGCTAGCAGCAGACAGAAGTCGTAGATATCATAGAAGACAAGACCATCCGGTGGATGACCTCATCAAACATGTTTGGTTATTGGAGGTACATAAGACTGTGCCAGTCATACATGGATTTTGCATTGTTTCACATGCAGCGGGCAGGGTAACTTTGCTTGTGACTGTCTGACCTTCCATTCGGATGATCAAAAGATGGTCGATGTACCACCCATACAGAGACAAATATTCAACCGTGTTGGTCTATAGGGCGCAGACGGACGTGGTAGAAGAGCTGGTCGAGTAGTAGGTGGTGGGAGACATTTCGAGGTTTTACTTCCACCACCACCAGGAGGTCCACCAAAAATGCATAGATTACGTGATAGGTGAATTCTTAGCTTCAGGAAGCTAAGGCACATGATCATGGCACTTCAGAGATGATTTGTGGTATGATCTATGTCTACTCTACCTTAGTGGCAGTTCTTATAGACACAGGTGCCATTCACTCTTACATTGCCACCGCCCTTGTTCGTAGCTCGGATATTCCGAAAGAGGCCTTGGCTTAATCATTACGTCTAGAGAATATTATAAGAGCATATTCAATGATTATTCACTCGTGGCGGCCGTGTGAGCTTACTCAAGGAGGTGAGAGCTTCGACTGGGATCTCCTAGTAGCGTTGTCGAGGTCATATGATGTCATCTTGGGTATGGATTGCTTATCTACAATCCATTCTCATATTGACTATATTAGGCACAACGTGAGGTGTGTCTGCATGAATGGGACCAGGTTCACCATCACCGGTGAGAAGGGTTCCTTTGTAGTGCAGGATGGACTGGCCCGGAGGAGAGTACAGCTGATCATTCATCAGTTGGGTTGCCTTACCCTCAGAGGAGTTGATTTGGAGATTCGGACATATCCTGTAGTGGTGGACCAGTATGTGTATGTTTTTCCTGATGATGTCCCAAGTCTACCTCCTCACATAAAGGTGGAATTTTACATTGAAATTCACCCTGGGACGACACAGATATCCACACCAGTGTATCAGATGGATCCCACAGGGCTTCGTGAGTTGTGGGTATACCTAGAGGTCATTATGGGGAAGGGATTCATCTGGCCTAGTGTTTATCTCTAGGCAGCCCCAATTCGGTTCACCAAGAATGAGGATGGGAGCATGAGGCTTTGTTTCGACTACCGGTGCCTGAACCAGGTGACTGTAAAAAACAAGTACCCACACTCGACGATTGCTGACTTATTTGATTAGCTCAAGGGAGAACAATGGTTCTCAAAGATAGACCTCAGACAAGGCTATCATCAGCTCAGAGTTCGAGATGAGGATATGAAGAAGATGACTTTTAGATTTCGGTACGACCACTACGAGTTCTTGGTTATGCCATTCGGCGTAACCAACCCTCCAGGAATGTTCATTGGACTCATGAACATGATTATCTAGCCATACCTTGATCGCTTTGTTGTATTCTTCATTGAAAACATTATTGTCTAACCGAATACATAGGAGGATCATGCCTACCATCTCCAGGTAGTACTGGACAAACTCCGAGAGAACTAGCTTTATGGTATTCTCTCGAAGTGTGAGTTCTGGATCCAAGAGGTTCACTTTCTGGGACATGTCATATCAGAAGCTGGAGTTGTAGTAGATCCAATGATAATTGAGCTGGTACTTGATTGGGAGCCACCCAGGAGTGTGACAGAAGTACGAAGTTTCTTGTGTTTGGTTGTTTATAAAAAGAGGTTCGTACTAGACTTATCTAGAGTTGCAGCTCCACTATTAGCCTTTATGAAGAAGGGGAAACCCTTCATGTGGTCACAGAGATACCAGCAGAGCTTTTAGGAGCTGAGGAAGAGGTTGACTAGTGCCTCTATCTTGAGGAGTCCATAGGTAAGTGTTTGGTACGTTGTTTACATCGATGCATCAGGACCAGAATCGGATTTTCCCTGATGCATGAGCAAGCAGTGTTCGATTATGGTTTACAACATCTGAGACAGCATGAGAAGAACTACATTTCCCATGACATGGAGTTAGAAGTTGTGGTCTTCGCCTTGAAGATGTGGTGACACTATCTAATGGGAAAGCGTTTTACCGTATAATCTGATCACAAGAGTCTCGGGTATATCTTCTATCAGAAGGACCAGAACCTGAGACATCGGCTTTGACTTGAGTTCCTCCATGACTATGATTTCGAGATAGTATATACTATTGGGAAGGGGAATGTTTTTGTAGATGCACACAGCCTAAGAACTGGTATAAAGCTGCTAGGCTTGGTGACTGAGCAGCTATGTGCGTTATAGATATCCATTATGGATAGAGATGGAGCATCCTTCCTCCAGTCTCTTACAGTCACTCCCCCACTTCATCACCAAGTGTGGGAGGCGCAATGTGGGGATGCTGACTACGAGACACAACGTGATCAGATATCCACAGGGCAGGCACATGAGATATTTTTTGTAGGTAGGGAGCATTTCAACATTTTCAAAGGATATACCATGGTACTAGTTTCACTTTAGGATGAATTGTTGAGGGAGTTCCACACATCTCCTCTAGAGGTACTTCTAGGAGTGGAGAATATGTACCTAGATCTTTGAAAATATCACTTGTGGCATGGAATGGAGAAAGCAGTAGTAGATTTTGCATCTCGATGCCTCACTTTTCACAAGTGAAAGCAGAGCATAAGGTACCCCCAGGTTTGGTTCAGGCTTTAGAGGTCCCAAAGTGGAAGTGGAATGAGATTTCCATTGAATTTTTGGTAGGAAAAACACATTCATTCAGGGGTCACGACATGATTTGGTTGATCATTGTCCGACTCACCATGTCGGAACACTTCCTACCGATCATAGAGCAGTGTTCAGTAGAGAGCATGTGATGCCTCTATGTGCAAGAGATTGTTTGGATACATGGATTTCATTAATCTATTGTCTCTGATCGTGACACATGGTTTCTTTATTGATTATGGAAGGCGGTGTAGGAGGCTTTCAGGACCAAGCTTCATCTAAGAACTGCCTTCCATCCTCAGATGGATGGCCAGACTGAGCAGACCATTCAGATCCTCGAGGAAATTCTCCGTGCCTATTTCCTTGACTTCATTCATAACTGGGAGGATCACTTACCTTTGACGGAGTATTCATACAACAACACTTATCACTCCACCATATGGATGACTCCTTTTTAGGCGCAACAAGGACGACCTTGATAACCACCCTTATGTTGGACTGACCCTGGTGAGTCAGCACTGGTGGGACCAGAGATGGTATGGGCTACTAGAGAGACTGTGAAGATCATCCAGGAGTAGATGAAGACTACACAGATCAGGTAGAAGTCATATTCCGATAGGAGACGAAGGCCTCTACAGTTCGAGGATATTGACCATGTCTTTCTACAGGTCTCACCCCCGACGTGGTTTTTCGAGATTTGGTAGAGGCGGCCAGTTCTTTTTGATATTAATCAGACATTTTCATGTCCTCAATAGAGTTGGAGAGGTGGCTTACCGCTTAACTCAACCACGTCTGTTGCACCAGGTGCATGACGTCTTCGATGTATCCCGGCTGAGGAGATACGTGCATGACCCTTCACACCTCATCGGCCATGGCGAGCTGGACGTTGATAATGGGAAGAAATTTATGGAGGATCTAGTAGAGATTGAGGATCGAATGGTTTGGTTCCATCGTGGATGGTTGATACCTTTGGTGCACATTCGCTGGCAGCATAGGAACCTCTAGGAGAGCACATGGGAACGGGAGGCTTAGATGCATGCTCAGTACCACCACTTGTTCCCTTAGTTATGATTTGTGGCATACAGGGACATAGATCCATGAGGTGGCGAGAATGTAAAGACCCCTAATTTCCATGTAATTTTTTTAATATATATGGAATTTTACATGTACGTGAAAATTAACGGCGCATGATTTCGAGGCCTGGTCATCCCAGAATCAATTTCTGATGTTTTTCAGCTATATTCATTAAACGTATTAGTGGATTTTTATAACTTTCGAACTGGTGCTCGCAATTGAAATATGAGGGCACCATAGAACTCGCAGAGCAAGTTTTCTTGAAGAAGAAATTCCCCTCGACGGCAGTTGGTCGAAACTAAAAGTTAGTTTTTTCATTTTTAGTGAATGAATTGAATAAAAATAAAGTAGTGTAGAATTATTTTTATTTGTAGGATAAAACCTCCACTTGGATGTTGGAAGGTGGAAGTGTGGGGACCACCTGACCATGACCTCCAAGAGAGACTATGGTCATGGGGCCCACCTGAACCTAACCTCCCGCGAGATGTTACGATATGGGAACCACCCAAGAATAAACCCCCTAACAGTGGTGGGAGAGGAAAACCTCTCAACTCCCCTCATTAATGAGGGAGAGTCTCTCCAACCCCTTCTTTATCGGTCCAACCTTGAGAATTAATTATGTGGAGCCAACTTCATTTATTCACCCTTTTTGAATTCTTATGCCAATGATAATTTTTATAATTTATTACCTTGGCTTCCTTTTCGTTGGGTTGGAAAATTGTTGGCAAAGGGGGATTAGAATATTTGAGAGAAAATCTCTCACAAACCAAGAACTGAGAACGCTCAAAATGAAGAATGATCACCTTTTACCCTCATCCATTGACTCTTAAAAAAATGGGACGTCTTCGACTGACCTTCCCTCTTCATCATCTTCAATGAACCGATGCACGAGCTAAAGATTGGAAGTGTGTGGCGGACACGAAAAACGCCGAAAACAATGTCTTCTTCCCCGCGATTCTGTCAATAAACTACGAGAAAAGGTATGGGTTCAAACATTGTTTTTGTTTCTCGTTCTTCATTTTCTGTCGAGGATTATTATTATTTGATGCCACATGTTATCACTCTAACGTGGAGGGTGCGGGCCGAATGTACACATCACGACCCCTCCGCCTTACTTTGTGTAAATTGATGCTAAACACTGAAAGGGTCTGATATGAGAAATATTTCTTAAAAAATGGTTGAAGATCAAAGATGAAGTCCCAAAGAGTGTGCAGATACTTCCGGAATGAGAATCGGGACAACGAAACTAGTCCGGTAAACCGCAGAAGTTTGGCTGGAGGTTGAAATGGACAAACGTCACTAGTGGGATGAAGGGAATGGTTTCCTGAACTTTGGCCAGCTGTGTGGATAGCAGTTGTGCAACCGTGCCACCAGAGGTGCAAACCGCCATTGATGGGGCGCAGTGGAGAAGTTGTGGCCAGTGCAAGGCCTGCCGCGAGAAGAACCAGTGGCCCGATCTGCAGGGTTTCTAGGGAAGGTGTTGCGCAGCGCGCGTCATTTGATTCGCCACGGGGGCTGCTACATTGGCCACGGTGGCATGGGATGGGCGGTCGGCTCTGCCGGTCATCAGAGAAGGCGCGATGCAACTGCGTCGTGCGGGAGGCGGCTGACCACTAAACCAGCCGGGAGGGTCATGACCCACCGCATAGGTCCCATGTGACATGAACCGGTGCCACGTGGTGCCGGTTTTGAACCCCCCCCCCCCCAATGGCTAAGATGTTCGGGATTCCAGGGGGCAAGGCCTCCCCCCTGGACTCCGCAATGGCGAACCCCATGGCCTGCCAGGTATGGGCCATGCGTGGACTGGACCCAGTGTGCGCCGGTCCCCCCCTCCCACGCAGACCATGTCAGACCCACGGATCTGGTCAAACCCCAGACCGCACCTGGGTTGTGTTGGGTCGGTTCGGGCCTGTCTCATTGTGCCGGACCGGTCCCAGACCCTCTTGACATGTTTGCACTCTTTTTCCCGTAACATGAGCTATGGGATATGTCGAAGGAAAACTTGGTGGTGGACAGTTATTGTTGTATACTTCACTCAAGGTTCGGACATATTTGTGGTGTGGCCGATTTGGATCGAACGTAAATCCTACCGGGGCCTCGGAACAAAAATGCCAAAAACTCTCAGACCGAGCATCAGATTGATGCACCGTCTGTCTCATTGGGTTTCTATTAGGAAGATGTATCTTTGAGATACATAAAATTGGAACTATGTGGATGTTTATATATAGAAACTAGGAATGAATGGTGGACCTCCCAAAATCAAGCATGCTATGTTCGGAACCCTATGGACGACTACTTTCTGACTACTGTTCCTTGATCCAACGTGGGTTCGACAACTCTGACTACTTTTCCTAGTTGATATGTGGGTTCGATAGTTCTATCAACTGCTCATGGATCATACGTGGGTTTGACAACTATGACTATTGTTCCTGGATCCTATGTGGGTTCGACAGCTCTGACTACTGTTCCTGGATCCTACGTGGGTTCGATAGCTCTGACTACTGTTCCTGGATCCTACGTGGGTTCGATAGCTATGACTACTATTCCTGGATCCTACATGGGTTCAATAGCTCTGACTATTATTCCTAGATCCTATGTGGGTTCGACAACTCTGACTACTGTAACTGGATCCTATGTGTGTTTGACAACTCTTACTACTATTCTTCGATCCTACGTGGGTTCGACAGTTCGGACTTGTGTTCCTAGATCCTACGTGGGTTCAACGGAATAGATGATTTAGTTGCTACATCTAATCATCTCTAACTCTCTACATAATTTGTATACCTGTGTGAGTTGAGTTCTTAACCTTTATGTTTTCTTCATAATTGAGATGGATTACATGATAATTTAGGTATATGTTTGGGCACATATTTAAGTGGGGTTATCTGTTGATTTCATATCTAGTGGTTTATCATTGTTGGATTTTGTGTGACCTTGACGGTATCGGGGTCCCTAATGAGTATCGTTATACTCACCCCTGCACGGGCTATGCCCGCACCTCATTATGTTGGATGCAGACGACGGACTACCCTAACTGAGGCTGAGAGTACCAGGACTGGACAGTACCCGGAGATGGACCATACGATGAGTCGACACACAGAGGAGACCAACAGACATGGAGTGAAGAAGAGGCTATCTGTACCTACCCATCAGGTAAGAATTCTGTAGGATGACCCCGAAACTATTTTTCATTTCATCATTTGTCTTTTTATTTCCAGTTCCTTGTACTTTACAGTTGGGTTTGTGTTTCTAGCCCCTTTTAAATATCAACACTCTTTTTCTATATAGTTTACTTAGTGTATTGTATCTAGTTATGTTCTCTATTGTATGTGTTATAGGTTATAAAAAATTCTTTCCTGGTATTAGGGAATTACTCTTTTGGTGCTAGACACTAGCCACTAGCCTATGGATGGCGGGCATGGGGTAGTCACGTCATGGGCCCCGGGGGATGAGTTGTGACACATTAAATCAATGAAACATATATCAAATACATCGAAAAACATTTTTACATGTATCTCATTGTTTTTTTATTTTTAGCTTGAGATTGTCATTTTTCACATGTTAAAACAAATTTAAAATTATCTCCAAAAATTGTGTTCCAATAAAATGAGAATAAATAAATTTTCTTTTTTTAGGTATAAATATTTCTACACACACACACACACACAGAGATATGTATAAAAATATATAATTTATTGATTTATTTAAATTAAGAACATTTAATGAATATTCTAACCCCTTCATCACCAAAAACCATTTACATGTACGGATCATCCCAAATATAATTCATTGAATCATCAAAAATTTCTGGAATTTATTTCATGGAAAATTATTGGGTAACATAATTAGAAGGAAATTGTAACATCAAAAATATTTCCCATCCCATTTCTTATTAATTGAATTAAATTTATTTAATATCTTATAATTCTCGTAACACTAAAGACTAATAAAACCACAATATTCTTTAAATTTTATTATTTTAAATGAAATTATAGAAATGAAATTAAATAATAGGGAATGGAAAGTATTAAAAATTAAGATATTTATATTTTTTATATTTAAATATTACATTTAGATTAATCAAAATTATTTTATACGCATTAGATAATAATGAAACACATTTTACACATTAAAAGGGTATATTTTTCAAAAGTCACTTTTCTGCCTTCTAATGCCAAACCTTTTTTATATAAAAATATGGATAAAAATACTTTAGATTAACTTTTTTTATAAGATTCATGTTTTGAATAATTTTTTAAATTAATATATTTTAGTTGAAAAAACGTTTTTCATCTAAATAATTTATTGTGTTGAACATTGTATTTTATTGATTTTATTCTCTATTTATATAAAATGTATATATTCCAATCAAATTTATCTCATTGTAGTCAATTTTTCATTGAATATGAGTATAAAAACATTGTAATAATTTTTATGTCTTCACATTAATAACTTGTTTCAACATTCAATTAATGTGATTAATTTTAAATTATTTTCTGTAGATTATTTGTTTATAATCATCAAAAATAAATTCCATTTTTTTAAATCATTGACTAAAGAATATTCAAATATTTTTATTCTAATATTGGATGTATGAATATTAAATAATGTTATATTTTAATTACTATTTTTAAGGGTAAATAATTTAATTATGTATAAAAAATGAATTATTTAGACAATAATATTACATAAAAACTTTTCCTAACACCATTTGATGAGTGTTTTTTTGAAAAAAGTTATCCTTGGGTTCAAATTATATCATTTTTAAGGAACATGGATGATATTATGAATTTATAACATTATATTAAAAAAAATCAATTTTGACACACTTTTTTTAATGAGTGAAATATTTTTAGAATAGTTTTATAAAGGGGATCCGATTAAAAATAAATATTTTGAGGAAAATTAAAATATGTATCATTATAATAATAATTTTATTGTACTTTTCTTGAGATGATATAATTTAATTGAATGATTTCATAATAAAGATGCAACAATAGTTTAAATAAAGGAAATATCACATAAATAATATTAAAAATAATAAAATAAATATAATTTTATACTATTAATAACCTCAAAAAAATTTATTCCTTTTATAAGGTGTTTATTTTTTATAATTATTGGTTTCAATGTATCATAATGTTATGAAATTTTCGAAAACATGAGTGATGAGTTATGTCCAAATTGAGATTATTTATATATTAAAATAAATGTTATTTTATTAAATTCTTAATAATTTCTACAAAACAAAATTTCAGTCAAATTATTCGTATTAGACAAAAATTTTCATAAATGATTGATTAATTGGTGATTTATAATTTTTTTTGTAATTATAATATCCATAAAATTGAAAATTAAACTATATCATAGTAAGAGTCAAAAGGGATAAATAAGGGTAGTGATAAAAGTATAAGAATTAAAAAATAATGAATCATTTATAATGTAATGGCCCAGACCACTCAGGTACATTCCTTCGCTGAAATCTGGTGATTGAGGTGTTATGGTAGGTGAAGCTGGAAAATCCCCAAGGCTTTTCCAATTTTCCATTTATGTTAACAGTTCTATCTGTGAGGTCGCTGTGAAAAATTCCATCGGTGAGGTTGTTGTCAACTGTTTAATCAGGGAGGATGATGTGAACATATCCATCATTGAGGACGATGTGAACAGTTCCATCAGTGAGGTTGAGGTGAAGAGTTCCATTGGTGAGATCGATGTGAACAGTTCCATCGGTGTGGTTGATGTGAACAGTTCCATCTTTGAGGTTGATGTGAACTGTTCCATCGGTGAAGTCGATCTGTACTGTTCCATCGGTGAGGTCTAGGTGAAATGTTCCATATGTGAGGTCGATGTGAATAGTTCCATATGTGAGGTTATGGTGAACTGTCCATCTGTGAGGTTGATGTGAACAATAACATCTATGTTGTTGATGTGAATAGTTACATCGCTGAGGTCATGGAGAACAGTACCATCGTTGAGGTCAACGTGAACTGTTCCATATGTGAGGTTGTTTTGAATAGTTAGATTGGTGAAGTCTATGTGAAGTGTTTCATCAGAGAGGTTAAGGTGAATAGTTTCATCGGTATGGTCGATGTGAATAGTTCCATCAGGGAGGTTGATGTGAATAGTTCCCTCAGTGAGGTCGAGGTGAGCAGTTTCGTCGGTGAGGTCGATGTGATCAGTTTCATCGGTGAGGGCGATGTAAAAAGATTCATAGGTGAGGTCGATGTGAACAGTTCATCTATGCAGTTGATGTGAACATTTCCATTAGTGAGGTAGATGATAACAGTTCCATCGGTGAGGTTGAGGTGAACAATGATTCGAGAATGGTTAGGTTCCAACGGTAGCCTATTTCCATTGCCAAATTTCGATTTCATGAACAATGTTTCTAGAAAAGTGATGTTCCAACATTAGCCTCTTTCTTTTTCTAAATTTTGACTTCATGAATAGTGATTCTAGAATGGTGAGGTTCCAATGATAGAATCTTTATGTTGGAAAATTTAGGGTTCATAAACAGTGTTTCCAACTTCCTATAGTTTCTCCCCATTGATTTTTCCTTTGACTTAAAATGAACTTAAATCCATCTATTAAGGAATATGTGGCCAATTAAAAGTTATTAACTAGTATATTAATTTTCTTAATGATCTGGATGATTTTACATTGTCAAACCTCGTGGTTTAATGCGATCCTCTTTCAATGTAAAATCAAGCATATCTTAAACTGCTACTCCATTAAATCATCTAAATAGATGAGATATCTTCCTCCCAAGTTATTCCTCCGTGTTCTCATGTGTGAGACACTCGAACCTTACACTCCTTCCCAAGGGATTTTTTCGATCAAAAATTCCACCATAGATTAGATCCCCTATATTTTTTATTCAATCAAGAAGTATTCATCAATCTTCAATATATGTTATGATCTATCATATTTCTTTTGCGTTCATCTTCTTCTCTTTCTCCTTTCTATTTTATGGAATAAAATCATCATGTTCATAATGGTTTATTCATTGGTGTTGACTAGTGTGGTGGTGTCTCTACATCCTCGGGTGGATATAGTTGTCATGGAGGGAGGATATCGTAACCCGTTGTGTGGATTTTTCTCATATAAAGAACTTATAGAAACATTTAAGGCAGGGGATTCGATTCTTCTCATTTATTTTATGTGAAACTATAGAGTTAGCAGGTTTTATCCCACTAGATCACAATGTAATTGAGATAATAAATATTTATACTAGATAAATAAATTTATATCGATCATATGTAATTGCCACATGTTTTGCTAGATAGTGTGATATCTATACTTACTTTGTTTATATTTTTGTTCTCGATAGAACATGGTAAAGAATGTAAAGCCAAATTTAATTGATAAATGTTTGGATAAAGATAAATAAGAAAGTAAATAAGTCTTTTTCTTCTTGTTGTAAATTTGATGTTAATCAAACTAGTGTCGTAAACATGTTTAATTATTTGTGATAGCTTACTGTTTAGGTTCCTGAAGTTGAATCCTACAAATAATAAATTGGTTAATTTTAGATTTATTAAAAAAATATTTGTTTAATAAAATATAATTCTTAGTAGTGCAATATGTGACCCTCTTGCTTGTTTAAGTTCCATGAGCCCTATTGGTATGATGTTTGTCTTCCTTCAGCTTGTTTTTTGATGTGAGCCTTGATGGATTCTGTGATATGTGGGTGTAGGGAGGCCTACTGGTTCTGTCAGTTGTTGATGCCTAGAGTGGTGAGATGCATCAGTTTATGCATTTGGGTGTCAGGGAGGACACTAGGGATGATGAAATGGGTAGGATGTGAATGTTTGGATGTTTGCTGATTCTTATTATTTGTTTATCTGCATTAAATTCTCCACTACCCAAGGCAGCTGGTCTTTCATAACCTTCTTCCAAAAGGGGCGAAGTCTCGCGGGGTATGACACATGATTTTTGTGTTTAGCTTCTCATGGTAGGATGAGTCTACTCTCTTACTGTAGGCGGCAAAGACATGATGGGTAGTTCATCTACTAACTCTGTTGATCCCCCTTGTGTTTAATAACAATGAATGTTTTTCTATAATTCATGTGAATATGGGAAATTATTGTTGTAAGTAAATAATTGAATAAATGAAGTTAGCTCATTGGGATGAAGTTTGTTGGGGATCATTGCTAATGTTGTAATTTAAAGGAACAATGATCATTGTGTGGGATGTTAATGAATAATAATGCTGAAAGTGTTAATAGTTAATAAATGTTTAATGAATTAATTAACGTAAATTTTAACTGATAAAACATGAATGAATTTTTGTAATAAATCACATTAAATGGTTGTGTTCTTATATGATACCTAGTCTTAGAACTGGCAGTCAGTAATCCGAGAGACATTAGCTACAGTTGAGTATAAGAATATGTTATTCCCATTGTGTGGTTGTGAGATATATTATATTCTATATGTTTTGTGTTCTTATATTCTAATCGACATCATCATTTTGGAAAAATTATACACTTGGAATTTAGAGCCATGGGTGGTGTTTTCCCCAACATTCTGGTGGGAAGTTGGATGGCCGACTAACCCCATTGGGCCTATAGTCATCCCTTGGAAGTTACTTGTACTGGTATGGAAAACGGTCATTTTCCCCATATATGTGTGTTAAGGGTTGTAATGTCTTGTTGTTGTTCACATACATATATTCAAGATATAGTTTTCCATCGACTACTTTAGAAATAACGTGTATAGGATGTGATGTCTTGAGGATCGTTACTTGGTGTATGGGCTGTAATGGCTCTAGGTATAATATATGATGTATGATACATGTTATCTAAGCTATGATGTCCCTTTGAATCTACTGGGATACTTTTCTTAAGAGGACTTGGTGGTTTTGTTGCATGAGGTGCATGTTGTGGTGCTTTTCCCAGGTGTGTGCAAACAACCCTTTTTTGAGAGAGATTCTTTGGACGTGCAATGTTGGGGAAAAGCGGCAAACCAGTTGGGAAGTAGTAGTGGGGTACCATTGATATTATTTATTATATTATATAATATTTTATGTAATACATGGTGAGAGTATCCATGGTGAGGCTAGGAACAATGTATACCTGTTTAGGTGACAATTATGTTTCACTTATTGTTCACTGTGCTTTAGAATGCTTTCTTTACTTTTGCATGAGAGGCTCTGGGGAGGATCCTACTGACTATACTGTTATACTCAAACTATGTATAAATAAACTATTTTTCAGGTCATTTAGAGGATGCTGGATATCAGGCTGGTTTCTAATAGCATGGGGTTGTAGATGCTATTTGGGCTTTATGGTTGCTATTGTTTTCACTTTCATTTGGGCACATGCAGTTTTACCCATTCAGTTGTAGTTCTTTTGCCTGACATTAAAAATGTGTACTAAGGATTTCATTTATATTGTTGTCTGAGTTAGATTTGGTTGGTGTCTATATGATCTCTCTCTTTTACATGATGTCTCTTGGAGGGAAATTCCTCCCTTCTGTGTGTTTATTATACCCTTGGTGGTAGTTTCTAACCCAGGGCCCACTGGATGTGGGACTGGGAAGTCATTATCTCCCTTCTCATAATTCCGACCTAGGAGGGGTAGACATTTTGGGGAGGGGTTCGTGAAATATAATTTATATTTTACTATTGGATTTCACCCATAATCATTCTATACAATAAATAACTCACTTTGGATGTATTAATAATTTCAAATTAATTTATATTAATCTAATACATTTTGTGATTCTAAAAGAGCCCCACACCTCATTTATAAAAGAGAAACCAGCACCCTAATTTCTTTATACATGTTTGAGCTTTATCACTCAACCAATCACATTAAAAATAATCTAACAAATTTTCTCTATTTATTTTATAAGACACCATTTTTGTAGAAATATTTCCAAGGAATTCCATTGGATCGAACCAAAAGGAGTTACACATAGAAGATGTAACACTTTTTCTAAACATCTTCATATTTATTTCAATTAACTACCCCCAAAACAATATTTATGATAGGATTATATAAAAAAATATGTACAAAAAATATAATGAGATTTATTTATGCTATGGTTTAATCTGAATCGTAAATATAATTCCCACTAATGGGTAATGGCCATACTATTTATGTGTATGGGTAACTAACACCTAAAAAATGATGACTAATCCTTTTACATTTACCACCATTCATGGTCAGTATATATGATTATACTATGTCAATATATGCTATATATGATATTAATTAGCTTCTTATTGTTATTTGATTTATAATGCATAAACTTATTCTTTCCATTTTGTATAAATCTGATAAAATCATTTGTGAAATTGTGGACTACAACCTCGTCAAAGCATTGGGATTCATTCATGTTATAAAAGGAATATATAAATAGTTGTTTTAAAAATAATATGTGAAATACATGAAATAAATATTATAATAAAATAATAATATAGAAGTTTATATGATTTAATTAGTATAAAAATTAAATTAAACTATTTTTTGTGTACATAAGACCTACCATTCCAAGGAATAATGAATTACTTTTCTATTCTCAACATTTTATAGATTATTAAATATATATATATATATATATAATATTTCAATCATGTTTTATATTATGGATATGATGATAATGTTATGTATTAAATAATACTATAAATTAAAATGTCAAATCATACTCGAGAAACTCATAAATTAACACCCAATATAGTAAAAATAACTGAAATATTATAACAAATATGTAATAATACATTATATGATGATCGTATATAATATCATAAATATAAATATGGATCTTTCATAATTTAATAAAACACTTATATACCTAATACATGATATTTACATATTCTCACCATACATGAAATGAAAGGTAATTGGATTTCAAGTCAGGCTTTTATTATTATGAGAATTATTTCGTATACAATGCCTGCTTCTTTTATGTAGTGTATATACTACAATTGTACGTTTAATGTTATGAATTTTATTTGCACTATCATATTAAAATTCTTTATTAATTTTATTCTTTCATTTATCTCATGTATCAAATGATTCTCAAGTATTAATTAGTTATTTCACAATCTCATAATTATTCATAATTGTTTTTGTGTAATCCTCCACTGTTTAATATTTAACATCCATGTTATATTGTTATAAATTTTTTTCAAAAATGATTTTACTATTCCCTAATGACTATTTATTTTCATTTTTACCTCTTTTAATTTTATAACAATTTCATTAAAATGAATATTCCTCTCATATTTTAAAAAATGGTAGTTCATGATATATTTTTAAAAAGTAATAAGAATGATTAATTAAATTATATGTCATTATAGGAATTTTCCTCCCCTTTGAGGAACTAATTTTGTAATGTATCGATTTCAAATTTATAATGATTTACGTAATGAAAACATATTAATTTATTTATTTCGGACATTTTAATAAATTATTACAAAGGGCTAATGTATTTATTCACAATATACATTACATTGTGACTTTTTGTTTTTATGAACCAATTCACTTTTATATGGTGTATATTCATCCCATTGACATATTATATCATGAGTTTTATTATTTTCATGATATTATAAGACTGATATAATTTAATTCCATCATTGAGATTATGTTTGAAATTTGTCAATGTGTTATGGGATACTTGGGAATTATTAATTATTTATTTACTCAAAAGTGAATTATTGAACTTTCAATATTATTTCCATTCATCAACATCAACAACCCTTGTTATTATTTTGTCTCCATTAAAGAATTATTGATAAATTTTTATCCATTATTCAATTAAGATATTTGATAATTTATATTATATATTATTATAATAGATTTTTTTACATGTGGAAAGATTTTTATTTGTATAATATGTGCGGGGGATTTTTCTATATAGTCCCTCAATTCCTCGATAGTTTTATGAGATGAAATACATGAAAAATAAATGGGTATTTAGTTGAAATTTTAAATAGTATTGTGAATGGTCTCTAGGATAATGGTTTTATATTCCAATGAAACTTACAGTTAAATAATTAAACACTTCCTTAATTTGGAATGAGATATTATCTATTCGAGATATTTGGCATTGAAATATCTATAGACGAATTCTACTTAGATTTTAATTATTTTAAGGGAATGTGTTTCAATTTAATTCCTTTCCATGATGATAATTCATTATCGGCATATTTGAGTGGAATATGTTAGGAGTTATTTACCTTTTTGTATTGGTTTATTTATAGTGATTCATTATTTCTACTTCCTTAATTAACCCTATTAACAATCTAAGCTCACACTATTATTTTTTCAATCTTCCATGCATTATGATATTGAAATTTTTAAATGAGGTATGTAATTAATATTATTTTACAATTATTTTTATTTTTTACCTATGTAATAAGGGAACCATTTATGTATATAATTTTCATGAAAACTAAACTGATCGGTCCGTTGGAATTTTATTCTGATGTACACACAACCATGTAATTAGATATTTTAATGGATCTAGGCTTCTAAGATTGAGGTTTAATATTTGGCTTCAATTAATGATTAATAATAACCTTTGAATCATGGTTTATAAAACATAGAAAATGGTATATAACCCTATTATTGACATTTAGGATAAGGGTATAAAAACATTGTATAATTTTTTATTGTAGAGATTATGTAGGAATTCCATGAAATACATCCATGTTTGGAGACCAAAATAGGATGTGGTTTGGGAATAGATGGACCACGGGGTAAAAAATCTCACAAGGTGTGCTGGCCCTAGAATTGCATAACCCTATACATGAAATTTTTTCTTATTTCCCTCCTTGTTTGACACTACAGGGGGTATTCTTATGATAATTCACAATGTCATTACATTATATTTTTAATGAATTAAATAGACAATATAGCTGAATGAACTATGATAAACCAAAGACCATGTAAAGTCCTTGGTTGAAATAAATAGGATGATGTATTTATGCATTGAGATTATATTGAATAACTAAATTTGAACCATATTTAGTGATTAAAATCTTTTTAAATATGTCAATTATTTTTAATTTGTACATTATATTCATATAGAATTAGAAAAATGAACACTCATCATTCCAGGTGATTACCTATCGTGTTTGAAAAGGCTATAGGGTTTAAACACACAACCAAAGGGCGACTTGGGTACTGCACCTACATGTAGCCTATATGAAGACATTGATATCATGTTATTTTAGTTAGTTAAAATATACAAAGGATAAATGTAATTTTGGATTGACAGAAATTTATTTTATCAAATAGATGGCTTTGGGATTAGAATATGATTTCTTAATTATGTTATTAATGTTCTTTTAAAAAAGGATTAATATTTTGGGAATCCTATGAGAATTTGGAACAAAAAATTAATTGTCTATTAGAGTCAAATATGATTTTATTGTGGTCTTATTCTGATTCATGTGGTTATTAAAATTTATTTAAAACCTTCTTGATTAGTATCTTTATATAAAAATTTTATATGTATAATACTTTTTGAGTGACTGATGTTATTTTCAAGACTATCAAACCAAATCCTTTTAATTTTTGGGATTCATTATATTTCTATAATATTTTTCAGGAAGGATAGTTATTTATTGAATTACATATGTTGAAAATTGGATTTTTACTGTTGAATATCTGAGATTCTTTTTGGGTAATTTTCGTATCTAGTCCTAAATTTTTTGTTTTTGGTTAATGTATAAATTTAGGATGAATATGTAGTTATAATTTTGTATATTTTTTAATCCATTGAAGTTGATTCAAACTCTTACAAAATCAAAAAAATCATCTTAAATACTAATTTTTTGGAGAAATAATTGTCTTTATGGAGAAAATTTTGTAAATGGTGAAACAATACTTTTCAAGTATGCCTCTCTCTTTAAGTTTTTAGTATATGAGGTGAATGAATTATTTTGATCATAAAAAAATATATCGAAATGGAAAATGTTATATTAGTAAATTATGTTTTGATGAATCAAATGGCCCCTTAGATCATCATGGATTTATATCTACGGGGTTGTTTAGTTTATTCTCACTATGTTCCCAATCACTCTCTTTTAGAACATGATTGTAAGATTTATCTTAAATGTTCTTGTCTTCTTACATGGAACCCATGTATGTGATATACTTAGTGACCTTTGTACTTTCCTTTCATTATATTAATGTGGCTGTCTCATTATTCATTTTTCTAATGATGGATTTTAATAAGGTTACTTTCAAATGTCAAAACCGTAGTTTTGTATCCGGAGATCAAATTGTGAGGCTAATTTTTATTGAATTTGGTTTGAATGAAAAACCCAAATGAAGTAAATTATTATTCATATTAAAATATTTTAATTTTTGGATATCATATTTTTCACATGACAATGAGTATTAATGAACTGCGATATACTATTAACATTATTATTTAAAATTAATTATAACCTTTTAGTTAAATGTGGGGAATGAATTATATTAAATATATTATGAAATATATATATAATATATTAATTCAAATTTTTTACATTCACATAATTTATTTTATTGTAATAATATATTAATGAGTCCAATTGTAATCATTTAAAGGCTATATTTTTCTAAAGGCTGTTTCACATATTTTTAATAGAGAGCCTACTTCTTATCCAATTTTTTAATTTTTAATATATTATTATTCAAAAAATAAACTTATTATTTTAATTGTTAATATTAAAAAATACATTGGATGAATATATTTTCTTAAAAAAATTCATGTTTTGATGAATATTGATAAAAGACAATATTTTAATTGATAAAAATCAGTTTCATCTAAATAATTTTTTGTATTGAATTATATTTTTTATTTTTCATTAAGTATATTTAGAAAAAATATATATAATTATAACAATTTATGTCATTTTATTAAATATTACATTGAATATTTATATACATATATTATAATTTTTTGTAAATTTTCTCATTAATAACTTATTTTATCATTAGGTAAATGTGATTAATTATAAACTACTTAATGGAATTTCGGTGTTTTTATTCATGAAAAAATGATTCCCTATTTCTAATAAGTTTCTCCAATTATTATAATTGGTTTAAATTTTTTGGTCATTTTAATAATAATATATTAATATTTTAGATACAATGATTAAAGGTAAATAAGAGAATTTTGGTTTTGAATAATATTATAAGGACCATAAAATTTCCATAAAATTTATTCGAATATCAATTTATTAGTGTGTTTCAACCATAATCATACATGGTGGAAAATTTTAACCTTTTTATACCAACTGGTTGAGAGTATAAAATTTGTAATAACATATTCACTAAAAATATAGTTCAATTAGAAAATTGTTTCTAACAAGTGAAATATTTTTAATATGGGGTTAGATAAGGGATTTGGTTGACTATAAATATTATTTTGAAATATAAAATGTTTATATTTCTTGGGATAATTTATTAATAATTTTTAAAGATGAAATAAATTAAATAAAGGAATGAACAATAATGATGAAATATTTGCTTAAATGAAGGAAATAAAAAATAAAAAATAATAAAAATATTTAAATAAATAATATTTGAAATTAATAATTTCACAGACTAATTTTATATATTTATTTGTTAAGAAAATGATTTTTAGAACTATTTTTTTGATTTTATATTTCTATTTCTATATTTCTATAATGTTTCGCAATGAATATTTTCAAAATTGATATTATTGATTTTTCAAAATAAATAATATTACATTAAAGGATATAAAATTTCAGAATTTATAAATTTTGATCAAATTATTGGGTTAAGTCATAAGATTTCATCAATTTCACATTTATTTTAATTAATCATTTTATTTTAATCATCTTAACTCTCAATGTGTAAATAACATGATATATTGGCAAAATATTAAAGGGTTAATTAAGGGATAGAACAAAAAGATAATGACTATAAAATAGTGATAATAAATAAAATTTATATTATTATTTAATTTCAACACTTCATCATCATTAATTATAAATAAATCTTTTTGGATAAATTTTTTAATTTTTTTTAAATTTAATTAATACTTTTAGAGTTTCCAATAGTGCACCTCGCCTCATTTAGAAAAGGGTACCAACTCTGTCACAGGCTCACACAACATTGGGCCTTCTATATACACACAAAAAATCCCAAATAATCTCTCTATTTCTTTATATTCATACTATAATCCAATCTATATTAATAAATCCATCTTTGTAATCTATTTTATGCAATTGAAAAGGAGTTTCCCAGTGATGAGGTAACTTCATTCCTCAAGCTCTTTAGTATTATTTCCCTTCTACACCACCTGATATCTCTTTATTACATGATTATATAACAACACCAATTTCATCAATATAATTCTATGTTGTAATGGAATGGATTAATCCTATACATACAAAAAATATCTTCAATTTGAAAATGAGAATATTATTTATGTGTACAGTGAACTACAACCTCAAAAACGACGATTGTTTGTTTTTAATTTTCCGAAATTAATGGATGGGTATTATGATGGATACACTATTTATATATATTATATATAATATTAATTATGTATTTATGCCTTTTTGATTTTTTTACAACACAAAACCATATTCATCCTATTTTGTATAAATATGATGACATCATTTGTGGATGTGTTGACTATCGCCATCTCAAATCACCAAGATTATTTCATTATATATAGAAAATTTACAAATCAGTGTTATAATAATAATTTGTTTCATGTTTTAGTTCAATATAATAATTTAATTATAATATAAACATATATATCACTTAAATAATAGGAAGAAAAAATGAATGTACCATTCATGCATACATTCGACATACCATCTCCATGAACATTGATTTTTATTTCCTATATAAAAATTTTATCGATTATTATAAATTAATATGTAATAAATATATATCATATTTAAATCATGGTTCTAATTATTAATATGTTGAATAAATGATCTAATTAATATGAAAAATATATAAAATGTCAAAAGTTTCATGAGGAACAATGCAATTAACAAAGATAATATTGAAAATAGTGATATAATGATAACAAACGTGGTTAAGATATTATAAGATAATCATATATTATATCATAATAATTAGTATTATTTAATATTAATATATAATAACAATTAAACACATCATAAATGATGTTAAAGGATGATCATAGAAAATTAAATTCAAGGTAGTGGAATTTCAGGTCTAACTTTTATTTTTGTGAGACTTACTCTATATGTAACACTAGTTTTTTTAGTTTATATACATACCTATTACATGGTATATCATGAATTTAATTTATTTATGTAAATATAATTTTATATTTATTTTATTATTTTACATATCTCATTATTCAAAAGGTACTCATGTAGTATGGTGTTATCTCATAATATCGTCAATATTCAAGATTATTTTTAATTTCAACTTAGGAATACTTATCTACCATGGTAGTTTTTTCACAAAATATTTTTAAATAATTTATACGATACTATAATTGTTTTCTAATTTCATTTTCAACCCTTTTCTTATTTCTACAAATGTATTTAAAAATAATCTTCCTGTTGATTATCAAAACATGATACTGTATGACCTTTCCTATAAAAGTAAATGTATTGTTTTTTTACTTATATATAATGAATGTAGTTTTATTTCATCATAATTCCCTAATGTTTTGAAGATTATTTGTCAATTTTTAAATATTTTATTTAAATTAAATATTTTATCTTATAAATGTGTGGCATTTTAAATAAATTATTACAATGCGATAAGGGATTTTGTATAAATTTATATACAATTGATATTTATTTTTTATGCACTAATTCTCTATTATATGGTGTGTATACAAACCATTAACATATTATATCACAAATATAATTATTATTGTGATATTTTAATTTAATTTTAATGTTATTTCTTCATAGATATTATGACACTAAATTTTAAAAGTCAAATGGGACACATTTGAATGATAAAAGATTATTTTCCACAAATATTTTTAATGATCATTGAATGGAATTTTCATTCATCATTATCGTCAATAATTTTTGATACATTTCCTCCATTGTAAGCTTATTGAAAAATTTTTATCCTTCATTCAATATAGATATTTTATAATCTTTATTGTTTATTATTTGTATTGATTATTAGATATGAGGAATGATTTGGATTGGTATGTTATTGGATGGGTATGGTTGTAGTTAGCCTCATGATGATTCAGTAGTCACATGATATTAAATAGTTGAAGAATTAAGGGTTTTTTACTTGATATTATAAACCATCATGTGAATGGTATCTACAGTAAAGGGTCCATATACCTTGGAAACATGGAATAAAAAAGTTAAGTATCTCCTTCATTTAAACCCAATTTTTATTTACCCTAATTATTTTTCATAAATATATTTATGGAGAAATTATATTTTATGTTTATTTATTTTTATGGAATCTGTTTTATTTTCTTACCTGTAAATATTAATTATCTCTCATTTAATTATTTCAATGGGTTGAGTTATGGGTTATTTATCATTCCCTGTTGATTTATTTTCATAGATTAATTTCTTCTTCATCAATGAATAACCTTACTAACCATTTGATCTAACCCTTTAATTTTTTATCTATTACATATGTTATGATGAATAATTTTTTAAATGATTTCAACGATTTGGATAATTTTAATTTTTGTTGTTTTATGATTAATAAATTTAATATTGAATCCATTTATGTATCTATTCTTTCAATACTACTAAACTGATTAGTCCCTTGGGATTTTCCTTTTTTTTAATCAAGATAATGTAAAAATTCATTTTATCTATACATGAGGGGTCTAGGCATTTAACCAAATAAATTAAATGATTATAAAATCATGGTATTCCAATCATAAAATCATAAATTAACTCATCTAAAATGTTAACATTAATTGGTGTACATATACGAAGATTTCCATTTCAAAATGTTTTTTTCATTGTCATATGATATGCTAAAAGATTCAAACTACCTTTTTTATGCATTATATTAAAATTAAACACATAAAACTAGATGATAAATCTGAAATTATCTCTATTTTTATCATATTTATTCATTGAAAATTTTATTGAAGAATGGTCTGTCAAAACAATCACTCTAGAACCGAGATGCATAAATCGATATTTGACTAATGTAAAGTAAAAAATATTAAATTATTTATCGTTTTTTGTGTAGTTTTATTAGTCATTATCTATGGTTATTAATGTATAACACAACACATGCTATTTCTTTTTAATCCTTATAATAAATATTTTCACTAGGAAAAATTTGTACTCATTAATCATGAGTTCAATGAGAATGTTACATTTCAGTGGTTGAATAATGGGAGGGGTTCTAATTTTTTCAACTCCTAAAGGGATTTCTACAATATTAATAATGAAAAAATTTGGTGTATTACAGAGAAGTAATGACAATGAAAGTGAAAGCATATGTAATTACATTACAAATTTCTATTGAAAACATGCATGATTTTCAAAACATCTCATCTCTCTCACTATTTAAATGTATAAATGACCACAATATTGGATTGATCAATAATAATAATTCAATTATGAGAGATGAGAAGAATAATAAAAATCACCATTTCTACTGTCAAATATATTTTTAAAAAATTTATTGCATGATTTTAATTAATTCATGTTATATGAGCATGAGGGAAAATAGTGGAAAATATTTGAATAACGATACATAAATTGTGAATCCATCCATACAAACATCCATTAATGTTTCTATAATGTTATAGAAAATTACCAGATTACACCATTGAGAAATCTAATAGAAATATACAAAACAATGACAATTTTTCTATATGAAACAGTTTCATAGTTTCATTTCAATGTGGTTTCATGTAACCATTTGGTGAAATATGATTTTATAAATAACTAAAGAATCCATCAAGAAAATAATAATGGGATCATTGAGATCACATTTTAATTATGTGATGAAAAATTGAAAATTGTAATTTTTCTTCTCATATCACAAAATTTTATTTCTAACAATCAATTCACATCTCCCATTTATTAGTAATCCTAATTGGAAAAAACTAAAAAATCCATTCATTTTGATTTTAATAAAACTATATATGGGACAACATAGATAGTATTCACCAAAAAAATATCATATATTGTAAAAATAATTATTCTAGTTAATTTATGTTGAGTTATTTCTTACCAATATCTAAATGTATTGGCTTTAGACTTCATTGAAATTGTATAATAAGTTTTCCCCCATAGAAAATTGTATACATGAACACTGAGATAATAATTCCAATTACATCGGATAATGTCCATTGTAAGGCTAACTTTTAGGGTTTTATGGACTCATAAAAATTGTTTATTTATATTTCTTAATGATCAATTAATATGTATATATGGAATTGTTCATTTTAAAAAATGAAATGAATATATTTTGTTACCAAGATTACTTTTAGATTCAGCTTATGTTGGATATTTTAATTGTTCAAAGAATATTCAGATAAACAAATGAATGAAATATATTATCCTTTCTTGTTAACCAATAAAAAATATTTTAAATTGGATTCATGATGATCACTTTATTTATTACACTTTTCACGATTGTAGGATAGAAGGGATGTTCTATATTTTAATTCACGTTCACGTTCTAAATATTGTTGATGCCCTTCCAAATTTTGATGAAATTTTTAAATATATATAAAAATTTGATATTAGAAACAATAATTAGGTTAATGTGTTTCTAGAAAGATTATATCATCTCTTTTTATATCAATGGACCCTGGTATTGTTGTTTCAACATTCAATGACTCATTATATTCATCATTTTCACTCTATAATTGATAGTATATAGAAAAATTTCTTTTAAAAAACCATTTTTGCATTACAGGAAATATTAAATAAATATTAGTCAATAAAAATCAATAATATTTATTATAGGGTTATAATGGTCATCCATAAGGATATTCATGGAATGAAATATTTTTATGTGAAAAAATTGCCTCCAATATCAAGTGAATGGGTTCATTTCTAAACGTTAATAATTTCACACTTCATTTTCAAAAACAGACTCTCCTGAATGACAAGAGAATTTTGTTTAAAATTATTGACATCTATATATATATATGACATAATAATTAATAGAAAATATAATGTCTCTCACTGGAACTAAAACACACTCTATAAATTTAAATGTTTTTTTGGAACATTGGATGGCACGATTAATGATTATTCTAGTAGTTTTTTTGTCCCCAACCTATAAATATTAAAAAAATGTGGAATAAAATTAATAGATGATTCTATATAAAAAATGAATAAATTGAATTTACATCCACACATGGTCCAGTAAATAGTAATTGGTCTAGAGACATTTTATTTTTATTGAAGCAAATGTTGAATGATGGATTTAACATTCATAACCAAATTGACATTTTCATATCCACTAATTTAAAATTGTAAGTAATATTCTCTTTCAAAAACATATAATTTATTGAAATCTGTTTATTAAATTATTTATATGTATATTGATATGAAAATTCATAAAAATCTGAAATAACTCCTAATAGAATTATTTTCCATCACTTATTTTCATTGGTTTTTCACTCATAAAATAGAAATGTGGTTTTATGAATGGTTATAGACTATTTGGATCAATTATTTGAAAAACATAATAACTAAACATAGTCTTATGATCATTTAATTTTTATTCGATAATGGATTCATCTTTTTAGTTTTGGATCTCATTTGACTAAAATTAAGAAAATCATATTTTCATTGGTGGTGGGATTATTTTGAATAGATTAAAATATAGATAAAAGTGGTTTAGACTCTCTTTTCAATTTTTACGTTCAATATTAGTTATGAATAAATATTTTTTTGTATTAGTCAATCTTGTTCAAATATTAGTCTATGTTGTAAAAACATTTTCATTCTATTTATATCTTTCATTCACTATAGGTTATAAAGGTAAAAATACACTCCTCAAATATCTCATGATTATATAATTACTGGATAGTTGACCAACTTTATTTATTAAGGCATTCATTAGGATCTACTAGTTAATTGATTATTCTTGTGTTTTTATCATTTATTTACTTGTTTTCCTAATTGATTCTTATTATTTCATCCATTTATTATTTTTATCTTCCACAATTAATATTTTTTTTGTTCTAATATCTTATTAAAGGTTACTCTTAGACACTATTGCGGTTAATGTTGGAGGAATATTTCTTCTATAATGATCATTGTCTTTAAAATTTTAATATATTGGTTTAGATTTACATGAAAAAATTAGAATGTTTTCTTTATTTTTTTTCAAAATAATTATTTGGAGTTGTTATTCCATCATTGTTATATATTTTAGAATGATTGAAAAGACCATGTATTATTCATTAAAAGATATTTATTGCAGAAAATACATTTAAAATTTTAAAATATTAAATCAAATTTTTTGATTTATGAGTGAATTATTCATTATAAGTAAAAATTATATAGTTAACATGCTTCATAAATGTTTTTTATGATTTGGATGGGGTTGGTGGATAATTAGAAAACATCATATACCTCATCATGTTAGTATGATTAGTACGTTGACTCAAAATCATTTTAATTTTTTACAAGGATTAGTGAATTCTTTTCTACACATCACATGATGAATGACTCATTTTATCAATTATTATGAATTTTGGGCAATGTTTTCAATTAAATTATAAACAATAGTTTTTGTTTTTTCAACTATGTATCCCCCTGATTTAAAATCAATCATGATACTATCAATAAGACACTATCCGTATAAAAAATATTTTATAAAGATTGATTCAAATATTAGATGGTTTATGTTACTAAAATTCACTCACTTTAATCAATCCCAATACTCATGCAATGTCCCAAAGTGTGATTCCTAATCCAAAAATCCCATATTGAATGGAAGATATTATGGATGTATGTAACACCCCGAGATTTTATGAAAAATATAATTTTTAATTTCATTAATGTCTTGTGTTGTACGCTACACCAAAAGAAGCTTGCACAACACGTATCCTTGACTTGCCTTTCAGTACACGCAATCGCGACCTTACTTGATAGCGTGTGTAGTACGCAATATCGAATTTCACTAAACAACGATATATTATTAAAACTAGTCGTTATTAATAGTAATAACCACCTTTTAAAATTTTAGAAATTTTATCTCTCAAAATGGACTTCATTTTTGGATTCGGAGTATCGAATTTAGCCTAAGGTGAAATTTTGGTACTTTTCGGATAACTTTCATATTCTGATGAATAGTGAAAATTACTAAATATTAATTAAAAACAACTTTTGTAATAGAAATAATTAATAGTGATAAATTGTTAATTTGAGTGGTTTTAAAGTATATTTTGAATATATTTTTACAATTTAATACAATGTTTGTCATTGGATGTAATTCTACATTTAAACCAGTTATAAATAAGTTTCAATCTTTTGATAGTTATTATCTCTTAAAAACATGCTATTTGTTTTGACGACGGGAATTAATTTTTAAATTAGTAAATACAACTGATATGTTTTGAATTTGGTAAAATAGACATCATTTTTGAGTTCATAATATCAAATATAGCATAAGCCTAATTTTTGGTATTTTTCTGAAAACTTTCAATTTTTGATGAATAGTGAAACCACTAAGTGGTAGTTAAAAAAACTGAATTGTTCATAAAACTTAATTTACCGCTTCTGTGAGTGGAATTTCAAAAATCCGAGAGACACGGTTGATGTCAGTATGTAAAATGTGGTTCAATGAGATGAAAATAATTTTTTGGTGAATAGTAACTTTTTACTTTTTTTACCACGGTTAAAAGTAAATAGGGTAATTAAGGGTAGAAATGATATTATTATTACCCTAACACATGTCCTATTTCTATTGGACAAGTGTAATGCGACCAAAGACAAACTTAGGAATAAAATATGACCATTTAGGCCCACATGGATTAGATTAGGGCATTTATTATTAAATTATTTAAAGAAGGGTTAAAAGAGTTAAAATCAAAGTTTATTTACTAAAGAATTTTTAATATGGGGTTATACATAAGATAAATTCGACTATAAATATTAATTAGAAATCTAAAACGATTTCCTACATAATGGTATTTTATTTGTAATTTTTAGACATTAAATAATTTAATTTATTTATGACACAACGATGGTGCAGTAATTATCTTATTAATGAAATATTGACATAATTGATGTTATAAATGCCCAACTAAATGTTATTTGAGACTTTTTATGACTTAAACTAATTTTATAGGTTAATATGACGTGATATCTTTGATTTAAGTAACTTGTTTCGAACTTATCATTCTGTTATGAATTTCATAAAAATCATGTACCAAATAGTGTCAAAATTGACATAAATTAGTTTTTAAAACAAATATTATATTAGTAAATGTTATTTTATTCCTAAAAATCTAAGGTTTTGCCAAATGACTTAGATAAGGTTATATATATTAATAATAAACAACTTGGGGTTCTTTTGGCTTCTTATAGTATGTTTATTAACCTTATAGTGTAAGAACACAAGAAGACACGGTAAAAGTAAAATTATTTAACTTAATGTTAAATCTAAATGATAAGGTTAAAATAGGAATATAAACATGTCTAAATTATATTGGATGAGAGGATTTCGACCCATCCCCACCTTAGCCTCTAAATTAATCAATTTGGAGCTATTTAAAACCAATCTTGACTTTATAATAAAATAATATTTTTAGTAATTCCAAAGGTGCCCCTCTCCTCCCTTATAAAAGGGAACCTCCTCCCTCTCTTCCTCACACAACTTTGAGCCTTCAAGCTCAGCCAAACCCTGCCAAATTCTCTTCTCCACTTCCCTAGAAACATCCTAGAGGTTCTGGTCTTACTCAAAGACCAATTTTAGTGCCCTAAGAGGAGGTCTCAAGGAGGCGCTTCAAAGAAGAGGTAATTTCCGTTACCGATTCTTTCACCTTTATTTCTTCTTCCACTCCTTCTTCTTAGGTTGTTTCATTATGAAGTAATAACATCAGTATCACTAATATACTGATATGTTATTATAATTATGAAACAACCCTATTTCACCATCTATCCATCCTATGGAAAACGAAATCACCGCGCATGCGTACGTATGGAATACCGTCTCCACGTCGTGGTGAAATCTATTTTCCACCACCACCTTACATGGATGGGTATAATGGTGTAAAGAATAACTACACATAGTTATTTGAACATCATATTGATTCTGATATGTTGTATCATCCACTCCAATTCAATTCAATAATTATGGAAACGATATCATCGCTCGTGCGTACGTACGGACTACCGTCTCCACGACGTGATGAGATTCATTCTCCATGTTAACCATTTAAGAGTGATTATAAATTATATATAAGAAATAATAATGAAATATATGAAATTATTAATCTACTGGATTTATGTATATATGTATGTCATCTACTTAATTCCATTCAACTCAATAAGGAAACGAAAACAGCGTTCATGCGTATGTACGGCCTACCGTCTCCATGAACGGTGTATTTCTTTCTATTTACTAATTTATTATATATATGTATATTCTGAATATATATTATATATAAATCATGTTTTATATTCTGGAATTAATTAATTATGATCTAATAAATCATATGAATAATTACAAGTCAAAACACGGACGACAAATGAAACAATTTTACCCAAAATGCTCTTTAACATAGAATTTACAAAAGAAAGGGTAATATAAAGTCATAAGGGAACCATATATGATATCATAACAATGAGTATGATTCTGGAATAAGTCAATGACATTATTTAAATCATTATACATGAGGTTCGGACACCTATGAAGAAAATCGGACCTAAGGTAAGGGAAATATCTAAATCTCATTTTTATCCGAGATTGTTTATACTTTGGTATTTACTGGGGTGTATTTTATCATCCACATCCATGTTTCCTCAATATGTAATATTATTTCCATCCACCTACAATTGTTTAAATCCAATTTTACCCTTTGGTGAGTTTTTAGTAAAAGATAAGAAATGAATCTTTTGTCGTTTTTCGTACGAGGTACTTTTTGACTTTTCCGACAAACGTACGAAGAATGTTTTTTTAACTTATACGACATCAATGGATTTTTAAAACATTATATACAAGAAGATTACTTTACAAGTTTTCATGTTTATTTTTAATCAACTTCTTTTAGTTTAAAAATGTATGACATGTTAATAAAGGAAAATGTTTTTGAAGTAGAAAGGATATTTTCCTCAATAATGGAGTTCAAGTGTTTTATCAAAATTATTTTCCATCTAAGATAATAAAGGGTTATGTTTTTATCCCTATTATTACATTGATTTGATTATGTTGTGATGGAATTATATTTTTATGAATTCCTTTATATTATATGAATTGTTTTATGATGTCACGATGTTTAAGATTCCCATTTTTACTACATGGGTTATGCAATGATGTATGATTTATGATTTTGTGGCACACATAAGAATGGTATCATTATGAGATGGGTGGGACCTATATCTCCCTCCAATGAATTGGGTAAAGATTTTATATCTCATGAGATAGACATGGCTGGAATGGTAGGTTATACCGGTTCAGTGAAACAGGACAGAAACGAGGGTGACTCGGTTCAGAAAGGGACTTTGTCCACTAAGATAGTCTTGGAAATGAGTGTTGACTAACAAGAAATGATTCTCTATGATTATGTGTGTATGCTACAAAGTTTCATGTTTTATGTTATGATTATTGTGATTACATTTCACTGCCATGATTTATCCAATGTTATGAAATTATTCTCTCTTTTACAAGTTAATATTTCCAAAAGTTATGTGCTTATGTATATGATGTGATTGATATTTCTTTTGTTTACCCTTACTGAGCATTTGAGCTCACCCTTTTATGTTTACTTTTCCCCAGGATATAAAGAAATTTTTTAGGTATAAAAAAAGGAAGATCTTTATGGGAGATTTTGATGATCTTTCACCAGGATTAGAAGATTATATTCCAAGTTTCCAATGACACTAAACTATTACGATCCTTGTGTGTGTGTTTTTGTTATGTACTAAGTATTCCGCAAATGTAATGTAATGTCAATGTACGTCAAGCTTCAGGACTCTATAGTTGGTATCAGAGGAAAGGTTTAGTCAACCTTTGGAAACTAGGATGTGAGAACGTTAGTGAGATCCCTAGAGATATTTCTAAGGTATGTCTAGGGATGTCTCTAAGGATATGTATACGTATAGGATATAGTCCTAGAACTACGATAACGATCTTAGAATTTAACCTAAGATGTTAGATGTTGAGGGTACTCCCCCTTTACTATGTTTTTTTCTCTAGCATGAATTTTTCCTCTCACAAGATTCTTTTTGTGTTTTAGTTAATGGAGGGAACCAGAAAGAATTCGGTTAACATTGAATCCAATGGAGAAATTGGTGACTGTGAGCAACAAAATTGTGTAATTCCTAGAGTGAAAGATATTGTGATTATGCCGAATCAGTCATCGTGATATATGATTAACAAGGTGAAATTTAGTGGTATGCCTAATTCATCAAAGAAGAGGAAGATAAACTATTATTCATGTTCGCATGTTGAGGAGCATAAAGAAAGGAAGATTGAGATTTCTAAAGAAGCTAAGAAGAACATTGAGGAATACCTCAAATGGAGGGACCGATGTTATCTGTGTGGAGAAAAGGGTCATAGAGTGACAGACTGTTATGGAGTTCAATGTCTTATTTGCGGAGAACATGGGCATTACCCAACTCAATGCCCTGACCTAAAAAGATACTTCTAAATCAAGGAAGGACTTATTCCAGGACAATCATTGAAGTGGATTGACTGAAGTGTTTATGTATTGGTATTCAAGAATAATGTTGTTAAGGTACTTTTATGGTGTATTGAAATATTTATGTATTGATATATTGTGGTTTTCAATAATTTTAAGGTACCGGTAACCATGAAAAGTGATTCAAATATTTTGGAAAGCAGATGATATGCGCATAATGAAGGGATAATGAGAAAATAAAATGTTTGACAGTATTCATGAGCTCATGATTTATATAAGGACTAAGTGATATCATGGTTTGAGTATATAGAATTTTGAGGATTTTTTTATGTGGAAAGTGTTAACTTTTAACTGCATTCATGTTTTCACTAAGGTTCAATGGGTATTCATTCTTCAAGAGAATACACGATTAAGGTATTCAGATGTTTGTAATTTGACCAACAAGATATATCTCATGATATATGGGGGATAAATGATGGCATTCACGTGATTGTTTTGTGACATTTCAAGTAATCATTTTCTTTATACTATGAGCTTGGACCGAAGTATTTTAGATAAGCCTAAAAATTAGAATGGATTATGTTGGACATAAGTTAGGATAACACGTTTTTTGATATTATTGATGGGATGTTATAGTAATATTGCTTTAGAAAAAGGACAACCTGCAGGACGGGCGACATCCCATCGCGTCAGACAAGGCTGTGGGAATCGAACCCACAACCGAAGTACGACTGGCCTTTATCATCTACCACTAGCCTACAGGAAGTCCCTGGTTAGTAGAAACTAGTTTTATTTTATTAAGCGGTATGATATATGAAGTATAAGTTCTTTTTTGGGACCATATACGATTAACCATAAGATGGACTTATAACTTTTGCTAACCTTTTGTTTGAAAGAGATGGAATGACTCATCATTCTATCACATGATCTGCTAACACATCACGAATGACAAAATTCAACTTCATTTCTTTAAGAGATGAAGTGGAAATTGTCCAAAGAATGAAAAACAGTGAGACAATACCAAAATCACGAAAGTATTTCTTCTAATTCCAATTTCATCAACTTTAGGGAAATGATCTTGACAACCAAAAATGTTGTCCTAGTGCTCTTATATCTGATTAATCAGATGGTACCTTAGATCGTCACAAATTTATGGATTTGTGATTGTTGGATTTTCCATAGCCATATTCTCTACCACTCTCCATCAGAACATGATGGCTAGATTTTTTCTTCCATATCCATATTTTCACCTATGTGGAAACCCAGTGATTAGTTTATTTGGGTAACAATTACGTTTCATACTTTTGTTTTTAAATATTGGTTTTGGTATTCCTTTTTACGATGTGGGTTTCGATTAAAGAAACTTTCTAATAGTAAACCATTTATAACCCCCGGTGAATTTCGAGGGTGAAATTCATTTTAAGGGGGGTAGAATGTAACATCCTGAGATTTTATGAAAAATATTATTTTTAAATTCATTAATGTCTTGTGTTGTATGCTAAACCAAAAGGAGCTTGCACAACACGTATCCTTGACTTTCCTTTCATTACACGCAGTCGCGACCTTCCTTGATAGCGTGTGTAGTACGCAATATCGAATTTCACTAAACAACGATATATTATTAAAACTAGTCGTTATGAATAGTAACAACCACCTTTTAAAATTTTAGAAATTTTATCTCTCAAAATGGACTTCATTTTTGGATTCGTAGTATCGAATTTATCCTAAGGTGAAATTTTGGTACTTTTCGGATAACTTTCATATTCTGATGAATAGTGAAAATTACTAAATTTTAATTAAAAACAACTTTTGTAATCGAAATAATTAATAGTGAAAAATTGTTAATTTTAGTGGTTTTAAAGTATATTTAGAATATATTTTTACAATTTAATACAATGTTGGTCATTGGATGTAATTCTACATTTAAACCAGTTATAAACAAGTTTCAATCTTTTGATAGTTATTATCTCTTAAAAACATGCTATTTGTTTTGACGACGGGAATTAATTTTTAAATTAGTGAATGCAACTGATATGTTTTGAATTTGGTAAAATAGACATCATTTTTGAGTTCATAATATCAAATATAGCATAGGCCTAATTTTTTGTATTTTTCTGAAAACTTTCAATTTTTGATGAATAGTGAAACCACTAAGTGGTAGTTAAAAAAACTGAATTGTTCATAAAACATAATTTTACCGCTTCTGTGAGTGGAATTTCAAAAATCCGAGAGACAAGGTTGATGTCAGTATGTAAAATGTGGTTCAATGAGATGAAAATAATTTTTTGGTGAATAGTAACTTTTTACTTTTTTTAGCACGGTTAAAAGTAAATAGGATAATTAAGGGTAGAAATAATATTATTATTACCCTAACACATGTCCTAATTCTATTGGACAAAAGTAATTCGACCAAAGGAAAACTTAGGAATAAAATATGACCATTTAGGCCCACTTGGATTAGATTAGGACATTTATTATTAATTTATTTAAAGAACGGTTAAAAGAGTTAAAATCAAAGTTTATTTACTAAAACATTTTTAATATGAGGTTATACATAAGATAAATTCAACTATAAATATTCCTTAGTAAGATAAAACGATTTCCTACATAATTGTATTTTATTTTTAATTTTTAGACATTAAATAATTTCATTTATTTATGACACAACGATGGTGCAATAATTATCTTATTAATGAAATATTGACATAATTGATGTTATAAATGCACAAATAAATGTCATTTGAGACTTTTTAGGACTTAAACTAATTTTATAGGTTAATATGACAAGTTATTGTTGATTTAAGTAACTTTTTTCGAACTTATCATTCTGTTATGAATTTCATAAAAATCATGTACCAAATAGTGTCAAAATTGACATAAAGTAGTTTTTAAAACAACTATTATATTATTAATTGTTATTTTATTACTAAAAATCTAAGGTTCGGCCAAATGACTTAGATAAGGTTATATATATTAATAATAAACAACTTGGGGTTCGTTTGGCTTCTTATAGTACGTTTATTATCCTTATAGTGTAAGAACACAAGAAGACACGGTAAAAGTAAAATTATTTAACTTAATGTTAAATCTAAATGATAATGTTAAAATAGGAACCTACACTTCTCTAAATTAAATTGGATGAGAGTATTTCGACCCATCCCCACCTTAGCCTCTAAATAAATCAATTTTGAGCTATTTAAAACCGATCTTGACTTTATAATAAAATAATATTTTTAGTTATTCCAAAGGTGCCCCTCTCCTCCCTTATAAAAGGGCACCTCCTCCCTCCCCTCATCACACAACTTTCAGCCTTCAAGCTAGGCAAACCCCTACCAAATTCTCTTCTCCACTTCCCTAGAAACATCTTAGAGGTTCTAGTCTTCCTCAAAGACCAATTTTAGTGCCCTAAGAGGAGGTCTCAAGGAGGCGCTTCAAAGAAGAGGTAATTTCCGTTACCGATTCTTTCACCTTTATTTCTTCTTCCACTCCTTCTTATTAGGTTGTTTCATTATGAAGTAATAATATCAGTATCACTCATATACTGATATGTTATTTGAATTATGAAACAACCCTATTTCACCATCTATCCATCCTATGGAAAACGAAATCACCGCGCGTGCGTACGTACGGAATACCGTCTCCACGCCGTGGTGAAATCTGTTTTCCACCACCACCTTACAAGGAAGGGTATAATGGTGTAAAGAATAACTATACATAGTTATTACAACATCATATTGATTCTGATATATTTTATCATCCACTCTAATTCAATTCAATAACTATGGAAACGATATCATCGCTCGTGCGTACGTATGGACTACCGTCTCCACGACGCGATGAGATTCATTCTCCATGTTAACCATTTAAGAGTGATTATAAATTATATATAAGAAATAATAATGAAATATATGACATTATAAAGTTACTGGATTTATGTATATATGTATGTCATCTACTTAATTCCATTCAACTCAATAAGGAAACGAAAACAGCGTTCATGCGTACTTATGGCCTACCGTCTCCATGAACGGTGTATTTCTTTCCATTTACTTATTTATTATATATATGTATATTCTGAATATATATTATATATAAATCATGTTTTATATTCTGGAATTAAGTAATTATGATCTAAGCAATCATATGAATAATTACAAGTCAAAACACGGACGACAAATGAAACAATTTTACCCAAAATGCTCTTTAACATAGAATTTACAAAAGAAAGGGCAATATAAAGTCATAAGTGAACCATATATGATATCATAACAATGAGTATGATTCTGGAATAAGTAAATGACATTATTTAAATCATTATACATGAGGTTCGTACACCTATGAATAAAATCGGACCTAAGGTAAGGGAAATATCTAAATCTCATTTTTATCCGAGATTGTTTATAATTTGGTATTTACTGGGGTGTATTTTATCATCCACATCCATGTTTCCTCAATATGTAATATTATTTCCATCCACCTAAAATTGTTTAAATCCAATTTTACCCTTCGGTGAGTTTTTAGTAAAAGATAAGAAAGTAATATTTTGTTGTTTTTCGTACGAGGTACTTTTTGACTTTTTCGACAAAAGTACGAAGAATGTTTTTTTAACTTATATGACATGAATGTATTTTTAAAACATTATTTACATGAATCTTACTTTAAAAGTTTTCAAGTTTATTTTTAATCAACTTATTTTAGTTTAAAAGTTTATGAAATGTTAAGAAAGGAAAATTTTTTTGATGTAGAAAGGATATTTTCCTCAAGAATGGAGTTCAAGTGTTTTATCAAAATTATTTTCCATCTAATATAATAAAGGGTTCTATTTTATTCCCTATTATTACATTTATTTGTTTATGTTGTGATGGAATTATATTTTTATGAATTCCTTTATATTATATGAATTGATTTATGATGTCACGATGTTTAAGATTCCCATTTTTACTACATGGGTTATGCAATGATGTATTATTTATGATTTTGTGGCACACATAAGAATGGTATCATTATGAGATGGGTGGGACCTATATCTCCCTCCAATGCATTGGGTAAATATTTTATATCTCATGAGATAGACATGGATGGAATGGTAGGTTATACTGGTTTAGTGAAACAGGACTGAAACGAGGGTGACTCGGTTCAGAAAGGGACTTTGTCCATGAAGATAGTCTTGGCAATGAGTCTTGACTAACAAGAAATGATTCTCTATGATTATCTGTTTATGCCACAAAGTTTCATGTTTTATGTTATGATTATTGTGATTACATTTCACTGCCATGATTTATCCCATGTTATGAAATTATGCTCTCTTTTACAGGTTATGATTTCCAAAAGTTATGTGCTTATGTATATGATGTGATTGATATTTATTTTGTTTACCATTACTGATCATTTGAGCTCACCCTTTTATGTTTACTTTTCCCCAGGATATAACAAAAGGTTTTAGGTATAAAAAAAGGAATATCTTTATGGGAGATGTTGAAGATCTTTCACCAGGATTAGAATATTATATTCCGAGTTTCCAAAGACACTAAACTATTACGATCCTTGGGTGTGTGTTTTTGTTATGTACTAAGTATTCCGCAAATGTAATGTAATGTCAATGTACGTCAAGCTTCGGGTCTCTACAATGTAGGTAATCATCCATGTAAATCCATATTAAATTCAACAAAATCTCTAATCAGAGTTAAATTTTAATATATATTCATTCTATGGAGGCAGTCATTAATGATAAACAAAATGAACTCAATTTCATTTTATTTCTATAAAATCCTTGAGGTTTCATGTTAACAAAAATATTACTAAATTCATTAAGATGAATATTAGTGTATTCACATGGAAATATGTTAAATATTGGTAGCTAGTGGAAAAACTAGACATAATTTTAATCCCATCTACTACATAAAAATATTTCACAGGTTTTGTTAAATTTTATTCCTATGATGAAACTAATTATTTTAATTTTTTTTATTATTATCCCTCTGAATTTTAGTTTAAAAAAACATACTTTAATGTGGATTGGAGTAAGATTCCAACAATGTGAAATGGGGTTTCTATAAGCTCTATCGCCAAATTGAAATATTCTATTGATTTTAGAATCAATTTTTAATGAATTATGGATCAAATTTTGTGTCAGATTAAAATGATTTTAATAATGAACTGAACAATAATCCATGAAAACTTTTATGATTTAAGTGTGAATTTTTTAAAAAAACCTAAATCAAATAATTTATCACCTTGATAGATGATATATATATTTATTGGTATTTTCTCACAGGGATAATTCAATTTCACCAAAAAACAATCACATTTTGTGTTGTTTTCATTAATAATCAATTTATTATTTTAAAAAAACATTCAACAATAAAAAACAATAACAACCCAATTATTCATTATAGGTAGGGAAATTTATTTTTAAATTTGTACATATAAAATTGGGGAATATGGTTGAGGGGTTGGTTGGAGGCCTATTACACGTTGTGCTTGGGAAATACACATTGTTTACATATAGGAATATGTCATGTATATAAGGATACATTCCATGTAATCCCAGTACAGGACCACATAATGGTCAGGACATAAAATAGTATATACATGGTGTGTAATCTCATGTACACACTGTGAACTATTTTTAATTGATTAATATGTCGAGAAGTATGTCATTTTTTTAGACGGACAGAAATGACTCACCTTAGTTGTATGAAACATCCAGAAAATATGAACAATGTTCTGGCTCTTGGATCATCATCTAATTTCAGATTTGAACGCCATTGGATATGTTGAAATCCTCTTGGGGATCACCCTATTATTCTTGATCCTTTATTCATTTTTTTCTCTATCGATTGAGTTAGTAAGGGTTGATCATTTTTTCTCATTCTGTAGATATACCCCATTTCAGATCTAATCAAATCCTGACACAGGAAGAGGAGAGTTTTACTATGACAAGTTATGGGGTATTTTTCATTATACTAAATTTCAATTTTTTTCAGATTGTCACATGACCATTTTATGGTCTCTCCTAAATTTAATATTGATGTATTTCGTTACCTAATGTTGATTTTTCCATTTATTAAAATATTATAATTCATGTTTGAGATTATTTTCCTGGATTGGGGGCCACCATGTGGGTTCATTTTCCCATAGATATTCAACTTTTAGCCGTTTGTCCTAGGATGCATATGGGAAGGCCATTATATTTCTTTTAAGGGTTATTTATAATTGAGTTTTTTTATTGAATGATTTTACATTGTGTGTTATATTGTTGTTAGAAATGTAATAGTGTACGTTACATGTGATGGTATTAATTTTTGAAATTATTATACACCGGGCTTGAACATAATACTTACTAAAATGATTAAACATTGGGTTCTGACAATGAAACCATAAGAAATTATTATACAATGGGTTTTTACCTTGATTAATATTTAAATGATTATATAGTTTGTTATGATTCAGTTAGGTGTTATGTTATACCATGGTTATATGGTTTGTGTTAAATGATCCTGGAGTGATACTTGGATTCCATATTCAAATTTATATAATGTACTCAGTTGAAAAATGATGTATGAAATGAATTGACTACTGATGTGTCTTCAAAACTATAACACATTCATTGATTTGGTCTTCACCCATACTTGATTTCATTGTCTTCTGATACATCTGACGTGCTTAGTTTTGAGTACCTATTGTTTACATCTTTCACTATTGAATTCTACATTATATATATATCACTAAAAATAATCGCAGATCATTGGTGGTCACCTATTGGGATATAGAATCACACCCTATTTGATTCATGCATTGCCCCCACACAAATTATATGATTGTTTATGTTGACTAGGGAATGTACACTTCTATTGGTACATGATTTGATGTTCTAGAGCATAAGAGAATGGGATGAATTTGAGGCTTGTGATGTTTCATAGATGATTTTGTATATTATTTTCTTTTGAGAAATATATTATGTATTACTATAGTGTACTTGTTTGGCTACATTCCTAGATCATGTGACATGATGCATCATATTTGGTATTGAATGATGCTTGGTTATTTTCCATGTCAGTCTTCCACTATTTATTTCAGTGGTATGTGGTTTATTTATTTTGTTAGTGTATATCATTATTCTTTTTCGTTACACACTTCCAATAATGTCCTTGTTTACCCACTATCACACCCTAGTCCCTTGCTTCTAGTCAAAATCCTCTGGTTTTGTTTAAATGTGCTTGAGGTTAGGTGGATTGTATCACGAAGGTTCTTCATGGACGATCAATTCATTTAGTACAAGTGAAATGGAAGCATAACCGAGTGTTGTATGAGTCTTGGGAGAGGGAGGCTGATGTATGATCTCAATGGATAGAGTTATTATCAGATATTTCGTCATCTCATTTTTATGGGAAATACATGGATGAATGGATTTTAGGGTGAGTTTTGTAAGAACATGATTCTTCTTCTTTATTTATGGATCTTTCATTTTTGATTAGTACATTAGAAATGGTGTAAAAGAGGACAAGGGGATGGCTTCATGATAGTTACATGATGTGACTAGGAACTACATGTTGTGTAATTATAGGTATATGTAGTGTATGTAAGGGTGAGTGCCATATAATCCTAGTACAGGACCACGTAGGTCATGCCAGAAAACTGTACGACAATGACATGTAATCTCATATAAATTTTATGTTATTTTTTTCTTATTAATAAGTCAGGTATCATGTCATGTTTTCGTATGGACCAAAATGACTCACCTTCGACATACATAATTCCGAGAATATCCAAATGAGGGATTTTCACTCGATTCGTCATCTGATATCTGATTTGAACGTCGTCAGATCTGTTGTAATCCAGTCGGTGAGGACTCGATTCCTCTTGATACTTTCATCCTATTTTCCTCTCTTGATTTAGTTTTTACGTGTTGTTCATTTTTTCTGCAGTTAATGATCTACAACATTCTAGGTCAAATCAAAGCCCTCTGCTGCATGGGGAGTGTCTTACTACAAGGAGGTAGGTGGTCTTGTGCCTTTTTTTAATTATCTAGTAGTTTATATATGTCATAGTTACAAACGCCTATTTTGGTTGATTCCTAAGTTGAATATTTACCTTCATTGTTACCCTATGTTCAGTATGTTAATTATTAAACGATTATTTGGAATGTTTGAGATTACTATTCTGAATTGAGGGCCACCTCATGGGTGCATTTTCACTTGGGTTATCAAAATTTAGCCATTTGGAAAAAGATTCATATGGACATGTCTATGAATTTATTTTTTGGGTTATATATAATAGAATTGATTTATTGAATGTTCTTCCCACATGAGTTATATTGTTGTTATACATGTAACAGTGAATGTTACATGTGATATATTCAAATGCAGAAATGCTTATACACCGAGCATGGCCCTAATACTTGCTTAAATGCTTATACATCGGGTTTTCAACCTAGCACATGGGGATATAATTATACAACATGATTCGACACCAATTTACTAATAAAATTATTCTATAGTTGGTTTTGATCCTGTTTGGTGTTCTATTATACAATGGTTATAGGGTTTGGGTTAAAAAACTATGTACGGTACATGGTTTTGAAATTAGGATGTGTGAACCTAACTCAGCTAAAAATTGATTAATTAAATGAAATTACTATTGATGTGTCTGCCAAGACAAATCACAAGCTTAGATTTGTTTTTCACCCATATATGATTACATTGTCTTCTTAGACATCTATTGTACTTACATTTGAGTACCTATTGTTTAAGCTTTCACTATTGTACCCAACAAGTAATATATATATATATATATATATTTACAGGTAGATCCGTACAGATAATTGGTATTTTAATACTAGTATTTATTCTCCCCACCTATTTGGTTCATGCCTTTGGACCAAATAGATTATATGATTGTAAGTGTTGATCAGGGAAAACACCCTTCTAATAGTAATTGATTTATTATTTAAGAGATGGAGAGCATGGGATCGAGAAGATTCTTATGATGCTTCTTAGATTCTTTTGTTTCGCTCTTATATTGAGACATATAATGTGAAATACTAAAGTGAATATGTTTTGAGGATTTCCTAGAACATCTGTTGTAGTACCCCTGGGTTTTGGTATGTAACCATTACATAATGATTTTCGTGGTTTTAAATAGTTATGGGTGACGTTTGGGAGACTCAGGAGATCCTGGAGTGAAGTTTGAAGCAACGTGGAAGGCAAAATGGAAGCACATGGTTTGTCAAATAGTGTGGCCAAACCGTTCATGTCTAACTGGGGAGGCAGTGGCTTCCGCACGGTTGGCACACTATTAAGGGAAACCGCACGAAGTTGTAGTGCGTGAAGGTTGTTCGAGGTAGAAGCTAACGCACGGTTAGCGCACGGTTTGTCAAACCGTGCGGACTAACCATGTGGTCACTTAAAGTTAGATCCTAAAATTGTGGATCTTACTCGTTTTGCCTTTAATTTCCTTGTTTAAAGCTCCTAAGAGGCCCTAACTCTGGATTACTCTCCCTTGAAGGTTTGAAGACTTCTCCCAAGCTTTCTGGAGGCGATATGATGGCTTCTTTAGAGAATCAAAGCCGGTTTCTTAAGGTATGTTATCATTCTTGATCGTTTTCTTAGATCTAATTAGATCTACGTATCTTCTTCTCTCGATTTCGTGGATCTATGCCCGTTGTGGGTATATCTATATTTGTGGATTCCAAATATGACGATATTAGGTCTTGGTTGTGTTAGGAGAAGATATCTAAGGTGGGTTTTTGGAGTTTTGACCAAGAGTTCTTAAGTATTCTTCGCCCGTTTCTTGGTTTCACCTTTTTGTTGAGGTATGTGGCTTCACTCTCAATTCCTCTTTCTTAGAACTTAAAGGCTTAGTTCAAATTGATTTAATTGCTTGGTTTTGATTGTGAAATTGTGGTGTAAATCATGTTTTAAATCTTCTTTAGTGATGATTTATTTGTTTTGATGAAATTGTGGAAGTTGAAAGAATGAATTGTGAAATGTGTTTTTGTTTCTTGATTTTAAAATAGTGATTTTAAAATATGGATTTTCGGGATTTGGAAAATCGTTTGTGGGGAAAAGGATTTCAATAAAAAGGTGTTTTATTGAAATGGTTTTGGCATGGTTGAAATGGTGTGGTTTTGGGGAATACTTGGTGTGTGTGTTCATATTGCATTTACGAGGCTTGGTTGAAATATGACCTTGTTCTCGGTGACAAAAGTGTAATGGCACATGGGGAATATTTACCTTGGGATGACTTGGTTGGTCAACGAGAGACTGCTCATGAGTATAGAACTGTCATAACGATGCATGCATAGTGGATTTTCACGTGTTGTGAAATGGTTTGTTGTGTGGATTTGTGAAATGGAATGAAAGTGCCAAAATGGAAATGTGAATTTGATTGGGAAACATTGATTGGTTGATTTTTTTGGAAAATGGTTTTTGTTGGAAAATGGATTTGACATGGAACATTCAATATTGTGAACTATTTTGGAATTGTTTTATATCAATGTTTTTATATAAATGTGATAACAAGTTTTATCCTAGATGCATGAGTTGGGAAGTAATTGGGGAAAACCTACTGAGTTTCATTACTCACCCCCCTGTTTTGGAAATATGGTGCTTTTTCAGATGTCATATACTTGAATGTTGGAAAATGTAAAGTGTCACATGTTTATAGAATTACTTCGTGACTCTTGGGAGGGTTCGTGATGTTGGAGCTCGGAGCTTGTGGAGCATGGAGTTGGGTTTTCGTCTTGAAGTCTTGTAGTTGAATTTCCACTGTTTACTCTGATTTTCTTTTGTACTCCATTTTTTCACTTGGTTGGTTTATTTTGAGAATAATGGTTGAGTTGTTTTGGTTTTAAATCATGCATCATATAGTGGTTTCTTGGAGATGTTTATCTAGTTTCTTTTCTTGTTGGTTATTCCCACTTAAAGGGTATATCGTCCCCCATGTATTTTGAAATCCTTCGACATTTATTGCCAGCCTTTGGCGCCTTGGGGATGTTGCTTAATTCCAAGTAATGAAATGCATTATAGAGGAATAAATTCCCACTAGGATTTCATAAATCATTTTGAGATATGGATTATGGTTTGATGAAAAAGCGCAATTTATAAAAGTTTTAAGCACATTTTAAAATGAAATTTTTTGAAAATATAATGGTTGATGTGTATTGAAAATAAAATGATTTTCAAAAGAAATAAAAGATCTGTTTTAGAAATGGTTAGAAATCGATGATTTGATAGTGGTGTAATAGAGATTGAAATCCTAAGCCTTCAGTTGCAAGGAAGTGAGACTAACGACGTGTGTTGTTTGTATGGAAAATGGTACCTATTAGACATCGTAGAAACCAAACGGAAGAAGCTGTGGAGAATGTGGTTGCACCTGAAACACGTGTGAACCAAGAGCTGGTTCAGAGTATCGTTCAAGAGTTTCAGGCGGTGGACACAGGGAATCAGAGAGATGAGTCAAGGCATGTAGACCATTCTATCCAGTTCTAGAAGAGGAATCCACACATCTTTCAGTGTGATTCGGAACCAGAAAGGGCAGAGGTGTGATTGAGTAGGATGAATCATATCATCGATTTCTTCAGCACACCAGTAGAACTGAAAGTGAAGTTGGTGACATATATGTTGGAGGATCTTGCATGACAATGGTGGGAGCTAGTGGTGCAGGCTAAGGAGGATCAAGGCCTGGGCTAGGAGGAATTTGGAGAATTGTTTAATAGACAATTCAATCCTTAGACATTCAAGATCTAGAGGATAACTGATGTTTTTAGCCTGAAGCAGGAAAATATCTATATTACAGAGTATACGGATAAATTAATGAATTTAGTACGCTTCGCACCAGAAGTTGCTGAAAGTGAGTCACTGAAGGCACACATCTTTGAATCGGTATTATGACAAGAGGTTCGATGAAAGATAGATGTGCTCTGTATTACGGATTATACGAAGATATTAAATAGAGAAACAGTAGAAGAAAGAGACTTCTCAAGAGTTATGGGAGGAGTAAGTATGATGATACACATGGGAACATGTGCGAATTATAATGTTGGGAACAACCAGAAGAGGGACACCTACTTCCATGTTGGGAGTGAAAATCAGAATCAGACGGCTGGATCTGTGAATCTCTCTCCATGACCCTTGATTAAAGCTGTTTGTTTTCAATGTGGCATGATTAACCACATGAAACGAGAATGTACAAAACCACCAACATCATGTCACAATTGCAACAAGATGGGGCATCTTTTGCGATATTATTGTAATGCTTCGAGGTTGGGTGTGCGTGACACTTCCCAGGCATCGCAATCATCTTATGCTTTGACAGGGCGAGGACAGAAAAGTCAGTCTCACCATTAAAACATATCTAGATATGGTGAATCTAGGAATACCATGACACCGCATGCGGGGAAATCTCAACAAGGCAATAAGGAAAAAAGTGCAACAAAAAAGAAATTGTATGGAGTGGGACAAGTGATTGTGGATGACTAGTCTGGACCATCTATGGTGGTAGGTACGATTCTTTTGAATTCTACCATCATTAAAGTGTTGTTTGATAATGGTGCATCCAATTCTTTTCTTCTTCTTAGATTATTGATTTGCTGAACATAAAACTTGAAATGATGCCTTCTCTGTTAAAACTGTAAACTCGTCTTGGTGAAAGAGAATGTCGAGCCTTTATGTGTAGAGTATGTGCTATAACGGTTGATGGACCTGAGTTGAAATGGGACTTATCCAGGTTGGAGATGGATTTCAATGATATAATTATGGGAATGGATTTGTTGACAATTTTTAATGCTCACATCGACTGTTATGGGAGAATGGTTAGTTTCAATACAGAGGACAGAATCAACCATCTCTTCAGAGGAGAGAAGATTGTAAAGAAAATGTGAAAATAGCTTGTTTCCACCAATGGTGGGAATGATCTCTTACCAATTGGCAGCATTGACTATGGCATCATTGTAAGAGAGTGAGGAAAATAGTTTTCCAGCTGTGGTGGATCAATTTCATGATGTTTTTCCTGAAAACATCTCAGGGTTACCACCTATAAGATAGGTGGATTTTATGATTGTTATCCATCCAAGGACTGGTCCTATCTCACTTCCATATTATATAACGCCACCAACGGAGCTAAAGGAAGTGAAAGGGCAGTTAGCGGACCCGGAAAGAAAACATTTTATTCGGCCAAGAGTGTCTCCATAGGTAGCACCAGTTGTGATTGTAAAGAAAGCAGATGGAACTCTGAGGCTATGCATGGATTATTGTAAACATAACCAAGTTACGATAAAGAATATATATCCACTTACATGCATTAATGACCTGTTTTATCAATTGAGGGGAGATCAGTGGTTCTCTAAGATTGACTTGTGGTCAGGATATCAATAGTTGAGAGTTCAGAAAGAGGATATTCTAAATATATCCTTCAGAAGAAAATATGGCCACTACGAATATGTAGTCATGCCTTTTGGTCTTACGAATGCACCAGTGGTCTTCATGGATTTGATGAATCAGATATTTCAGTCGTATCTGGATTCTTTTGTTTCGGTGTTTTTTAATGACATATTGTTGTATTCAAGAACAAGGGTTGGGCATGAGAAACAGTTGGTGATAGTGTTGGAAATCATGAGGGACCATCAGTTGTATTCCAAATTATCAAAGTGCGATTTTTGGATACAAGAGGAACATTTTATGGGCCATGTTGTTTTTCAAAAAGGTGATTCAGTGGATCTAGAAACTATAGAAGTTGTTCTTTCTTGGAAACCTCCAAAGAATGTCTTTGAAATACAATGTTTTCTTGGTCTATCTGGTTATTACCGACACATTGTGCATGAATACTCACAACTAGCTTCTCCTATGACATCATTGACAAATAAAAACAGTGAATATCAATGGACAGAGGAATGTCAGAGATATTTTAAAGAGTTCAATGTTCACCTTTCACCAGCACCCATCTTGATTTTTTCAGAATTAGGACAAGGGTATTTGGTGTATTGTGATGCTTCGAGAATAGGCATGGGTTGTGTTCTCATTCAAGTAGACCATGTTATCGCATATGGTTAATGTCAGTTGAGGGTACATGAGAAGAATTACCCAACACACGATTTGGAGTTAGCTGTAGTTGTCTACGCCTTGAATACTTGTCATCATTATCTCTTTGGTGAGAAGTTCACTATGTTTTCAGATCACAAAATCTTGAAACACAATTTCTCCCAGCAAGATTTGAATCTTGGGCAGAGGAGATGGATGGAGTACCTTCAAATGTTCGACATTGACTAGATGTATAAACCAGGTAAGGGAAATTCGGTTGCAGATTCATTAAGTTGGATGTCATATGCTCATTTGGAAAATAAATCTCCAGAAGAATGGCAGTTGATGTCGCTCTTAGCTGACATGCATGTGGAATGTAAAGACCAAGGTCATGTTGTGATTTTCTTTCTAGTTGCGCTTGTTCCTGATTTGGTAGAGATAGTAAAAGAGGCACATGCATCTGATATAGACTGTATTGCATTGAGTTAAAAACACAATGGTGGGGAGACCATTGAGGAATGGAAGATGGATGAGAGTTCAGTCTTGTGTTTCAGAAATCAGATGGGTGTACCCATGGTTTTTCAAGAACAACTCCTTCATGCTTACCACCATTCAAGATGGGTTGTACATCCGGCTACACCATAGATATATAAGTCGCTAATGGTGTAGTTTTATTGGAGCATCATGAAAAGGTAGGTGGTCGAATTAGCCTCGTATTGCTAAACATTATAGCAGGTTAAAGCAGAGAATCATAGACCAGCTAGTATGTTACAGACTTTACCTATCCCAGTGTGGAAATGGGAGCATATAGTAATGGATTTTGTTATAGGTCTTCCAAGAACGTTCCGGAAACATGATTCCATTTGGGTGATAGTGGATCATCTAACCATGTCGGCCCATTTCATCCCAATTCGTGAAACCCATACGGTGGAATAACTTTCCAAAATCTATATTCGGGAAGTGTTAAAGATACATGGTGTACTAGTGTCTATCATCTCATATAGTGATCTGAGGTTCACATCTCGTTTCTTGAAATCCTTACAACAAGCCCTTGGGACTCAGTTGACTATGACCATGAAATATCATCCTCAGATGGATGGAAAAATCAGAGAGGATGATACAGACATTGGAAGATATGTTGTGGGCTTGTGTAATGGATTTTGGTGGCTCATGGGAGGACCATATACCCTTAGTGGAGTTCTCATACAATAACAATTATCAGGCCTCGATACACATGGCTCTGTTTGATGAATTGTATGGGCTTCCTGGTCGTTCTCCACTATGCTGGGTGGAAACTGGTGAAACATCACTACTTGGGTAGAGCCTTGTCCAAGAAACAAAAGAGAATATTCATTTGAATAGGAAGAGGATGGAGATAGTTTAAAGTCATCATAAATCTTATGCAGATCACCGTTGCAGACCTTTGGTGTTCATTGTGAGTGATCATGTCTTCTTGAGGATATCCCCAAGACATGGACATCGTCGTTTTGGGAAACAGGGAAAATTATGTCCTCGATAAATAGGCCATTTTGAGATACTGTAATGGGTTGGAGAAGTAGTATATTACTTGGCATTACCACCACAGTTCGGTTCGGTGTACAATGTGATCCATGTATCTCAGTTAAAGAAGTATCAACCTAATCCTGACCATGTGATCAGATTGGATCACGTTGACCTAGAGCTGGATTCTTTGATGGTACATATCCCGGTGCGGATTGTGGATATGGAGGATAAAGTCTTACATGGAAAAATCATCGGTCTAGTACAGGTTTTGTGGCAACATTGTCAGATTCAGGAAGAGACATGGGAATGCGAGAAAGAAATGAGGGAGCTATGGCCAGAACTCTTTTAGACAAGCATTGGTTTTCTACTTTCCGGGGATGGAAAGGCCAATTGTGGGGAGAATGTAGAACCCCCAGTTTCTGGTATTTAACCCTTACTTAATTATTTTCTTGGATTTAAAAATTTAAGGATGACGTTTGGGAAACTCGGGAGATCCTGGAGTGAAGTTTGAAGCAAAGGGGAATGCACATGGGTGGTGCACGGTTTGTCAAACGGTGCGGCCAAACCGGGCATGTCTGACTGGGGAGGCAATGGCTTCTTCACGGTCGGTTCACGGTTATGGGAAACCGTTCGATGATGTCATGCGTAAAGGTTGGCCATGGAAGAATCTAACGCAAGGTTAGCGCACCGTTTGTCAAACTGTGCGGTCACTTAAAGTTAGATCCTAAAATTGTGGATCTAACTTGTTTTGCCATTAGTTTCCTTTTTTTAAAGATTCTAAGCAGCCCTAACTCGGGATTACTCTCCCTTGAATGTTGGAACACTTCTCCCAAGCGTTCCGGAGGCAATACGAAGGCTTCTCTTGGAGAATCGAAGTTGGATTCTGAAGGTATATGATTATTCTTGATCGTTTTCATAGATCCACTTAGATCCACTTCTCATCTTATCTCGGTTTCGTAGATCTACGCTCGTTATGGGCTGATCTGTGTGTGTGGATTCCAAATATGACGATATTTGGTCTTTGTTATGTTAGGTGAATAGATCTATGGTGGGTTTTCGTATTTTTGACCCGGTGTTCTTGAGTGTCCTTCACCCGTTGCTTGGTTTCGACTTTTTGTTGAGGTAGGTGGCTTCACTCTCGATTCCTCTATCTTAGAACATGAAGGATTAGTTAAAATTGATTTAATCGCTTGGTTTTTAATAGTGAAATTTTGGTGCAAAGAATGTTATAAATCTTCTTTAGTGAATATTTATGTGTTTTTATGAAATTGTGGAAATTGAAAGAATGGTTTGTGAAAAGTGTTTTGGTATCTTCATTATAAAATAGCTATTTTAAAATATTGATTTGCGGGATTTGGAAAATGGTTTGTGGGAAAAAAGTATTCAATAAAAGGGTGTTTTATTGAAATGGTTGTTGCATGGTTGAATTGGAGTGGTTTTTTGGAATAATTCGTGTGTGTGTTCATATTGAATTTTTGAGGCGTGGTTGAAATATGACCTTGTGATCGGTGCCAAAAGTGTAATGGCCCTTGGAGAATAATTACCTTGTGATGACTTAGTAGATCGATGAGAGACCATTCATGAGTGTGGAACTGTCATAACTATGCATGCATAGTGGAATTTCATGTGTTGTGAAATGGTTGGTTGTGTGGATTTGTGAAATGGAATGAAAGATCCAAAATTGAAATTTGAATTAGATTGAGAAACTTTTCTGGGTTGTTTATGTTGGAAAATGGCTTGGACATGGAACATGCTATATTTTGAACTATTTTGGAATCGTTTTATAGAAATTGTTTTATATAAATCTGCTAATAGGTTTTATCCTAGAGGCATGGGTTAGGAAGTAATAGGGGGAAACATACTGAGTTTTATTACTCACCCCCTGCTTTGGCACGATAGTGCTTTTTTAAATGTCATATACAAAGATGTTGTCAAAGGTAAAGTGTCACATGTTTATAGAACTACTTCATGAGTATTGGGCTGGTTCATGATGATGGTTCTTGGAGATTGTGGATCATAGAGTTGGGTTTTTTTCTTGAATTCTTGTATTTGTCTTTCCGTTGTTTACTCTGATTTGGTTTTGTACTTCGTTTTTTCTCTTGGTTGGGTTATATTGAGAATAATGGTAGAGTTGTTTTGGTTTTAAATCTTGCATCATATAGTTGTTTCTTGGAGATGTTTATCTAGTTTCTTTGGTTGTTGGTTATTCCCACATAAAGGGTAAATCGTCCCCCATGTATTTTGAAACCCTTTGGCATTTATTTCCAGCCTTTTGTGCCTTGGGGATGTCGCTTAAGGCCTAGTAATGACTCGGTGAGCTCTCAAGTCAATGAGAATTGGTGGGTCATTACTTGTGACATGCTTCATCATCTTTAGTATTGAATGATGAAAGGTTATTTAACTTATTAGTCTTCTATTTTTTTATTTTATTTATATTTTTTAATAATTCCACTATTTTATATTATTATTCTACTATGTTACATTGTTCCAACGAGGGGAATGTTTTCCCCTATCACTCCATAGACCCTCCCTTTTTGTTAACAACATCTAGCTTTTTGGGAAATGTGCTCGAGGTCATGTGGCAAACTGGGTATGAGGAACCATTTGAGTGGAACCCAGATACTAGACATAAAAAATGAAAGATAATGATAATTAAATTAAAGAAAAAACTATCATTTTGACTAAAAAAGTAAATGTTGTTAATTAAAAATTTATTCAACAGTTGTGCACAGGATTGTCCCTTCTATAATCTCCCCTCATCCTTGTTTAAAATAATTTCTAAATTATGTTCATCTATTCCCATCTGTAAATGTCAAAATAGAAGAAAATAGTTTAATGGGCATCATAAAGGGTCCACAATATAATTGTTTCATCCTTTTGAATTTATTTTATTACAATTTGATCTTTATGTAATTATAACTAATTGAAATATCTATGTTAAATGAAAAAAACCAAGTAAAATAAATTAAAATAGTGAAAAAAGGTATATTATACAATATATTGAAAAAAATCTAAAACAATTTAGTAGAAATTTTATTAAAGGAATGAAATGACACATTAAATTAAAAAATATATTCTTGAGGGAAATTGAATATATAACATGTATGATGTTTATAACTCAAATGAGAGTTTCTATCAGATGTCACTATCCACATGCACATATGTATTATCCAATATTTATATGAGTATCTCCTCCCATCTTGATTTCTTCATTCCGCAAGTACGTGGAAGACACCATTAGAATGTTATCTACAATAACCATATCATTCTTGTTTCTATTTAACCCCTTTGAATGAAGTTGATCGTATGTTTTATATTAAGAAGGTTAGAAATATGTAGACACATTACATTATGTCTTAATAATTATTGATTTAATCATGGTACCCGATGAAATTTCTACTAATGTAGTTATACAAAGTCGTTAAAAATTGATTGATATATCAACCATCTAGATTTAACATAATTTGGAGAAAGGTACAATATTTTATACAAATAAAACTGAAACCACTATTTTCTAGATGAAATGACTCTCCATATTTCTCCACATTGATTTATTAACTGGATTCCCTAATGATTGAATATATCCATGAAATTTAATGTGAATGTGGTTATTTGCGGCTAATTTATTTTCCAAGAAGAATAAAAACAATTTTTTCTTTTATCTATAGATAATACTAATTTTTTGTGGAGTGTTATATTCTGTTAGAAAAAAATATTTTCTTAATTGAATCATTTATTTGGTTACAAAATAGTTCGAATTAGCTCTTTTCCATTGGATGAATTTTTTTATGAAAAAAATTTATGTCCAGAAAAATAAGATTACTCAATTTGAATCAATATTGAAAAATTTATTCTCAAAATATAATAGTGATACATAGCTAATAAAATTACATAATTAAATAATATATAATTATAATCACAAAACAACCATAAAATCCAAAAAAGTTGAAAAAATACTAAAATTGTTAATTTAGAGGGAATTAAATGATGTTAGTACACATGAAATGGAATGAAAATAAATTTAATATCCAGAAAAAATTCTTAATATACCATTGAATGTTTATGAATTTATTGACACAAGGTTCTCTCTGATGTTTATCCCACATATTTGGACACAGTATGAATTATATTTTTGAGATGTAATGTTTAAATTATTCAACATTTCCTTTGTTAACTCAACATCCATTTTTTGAAGTGTTCATTTTATAGAACTACTAAACCTTTGTGATAAAAAAGTACATTTTTATCCAGAATCAAAATTCATATTCTCTATTATTAATTGAATATCTAACACACTTATGACCACTTATATGTCTTGATATAACTCAACAGTTATGTTGTCTTGTGGTCACCCTTCTACACTATATCCATTGAAGTTGTTTTCATCAATTATCATTTACAATCCCTATATTAATGCATTGATTCACATGTTTTCCTTATTATTTATTATTGAAAAATTTTAATATAAGAACAGTATTGACTGGGGAAATATATTCATCCATTGCATTATTTGGTTTTCCCAATAAAAAATTACTATCATTTATATATTCATTCCCACATCAAAACAATTTCCAAATAAACATTTGGAAATTCATTAGATGTTTGTCCCCACACATTTAATATAAAGGATATCAGAATTTTATTCCACCATTACACTTACAAATCATTCTACTATATTTAATCCCAATTTTATAATTATTATCCTATTTGGAGCCTTTATATTCACTTATCAGGATTTCATATTCAAGGCACCATAAGAAATTGTTTTTTCAGTACTCTCAATTCCATGAATGAGAATGGATTTTACCAAACACTAATTTATCCATATAAATAAGTGGATAAATTAATATTTAAGGAAATTATAAATCCATAAGTGTATCTTGAATGAATTTTAAAGTTATCTTCATGCTCTCTAATGGATCTATCAGTATTTTTCTTGAGGATAAAAGAATCCCTCTATATTGTAAATAATATAGTGTAATGAAATTATTTTTCAAGAAATATTTTCTATAATTCATTTCAATCACCTTAATTGATTTCCTCCATGTGCTTATTATTTTTTAGAAATGTCCACCTTTGACCAATATCTCTTTTAATTATATAAATATATAGCATTATTTCAATTTTTCAAATATTTAATGAAAATAGAACATAATTTCAATGGATTTGAATCATTATTCTATGATTAAATGATTTTAATATCGACAAAATATATGATGAATTAACCATATAATGGTTTCCATTGAAACATTTTAATTTTTTTTATTCGAGCAATATATCTAAATGAAGAATAATTTAAATAAATAATTTAAATAAAATTTTATTTTAATAAATTTAAAATTTTTATCCCCCCTTATGTAATAAATCAAAATTTTTAATTCATTAAATTTAACCCCACATGGGTTGTTGAATTTAATTCCCCTATTTCCCTCCATTATCTAAAAATAATGAGGATAAAATTATATGAGTTATTTTATACTACTAAACACACAAAAAGAAAACCCTGAAAATTAATGTTATAATTCACAAATAACATTTTGTTCTTGATATAAAAATTTATCAATTTCTATTACGTTATATATTATTTATTTCTGAATATAAAATATTATTTGAATTTTTTATCTCTTAATAATGGTTTGTAATGATCTTGTGAACCTACCAATAAATTTCCACCCAGAATGTGAATGATATTGTGGAGTGAGTCGTGTTGTCATACACTAAGTGAAGATCAAGTCAATGATAATGTCTCCTTTTCTAAGTTATTACACCTAGGTAAAACTATGAAAAATTCAAATCTACTAGTATTGTCCAAACATAACATTATATTCATGGAATACACATACTCTATAAATTATATAAATTTATGTAGGTTTTAATTTATTAATTATTATTTGTAAGGATTTAACTTGTATTTTTTAATAGTAATCCTGAAAAATAGAAACACCATTCCTTTGTTAGAAAAATTGAAATCTCATATTTTAATAAAAATTAAATCTTGATTTTTTACATAATGGAAAACATAATAAATTTCTAGAATATCAATAGGTCTTGTGTCTTTAGAAAATTGATTACAGGAAATAATAAAATCAAAAATGTGTACGACATCATAATTTAAAACACTGAGGCTAGTTTGTTTAATCATTATAACACCCAAAACACAGATGGATAAACTATAGATGATCATTAAAATGATGTAAATTATAAATATCTATAATAGAATAATAAATACATAATTTGGTGACCTTAATACTTTTACATCAGTTGACATATCAAACAATATATAAAAGTGAATGGAATCATAATAATTAACATCGTTGAATGATATATGATGATAACATGATGGAATCATATGAATGTGGCACCACCAAAAAACATGACCTCATAATCATAAGTCATATAAAACAAAAAATACCTACAAATATTGTTTTCTAATGAATAAATTTCAATGCACCATACATGTAATATTATGATATAAAAACATCAGCTAATTTAATGGAGATCTATATGATTTTTTTCACGAATAATATTTGTATCATTCACATTCATAGAATTTTAACATATATCATATAGCATAAGGATGTATTTCTTAATATTTAAAACCATGATTTATGTAGAGTAGTTTAAATACATTTAATGTCCAAAAATTGAATGGTCTGTATATAATTGTTATAACCAATTACTATAAATGTGAATGGTTATTCGTTGTATAATTGATTTTCATGGGAAATCGTAGGATGAATATAGAAGAAAAATGGGGTGAAATAAATGTTTTTTTTAGGATTAAATTAGAGTTAAAGGAATAACTCAACACTTTGACATCATATGGGAAGCAAGATGGTTGTTTGAAATCATATCCCACTTTTAAAAAAATTTAATCACGTGGAATTATTTTAGAATGTTCATAAATAAAGAGTTAAAATATAGGATCCCATATAATGAGACATAACTTGTAAAAGAATAAGAAGATATTTTAAGAGATTGGGTGAAAATTTGGTGGGATATATTCCGTGATAGTTAGATTCACATCATGATCTAATGGTTTTATGTTAAGAGGAGTGTGAGATTGGGAAGACATGTAAAGAAGAAGAAATATGATTTCAATACTAATTTCTAAAAAAACTTTGTATACTATATGTCATATACAAATTCAAAACACAAACCATCACATATTTTTTTTTTGTTTATTTATACCAATGAAGTGTATAAATAATTATTTAATAATTCAATGAACCAAAATCATTAACAACATACCCTTTGTGATGTGGAAGTGATTCATTATTATAAATAATTAATTATAAAACCATTAAATATAATTTGGGCGTTTGAGAAGTCATTAATGTTTTATAAAATACAATAAATTACATAAAAAATATTATTAATGTAGAAAATTAATCATGGTATCAAATACTCATTTTTTTATTTATTAACTAACTTTTCAGATTTTATGTTTTCATAATACATGTCGCATATTAATACCATATTTAATTTTTTTCGAAAAATGAATCTATCTTGTCATATTGTGTAAAATTAAACATTATAAATTTTAAATATGAATATTTTAAAAAATAATTTATCAAAATAATTCTAAAATGTAATAGTTTACACTTTTTAATAAAAAATCAGCATTTAATGAAAAATTATGGTTTTTTACCATAACAGTTTTCAAACCTTGATAGAAATCACAATTGACATCATAAAATATTATTATTATTTATATTTTACAAATATTATTTAATTAGATTAATCTATCTAAAATTAATCATTTCATTGTAAAATTATTTTGTTTATCCAAATGATTGTCTTCATTGAAAATATATGTTCCCCATGAATAATTTTTTCAAATAATCATATAAAAATATGGTTTTTTTCATCTCTTCAATGAATCAACAAAAAAAATAAAAAAGGAATAAATATTATCAATAAATTATTAAAAAAATATTGAAAATACTACTATTTGAGTATAGAAACAGATCACATTATTTCATCAGTGAATGTCATAATGGTGAGGTGTGTGATTTATTGATCTTATGGGGTTATTCCAAAAACATAATTAGTTATATGATCATGATGAGATCGAAATTCTTCCATAAATAGTTTCACTCATTCTTTTTTTGTTGAATCCAATCATTTACATGGTCATAGGAAAAGTGCAGTGGTATTATCTCCATTTGAAGCATTGATAAATAGTATTTATAGGGTATGATTCTCCTAGTAGTTATTATCACTTCATTTTTCAATGTAAATATGATTTAACTTCAACCTTAAAATATTATAATATTAATGATCACTATTCATGACTGTCACGACCCGTCCTCGGGGCCCGTGTCGTGACTACCCCAAGCCCGCCTTCCATAGGCCAGGGGCTGGCGACTAGCGCCCAAGGCGTAAATCCCGATAACTGGGAAGGCATTGCCTTTATAAAAGTAACAAAACACCATAGAGTACAAGCGGAAGAAGTAAACACTAAGTAAAAACTGAGTACAACAGTAAGTGCGGAAAGTAAAAAGGGGCCGCAAAATACAAGCCCAACTGTAAAGTACAACTCGAAAGAGAAAACAACAACTGAAAAGTAAAGCTGCTACGCCGAGCTGTCCACTGGAAATCCCACCAGAAGGGTGGGTACAGATAGCTCCTCTGCTCCTCGGGTCCCGCCGTCCGCTCCGAGTATGTCCCGCCCAGTGGTCCACCTCCAGGTACCGCCTTGTCGTCACGTCCACCTCTGGGTACCGTCTCGTCATGAGGTCCTCCTCCGGGTACCATCTCGTCGTATTGTCCACCTCCAGGTACCGTCCAGTCCTCGAACACTCGTCCTCCGTCAGCACTGCCCATCGTCTGCAACCAACACAAAGAGGTGTGGGCATAGCCCGTGCAGGGGTGAGTATAATGATACTCAGTAGGGACCCCGAGACCCTCAAGGTCTCACTAAACCAACAAGGATAACCACAAAGAAGATCTCAAAAGATAACCTCTACTTAGATATATTCCCATACATATACCTAAGTTATCAAGTAACCTATCTCAATCATGAGGAAACACAAGGATTGTGAAATCAACGGATAACCACTACCCGGGTATATGCCCACACATATACCTAAGTTAGCAAGTGACCCATCTCAATCATGAAGTAAACACAAGGTCAAAAGTCTCAGCTCAAACCAGGATTTTCATTATCGAAACCGTAACTACTGAAGAGCTCCGTCTCTAGAGTGTACAGTGGTCCTGTCACGACTCTGAGGTACTGCTCACTAACCTAAGACTGCTGAGGTACTCCTCCTGTCGAGTACCGTGGGTCTGCGGCCAACTACCGGGCGCTCCGTTCGCTGTGTGTCTGTCGCCAAATACCGGGCGCTCCCCCCAATAGCCTACAGAGGTACTCCTCCTGTCGAGTACCGCGGGTTTGCGGCCAACTACCGGGCGCTCCGTCCGCCGTGGGTCTGTCGTCAAATACCGGGCGCTCCGTCCACTGGGCTAGTCGACCAACTCCAAGTCGAGTCGGTCAAGCAGTCGTCAGGTCTCAGCAGGCTACACGATCTCCGTACTCCGCACGCTCGTCTCCGGGAGGGTTCGCTCCATGAGCTACTGGTCGATACTCCAAGTATCTCAAGGTCCCACAAAGAAGTATCTCAAAGGACCGCCTCGTCATAGGGGTCTCAACGCAACAGACGGCGCGTCAATCGGACGCCCGGTCTGTGAGTTATTAGCATTTTCGTCCCAGGGGCCCGGTTGGTTTTGTGAGCAAACCAATCCCGGCCGTATCTCAACTGTACCCCGAACTCCCATAGGGTATACTCATAGGGACCGTTACTCAACGTAAACACCAACGCCGCTGACGGTTCGTCAAACAGACGTCTGGTTTGAAAGATATCAGCTTTTCCGTTCCAGGGGCCCGGTTGGATTTCGGTGCGATCCAACCTGGCCACTATCCATCTACATCCAATTCTCAGGCGGAGGATACAAAAAGTTCTGTATCGACAACAGGAACTCATCGTCGCAGACGGCGCGTCAATCGGACGCCCGGTCTGAGAGTTATTGGCTTTTTCGTCCCAGGGGCCCGGTTGGTTTTTTAATGCAAAACCAACCCGACCGTACTCCACTTGCGTCCAAACCTCGGGCGGAGTATTCCAAAAGATCCGTCTCACTTAGAGGAATTCAACGAAATAGACGGCGCGTTAATCAGACGCCCGGTCTGTTAGTTATTGGCCTTTCCGTCTCACACCCACCCTGGGAAACTTCCCAGGAGGTCACCCATCCTGATCACTGCTCTAGGCCAAGCACGCTTAACTACGGAGTTTTAACTACATAGGCTCCCGAAAAGGAAGGTGCACCTTGAGTATAGTATACTGAAACGACCGTCTCGATCCAAGGATCGCGTTGCCACTGATGGCCCGTCGTTCGGTGGCCCGTAGCTAAAGATACGACCATTTGAACGAAAACGTCCGAAGAAGGGGGGGGTACGGGCCCGGCCCGACCCGGCCTGACCCCCACTGGGTCGGCCCGAACTGGGTCGGCCCGGCCGGGGCGCGGCCCGGCCGGTCGGACCGGCCTGGCTCGGCTCAGCCGGGCGGCCGAGTGCCAGGCGCCGCGGGCATTGACCCGCGGCCTGAGGAAACCGCGGCACGCGTGGGCCGCGCTGGTAAACCGCGGACGCGGCAGAGCCGCGTCCCGCGAGGGCGAACCAGACCCGCGCGGCCGCGGGTCCGTTGGCCACCGCCGCCGCGGCTTCATCCACGGCGGGCTCGTCCGGCGGCGCGCCGGGGCGCCGCCGCCTCCGGCTGCTGGCGCCGCCGGCGAGTTCCGCGGGCCACCGGGATCGCTCCGGTGGTCCGATTCTCTTCCCGTCTGCGCCATTGCTCCTCCCGAGATCCGTTCTTTACTGCGGAATCGTCAAACATCTGATGCGGCACATTCCGTCATCGCCCGCCAAATCCACACAAAACGAACAACGACGGAGGGTCGTCGGGCCGTGTTCGTTTGGCCCGCACCCTCCGCGTTAGAGATAAACAACCGAGAGAATTTTATTCCACACGGAAAAATAACAATTTTAAGAAGATTAAAATTGTTCACAATTCGGTTCTTTAATTTCTTTAAGAAACATTGAAGAGAATAAATAAAAAAGAGGTAATTCCCATAATAAATCCCTACCTCGCCGTCGCTGTCGGATGTGAGGTCGTCGCAGAATTGACCGTCGCGGAAGGAGGTGATCGTCACACCGCGGAAGGGCGTCGCGTCGACGATCTCTGAGGACCAAGAACATACGGATTTAATTAATAATAATTAAATCCATGTTGTTGTTGAAATCCAAAAAGAAAATAAAAAGAAGCGCAACCTCCTACCTTGGTTGTTGTCGATCGAAGGCTGTCGCAGGGTTGGATCGTCGCGGAAGAAGCGTCGCGAAGGGAGATCCGTTGGCGTCGCGGTACAAGGCTTCGCATCGTCGATCTCCGCAGGTTTGGCGTTCTTCGTGTTCTTCGCATTCTTCGCCGAAGAAGAACGTTTTCCTCCAAATCCTCTCCACGCCACAAGTTTCAACCCAAAATAAAATAAGCTTAATCATTATTTTATTTACACAACTAAACATTTGAATTTCAAAAGATAAGAAACAAACCATTAATTCGTAGAATTAATTCAACGAAAGAAACATCTAATTTAATTTACGAAAGAAACAACCCAATTAAATGGTCTGTTAAGATTTTAAGAAACGCGTCAGTTGACTTTCATTAAGACGGGTTTTCACGGGTGCGTTTCTTAGCGGAAAGAAACAGCGGGGCTCGTGTGGGCCCCACCTCACAAATATCCTACCAAGGGGTAGGATATTTCTGGATAGCATCCTATCCAGTTCAACTCAGTTCAAGCCTCCTTTAAGTGGCTTCAAGTGGCTTCCATGTGGCTTAAGCGAACTAAAATAAAGTTGTAGCAAAATTATTTTATTTCTTAACTTTAAGCCCGAAAATTAAAAACCACACCCGAGAAAACGCAACTCCGGAAGAGGCTTTTCTAAGAGAATACCGGCGCTTCAATTTCATCAGAGCCCTCAGAATTCGATTCCGGGCACCAGTTCAAAAGTTAGAAAAACTCGCTCGTCCGTTCACTGAACGTACCCGAGCCAAACTTCGGAAATTGATTCCGGGCAAACCGGGCCTCAGAATCAGGCGCCGTCAAGAAACTGCGTTCTTGTAAAATTCCAAAGAAAATTAAGAAAAAAATTTCCTTGAAATTTACCGGTCTTTACAATGACTATATTATAAAAATATATCATTCATAATCCATCTTGGAATCAGAAAGACTCTATAAAAGTCCAAAAATAACCAATGTATTGCATGTTTAATCCATAACAAGATATTGTAATAATGAATTTTAATATTTAAATTGGTAATTTAATTTATATAATTCTAGTATTCTATATTATATACCTTCCAATTTTTATTAATAGAGTGTGAAGGGATGAAAATTGATATTCGACCTTAGAGTTTTAAGTCTATCATTAGACATGACCTTGGAAAACATATTTTCCAACTGGTATAGGAAAAAAATAAATTTTGGCATCCTATCTCAATATGAATATAACTCATTGAGGATATTAAATCACATATCAATATTCATATCCCATTATTATTGTTCTATACTTTTATAAAATTTTATGTAAATTTTATAATCCATGAAAATTCTAATAAATTTATCGTTCATTAACCATAAATCACCTTGATTATTTTTTATCCAAATCATCTATTTGAATGTAATTGTAGAAAGAATGTACTAAAAATTTGTTGTTCATAATATTTCAAAACAATAGTCTTTTAGTTCCATTTAACACAACTATTTCTTATTAGTGAAACTCCAGCTAGTGTATACATTTTATCATCACAATCCCATGATTAGTGTAAGTATAAAAATAGAAATTCAAATTCTATCTATTCATGCTTAGATTTCAATAAATTTTCGCATTTTTGATGTAGTTTTGAACTATTTGGATGAAATATTGTCTGATTATTTAAGGGAAATTTGATTACTAACACACACAATTAGTTCACAAACAATGTATAGTCCGATTGTAGTAATGTAGAGTAGGCTCCCAATAATCTTTAAGAACTCTCCTTAAGGTAAACCATTATATAATTTCATATTTTTTAATCCACATAAGAATGGTTTTAGACACTATTATGGGGTTCTCTATCTACAATTTTATGAAATATTAGTTGGGATAATTTTCATAGATAAATAATTTAAAATTATTAGTTTACAACACTTGTTGTCCAATGATGTTTCTCTCATCTCTTACATTGGACATAACAATGTTTTTCTCTATTTCCATTAAAAATATCATACATTCAATCTCCTAATAAACTAATATAAATAATTTCCATAACATAAATATTTAATATATTTTTCTTTACTTATATTTATTTTGTATACAACATATTACACACCGCAAATTTTGTAAATTCCATGTCATTTTTACAGTACTCATCATTGAAAACATGGCCCATGAGTCGTATTCTATTTCCGAACAATTGAATCAAAATAATTTTTAAAATTATGTTTAGGATAATCCTTATATCCATCTTATTCTATCTCACACTTTTAGAATTAAAAAATGAAAAATCATCAATAAATTTTATAACTCCAACGTGATGCAAATGAAATTAAAATTTTGATATCCTTCTTACTATGAAATAGATAAACAAATTATTCAAAACCAACCCCTACAACATAAGAGTACCCTTTAATAACTAAATTTTCATTCTTCCTTTTTGATTCCCTGTTCTTAATCAATTTATTAATGAACCCCAACATAGTCCCAATAATATTATATAATTTTTTTGGGAAAATAAATTAATGTTTAATCCTTTTATATCTAGTCAAGTTATTTATTATTAACAATAAATCATCCTTTTTGAATGATAATTTAAAACATGATCCAACCATATGTACCCATATCCTGGGCACCTAGTCTGATCTATAGTATAGATGGAATTGTATTGATGGTCCTGGTATGAAAGAAAATAGTGAATGGACTTCGATGTACCCATTTGGAAATATATTTTCATGTAAATTCATAAACTAATATAAATAAAAACATTGAAGAAGGAATGTAAATATAAATATAAAAATCATCCAAATGAAAAATTCATGTTAAAATCCATGTAATAATGAAATGGTAGGGGAGAAATTATATTAATAAAGATGAAATAATATTTTATAACCAAAACCCAATGTAAGAAAATGGTGAAATATATATCAATGTGAAAGAGGGGTAACCACAATGTATGTCACAAACATCACCCATGATCCAATAATAAGAGTGAACATTATCTCTATCAATTTACATTTTAATTCTAGAAATGGTGAAAACAAATTCAACATATATGAATTGGGTTTTTTATGGTTTTGGAACAAGATCACAATAGGGTTTAACAATGTGTTTAAAGAATATATATTGGTAGATAATAAAAAACACACCATATGTTTAATAACATATACAGAAATATGCATTTTCCATTGTAAATAAATAATGTAATTATAATAATAATAGCACACAACCATGAACAATTGGAGAAACATATGGTGGATAATTAATTTCTTTATACTATGATTTTTATACATTCATTGATTTAACCCTTACCAAATGTTCCCTTGTATGTGATACTTGTGAGGACCAAGACAAATTCATAATGGTCACCCTATACATATAATAGTATGTTTATTTTTCATTGTGTCATTGCACAATGTATTTTAAGGCCAAAAATTTTATTAGATGTACATTTTAGAGTCATCATACCTCAATAACTTGGGTTCCCAATCACCATCAACATTACAATCAATTTACATTCCAAAACATATCCAATATTTCAATAATACACTTACAAGAAAATATATATACATTTTAATATAGAATGAAAAAATATTATAATCATGAAAAACCTTAATATTTCATCAAATGGACCTTTAATAATAAATATAATAATAATTCATATTATAAATTTAGTATGGCATCAATAATATATCATAAAATAACACAAAATGAAATTATTTACCTTTTAACAAGAAAAATATGTATAAATCAGTGTTAATAAAATTAAATTGATGATAATCCACTTATGATTTCTATTTAGATCATAGAAATAAATAAAAAACTATAAACTCTAAAACTCAAAATTTGAAATTAATCTAGAACCATTCATGGTTCACTGAGGCCATTAAAAATTGATAAAACCTTCGAAATAAACAATGTAATTTCAGGTTAAATGAATAGGATATACATACATGAATTAACCTTAAATATCCTAGAGAAGACCCCCCATTAAAATCCACCTAAAATGGAAGATAATAAAGGATCCTCAATCAATTATTGAATTAAAATAATGTCATAGGGAGGTGTGATATGAAAAGAAAATTTAACTAAGTAAGTGTATAATAATAATTTAAATTATCAGTTTACAAGTAAAGACATATTTTTTATGATCATTATTTTCTATACCATATAGATCACCAATTTTATTCTAATAAACTCCATTTTTGGTCTTCATGGATTGGTATTCAATGCACAAATTATGAAAAATATAATAATGAAAATAGATCGCTTGTTACATGGAAGTCACATAGTCATTAATAATCATTTAATAACAATAAAAAAACCTATGATTTAAAAAACCATCAATATATCTAATGTGAATACAATGATAATTATTCACAAAAATAATACAAATAAACATAGAAAACAATCATGGAATTTGATTACATGGGTGTAAATGTTATACACACTTTATAACTTTTTATCCCGTGAATGTAATCTCGAAAATAAATTATCCACCAACAAAATTTCCGCATAAATATGTAGTCATTTCACTTTATTAGGTATACTAGTTCAAGAATATAATGAGAAACATTTTTCTATTTCTACAACACATGAAAAAATGTAATTTATTTATCATGTGACAAATTCTCCAATGAACAAATACTTAAAATTGGTATCTTAGTAAAAGAAGAATCAAGTTCAAATTATTGTTCCTTTCAATTTAAGACAATATAATAACTCATGTTGTACGTTTATATTTTTGAACCAAAAATCATTTTAGAGTGAGAACCAGTAAATAAGTCAAAACCAACTAGTTCCTGACCTTCAACACTCTTTCAAAAATAAAACATTTCTCAACATGTCATGAGAAAATCATCCCCAAATTCCTCAAAAATTGGTAATAAAATTGAGTTGTCACATTTAAATACACCCAACCCATAAATAATAACTCAAAATACAACTCATAAAATCCATAAAGGAATTTTGGTATATATATTCCATCACCATTTAATGTCAATTGAATAAATATTCACCATCAACTTTTCAATAATTCTTATCGCTACTAGGGAATTCACCCAAATATATTTCCAATATAGGGGGATGCTTAAATTTATCACCATATAAAGCATATAAATGATCAACCATGACCAAATTATTGTATTTATTATTATAAGAACATTAAACAATAATGTTATCATTATCTCATGAAAATACAATACTAAGGAAACATATAGAGAACATATCCACTAGAATCTATATTAACCAATCCATCTAACCATTATTCGAGAAATTTTATGTCATTAATTGTTCATCATAATACCTCATTGCATCTTTGATCCATTTTTAAAAACAATAATAGAATTGAGTGTTTGTATTTAAGATGATAACAGAAGGAAATATGGATTTACTCATTATACTTTCATAAAAAATAATATCCAAATTAATTACATTAGTTAATTTTTTGATAGAAATAAAATTAGCTATGATGGTTATTCGTCTAGTCATGACACATATATATTTATTACACAATTATTTTTGACGCAGAAAAAAATCATATACTTTGACACGTAATCTCACATCCAGTTCTATATTAGAAGTTTCTAAAAAGTACTGAAATATTCTGATGTTTTACCATTATCTATATGAAAGAAAAAAAATCAATAAGCCTATTATAAAACTTATTGTACCCATCAAAAAAATAGATTCATCAGATAATAAAATATTTTTATGCCCTATGTTGAATTTCCCACTATTATTGGTGGAAATACTTCATCACCTCCTTCCTCATAAATATAAAAACAAAATGATGACCAAGAAAATAAAATATTAACTCATGATATTTATAAAAATCACTAATTGTACCCCTACCACTAAAAATTATCCCAAACTGAAGACATTCTTTATAATAATATTTTTCTAGGAACAATAATCCCATTAAATATTTTTTCCACATGATAATATTAAAATAAATGAATTAATATTATTCTCTTTCTTATTTATTCATTTGATCAAATAGACCTCCTAAATTTAATTTATCACTATAATCATTAATATCCTGATAGTTCCACTTCCTATATAGATCATAAAAAAAATTCATTAACAGGTGGATAGGTGTTATCAAATTCAAATACCTAATCATATTATACCCATAGATGCTTAATGATATTAAATAATATTGAGAGAATATAAACCATATGATATATTTACTCGGCCAAATAGAAAACCATAACTAAAAAATATAATGGTTCTAGAAAATTAGTCAATTAATCACAACAATGAGATAATTGTTATTTATTTGGTGGTTTATTTATTTTGTCATCTGTTTTAAATAGACATATACTTCCACATGGTTACGCCGAATAAGAATACACCACATATTTATTAAAAATATATCGTAGGAAACCACATAAACATGTTTAGCCTCTATAACAACTATAATAATAGATGATGTAAATTTTTTCATTAACTCACAGATGGGGGACAAACATTCTAGGGTATATATGAACTTCACCCATTCCTAGGATACAGTCTTTAGTGATAATTCATGATGGGAGAAGTATTTCCAAAACTATCTATAATACCATTCTAGTTTAATGAATCTTATAATGTCTATATCATTCTTGGGATCCTCCCAACACATTAAAACCCTAACCTTACAAGGATTGACCAAGATACCCATCTCATATAACACTACATATGAAAAATGAAATTTAGGATATCGAAATTACAATTGGATTTCCTAGAAATGAGGTAGTGGTTATATTATCTATTGATAACTATTATAAATTTATATTAATTCACCTTCTGTAACCACATATAATCCATTATTTTATCCACAACTATAACAAAAAAAGAGTGATGGTACTGGAGGTTACAAAAGTTAATTGGTTCCATGAAATACAATGGAACATTGGACAACCGAAAAGGATTTACATTGTACATGAAATATATATTCCAACATCAAAATGATGTCTTTAGGATGTCAATATCCCTCAACTATGTGGATAATAACTTCTCTAAATATCAATCATGGAAAAATAAAATTTTTCCATTAGAAGATAAAAGATTACATCAGTATGGGTAATGATATTAATTTTTTTATAAACCAATTTGTCATAAAAAATTTGATACAAAAAATAAGGTTTCACTTCATCATTTTCAGTAACAAAAAAACAAGGTGTCATGTAAGGGAACACCTGAGGTATTGAATAATTTATCGCAAAATTCCTACAGTTGAATTGTTATTTATTTTACCTCTATGGGTGACTTATTATAAAATGGGATATATAAAGGTTGAATCCTAGATAAAAAATCAATTGAACACTTTACTTCCCTCTTAGGAAGAATCCTGAGATATAACTTGGAAACAACAATAGGATTTCCTATAACATATTTGATAACTCACTGTCATGTAAGGATGTAAAAAATCCAAAAAAATATTAGAAACCTATCAAATGAGTATTCCTATTTCTATATTTGTATGTATTAAACTACCTTAATGTGTATAAAACATTCTCAAGTATACTTGAGTCCTTTAACTGGGGTGGGTGAATGAAACACTCTATGGGTATTTATTGACCTGGAATTTATAGTCTATTAAACTTCAAGTCCTATTAGTTAAATAGAAGTAATACATTTCTTGTAAATGAAAATTCCAAACCAGATCAACTATTGATATTGTTATGGAACCTTAATCTAACTATGATACATTATCTTTCTCCCTATATCTGTGAACATATCTATAATACAAGGAATGAGATTTTTCTGGGATGTAAATAATTCAATAGTGTGTGTAGATATAAATGATTGAGATATTCCTATATAAAATTAATCAATCTCAAAATATGATTTAAAAATAATAAAATATCACCCTATAATGGGTTCTATATTAAACTCCACTAGTTCTTGATCTGGGACAAGTACCTTATTCAACAACCAATGTTCTATAATTATGATTATTTTTATGACTTATTACATAGATATATCCACACATATATGTGACCAATTATACCCCCACACATATGTTGATGATGATGAACCATGACCCATGATGAATTATTATGCATTGTGGCTCCCAAATTTTAACATCTCAGCCCGACTAACCAAAAAATAGTCGCTGGACTGGTCATCAGATGACCTCAAGTGCACCTCTATGAATTCCAGAGGCAAAAAAAAATTTATAAGGGCCTTGGTAATTTCCATGGAGACAATGTGACATCATAGATAATAGTATGCACAACATAATGATTGGTGTTAATAAATAAACAATATAATAAGAAGAAATAATATATAATATATAGATGACAATAGTATAATAATATATCAATGAATAAAAGCATTTAATTACACTTCAATATAATGTTTCATGTACATTAATGTGTTACTGTAAGGTTATAGAAGTAAATTATATCAAAAGATAAGAAATACCAAATAGGTATCTCCTCATGATTCCTTATAATTATCTCATTCATGTACTTCCAATCTCTCATGTACACTTCAAAACACAAGAAATTAATCCAATGAATTGTTAGAAAAATGATCTAATCAGGTGATAAATTACTTAGGTTTAGGCCATGAAATATAAATTTTAGCATTCCAATACAAAATATGTCTGGATAAATACATCTCAATTGATATAAATTTGTATTTGTCTCATATTTATTACATATACGTAATGATAAAGAACTAAATATTTGAAACATTGTACGATTTCCTAAATGGAAACACAAACTGTGCCATAAACTATAGTCGTATCCAGGTGTCTATAAGAGTACCTATAGAAGGAATAATATGTAAAATGGAATAAAGTAAATAAATAATCCCATATTCCATACCGCAATGATTATGGTTTAGTTTGGGGTTTAATCAGTATTCCATCACTGATGTAGTCTAGTAAAATAGGATTTAAGAATCACATGTGAAAAACCGTCTTATACTAATAATAATAAATTCTTATCATGCAATTCTAGAAATATAATTGAGTCTATCCAATCTCGTGGATTAGTTTGAGACCATCACTAGAGATCTAAATATTATCCAAGGAACCAATTCATTACATACAATATAAACCAATACATTCATGTCCATCAAATGTGATATATACAGAATCCCAATAATTATTCAATGCATCAAAACACTAATTTAGTCCCAGATATCTCACATAGGGGACAGAGTTTCACTTAAGGAATGTTGTGGACATATTTCCAATGGTTCATTCCATGAATTCCCCCTAGGTAACCATTATAACTCAAGAGTATAATAATTACATGGTAAGACCCTGTCTAGAAAGACAAAAAACTACCCCTGACATGTCTTGTCCTAGCCCACTGAGAATAGAGATATCCTCCTTGAGTCTTTAATATTGAACCCACATCCACTCCCTATACAATAAAAAAGATTCCCAATAAATAAATTCACCTATTAAGGAAATTCATAAAAATTTAATCACATTCCAACATATAAGAATCTAAATATCTCATGATTACCATTTAATCTAGATGTGAAATTTATGAAAATCCATAATGGAAGAATTTATATATGAATGAATTAGATACATCGAATAAAATTTAAACAACATCGTGTCATCACATGAAATTCATTTTCCCAATATATCAATCTTAACAAACATTTCATATAGTTAAATCCATTTAAATTTCATTATCAAAAGGATCTAAAGAAAGAAAGGAACGTTACAAAATATAATTGGATAAATTACACATGGTTTAAATAAAAAAGAAACACCAAGAACAAATGGAAGAGCAATAATTATGTCATTATTCTTTACGTTTTAAATTTTTAGTACAAAGAAAATCCATTGGAGGGATTTTATTATAAAAATTAATTCTTTATCAAAAAATTCATTTATCATATTTTATAATATCATTCAATGATCAAAATTGAAATAGTCAACGAAAAACACAATTCAATTTATTTAAAGAATCACATTAATCATTTTGAAATTTATAGGGAAAATGAAAGTGGTCATATTCATTGTTAACGTCCAATCATCAATAATTTAATAAATATAATTCATTAATCCAAAAAATGAATCTCTTTTAATGGCATGAGGAAAATTAGGATGAAATGAATGGTGCACCAAAATGGGTGTTCCCCAATTCCAAGGCGAACAACCAAATCATGATTTTTCTATTTTTTATGGTCATTAAAAACATTTTAATATTAAAAAATCTATTTAATATTTGATCAAATGATTCCCCATAATATTCTAATGACTAAACCAATGACATTATTTTTAATATAGATGAATGGATGAGAAGAAATCATAGTCACATTTCATTAAAATTTCATAAATCACATGTCATCTTTGACAATTAAATAATTCATGATATTGAGTATAACTAAATATAATGTTCAATTTAAAACATCAAACAAATGGCCATATTAATATAAATATAAATAAAGTTAGACTTTAGGTAACACATCAACTATAAGCACAATACTACACAGATTTATAGATATTATTTTTCATCGGAGGACAGTGTGCCACCATCAATGTGTATTATTATGAACAAATGACATTGTTCTTTGGAGAATTCATTTATCACAGTAAATAATTTCTTCTAAAAATAATACAATAATATTTAATATCCATATACAGTATGTAATGTTGGTAATCAATAAATTCATAAATTTAAAGGTGATAAAAAGGGATCCTAACTTAGTAGAAGATCAATCCATGTCGAACACTTTAGCACCTCATGTTTTAAGAGGCGACCAATCGAATATGATGATACACACCTCAAAGAATATTTACCATTTAATCTATAGAAGTATATATTTCCCTTATATATTTATTCTCCTATGCGTGGATAAGTACAAGAGTATCATTTCATATAGATTATAGATGATAATACCCATTAAGACTCACCTGAGTATGCATTTTCTATATTATGTATAAGCACACCTATCCACATATATATATATATTCACTATTTGTGGTGAATACACATAAATGGGGGAACGTATAAATAAATATGCATACAAATTCATATTTTGACACGATGAGGATCCATTGATCCTCTACCATTTTAATTTCCTACAAACCATTCCCCTGATAATTTTAATGGCAAGCCCATATTGATTTCAACAACATGGTGGTCTTTATTTCATCTGAGGTTATACCGAGAACTAATTGTAATGAAACAGTTGAATTTTGATTGACCTAACTGAAATTGATCACTCAATATTGACATTAATGACATAGATTCTTGTTTTAAACAAACCCCTTGTTAACATGATGGTGTTCTTAAAATGGTTCCTCCCCACCATAATGACAATCCATTAAGAGTTAACTAGTTGAGCAACCTCTAGCAGACCATTTCAATGAATCCCAACATTGATGTCTGGTATATTAAAAACTAAACCACAATTAAATTAATCATGTAATCATATGTTTAGTAGTAACACATTCCCTGATGCTCATACCTAATGTATGGTGATGTGCGATGGTCAAAACATCACTAGATCATTTAACATATCATTACTCTGCACAAACAAATGGTGTATCTCAAATTTGTTCCACTTTAATGGATACCCTATATTAAATAAAATTGGTCCCAAATCATGTCATGGGTTTCCATGGATACAAATAACATGATTTTATGAACTAACCCAAGGTATTACACACTCTATATTGATAATTGAGGTACTGGTAAAGGGGTATGAAATACAACTCATATCGTTGAAAAAGCCCAGAATGGATCCCTCCTAGAAGTGGAGTAATAATAGGAAGGCTGGTGACCAAGAGTCATCACATGGTTTTACAACATGGGAACCTAAGGGCCTCTCAAGACTAATGAATACAAGAAAATAACCATGCAATTACATGAAACACTAAGGGAACCAACAAAAAAGACCAATTTTTTTTGAATATTTACCTTGGTGTAATTCTAACACTACAATGTGAATCAAGGGATATGTTAGGATTGGGGATTTTACCATATAAAAACCATAATACATAATAAATTGGATATGATTATAAATATTTAGTACAATCAAACCACTACTAGCTGAATTTCTTTGCATGAAGCTCAACTTATCCAATCAAAACACCACCATTCACTAAACCTTGATTCCCCTACCAACTTAGGAATCCCAAGATCATTCGTTGTTTTCAACTAATGTCCATCGGATACCAATAGAAGTTTTCATGTTTTTATACATAAAAAATACATTAGATTCATTCTTATGAGAAAGAACCACATGTATTCTAGACTTTGAAGCCTCAAGGGAATTCAATTCTAAGAAATCCATTTCCAAATGGTCTTCCATGCTTGTGCTCCTTCTAATTAGAAGGTAAAATTTACCATAAATGAAATGATTCTCCCCACTGAAGTGGTTTCCTAAAAAAATTTAATATATAGAAAATACACTCATATGCACAATAGATTAGATTCATCTCAGACGCTCATGTTACACTCTTCCACTCCACACTCGCACACATCATAACAGTTGGTCATGAACGAATATACCAACCCGACCAGAATTTCAAAACACCTAATAATAATGGAATGTCATCCCGAGAAAAGGAAAAAATTGATTCCTTAACTCATAGGTCGAAGTACTATGGTGATGTCCTAAGAAAATACTCAACATCTCAAGGCTCTACAATTACACCAACCTCAACCAATTTGCTAATACCCATAACACTTGATAGTCAACACATATGTAAACACATAAAACACCAATGTTTTAGAATAAAATTGAACTTTATGGATCATATCCTAAGGGGTTAATCCCAATTTATTCATGTATTTTATGGCTTGAAAAAGAGACATAACCAGATGATAATGTTCCATGTCACACTTTAATAAGGAAAATAATGAGTCAAATGACCGATGAAGTGGCCGATCATGACCGTGGAATCTCTTGCTTACTAAAAAAGTGAATTAACATAATCCTCATTCATATAATAGGTTTCAAACATACCATAACCACCCATCTAAACAAAGGAATTATTTATAAACTAGGAGTCCTAATAGGAAAAAAGATACTTGAATTGTACGACACTAGAGGGGTAGTTCGCAAATAATAAAAAATATATTTAAAGACTATGTGTGTGCTTCCAATAATTGATATCCCCTAAATAAAATAGAATGTGTCAACCCAACCCAGGATAACATGGGATAAGGTCACTATGTTTATTAGAAAACAATTATTATGCACAATATATTTGAAAAGAGTTCTACGGTAATGATCACAAACCCATTTTAAGGTGGAGGAAAGGAATTATTTAAACTTACCTTATACAAGGTTTTGGATAATACACCTCTTGAGGATTCATTCCAGAGTCCATAGATTAATTTACTTTTAATATATAAACATTTAAATGATTTAAATTAGTACATCAAGTCAAAACTATAAACTATAATAACATGGTAAAAGAAAACTAAAATAATGCATGTTATTTTAAACTACCTTTATTGGATAATTTTTGTTATGTGAAACCATGTAATAATTAAGAATTTTATCATATAAGACCAGTTAAAATCCAATTATGAAAGGATCATGTAGATTAGGAGGGGTTTCATTAATTAATGTGGACTAGTTTCATGAAAGAATCCACCAAAAGTGGATAAATTAATTACCATCCTGTATATATAATACATACCCCCATGTGATTTGTATCATGGCATTTAAATGAAAAGGCTACTTATTAGGGTCCAGTTTAGAATAATTTTTTTCATCTAAAATATTAAATAACATTTTAAAAATATATTTTTTGAATACACCTTTGGTGGTTTAATTTCATTTTCAACAATCCCGATTTGACATAAATGTGTCCAAAATAGTTTTTAGGAAATGAGAATACGGGTCAGTAACACCAAATAAATGAAACTAAAAAATTTACAATAGAAACCAAAAGTGTTTTGATCTGATTTTACCACACATATTTAAATTTTTTGAAATTAAATTTTTGTATAAATTCTCACAACATGTGTTTTGGTTTTATGGGTTACTAATATAATTTATAAAGATCCCATACACCTTATAAGTTGATGGTATCTCTCATGTAATCGAAACCAAATTAATTAATGATAAAAGTATATTTAATTAGCATACACATTTATATAACTAATGTGATGTGTATTTAACACATTAACAACTGTATAATTATATGCGACATCACATTACAACTTCTTAGGAACCCATACACCATATGAATAGGATGTTGAGACCCATTAAATTAGAACAAGAAAATTTTATCCCTTGATAAGAAAGATTAATGCATGAAAATTTTATGAAAACACTCTAACAATTTACCAAAACATGGTAAATATTTTTTCATGGAAAAATAATTATAAGGACTTCTATGAATGAAATAACCTAAGAAGACAATTGGAACACAAGTAATATCAATAGTTTCAAATGACCTAACAATGGGAAATTTCATGGCATTGAATATTCATGGATTGAAAATTTCTACATGCCTATTATAATGCATTTAATGATCTTTCCATGGCATAACAGGACAAGGAAAATTTCATAAATATCAATAATAAATAATAAGTGGAATATACACCAATCACTCAAGGTTAAGACAAATATAATGTTACATCAAATTGTAAGAAAAAAATACAAATCCTATCTACATTTTTATTTCTCTGTGGTATGGGTGATTAAGCCCAGACACAACAATTTTTAATGAACCAATACATTTGTAGCCCATCTATAGAAACAAAAAACACTATGAGAAAAGGAAAATAATGCTCTGACAACACTTTTTAAGGAATGAGCCTGACTGACCACTAAAATAGAATTGATACTAGTCAAAACATCATATAAACAATACCTTCCTAAATTCAAATGGTTTCTGACATCCTGTGATGGCCTTTTTTGTGTCCATATTGAGAAAATTGACACATAGAGTAGAGTATGTATAGTGGTGAAATAGTTCTAAATCAATAAGAAATATGGTAATCATTAATATCAAATAGAAGAAAAATAGAATAAGAAGAAGAATATAACTACTGAATAAATATCAGAGATTCTATTATTCATGTATTGTCCGAATTTACTACAACGCACATGTAGAATAGTAAAATAAAAAAAACCATTCATAACCATGAGAATCCGAATAGTGAGACCATTATTGTGCTAATGATCTCCCATTAACATAGCACAACATGAGTAAAGAATCTGAAGAACTACAAGAAAGTAGATCTACTACACATCCAAATGGATCCCATGTAGGCTGTAAGCTTTATATCAAACTATAATGACAACAAATGTGTCTAGGAAAATCCATCTCATGAATATATAAAATCACTATTGTTCTATAATAAAAAATATACATAATGATAAAAAATTAAATATTAGAATTTTTGTACTGGTTCATAAAAATAAACTCGTCTTGTAAAACCTAAGTCATCCTAGGATAGTTTTAAAATGGAGTAATCATGCTAGGAATAATATGTAAACAAGGAGAATTGTAAATAAGGAATACCAAGTAGGAATACACCCTAAGAAAGTGCTTTGGATTGGGGTCTAATCCATATGTCCTCACATATGTATTATTTTATAATAAGGGAGAATCACCACATGTACATAGCCCATCTCATAATCATAATAATGAATGCAAATCATATAATTCATGAAAATCACACAAGTCCATCTAATCCATGGGTAGAGTCTAATCCCATCCCAGGAGATCTGTAATGAATGGAAGATATTGCTACTATATTTATGATATAGACCAATACAACTATGTTTGTCTATGAAGATCCATTTGTAATCCCATGTACCTCTCGAGGCATGGTAACTCTGAGTTTGTCCTAGGTATCTTACATAAGGGACCAATGATAACCCAAGACATGGCATTCCCATATTTAAAATGAATATATCCATGGTTTCTCGAATAGGGAACAAGTATCACTCAGGATTATAAGAACATCCAACGATGCCCTCACCTAGAAAGTCAATGAACCACCCTCGGTGTGTTGTGTCACATCCCATTAAGCATATTTAGTCTATCTATAATCCCTTAATACAGAACACATGTTCTCTCCCTACCCCATAACATGTGATCCAAAAAATAAAATCACATAGCGAGGCAATTCATGACAATATAATTACATTTCAACAATTTTGCTTCTCTATATCACATGTTTACAATTTAATACATCTATAAAGATTAAGACTATCAAAAATGGGAAAATTTATATATAATGGAAATAAGTAATAAGTCATAGAATTTAAAAATTTGTAAGTCGTCACATGAAATTCAATAGCACAAGCTAAAGAACATCCCAAACATTTATTACAGTTTAGGCCATTTAAATTTCTCCTCAAAAGATTAATAAAAAATACGGTATTCGACATAATATAATGTGAGAAATTTCATACGGTTTAAATCGTAAGGTAACACCAATGTCGAACGGTAAAGAATACATTATATAACTAATCCTTAACATTTTTAATAGATTTTATCACGCCTATATTGTATGGTTTTTATAATTAAAAATCACTTTTTTTTTCAAAAAAATTATTTATAACATTAAACCATTTCATTAATATTTCACAGTTAAATTAACATAAGGAAATCACAAGTCAACATATTTAAAGAAGAACATTAACCACACATACGTACATAGGTAAAATGAAGGGGATATTATTCATGGTCCATGTACTCTATTAAATAAAATTATCAAATTAAGACATTAAGATAATGTGAAACCCCATTTTTGGTATATGGAAACATAGACTAAAATGGATGGTGCTCCCAAAGGGGTGGCCCAAACATAAGGTAAACACAAAAAAAATGATTTCATAGTATTCTACTTTCACTATGAACACTATAAGGAATCCTGAAAAATTTAAAATATGACATCCATAAATGTTATAAGGTTTCACTATGTGGCACAATGATCTGATGTCAAAAATAAGTGAAACAATGGGAATGAAGCATTCACATAGGCCATTAATATGACTTTAATCATAAGAAATCAATGACATTTAAATAATTAAAGATATTGAGTTCACCAATCATAGTATTCAATTCAAAACACGTATCCAATGTGCATAATTATTTAAATATATATCATGTGATATATAGGATGATGCGTCAAGAATAAGGGCAAAAAAACAAGGCAGTGCACTTATTATGTTCGAAGTGAAGACATGACAACTATATCGAGGGGTTTTATTATGAAAATATGAAATTTTTCTTCAAATAATTCATTTATCTTAATAAATGATTTATTCAACAAATAAAATAGTAATAATTAATATCTCTGGACAGTGCACATAGTAATCACTTATGATATTCTTAAATTTAAAGGTGACGGAACACGATCCTTCCTCAAGAAAAGATCAAGCCGAGCTGAGTGAATTGGCACTTGAAATTTTTAGCAATGACTATATGATACCATTTTTACCGACATATTAGAATAATTGACATTTCATATACATATGAAAACCTATACTCTATGTATGTATTTTCATGTCCATGAAAATCTACAAGGGTATCTGTACATATTGCTATATATGCATATACTCCTTAACACTCACTTACATATTCATTTATCATATTTTATGTAATCCTACCAAGGCCCATATATATATATATATATACTGTAATGACCTAGAATTTTCCAAGTTTATTGTTTTAATATATGAATATACTATGAGTCTACAAAAATTGATGGCGTGTGATTCTAAGGCTCGGGGTTCCTAGATTAAATTTGTGAACTTGTTTTTACGGTAGGTTCAGAAAATGCATGAGAAAAATTTTCAAAAATTTGAGCAGGTACTCTGATTAAAAAAATGAGGGCACTTCTAAACTCAAAGCACTAGGATTCACATTAAAGATCCTTCACTTTAATCATAGTATGTTGAATGGAAGATTTTGTTTTTTGGGTTTCCATGGAGGATTAAAATAATATAAATGTCTTATTTTATTTAAACTCATTAAATATTTTTTAACTAATTTTATGTGGGAAAAAATGACAGTGATCGGGCATTTAATGCTGGGTATTAAATCCTGAGTTACACAAAGTGTGTAGCCATGAAACCCACCATTTAATAAAGTCCTGTTAATGACAAGTTAAGGAAACCAATAACATAAATTAATGAATAAGGCTTCTCTCATTCCTTGTGCTCATTCCTTGGAAATGAATTGAATTTGGGGGAGTGGTCTTTATAAAACCCTTGGTAGAAAAAATGCACTAAGCAAAGAACAAAGGATCGACGTTCGATCAACCATTGTATCTTGTTGTGGAATGACGAACTCTGACCCATCATCATCAACCGTTAGAACTCTCCAACTTTTCGAGGTAGGTAATTCTTTATATTATCATTCATGAGGAATATTTTTTTTCAGTCTATGAACCGCCTGCTAAAGATCTAACATGGAGATTGTAGGCCAAAGAATAATTGGCCACTGAATCTCACTCAGTAACCCACGGAAGCCGCCGACACACTGAAACCGTCAACTTGCACAGATGACTGTTGCTGGTAGGGAAAAAGCATGCATACAGCACACCAGCCATCCGCGTTGGTGGCGGAAGTGGAACCGCTCCACAAAAATAGATTGCGGCATGTTGTCCATGATGGATGTGAGTGGCAGCCGGCATGCTGGATGGCCACGTGGAAGCTGGGGAGGCGCGCGTTCATGCCGCCAGAGTCGGAGGTTGCAACTACTGAGCTGTGGCGGCGCACCTAGAGGGCAACCAACACTCTTCCAACCCCGGAGGTAGCTGGGGCACACTCTAGCGCCGTGGAAAGTGGAGTCGTGTGGATCCCTAGCCGACCACATCAGGTCGAGCATGACCTAATTTGACGGGTCCTCCATCCCAGCAGGCAGCACCACATGACACCACCGTGTTGGCCAAAACTGAACGGTCCAATAAGATCATTCAAGAATCCCAGGGGCACCTCCCCCTATATGCGGCTAGGGATATCCCCACGACGGAGGACAACACCCACCTGCAGGTCGAGGCCTGCCGGCCACATTGAGGGGGTCATGTTGAAAGGGTCGTGCCCCGTGGGCCTGGCCGCCCTCTTTGCGGGCCGGGCCAGACCACGACATTGCGTGATGAACCTTCCCTTGTCCATCCTAAGTAGGACAGACCTATACTAGGTCGGGTTGGACCATGTCAGGTTGGGTCAGGGCAGTCTGACAGGGTCGGACCAGACCTGGGACCAACTGGACCCAGATAAGCCTTTTTGGCCATTTAATGAGAACCGATATTCCTTTGGAAAAACCATCTCCATCCCCAAAATTCTTGGATCAAGATGATCCATTTGGAATACACCACATGAGTTCTGGATAATGTAGGTGTACATCAGGGTTGGATTGATCTCGAATCCAATCCATCCCTCGGAATGGAAATTCTAATAACTTACATATCGGGCATCTGATTGATACACTGTCTAGCAGGTTCTGTACCTTATGATGTGACAAACCTTCATGATACATTTTTGTGGGTCTTCGCGGTAGTTGATGTATCGATCTATTTCTTGAGGAGAAGATCCTATTAGAAACAAGAATTCATAGTGCGATAACCATGTTCCTAACTATACTTGAATAATCATCATATTTTGTGTGGGTCATCATCAGATCGTGTGGGGGTAAGTATCTACAGATCTTTTGTTGGACATCATTATATCATGTCTTGGTCATCTTCAAATCATTTGTGGGTCATCTTCAGATCCTGTGTGGGTCATCTTCGATCGTGTGCGGATCAATAGCAGAGCTACTAGACAAAGTAAAATGATATATCAATACATTTAGTCATCTATAATTCTATTCCTATGTTATACCTAATGTGATCTGAGTCTATTCCTTTTTGTTATTATTTTGTGTGGGTATCCTACATGGTATTCATTCCATAGTGAAACAAATGTGCTTTCGGCTAAAGATTTGGTCTATGTTTTCCTCTTGAATGTGTGGGGTTACTTGATAACATATTTATTTATAGGGGAAAATATATTTGTCGGGTTGACTATTGTTATTATGCATTATGATTATGGTATTGCTTTGTGGGTTATCCTTTGTGGATTCTAAAAGAACTTTGAGGGTCTCGGCATCCCTACAGAGTAATGTCATGATCTCCCCTTAACGGCATACGCCCGCACATTGTTGTATCTTGTGTAGATGACAGACAACATTAATCCAGGCTAAGGGTGACGATATTGGTGTTTTCTCTTAGGCAGACCATTAGATGAGACATAATGTAGATGATACTATTTGATTGTTGTCCCTACACTTCAGGTAGGATCATTGGTGGGTGTTCAAAAAATCTATTTCAATTTTACTTATACCTTCTAGTTGGTCATGTCTTCTGACCTCTTTACTTTTAGAACACTTTTTTTACTACCACAGTTTACTCGTGGTAGCCTTTCATTGTACTATATCATTTGTCTATTTGTACAAGTTTAAATGAAATTCCATTTCTTTATAGGAATATGACATTCTGGCACTAGTCACCTCCCCTAGGCCTAGGGAAGGTGGGCTTGGGGTAGTGACGACACGAGCATTGGGGGACGAGTTGGGAATAAAATTGGTATCAGAGGAGTCGGTTCTACCAGAGAACATGGACTCTAATATTATGTTTTGGAAATGGGGTTAAGTACAATGATTTTGGTTTTCGTCTTGGTGAATCCATTGTTGGTGTGGCGGCCATCATATTCATACCCCAAGACCCTGAATTCTGATTTCTACCTCAATGCACAAAAACAATGTTTGCGTGTGTGTTTTTTGAATTTTTTTTCTTTGTGGTTTCTATTAGACATCTCACAAGGTATTACTAATTGACCGTGGAACACCCTCTATTTTTCAGGATGCCTCCACACAAACTATCAGCTGGGGTTCCAAGTAGAGTATGCGATGAAAGCCCACAGAGAGATAAAGATTCGGTGTCGGGCCCCCTTTCAACAGTTATTCCATCGAGTGGTGTACCAGCATGACCACTACCCATTGTGTAGCGAATGCCACTAGCCCAAGCACCAGAGGGTGGACGCTGATTGAAAACATTTCATGAGTTCCAACACTGGATTCCACCATGTTTATAGGGAAATATGGATCCACAAGCGGCTGAGGATTGGATGGTGGTTGTGGTAAATGTTTTCCAACTAGTAGGGACACCAGCTGATCCTATGGTCATCCTTGTCTCTAGTCATCTTCAGGAATGATTTGAGAGATGGTGGAGGATGATGCTTCAAGTTCATGATGAGGTGACTCTCATCTATGTGGACATGCAGAGCCTTTTCAAGGCCGAGTTCATCCCAATTCCCTTATGCACAATGCTTATACTAGAGCTTCTCCACTATCATTGGGTAAATATGATCGTGTCTCACTATTCAGCAAGGTTCACTGACCTCTTACGCTAATCCACTGACATGGTGTGGGACCCTTTCTATTGTCCCCGATCCTTTAATTAGGGGATCAAAATGGAGATCATTATTTCGATGGTATATCTCAGCATCCCAACATTGGATGTTGTGTTAGATCGAGCTCTCTTGGTGAAGTGATTTCTTGCGGAGCAGTCACTATAAGTGAGAACCACCACCAGACGTCACGTAATAGTATCATATGCAGCTGGAAGCAGACTGATGACACAGAGGTCCATGTTGAAAAAACCTATAGGTGGAAAATGCTAGATACATGGTCGGTTGTGCGGGCCTCTAAAGACAGAGTTGTAAAGGCGAGGAGTAGGCAGTGTTACTTGTGTAGTAGGAAGATTCACATGGATTGATACTTCTCGACCCACTATATGGATTACCATCAAATAGTGAACTGAACACATGGGCAGAGGTGAAGAATCTATCGAGGATCTCCACATGCAGTAGGTGGACGTGGTAGAGGAGCAGACTGTGCAGTAGGCAGTGGGCAGATATTCAGGGTTCTACCGCCACCACCACCAGGGGGTCCACCCAGACCAAAGGGATCTGCAGAATAGGGATGGGTTCAACTCAATGGAGCTGAGGCCTATGACCATTGCGCTACATAAATGATTCTATGTACGATTTGTGTCTACTCTACCTTAGCTATAATAATTATAGACATAGGTTCTGGTAACTCTTTTATTGGCACGACCCACATTCAGAGCTCTGATATTAAAGTGGAGCTGTTTTCTATATCCTTATGGATAGATCTTCCTTCGAGAGATGAATCGATTATTACACACTTTTACCGGCACTGTGAGCATTTCCTAGGAGGCGAGAGCTTTGGCTGGGATCTTCTATTAGCATCATCGAGGCCATAAGACGTTATCTTGGATATTAATTGGTTATCTATGATCCATGCTTAGATATTCATTATTATGCGCAAAGTGCAATGTGTCTGTGAGGAAGGGGCCACGTTTTACATCATAGGTGATAAGGAAACCTTTTCCTCACAAGATGGACTTACCGGATGAGGGTGTAGCCGATCACAATTTAGTTGTCCAGCCTTACCTTCAGAGCGATTGATGTTGAGAGTCTGAGCTATCCTGTAGTGGTGGACCATTATGATGATGTTTTCCATAATGATGTTTTTGGTTTACCTACTCATAAATAGGTGAACTTTTATTTCGACTTGTACTCCGGGATAGCACCAATATCTACACCAGCATACCATATGGCTCCCGCGGAGCATCGATAGTTTCAAGTATACCTGGAGGACTTTATGAGGAAGGGGTTCATTAGACATAGTTTTTCTCATTGGGAAACCCCAATTTTGATCACCAAGAAGGCATATGAGAGTTTGAGACTCTGTGTGGACTATCGGTACATGAACCAGGTAACCTTGAAGAACAATTACCCACTACTGAGCTTTGATGATCTTTTTGATCAGCTAATGGGAGCATGATGGTTTTCGATGATAAACCTCACATTAGGCTATCGCCAGCTTAGGGTACGAGATGAATATGTGAAGAATATGGCCTTACAATGTCTGTATGGCCACTATGAGTACATTGATATGCCATTAGGAGGGACTAACACCACAACATTGTTCATGCGTCTCATGAACATATTCTTACTGTAATTTCTCAATCTATTGGTGGTAGTCTTCATCGAAGTCATCCTGGTATACTCAAAAACATAATTGGAGCATACCTATCATCTGCCGATAGTTTTGGACACACTCTGAGAGTACCATCTTAATCTTACACTTTCGATGTACCAGTTATGGATCTGAGAGTTTCACTTCCTAGGAAATTTAATCTCAGAGGATATAGTTTCGGTGGATCCAGTGATGATTGAAGATGTACTAGCATGTTATCCACCTAGGAGTATGACAGTGGTGACGAGTTTCTTAGGTTTGGACGGTTAATACAAGAGGATTGTGCCATACTTTTCAAGATTTATGGGAAACTTATCTGCTTTGACAAAGAAGGGGAAGCCCTTCGCGTTTTTGGAGAGATGCCAGCGGAGATTCTTGGAGCTGAGGTAGTGACTGATGAGTTCCTACATCTAGAGGCTACTAGAGGAGAGTGTTGGAAAAATAGTCTACTGTAATGCATTAGAGACCTATCTTGGATTTGTCTTAATTCATGAATTTGTAGTGATCACTTATGGTTCTCAAAAACTAACATTGCATGAGCAGAACTATGCTACCCATGACCTAGATTTTGCAGTAGTGGTCTTCTCCTTGAAGATGTGGAAACATTACTTGATGAGTGAATGTTTCACAGTTTACTCTGATGAAAAGAATCTCAGGTATATGTTCTCTTAGAAGGATCTAAATAAGAGACAATGGAGTTGTCTTGAGTTCCTCAAAAACTATGAGTTCAGGATTGTCAATACAGATACGAAGGGTAACATAGTAGTAGGAGCACTCAACCGGAGATATGGTATTTAGTTACTGAGTGAGGCGATGGAGCTTCTAGTTGCTTTGCAGATATCCTACATGGATCGAGATAGAGGATATTATCATCAGTCTATGACTTTCACTCCCCAAATCCTTCAGTGAGTTAGGGAGTCCCTACTAGGGGACCCTGACTACGAGGCTGGACATGCTCAGATATCTTTAGGACAAGCACCTGATGGATTTTCTAAAGGTGTGGAGCACGTCATCCTCTTCAGAGGATGTACTATGGTACTGGGGGCACTATAAGATGATGTGTTGTAAGAGTTCCATACGTACCCTCTAGAGGTACATCCTGGAGTGGATAAGATATACTAGGACCTTATATGTGAGCACTGGTGGTCAGTAATGAAGAATGTAGTGGTAGAGTTTGTCTCATGGTGCCACACTTGTCGGCAAGTGAAAGGAGACAATCAAGTTCCAGCGGGTTTATCAGAGAAACATGATGTGACTTAGTGGACGTGGGATGGAATTTCTATATACATCATCATAGGACTTCCATGACCATCCAAGGGACATTATTCCATATAGGTAATCATTGATCGACTCTCCAAGTTAGCCGACATTCTAACTATTAGAGAGAAGGGATCAGTTGAGGACATGGGACGCATCTACATACATGATATTGTATGTCTTCATGGAGTGACCTAAATGATTGTCTCTTATCATGATGCATTCTTTTCTTCCCCTAAATAGAAGGGGATACAAGAGGAATTTGGGACTCATCATTGATTAAGAACCGCCTTTTATCCTCATCGGATGGTCAGACAGAGCAGACCATTCAGACTCTCGAGGAAATGCTAAGTGCTTGTGTCCTGGATTTTGGTCGTAGCTAGTAGGATCACTTTCCCATGATGGAGTTTGTATACAACAATATATATCCTTCTACTATCAGTATTTCACCATTAAAGGAATTTTATGGTCGACCATGGAGATCACATATGTGCTTGACTGACCTAGGAGAGTCAACACTCATGGGTCCAGAGATGGTGAGGGATACCCCGGATATGGTGCATATCATTCATGATTGGATGAAGACTACACAGAGTTGGAAACAGATGTAACTGACAGGAGAAAAATACCTCTAGAGTTTGAGGACAGTGGCCATGTCTTTCTATGGGTCTCGCCTCAATGTGGTTTGTAGAGATTTGGGCGGGTAGGCATGTCATCTTCAGGGTTCATCGAACCCATTCAGATCCTCAGCCGAGTTGGTGAGGTGGCACAATGCATTTCCCATCCCCGTTAGTTGCAACAGGTGCACAAAAGATTCCATGTATCCCAGCTGAGGAGGTATTAGAATGATCATTTACACATCATTTACTGGGGATTACTGGGCATCAAGGATGGGGTGTCATTTTCGGAGGTTCCAGTAGAGATTGAGGATTGATAAGAGAGAGTCCTTCGTCGACAATCAATACCTCTTGTGGACATATGATGGTATCACGGGAACCTCTAGGAGAGAACATGGGAGTGGTAGGTTCACATTCGTGCTCTGTACAACACTTGTTTTTCTAGTTTGTGATATGTATTTCTGGAATGAAAATGCATGAGGGGGAGAATGCAAATACCTAGAATATCCCATTTAATTTTTTTAATTATATGGAAATATTATGTGTCTGAAAAAATTGACCTCGCCTGATTCCGAGGCCCGGTGTGACAATAATGAATTTCTGAACATTTTAAGGTTCCTTCAGTAAACGCGCGAGTAGTATTTCCTAAAATTTGAACCAATTATAGGATTAAAAATTAGCGTTCATTGTTGAACTCACATCGCCATGATTCTCTATAAGGATCCTACACATTAACCATAGTAGGATAGGGGGCAGATCAAGTTTTTGTGGTTTTCATCTTGGATTAAAATAAAACAATTGTTTTATTTTATATAAACTCTTTCCATTATTTTTAATTCATTAGTGGTGGTGACCACACAAGGGTGGTTAGGCATTTAATTTTGGGTATTAAATGTCTAGTTACAGAATGTTTGTATCCATGAAACCCACCATTTAATGACGTATCATTAATTAAAAGTAAAAGAAACCATTAACCTAAATTGATGAGTTTGGCTAGTCTCATTCCTCATAGTCATTAATTAAAAATAATTCAATTTAGAGGAGAGGACATTGGATAACACATGGTAGAATAAATCCACCATGAAATGAATGGAGGATCGATGTTCGAGAAACCATTGTAGCTTGTTGTGGAATGACGAATGCTAACTCTTCATCTTCAACCACGACCACTCTCTAATGTTTCATGTTATGGAATTGATTATATTGTTCTTCGTTCTGAAATGTAGTTTTCAATCTATGAACCACATAATGTAGATCAAATGAAAAGGGTGCGGGCCAAATGAACATGGCCCAATCCCTTCACTATTCGTTGTTTGACGTATTCTTCATGGACGAAAAGTCGGGTTTAGCATAAGTTCACCATGATGGACATGATGCGACAGTGATGTCCTGAGAGAAACATTTAATCCTTTGAAATGATGAATGACTCTCAGATTTCACCTGGTGATGGGTGGAAGCCGCTGGCGCGATGACACCGACAACTGGTGCCGGCGTCTGGCACCTGTAGGGAACAAGACGACGACCGACACACCGACCGGTCGCAATGGTGGTGGTGGCACAACCACATTGCCAAAATAGGTCATGACCTATTGACCATGGTGAAGGAGGGTGGGGGTCGACAGGCTAGATGATTGCGTGTAAGATGGGGCAGTGCACGTGGAGGGAGGTCGATAGCCGGCCGACACCAATTAGGCACCCCGACCAACATTAGAGGTAGTAGTGGGGCACACCAGCGTTGCTGGAAGGGCAGCTAGCTGGAACCAAGACTTACATCGTCATGCCAAGCAGGACCCGCTCTGGCAGGTCCCACATTGCCAGCAAGGGGTGCCACGTGGTGCCACCGGGTTGGCCAAAACATAGCGGTCTAACTGGACCATTTGGGAATCCCCAGGTGCACCTCCCCCATATGGAGGCAATGACAGGCCCCGCCATGGAGTACCGCACCGAGTCATGGGCCGAGCCCAATGGGCAGTGCCGAGCTGGCATTGACTAGCGGGTTCAACCTAGTAGGTCGTGCCCAGTGGGGTCAGGCCCGCCGTGGTCCATCCTATTTAGGCCACACTCAGACCTTTTTAGGTCGACCCGAATAGGGCCGATTGGACTAGGCCAGGTTGGGCCGGGTTGGTCTGACCGGGTTAGATTGGACCCGGGCTCCTTTGGACACAGATATGCCTTTTTGGACATATCTTGTGAAACATGTGTCTATTTGATGAATAGTCTACGGTGTCAAAATCCTTGGATCGATTTGTCTTTTTTGTATAATCCACTTTATTTTCGGATAATTTTGGAGTATGTATGGGTTATATCAAACATGAATCCAACGTGGCCCTCGGAATGGAAACAATAATAACTTACAGACCGTGCGTTTAATTGACATGATGTCTATCATGTTGGTTCCTTTATGAAATTATTGACTTTCAAGATACATATTCATAGGACTTCATGTAGGTTGATGTATCAACCACTGGATTTAAGAGCGGATAATCCCAGAATCATCCTTGCATAGTGTAGGAACCATGTGGCTGGCTATACTGGAAGAATATTTATATACCATTTTGGTCATCATTGTATCCAGTGTGTGTCAGCGTCAATGGATCATGTGTGGGTCATCTTCATATCACGTGTGGGTCATCATCAGATCCTATGTGGGATATCTTCAGATCTTGTGTCGGTCATCTTCGATCATGCGTGGGTCAACAACAGTGGTTTTCAATGAAGTAAGAAGATCTAGCAATATAGATAATTATATATAATTTCGTTCTTATGTTATACCTACTATGAGAAGAGTTTTTTCCTTTGTGGTATTCTTCTGTGTGGTGCAACCTACGTGGTATTAAATCCTCCATGGAACAATTTTTCTTTTGAAAAAATAGATCGGCTATGTTTTCCTCTTGAATGAGATGGGTTTCATGATAACATAGGTACATGTATGTGCATATACCTATGTTGGTTGGAATGTTGTTTTCATGCATTATGATTATGGTATTTCTTTTTGGTTTATCCTTTATGTATTTTGAGAGAACATCTGGGTTCTTGGGGTCTGTACTGAGTATTCTTATACTTACCCCAGTACATGTTATGCCTGCACCGTGATGTGTCTTGTACAGATGATGGAAAAAATTGATTAAGGCTAAGGGTTCCAGGATGGGAGGCTACTCAGAGGCTGGACATTAGACGAGATATACCATAGAGATGACCATTATAGAGCTTTACCTACCCTTCAGGTAGGATCCTTGGTGGTTTTTCATAGGATTTGATTCAGTTTTACTTGTACTATCAAGTTGGGCATGTATTCTGGCCCAATTTTCATTCAGAAAACTTTTTTATACTACATCAGTTTACTTGTGAATGCCACAAATTGTACTCATAGTTTTGTGTGTTGGTATAGGTTTGAAGTCCATGCCTTCCCATTATAGGGATATGCCTTTCCAGTGCTAGTCGCCAGCCTATGGCCTATAGTGATTGGGCCAGGGGTAATATAGGCATGGGCCCCAGAAGATGGGTCATGTAATATATTATTAACATGCCTTAATATTCAAATAATTGTAGTAAAAACATTTAATTGTGCATGTTGATGCATATGAGGTATGTTAGTATTGACAACGATAGTTCGACATCCAAATTGCGTGGCCAACGAATATATGAAAATACAATATAAACCCATAAACAATGAAAACACCAAAAATAACCTAAGAGTCAATGAATAATAAAGGTAAAACATATCCCAAATTGATTATGGTCAGAAAAATGATCCAACCCACTTCACCATCTGTAGAGGCAATTAGAATATGGGTACAACATCTCAGGGGACCCTTTACATAACCTAATAATGGTTGAAAATAGAATTCAAAATTATCTGAAACCCTAGTGTTCATCCACACATAACTGGGTTACAGAAAGAGGGATATTTTAATTAAAAGGGTAAATGTGGGTTCCACAACTGTTACCTGGAGGATTAGAAGAGGAATCTGAAGAATATCACGTGGAAGTTATTAAATGAATGGGGAACGATAGGAGGTGGTCACGTGGGCCTGTGGTGTTTTGTTAAGTGTTATTTCATGAGTAAAGGGATGAGAAACACCTTATGGGTCATTCATAAAACATAGATGATGATTATAATAATGATAATTATCTTCATAATTATTATAACCATTAAAATATTATTACTATTATTATTATTATTATTATTTTATACTTTCTTTATTATTTTACATTCCACAAATTTTGTTTAATTTTTTAAATTTTAATAATTTAATTTTATAACAGGGTCACCAAAAATGGTTTGGTCCCCACAGTTAGTGGAAACCATGTGCCACATGTGCACCCAATGTAGACCACCCAAATATTATCATGTTTGAGCCCAAGGCTTAGGAACCTCCATGATAGATCTGTGGGATCTATCATGCCTTTACCCAAGTCGAACAGAAACTCATCTGAGTATTCCAACACTCAAAATTATGTTCATAATCGTTGATTTAAATGTGGAAAATCTAGTAAATGAAAAATAAAAAATCCTATGTATTTTTATCTAGATAAAAAGAAAGTATTATTACACTTGAGGGTTGAATTTCCAAAAAGACGCTCTGAATGAACTGAGGATCTAAAAAATATCCAAATATTAACCATAAGACTAAATGGTTGGAATTCTCTATGTTCCACAAGACATAAAGACCATATATTCCCCACTATCGCATTCATGGGGAATATAATAGACCCAATTCCAATCGCATATGATAATAATGGTTAGTGATGATACATTGATATATTCCCACATACTTTCCCATGTACATCCTAAATTATAATCCTCACTACAAATTATCCAATATTTTCTTTGAAACTAATGAACACTAATTAGTCTAAAAATACCTCTATATGTAATCTTTTATTTCAATACTTGGTCATGAACATTGGCATATGACATAAATATCATCCGAGAAGAACTAGTATCTTAAATTAGTTAACCAGGCCATCTCAATGAACTAATCATTTATCTTACATTATAATGGATTCCTAGAATGAATTGTACCCATTTAATAAATTGGTTTTCATACTACATGAAAACTTTTTTTTCAAAATGTTCGAACATGAATCCATGATATTTAATCAATATCTATGTGTTAGGGTATAATATGTGAGTGAAGATCATTTCAAAATCCCTAAACTCGAGAAAATTAGACAACTTTTCATAAAAATAAAAATCCTATAGATTCTATTTAGGGATTTCTTGAATGAATTTAGTACTCAATTAATTAATTAATTAATTCTATCCATTAAATTAATATTTCAATATAGTCATTTATATTAAAACATCATCTATTTTCTGATTTTTACTTCTTTAAATGGAGGAAGGCCTTTGCATGAATAATTTATTAGTCCAAAACATGTAATTCCCCAATTCACCATCCATGGATTGATTAGGATATGAACCCTATCCATAGTTCATATATAAAATTTCTCATATCAATAACTTAATAAAATTATAGTCAACTATATTAGATACTTATAGAGTGTTATATAATTTCATTCAATGTTTTTGTATGTCTATTTTAGGGGCATGATGCTTTGTTACACAAATGAAAGAGGAAACCCAGAAACAATTATTATTAATTAAAAGTCCGTTCCAAAAATATATATTAAATATCAACCTAAAAATTAAAAAAATTAACCAGTAATCAACCTTATATGAATATAGGTATTTTCATAGTGTCCATAACATGTCCACATATCCCATAAAGAAGATATAGAAAAATCCAACCAAAATAATGTGTTCCAAAAAATCCCCAATAATATCAAGTACTTATATTAAGTTCGTTGGTGAAATAATTATTTTACCCTTTTACACAACCCAAATAGATGTAATATTTTTCTATTATTTCTATACAAACTCAAATGATCGAAAAAAGTGGATTTGATATAATAATCTTAGAAACCATCCAAGGATACCCTTAACACATACTCATGTACTAGTCTATGGAAGCTCCCTTATGTAGTAACTGATACCCTTAGGGTAGAAACTAGTTCTATAGAATGTAATAATTAATTTAGAAATATTTTCTATGGAATTCATAAAAAATTTATAAATGAAACGTATATGGATGGTGTGGATATAAAAATTGATGTAAGAATCCAAAAATAACAAAACTAATTTATCATCAATCTAAAAAAGGGACATGATAGGAATCTAAAAAACTAAATATCACAACCCATACCATAGAGACCATTCCATGAATACCCATTTCATAGCTTCCATAGGTGAGGGGATGATTACTTGCACCAAAAGGAAAATAATGAAAATATAAGGAATTTCCTAAAAACCTATACACACTCACACATAGCCTAAATAACAGAATCTAACGACGAAACTGTGTTACCAAAAATATGTATGTCACATGAAGAAGAAACCACAAAAGTAAAGTTGAAATAGAAATGTAAAAGGGATACATAATACACAAACAACTAAAAAATAACGTTATGAAAAAGGAAATTACAATTTTTATATGTCTTCCATCAAGGATACTACATTATGGGTATGTGTAGATCACTATTTGATTTCACTGAAGCATGTTTGTCTATAAATCCATCTCTAAGAACCACCTATACCTCACTCTATATGATGCCAATAAATGTTGTATGTTGACTTCATGTGACACAATAGGTATGGGTGAAACATGTGCATAGGTGAAGAATTCAATACTCAGTAGGGACACCGAATCCATCTCAATTCTCATAGAAATAAAAAATTGAAATTACAAAATAATTCACAATGATAGGAGTCACTAGAGTCATCTTGGCATAGTCATAATGTAAATTTTTGATTGAAAACAAAATGGTTTCCAACACTGAACATAAACCACCATAAAAGTATTTGTCCTCGATAAGTCTATTAGGATATCTAGGTCACCGAGACCAATTCGGTAGCTGAGTCATGAAGCCTTGTTGATAGAAGAGTCAAAAATCCTTGTTGGGATACTAAGTTATGGATTATTGATGATTGATAAGTCATGATGTCTCTTTGGGTAGTTTAGTCACGTAGTCTCGCTAATAGCTGAGTAATAGAGTCTTGCTTGGTAGCTGAGTCATGAAGTCTCACTGATAGCTGATTCATGGAGTCGCGCTGGGTAGCAGAGTCCTGAAGTCTCACTAATACTGAAGTCACAGAGTCTGTGTGGGTAGTTGAGTTATGATTTATCACTGATTGTTTTTTCAAGGATTCTTGATAGTTTGTTGAGCCATGAATCCACACTACGTAGATGATTAATGGAGTCTCAAATGATAGTTGAGTCACGATGTCTCGCTGATAGCACAATCTAGGAGTCTTTCTAGGTAGATGATTCATGAATCCTCACTGGGTCATCAACCATGAAATATTACATTGATGAATTTTTAAGGACCACCTCAGAACATGGGTCCCAAAACTGTAGACAATACATTTATCTGACATGATATTAGGGAGATAGGTCAATTTTTGTAAATACTAGTTGGTTGCATAAGGTGTCGGTCTGACTTGTTCGGATCGACCATACCAACTCGATCCTTGGTCCAGAATGGCTATATCATGTCCACCTCGACCATTTTCATTTCCCATTTGGCCACACTGGAACCAGATGAGGTGGGTCTTGTGTATAGTTTGCTTGATCAACCAGTGACCCAAATTTATCTGGCCTGGCCCGCACTGACATGCCAGTCTCTTTTCATACTAATGGCACCCATGCGGCCCAGTATTTTACTGTGGTCCTGGTCTTCTATAGCAGGCCAAATTGAAAATATTATTATGACCCTAAGGCGGCGCAGTCTGGTCGGGGAGTGCGTGTTGGGTTATCATCACCCCATGGTCTGCATAGGAACCACATAGAGCGGGCCATGAATCACTTTCACCAAATCCTGCACAAAGTGTTCTACCACCCCTAGCATAGTCATCTGCTTCATCAAGCAAGAGACATTGTATGGTATAGCCTCCCACATGTTCCCACCATATCTGGTCTCCAGCACCGATGACAATTTTTGTAGTCCATATGGTCTCGTCTATTCGTTCGATCTCAAATCCACATGCGCCCTCGGTCCCCTCATGTCATCGCCATCACTTCCACACTATAGGATCCACCTTGATTTTTTTTAGGATTCGTCTATGATAAATGCAAGAGTCATGGGGATCAGGCCTTGTCTGTATCAGCCCGAGCGCTCCATATAAGAAGATTAAAAATAGTGGAATTTTGGAATGATATATCTATAAGATAATCTTCAACAAAGGTTGGAAAAACCCATGGTAAACACCCTCCTGCATAAACACATGATCCACGTATCAACCAATTCATGGGATGATCCATGTTCATTATTTTAGTATAATAATGGTGAAAAAATTAAACAATTAAACCCATACTTGGGTCAGATAGTTTGTTGGAGGAGAATGGCGTCACTGTATTCATCAATATGTGATCATCTTTTTACGGTCGATGGATGATTGTCATGGGTGTCGATCCATTTGATGGGGTGTTGATGTTCATCATAATCACCCACCAGATCTATGGATACGAATTGGGATTATGCAAAAAATCCTTGGTTTTCTGTTTGTACATTAAAGAATGAAATGGGAATGAACATTTCTGTTACATTTCTATTACGAATTCATTACACTATTTCATTTAATATAACAATGTATTCAGTTTCTCTTTTCTGACAACTGTTGAGTTGGAATGATTTGAAAATAAAGAAAAATAAAAACAAACAGGTTTATTTTTGTGTCTTTATTCATTAAAAATTTTGAAAAATAACTTTTTTCATCGACCTAAACCAGTCATGGTTAGGTCCATTCTAAGAGAATCTCATCGTTTGGATTTCAATGGTGCCCTCATAATTTTGATCTGAGCATCGGTTCAAGGGTTAGATAAACTCAGTCACCCTATTAATTAAATATCCCATAAAAATTGTTCAAAAATTAGCTTCAACCCTCAACATGCACCTATCGAGGATAGTGTTGGAATAAGGGGAACACACCCTCACATGCTCAATGGTACTCTCAGATTTCAAATCCAATTTTCCATTTTTTAGTAATATGGATTTGACAATAAAATAATTTTTACTTTATTATTTTATTTACGACCTATTCTAGGATCTTTATTAATAATGCATACTGTCATGAGCTCAATAGTAGTCTCATATTTTCAATCCGAGTCTCCATTAGTGAGTTATAGGAATTTGAAAAATAAAATAACTTTATTCAATAATTGTAGTTACATTTATTCCATTTTCAGGTTATCTCACAAGAGGCATGTTCTTACTAAACATAAGTCATTCCGAGGGTAAAATATCAATCTAGAATACAATTGTGCCCTCATATTTCTTATTTGGGTAACCATTTAAGATTTATTTCATTTTTTCATGAAAACCACTGAAGCACTCTATTTAATGTTTAACATTTTTCGACGAATCGTTGATTGCATTCTACAACTCAGAACCACTCGCCATCCCAGTGAATAGTCATGAAGATATTTCATATAATAGAAAAAAATACATAAAATTTCTGAGATATTAAATCACACCCCCTGTTTTTGGATTCTCATCCTTATAGGCCAAAACAAGGCTAAACAAAAAAACGGGGGTACTGAGCACGGGTTTGAGCCTCACACTCCCATGTGATCTCTTAGAGATTGACATGCCGCCACTAAATGGGTACCAAAGGAATTGAACATCTACCAGGGGTCCCCTCCTATCGACTCCTTATCTACAATATAAATTCAAAAAACATAACACCATCATCAAGGTCCTTCTTACCACGGTCGATAACGTGTGATGAATCATGAATATACCACCTCATCTATGACATGAAAAAAACATCGTGCACCTAATGAATCTGTGTCTTTGTGTGTGTGTGGGGGGGGGTGTAGAGATAGTATGTACAACACGTCTCCAACTCTTCTCATAAATTGAAAAGTTTTATTGAACCATAGAGATAAATGGTCACCCCTTCCCAATCTCAACAATCCCCAATGGGGTGAGACCTGAAGGAAAACATAGTCTCCCTCCTCCATCTTTAAGGGAACATGTATCCTGATCGCATATGATTATTGTCTGATCATACGCAGTAATAATATCCTCCTAATGATATGAACATTCTTTGTGGTAGCCTATACCATCTTTGAACCCCCTGAGTTCTAACACCCCTGGGTCTATCTAGCATTGAAGAGATCTGCGAGGCAGCCTGTAAAAATCCAGGAATGGTTCTATGCCAATGGTAGTGTGATATATTTATTGGTATGAAAAATCCACCAGTGGAAGTTGCTCCTCACAACTATGACCAATATCCCAGAAACAGGTATGAATCATGTCTTTTATGGTCTAAATGGTCCCCACTTTCTGACCATCTATCTAGGGGTGAAAGGTTGTTCTCAATCATAGTTGTGTCCAAATAGCCTCCTTCAATCCCTTCCACAATTGGGATGTAATGAATGCATCACATTTTGAGATGATCATCAACGGAACCCCATGAACCTGCAACATATCCAAGATGAATAGGCATCCCAAGACCTCTATAGATCCCTATTCCTAGATGGGTAGGAAGTGAGATGTCTCGGTGTGTCGTTCGATGATCACCCATATAGAATTGTGGACCCTTACCGTGCATGGTATCCCCATCGTGATGTCCATCGATATAACATAACATTTCCTCTTTGGTACCTCATGTCGATGTGCTAGTTCTAATTGGACCAAATTCTCGACCTTCACCTACTGACTTGATGTGGATCTCAATAGAATAATCCGAATGTAAACCCTCTATTTTTTATGGTAATTTCTCTTTCATTTTCATTTTCATTTCTTATTCTATCATAAATTACCTTAATCAAAATGAAATGATAATTCTAAAACCATTAATATAAGATAATTATATCCTGATTATGTAATATAAAACATTAAAATATACCCTATCTATCATTTATATTAAAAATTAAATTGACACCCGTGATGTTTCAAATTACAGACATCATGGGAGATGCACTTTCATTTTCAAAAAATACCATCAAGGATGATAATAAGACCATTAAATGGATTAAAACCTAACATATTGGGTATTTTAAAACAATATTACTATTCTAGAAATAACTAATACACATAATACTAAATGGTTAGAAAAGAGATCATTGTTTTCAAAAAAACCGCAAAAATTTAAACTAAAATGATCATCATAATATTTTAGCTAATGAATCATCATCATGGTATATAAAACCTCCATTGAAATATCATTTATTATTTTTTAGTATCATCAATGATATATAATAACCATTTTTCATGTCCATTAGAATTTTAAATGAACTTCCATTGATGTATAAAAATGAACTGAACTTGAATACTGTGCAAAAGAACACTCATTAATGGCAAAATTAAACTCTATAAGTAACACATTGAACCATAAAACAACTTATTAATACCATAATTAATTATAATCATGTATAAAATGTTCATTAATTTTTTGTTATTGAATATAATGTGTTTATATAGTACATTAATGTGAATAAATCATTTGGATAAAATGTAAAGTGACTTCAGGATTTCAACTCTCTTTCATTAGATTACCATCATTCACCCCATATTATTCAGGGTTATTTCATAATATCATTTATTCATAATAATATTAAAATTTATGGGATATTCATGTTTTATACATTAGTTTTTCACAAACTAAATGTTTTACAATTGATTGTTTTTTTCAAAAATCAAACCTTTTACATCTCAAGATTGTGTCCTTCAGTCAAGGTTGACGATTCTTATATCAAGTATGTTATTCAATCATTCATTTAGAACCCAGTTTTTATGAATATATGATCATGAAATAAAACCCATTAATTAACATGGGTTATTATATGTTAAATATTGATAAATATTATATGTTCCATTCCAGATAATGTAAATGTTATGATATGAGTCCTTAACATGGTTTTATATAGTGCTCATGTGCATTGGAAATTGTGAATAATCTTCTGAGAAAATTGATATACGTGTGACCATGATTATATCTTTTTTCATTACTATATATGGTTGTTAACCACTAAGAAAAGATGTTTCATTTTTATGAATTTCCAAATTCCATGGCATTCCTCAATGATTCCTCTCGGATTATGATGATATGCCTATGTTATGTCAACAATGATTATTCTCTCCCCATGTTATATTGTTTCATGTGGATATCTATCCTATTATAGTGATTTTATCTCATACCTTTTGGATGTATATCCTCAAGTGACTATTTGTTCTTTGGAGATTTTGGGGACCAATAATAAGCTGGGGAATATATACTTTAATAAATTTTTATGTTTTATTTTTTAAAAATTATGCATCGTTCTAGTTTTTTCAAGACACTAAACTATTAGATACTCGATGGGTAATGAATTTATTTTTCTTATCTTTAATGTGATATAATATTAATGTAAAAATACGGTTCAATAAAGGTACTTATTTAAAGAGTAATGACCTTGGTTTTTGTGTTACGGTATCATGGTTCTGATATTCATGAGACACATGAGAGGGAGACAACGATGTGAGAGTAGTGGCCTCATATTTTTATCATGAAGTATTATAAGTACTCTTAGTTTGAATAGAACGTTCCTTTGGGTGGAAATTTATAACACCGTATAACTATTTTCATGATTTAATAAACCTATCATTTAATAATTGTTTCACTATTTTTCATTTAGGTTTTTTTTCGGAGAAATTTTTAAATTTTTGGATGTTTATGTGTGCGTTCACGGTTAGTTCATTGTTCTACAAAACTATGGTCCCTACTATCGAAAACTATAGAACCCAATTAATGGGGGTTTTAAAATTTGGCTAATGGTGTGACGGAATTTTAATACACTTAGTACATACCCTTTAGATCATTTAAATTATATGGAATACTCAGGCATACTTTCTAGACTAACCATGCAGCCCTTCCCAGATTATCGTGGATACATGTTTTTTATTCCAATGTTATGTTTTAAAATTTTGAAACCCCACCGTTAGGTCTCTCAAAGACCTGCACTACCTAAAACTGATTACTCTCTCCCAGAGATCTCCCAATATAACATTTTTTACCATCATCAACCATCCCAATGTAGATCTAACCATAATTGATGATTGTCGATACAATCTCTGTTACTTTCCTTTTCGCAATCAATATATCCCACTCTATCATTTTTTCCTTCTATAGTTTCCATGATTTCCTTCTCTACTGAAGGATCTAATACCCTATATTTATTATCTTGGATCTATATTTGATTCCAAGTTTCCATTTTTTATCACCATAAGTGAATACTAATTATCATTTGGTGTTTTGTGTGGTAGTGATCTAATACCCTATATTTTTTTTTATAAATAATAAATATCATGATTTAATTTCAATTGTTGATTAAAATTGAAATTCTATTATAAATGAAATTTTGATCAAATGATTGATCAAATAATCCATTTCCATTGAATTGGGGAATTTGTATTTGATTTTTTTTTGAATGTTATTCGGAAAACCTCAAATTCCATTGAATTGGTGAGTGATTATAAAATTGATGGAAAATCTTGGAGATTTTAATTATGTAATTTAAATTTTGAAATTGATTTAAATTGTTTCAATTACAATATTGAATTTAAATATGGGGTTTAATTGTGAAATTGAATTTTTTTTCAATTAATATTATGGAAAATTGGATTAAAATGGTTTTGATAGAATCCTTTAGGATTTAACTTGGAATGAGGGATGTTTTTATTAAAACCCCATAATGGTTTTTTAATTAATAATGGAATTTTTGAAATGTAAGAATTAGATTTCGTTATATATTAAAATTTATTAAAATAAATTTCCCACCATTGATTTTTACTTCAACACACATAAGTATTAGTATTTAGGGGGTTATTTGGGTTAATAAATATATGATGGGAACTCCATATAATTGGATTGATGATTTACAACACTAACATAATGTATTTGGGGAAAATTATTCCACATTAGGATGTTTATGGGTCCTCTATGACCTGTTTCATGAGACATGTGTACACATTGTCGTTATCATTATATATGTTTGTGAGGAATCAATAATTATGAAGTACCATAGATCATTGTCGATGACTATGATTCTCTCTTATTTATATTTTATAAAAACATTTGTGCCCCTATTTATAAAAATTTATACAAGGGTCATGAATTTATATCAATATATTTTTTATAAAAGTGCGAGTTAAGAGATTTTTTAAGTGATTCCATCATCTGAAATGTAAAGCGTGATTTTTTTAAATATTATTTTGAAATGAAATAAATGTTTATTTAAAATAGAATGCCCTTTATTTTTTTAATTAAATGAAGTATTTTTATAATGTAATAATTGGAGTTACCCAACTATGATTTTAGATCACACACTATATGTTACTTATAGTGTTTGTATATTATTTTCTTACTTCACTTCTAAAATTCTTGTGGGGAAATTCATTCGCACATTCATTTTTTTTTATTCTTGGGACTGGTATCCAACCCGGGGGGATCAGGAACACCCTTCGAGTATTCTCAATGCTGTCTCTATTATCAGGTTACTAGGGTACCCAGATCATTAATAGAACTCTTTCTATTTTTAGATGAGGTAGGTCTATTCACAAAACCCCCTGGGTAATATTTCTAAAATTTCAATGAAAATGATGAACAAGATTTATTTTCCCAATTTTTATTCTTTTACATTAAAATCAAAGAAAAGATAGGTTTTGAGAATCTAATTTGGAAAAGGTTACCACTAGCTCTTTGACATAAGTATATATATATTTTATTCTAGAAAACATTATGGATCATTTATTCCTCGTAAATATACCCTAATTGAAATAATCACATAATTGTATCACACTCAATAGGTTATATTTAATCCCATTATAAAATAAAATATCATTTGAATTATATTTTTATGATTTGAGGTCTAGTATTCAGATTGATTTAGTTTTAAAAGAGAAATCCTTAAAAATGTACCCAAAAAACCATTTTGAGTTTTAATATGTTTCATGATATTTGTATCTCTAGTCCGTTGTGATTGTTACCCATAATCAAGAACCTGTGTCTTACTCCTATTAATGTTTTTGATTTCCACATTCACTAACAAGGACATCATTGAAATCATATTATTTTGATTTAGAATTTATCCATATTAATTTGTTAATAATCAAAAAATCAATATCAGAAATTAATCTACAAGGATTACATTACCATAACATCTTCATTAAATATCATAAAGAGAGTCAATCATTTTTTTGGAATCTCAAAAAATTGATTATATATTTTCTTATTTCTCATAGGTTTTATGTTGTTCTTATTTTAAGGATATCACTCCATTAAATCAATCCCTCTATAATTTAATGGAGGCGAAAAACTATTTCACTAATAGAACTCTTTATTATTGATTACTATAAAATATAAATATTATATTTTTTATTCTTCTTTTCCATCAATGTCTTATGTCTCTGTACCATGTTCTTCTTGTTTTCTTAGTGATTCTTTATCATCCATAGAAAATTAATTTTGGAAAAAATCCTATTTAAAATTTTAGAAACATAAATAGTTGTATGATTATTTTTTTAATCTTCATATAATATCTATAAATTTATTTTATAATAAGAATTATTCACTAGGAAATAATTTTACATTTTCATAAACAACTAGTTTATATTATAGCAGAACATGGTAACCACACTTCTATATAGTCTAAGATGTATCATCCATCACATAACCTGTTTTTTCTTCATCATCAATATTTTATTTTTCATTCTCAACCTTGATACACCTTGATACACTTATTTGTAGTTCATATTTTTTATTTAAATTTACTTTTTTTAATCACACTTAACATTCTATCATTATTTTTAGTTTTTAAATTAATGACATTTATTTATTACAATTGATAATTATATTTACTATTTAGACCTTCATTAACTCTATAATGATACCAAACCACATGATTTAATGATTTTTTATAATTATTATGATTTATTTCATTTCAAAAAATACTTTGAGATCATTCAACTGTATGTGTTTAGTGGAGGACTAATCCTAATATAAGACACTATATGAGAACTCATATTTTGATTCAAAATTAGTGATCAATTTGATTATTTATCAAGTGCATTAAATTTATTAGTAATAGTTTGATGAGGATTTGTGTATATCATATTATATAAATATACATTCATTTTTTCTTCATTGTAAAATAACATTTTCTTTATTTAATTATCATGGATTCGTAATAAACTATATATATTTATTTTCTATGAGCCCTCTCTTCATCATCCTTATATTCATATTATATAATCTTATTTATATTTTGGTTAAATTAGTATAACATAAACATATGTAATGCTGTTTAGTAGAGATTATTTTTAATGTTATTTATTAACTTTTTAGTTTTAGATATAAATATCATAACCATTTTTTGATTCCAATTACATTAATCATCTTAATATATATCACTACAGGTTTCAATGAAATACTATTGATCCAAAAAATTATTATAGATTTGAATTATATTATTCTATTATCATTATTCATAAAAAATTTATAATTATTTATCACATAATTAATAATATAAATATCTATCACATCAATGGAATGATCACTAATGTTATTTATAGGTAAAATGTTTGTGTAAACATTTTCTTGAATGTTTCTCATTAATTTTTTGATAACATTAAAATATATCACTTTTTCCTTATAAACAAAGATTTTAATAACAATATCATTCTCCATGTATAAATAAGAATAAATAATCTCATATTCATCCATTTATGCATCTTCAAATGTAACCTTCCAAATTCTATGTTTGACTTCCATAATCTTATCATTCCCTTCGTCCGTGATTTTTAGATTATCCCACGTCACATAAGTAGTGTTGATCCCTATAAAATTAGTGTAAATTTTTCTTATTTAACATAATATAATACCATTTTAGACATTCCAATAAACCATAATGATTATTATTTTTTCAATGTTAACTTGATCGTATATATCATGAGGAGTAAATGCCACAATTCATCATTACTAACCTCCAGACTGTGTGATTGTTGGTATGAAAAAATTCAATTTATCCACCCAAAAAACTAAATCACACTAAAAATGGGTATCCTATTATTTTAAATGATTTTATATACATTATTTATTATGAATATAGGATCTATTAGGTAACATTTATTTTACTTGATCTAACCTTAAGTTCCTATAACATGTAAAATACCATTAGGGTGAATCGTTAACCCACAATGGTTGATAATTTTTAATATTCACTCATAATAAATACTCTATCCCCAATTGAAGTCTTAATATCAATGAATGCACAAGAAAAAAGGTAATATATGGTTAATCACCAATGTGAGGGACCTCTCTTTTCTGGGATAATAGAGAGATCTGAGACAAATATTGTCTCTATAATATGGTAATTATTATATAATAGGTGAAGTGTTCTCTCTTGAATAATTCTCGGAATAAAATTATAATAAAAATTACGTTAACTATATATGGATGAACATTTAATGAAAAAAATAGAGGTTACACAGTTTATAATTGTAAAAGGAATCACCATGAATATTAACAAGTTCCTTTTACTGGTGAATAATAATAATTCACTTCCAAAGAGATCAATGAAAATAAAAATATCTCCATTTCAATTGACATCAGTGATGAAAATAAAAACAATGCAATATCAACCAGTCTTCCTACCCTCTTTAATTCATAAGAATTCCATCATGATCGTGATAATGCGTGCATGATATGATATTTGTCTTTCACATTATAAAATATATAGATGAAGAGTGACTAAAACTATATTCTTTTAAAAAATAAGAATTACCAAATACACTATAGGATTATCATTTTTAAAATTTTATATCTTAGATTCAATAGATCATCAATATACATGTTTATCTAAACCCTCTATCAATTCTAAAACTTATTTCTAATATTCATTTTCTTCATTATATTATAAAAAATCATGAATATGATTTTTATTTTAAATTAAGGAAACCAATATGTCTTTCAAATTATATAAAATATCTCATAATAATATAATCATTAACTACGATAAAACATATGAAATTTTGATTTTTCAATCCCATAAAGATATCTCATTATCCTATTAAGTTAATCTTTATTTAAACACTTATAATACTCACTTTAATCTCAACTAGTATCATGGAATCTCATAAATACAATGATATCTAATATTTATGAAAAATATAAAAAACATTTAAATATTTTGAATACGTTTGAAAATTTTAATTTGGTTTTCATTCATATTTTTTGGTTAACACTAAATCAATCTTATGACAATCCACATGATTTTATTATAAATATGGAAATATTTGAGTTTTATCACATAGCACATCATATTTTATGAATATTTGACTGAAATATAATTTTTTGATATTGATAGATTGACCTTAAGAAGTCCCCATGCTCCATATGATTATTAAGAACCCTATAGTACGTTATATTAAACCTCAAAAACATTAAAAACAACTCAATGTTCACTTTCCATTGACATTTTCTAAATATAAAACTTATGGTTTTGATATTAATTCATCTGATGATAGAAAATTATCATTTTGAAGAGGTAGATCAATCCTCATTATGTTATAGAACAATTTTAAATATATTAATATATAATATTGATACTTAGTAGATCAAACATATAATTATAGAGTCATATTGTAAATTTTAATTTTACTAAACTATTTTCAATAGAGTATCCAAAAGTTTCATTGGAAGACAATACAATGATATTTGGAATTTTTATATATACCAATTTTGTTAAATCTATCTATATCTTTAACAAATCAAATTAGATCCTCCATAAAAAATCATCAACTATATTTAAGAAAACAAATCCTTCCATTTTATTAATCAATATTTTGTACATTCATCTCAAAGTTGAAAAAAACACCACAACATCAAATATATTTAGTAATTTAGTATGAATATAGTTTAATTAAATCCAATATTATAATTAATGTATGGGAGAATAGAATGGGTGAATAAAGGACACTTTTGATCCTATATAAGGTCTATAAAATTTACATTGATCAATGTAATGCAAGATGGTTTATATAGTGGTATAAGGACCTAGGTCGGTTAAATTTTTCAAACATGTATGTACCTGAATTTTACATTGTCTTAATATAATAAAGGGTTATGATTATTAAATTAATGTTCCATTAAATGAATTTAATTTCATTTCATCTATTTTTTCAACAATTAACAGATTTAGAGGCATGATAGTGAAACAATATAGTTTAGGTAAGTGGGGTGTAATATGTCATTTTTGTGGACCATCAGTATGATACTACAACTGAGGAAGAATATAATATGATACAAATCTATACATTTTATTATTTCAAATAAAAAATTTATTAGGGATCTTATTGGATCTTTTGAAATAATGGTGACCAGAGAATATTTTGATTTTGGTCAGACTGATTAGTGCATGAGTTGACAATTATATTATTCTATATTTTATTTCTTTTTATGGAGTCTAGAATAAAAATATATCACTTTATTTCTGATATTATTAGGCTTTAATGGAACAATATTACAAATATATGAGTATATTTTTTCTATGTTCTATTCCACAAAAATAGAGATGGAATAGTGATAAGAATCTCTCACCTATATTTAGGTCATTATAAATATATGGAATATTCTTGTATTAATCATAAAAAAAGATATTTTATCTTGATGTCAATTCAAATAATAATGTAGTAACGTTCTATTTTTTGGAGGAATTACATTGATAAATTCAGTAGTCACTCACTAATTTTTTATAGTAAATATATATTGTGGTACTGAAAATATAATAGTGTATTAGAAGACAATAAGAGAATATGTATCTCTTTAGAGAAATGTATTTTTAAAATTTTAATGGTATGAAGTATAGATGAATTTTATTGTTTGTTATGATAGTTTATGTATCAATTTTTAGAGATTAACTATATTGTGTCTTCTCTATTTTGACTACAGTTATCTATTAATTGTATTCTACCAAGTGTTTTTGTGTAGGTCGTTATTTTTGCTGGCAGATAATTAATTATAAAATCAAATTTATATCCATTCTCAAAGGGTCATGTGATGATAATTTTTTAACAATTGAGAAACCTCATAGAACAACCTATAAATTTATTGATAAAATTTTTCTCTATAATATATCTAAGTGTCTCATTCAAGTATTATTTAAATATAAAATGTAATCATCAAATAAGAAACATGAATTTTATTTTAAGTCATCAATATCCAACATCACATAAAAAGTATAAAAAAACTGTGAAATTACAATTTTAAAATTGAAAAAAAATCATAACTAATTAAATAAACTAGAAATAATCATTCAAATTAAACATGGTATCTAGGAATTATCACTTTTGAAAAAAAAACTATAAAATAGAAAAAATCATATAAATTTATCCATAATTATTATAAATAATCACTAAGAACATTGATGGTAAATTTATGTAAAGACGTATAAAATGAATTATTGGGATATATAAAAAGTGCAAACCCATTTTCACAATTGTGAATAATTTTTTACTATTATTAATATTAGTAAATTATTCCAAGTAGAATTTTTTTGGGGATTTTAAAAAATTGGATAAACAATAAATAACCCAAATAAAATTTGTATATTTAAATATTTATAGGAAATTAAATAATTTCCACTATTTTATGATATAAAATATTTATAAGTGCAAATTTATAATTAATCATTTTTGGATTATTTTAAAAAAATATATTAAAATTAATAAATTAATAATTTTTTTAATATAATGAAGCTCATTTCATAAATTGATAATTTAAATTTAATAAGGGATAGTTTTTTGTGCTTTTCAGAAAATTATGAATCATTAATAAATGTATAAAATACAGTTATTTTTTATATCATATGGTGTATGAAATTATAATGATAAAAAAATTTCCCATTAAATAATAAAATATCATAGATGATTGAATATTGAATTAATGTATAAAATAGTACATTTAAATATAATTTGATTAACTATTAACTTATATATGAAATTTGAAAACCTATATTATACTGTATTATAATAAAAATAATGTTATTATATATTAATAATAAATAAATTATTCTTATTGTACCATTTGATAATGAATTACTTTAAATTTAAAAGTATATAAATTTTTTCATTAAATAACATCAATATTCCAATGAAATTTTGTTATTCATTTCATTCAAAGTAATTAGAAAAATATTGAATATTTTATTAAATAGAACATCACTCTAATTTGTTAAATAATGAAAACATCCTATATTGATTCAACATCACTTAAAAACTCTCTTGCATGACAATTATTTAAAAAATAGTACTCATACATGCCCCAATCTGATTTTTAATTTCCAGTCCAATTGGATGACCAGTCCAAGAATCCTTAAATTTTAATCCAAATAATAATCCTATACATTGGTAAATTTCCACATCACTATTAATCTATGTTCTCATTCTCATATTAAAACTCCATAAGCAAATATTATAAACTAATAATCTGATTACAATATTATAATAAATAAATATAACTACAATATTAATTTTTTTAAAATTTTCATATCTTGATATTATTATTAAAACCACCGTTCACACCATATTATGTTTATAAAACCTTTATGAAAAAAATATTTTTCATCTATCACTTAGTATTTAAATTTTAAAAACGTTTTGATCAAATGGTGATAAATTAATTGTCATAGAAATTTGTGTACAATAATATTATGTTTTAACATAGTAACGATATTACGAATTTTTAAAATAATACAACACAGTTAGGTTAATTTAATAAAAATATTATAAATGGGAATAAAGTTACTATTTATTAAAATATGAACCACATATGTATCTAGACATTAGATTCAACTACTACATGAAACATTACCATTACACTAACTCAACACATGTAACTAGGGGATGAGTACTATTGAATGATATAAATATAACAATAAAAACGAGGGACCATGAATACAACATCATAACTATTGAAAAATACAACACTAAATATAATAGATGAATAAAATATATAAATTAAAAGATAAAAAACTAAAAATAATCTATATATTAGTTGAAAATTAATTTATAATCATTATTTACTATACATGATGTCCTAAGAGGAAACCATATTATGCCTCACTATATTTAAGTGAGTTTTTAAAAAAAATTATACCATTTAAACTATTCCTTCTATAATTTTTCTTCTAAATATTATAATTTTTATATACTCTATTTTATTACTTTTTCCCAACTTTTAGACTCTTCTTTATAAGTACCTTTATTTTTCATGTTTTTTATTTTATTTTTGTGAAATAAATACTCTTCAATGATATGTTTAAAACAATTCAAAAAAATTTCATCCTCTCCTCAAAATTTGATTTATGTTTCCTCTATCTTTAAATTTACATCCCTAAAATATCACATTTCATAAAATTAATATTTTTAAAATTTACATCCAGTAACATAAGTTTATATTTTGATTTCATAATAAATATAAAACATAATTATTGTATACATTATAGGTTCATGATATTTTTTATTTTCATTTCTGATGACCTGTCTATGTTTATTATAGATATAAAATTTATCCTTCCAAATGGAACACATAATCAATGATTGTTTGGATGGGATGAGAGGGAATTTAAATCATTACACATATTAATCAATTAGTTAATTATAATATCTCATGAGGTACCAAGTATGATGAACAATAATTTATCCGATTACAATTATGTTATAACGTTGTTGTAGGGGTCATTTTTTATTTTTTTAAAATTGAGTTAATTTATTGAAATATTTTAATTATTCTAAATCGATAGATTTTCATAGGATATAAATCCTTATAAAAATTACATTTATATTACTACAAATTATTATTTACTCTTATGATTCCATTTTTGATGAAATCTATATTTCATGGTTACATTTGTTACAACATATAGGCAATGCATTCTCACCCCTTAATATATATCATTAGGATATCCCATAGAGTTATATAATCATTATGAAAACTATTATAATATATAGATTATATAGATAAACTTTTTTGAATTTTCTTATATGTCTTATTTAATATAATGATTCCATATTTCCTCATTATTTATAATTTTATTTGTTTTGTATTTTTATAAATTTGTATGATATTTTATGAATGAGATTTGGGTCATTTTTTTCAGTGTCTATCAGGGTATAGTAATATATATATAAGTTTTTAAATCCTTACAGGATATTCACAAGAAACAACCAATATGGAAACATATAATGTAATGAGATATGATATATATGTTAATTAGGTGTTATTAATACAATGTTCCTAGATTTCCATTTATATGCTAAATAATTTTAATGTTAACATCTACTACATTATTTTATTATTTTAAATGGTACAGAATTGGACGAACCATGTCAATAAAAAATACCTTTGTAAATGTAATAATTTCTTGAATTATATGCCTAATATGATTTGAGATAATGTTGAAAATCCAATGAAAGATCTTTCTCTGCGGACCAATTTTATAAATAAATGCACAAACTCTATGGAGGTCCCTATTTCTCACATTAATGAATATTTGTATTTGATTCATTTTTTTCTACAAACATATACATCTATTTGGGGATCTATATAACCCATATATCATTGTTAAATGTGAATATTCCATTTTTAATATAGTTTATCATTATTCAATACTATCAAATGAGAAATTTTTATTCGATAATATTACCTATATGGACAATCTAATTGGTAGTGGACACTTATTAGGAATTAAATGACCATGGATGGAATCATCTAATATAATTGGTATAAATCCAGAAAATATTTTACAATATATACCTTCATCATTAACTCTTTGTAAATATGAAAATTTCATTTATTGGGATGATATGAATAAACTATGACCATGATTAGTGGAATAAAGAAATAAACAATAGGATTTCATGATATAAATATTGCATTATAATTGGAATCAAAATCATGGTTCATTGATTATTTAAAAAATTAAGTTAAATTCTTCTAAATGCTATAGTAATTCATTGATTTAATAGTTAAATGAAATATTTAAATGTTCTGTTAATTTTGAAAAGGATATTTTGTAATCTCAATGGTCTCATAGAGTTAGAGATCAAATATAAGGATTAGATTGTAACTCGAGATATTAAATAGAAAAACATTATAGAGTGAAGAAGATTAAAAAACACATATGTCATAATAATGAAATTAATAATCTAGAAAACAAAATTAATGAAAATGGGAAATAATTACTATGTGGATGGAATGAATTTTTTAAAATGACATTCTGAGGAATAGAAAGAAAAGTCATTTGATATAAGATGATAATTTTATAATAATTCCTCTACCAATGGTCCAATGATTCAACAATACAAAATATATACACTATAGAAAAATATTCATCAAATCATATGGTTGTTTAGGAGTACTAAAAAAATTGCCCCTCAAATCCAAGGTATCACTGATGAGTTATTCTATCTAAAAAACTGATGTGGATCATAAGAATGAATTTTTGATATGTATAATTTTATTTCGTCCAGAATAGTTAATTTCCAATTTAATATTAGTTCTACACAGTCATTAATATCTTGATTGTTTAATAAATGTATTTTAACTTCAAATTAATGTGTTTTGGTTGTGTTTTTTGTGTATAAACCAAGAATTTTATTCATTGTATCTGAACTGTATTTCCCTCCCAAAATTATAATTTATCAGATGCATCACATAACCAATATTATTCATATAAATTTGGTATAAATATAAGATTTTATCGAAATGTTGTATTATTACATTATATTGAAAAAATAGTAACTGTTATAGAGGTAAATCAATTTCCATATGCAAAACCATCCATTGATATTAGACAAATAATTTTTGAATTATAAATATATAATGAAAAATCCTTATCAATAAAATATATTATTTTTTATGTAGAATAATATGATGAAAATATTACTAGAATTCTTAAAAGGATCAACACTGATATAATTTTAATTATAATGGAATTTTTTAATTGAAACATGAAAGATTTCCATTTTCCCCTCTTTATTTAGAGGGAAATTTCCATAAAAACAAATATCAAGAGATCAACCCATGTCCAAGAGTCACTAAATAATGGCTACATAGAACTAGAAGGTTGGAATAAGTAAATACATGAAAACCTAGATAGGTTGTTTGTATGCCTTCCTGATTCACTATGTGGTTCCCAAGTCCAAATTATTATGAATGATAGTCTAATGGGTTGTTTTATTGGATAATACTTTCTCAAAATATCATGATAAATTATAAGTATCATAATCCATGATTTGATGACTTGGTTGAACATCTACATGGGTATTAGTAGATTTGAATGGTCGATTGTGAAATATGATATCATCAATTGATGGTGAATTTAGTGGATAATTCGTAGACTACCATTCACGTAAGATATAAACATTATGATATCAAACTGATCACCATAAAATTCAATAATTCTTTAATAATATTCATTAATATAACAAATATATTATTTAGTGTTTCTTTCAATGATTAATTTGGTATTTAAATGTGATATTCCCATAAAATACAATACCTTGGATGAATATTGGAATCACATGAGTATAATGACAAAATCATTATAGAATGAGAAATTTTGGTCAATGTACATTAAATTTAAATTCTTGATGAGGAATTCAAATTATTGAGACATGTAATCAAAACAATGGAGATATCATTTGGTCCAAAAAATTATAATTCAAAAGATGATTGGACTTAAACAATATATGTAATATTTATTATTGGTTTCATGAGATTATTTAGTTTGGATAAATGGTTATTGGGAAATTTATATTGATTTTCAAACCCTTTATCAATGAAAAATCATAAATTTTAATTATATATAAATATATATATGAATAGATATTCAATTAGTTGAATAACATTATAACCACTAGATGTGTTCTTTAATTACACCGATATGGGTTAGATTTTCTATATATATGGTGTTTTATAAAAATGGTCATCGTGTTTTTATTCTCGAAATATTATAAAATGACTACATATTATGCAATATGGGGAATGATTAATGATAGAAATTTTCGAATGAAGTATATATTATTGGATGCAATAATCTTCACAGTGAATATTTCATGATATTATCAATATAATGAGAGTTTTGAAAATAAATTGATCAGTAGATTCAAAAGGGAATATTTAGCATGAATGAGGTTAGCATTCACATAAAATATGCTTATAGATAATCATGTTATATGAATACTCAATCCATAACAATTCAACAATGGTGAATAAATTAACATGTGTCCTTATTATTAATGATCAACAATAAAAATCCTTGATGTGGATTTAAAATGTCATATCTACTCATTATTGAAATTGGTAGGTATTTAAATAACACTAGGGGGAAAGGACATACCATTATCAAATGATATATAAACTATATATCTTAAACAAGATTAATGAATATAATGGGATTATGTAGAGATAATATAAAAATATGATGTAAAAAAGGATAGGGATGCCTCAAAGATCAAAATTTTCAATGATGGTGTTGCAGATTTGGGACACGCTAATTACTATATTCAATAAATAATTTGAAAAAAAAATGTATTAAAGTATTCACATTGATTAAAAATAATTAAGATCCAATTATAATAATGTTTTATAGATATATCTGATATAAATTCACATGTGACAATATGAATAATGATTCGGGTCAATAAACATTAGAATGATTGGTATGCAGAGAAGTTAAGGAATGGTGGAAACAATAAATGGCAATGAAACAACTATAAATTTAAAAAAATTCAAACGAAGAATTTTTTTGATTATAACATTGGAATCTCCAAATAAAATATATGAAAAGACTATATCTATTTTTTGGATTATTTTACCAATACTTGTACAAAATTTCAATTTATAATGGATTCCCACATGATCAACTAGTGAAGATATACATTGAAGTTTTTTGTGGGGTTATATCAAAGTCCAATATTGATTGTATCCAATTGGGATATCAGGATTACCTTGATGTTCATTGAGTTTAATATATATTACATGTATAAATAGTGTGACATCATTACTTCATATAACACTTGTATAATGTCAAATTGAAATAATTATCCAGACACTAGATGATATATTATGATATCCCACTATGAAATTGAAAGTCTAGGATCAACATATTTATAATGTCAAGTCATCATAAAAAACACCTTCAACTAAAATAAGAATATGGAGCATAATGAATAACTTTATTGGAAGTATTGTAGGACTCTAAATCATTGTGATGAATTCAAATTTAATTATATATTGGAATAATACTATTTGTTGAAATGGAATGTTAATTACAATCCACTTTGTAACACATCGTTGAAGTATGATGTCGGTAAAATGATTATGTTGGTGATGATAAACAAGACATATATATTGATGTTAGATATATTGTGCTCATTCACATATCAATATAAAATAAATTCATGGTGTTTGGTAAGATTTTAAATCAAGGTCCCAAATACACTATCTCCATTAAAATTATAGATTTTATAAGTCCTAATTAATAATAACTATAACATCCACGAAACATATGACTACTACATTATGTGTTTTGTGTATCCCTATTGAGTAAGTATATACTATATCTCTCAATTGAACATAATATCTATGTGATGTATATTTACCATTACCTCTCTAATAAGGGGTATTAGGTCAACATATTATATCATAGATTGTTTAATAAACAAAACAAGAAATCTCACATGGTAAATATAATTTTTAATAATAATAAATACATATAAGAAACATATGAACATGGGGATGTAATTGAATAAAATATCCATATCAAATTTGAACTCACTTTTCAATTTGAAATTTCAATTAATATATTTCTATAATGGGTAAATATATAAAAGCATGTTCTTTTATAAATGTAATCTTCCAAACTTACAAATATAAATGGGTTTCAATTTAGTTTCTTTTAAAAAAAAATACATATGAACATATTGAGAAAATTGAATGATATTTTACGTGTTAAAAATATAATATTAAATATAATTTATAAATACACTCAATAAATTTGAAAATAATATAGTTTGAAAAAACAAAATTATATAAAAAAAAGAAATTTTATATATTAATCATGGTAGTCTCATAGAATTTTCACACCTAATGCCAAGCAATAAAATCTAAAATAAATATTTAAATACACTCAAAATATAATAAATTAAAAATAAATCATAATGTGTAGAATTTTATTGAATGATCAATGACGGGAAGTAAGGAAATTTATAGGAAGAATAAACTCAATATGATTATCTAAAATAGTTATATACTATTGGTAATAGTAAAAAATATTTTATAATGGTAAAATATCTAATAAATAATGTTTTACATGAGTTAAATATTATATATTATCAAAACATAAAACTATTTATTATAATATATAAATGAGAATATTAATAAATATATTTCTTATTAAATTTTAATGTATTTAATAAAACAATGAATTTATAAATAAATATTTCCATATAATAATTTCATAATAATGTTTTTTTCTATAAAATAGACATTATTTTAAGAATCCTACAATGAAAATTACCTCATGGATAATTTTTTTAAAAAATAATTTTTGTCTAATAGTAAAATTTTATTTCTATATGGTTCATGTTTTAAGACATCGTAATGGTGAAAAAATGTCATACTAAATTATAATCTTTTATGGATGACATATAAAAATTTATGAGAAAAATATTATGTTTGATACCAATATGTTGAACTTAAAAACATATACTTTAAATATTAAATTCTAATATATATATTATTATAATGAAAATTAATTTCTGATTCATAACTATAAATTATATATTCCAATGACACCGATCTATTTAAAATGTATTCAAATAAAAAATTTATTCATTTTATAATAAAAAATGTTATTTGTTGTAATAATAATTTATTATATATAATAATCTACTAAAATATAATCACATTCAAGATTTTCTTCAAATCTACAATTCCTAAAAAATATTCCCCTCCTCCTATTATTTCTTTATACATGAAAAATCCCTCCTAAGATAATGATATTATAAAATTCCTCCCCAATCACCACTCACTACGTGTCCTATGTTATACTCTCATTAAAAGTGAACTAAAAAAATACCTAGAGGGTAATCCCAGGAAGCAAACCGAATGAAGTTGTGTTTTTTAATAATAATTCTGAGAAATTATCATTCTATTATTAGACCTCATAAAAGAATTGTAATAATTTAATAAGATGAATAATATATAATATTTTCTAAATAATTATAAAACATTAATAATTAATTTATTATATTTTTTCACATTATTTGAGTAATAATAACATCACATACCCAACTATATTTTTATGCAACCTGTTTGAGAGATTATATTTTTCATAATGACCTTTATCATATATATTAAAGTTTGGGTTTAATGGGAAATGATAGTATTATTAATCAAATTAGGATATTTCTTTATTCTGGAATTTTTAAATTATCATAATTTTGTTTGTATTAATGGTAAATTATCGCAGTTAGTTTAATTTAGGAAAAAATTATTTTTTGATGAATTCTTATCCAACTAATACAATTTTAAATCATTGATGTAAAGGATTATAAATTAATATAATGGGATTACATGGAAATACCCTATAAAAAACTTTTAACATCAGGATCCAAGGTATGAAAACTAGATAATGATATCAACCTGCTTATGGAAACATTGATCCATGAAACAATCATCTCAATAGTTGACTAACATAAAAGGGAATGATATATTTTTTTATTACTATAATGACTAAAAATATTGATATATATATAAATTTATTATAATTAATTAATCAAATTAAAATGATTTTTAATAGTTTATTGGATGTATCAATGTAATGATGGGCTCTAGGTAACTTATTCTTTAAAAATAATAATTAATTTTTATGTATTGTTTCACTAATTGTATTCCTCTATCATATTCCTAATATATTTTCTACTTCAATACATACGGTGTCAAATTTTGTAACACCCCAAGGTTTTCTTAAAATAAATTGAAATTTATGAATCATTGTTTTAAGTATATAATTATAGCTATCATTTAAACATAATTTTACCACATATAGTTTTTGAATATTGAAGAACAGTAATCTACAATTGTTTTTAGTAAGTCATTTGGAGTCTAATGGAACATCCTTTTTTTGATGAACTACAACATACACATATGAATAGTTATATGAATAGTAATATGACCATAAGGAATAATAAATTGTGTTATAATTTTATTTTATTAAGGCTTTATCTTAATGAGATCTTGGTTAATTTTTCAATTTGATATAAAAGTAGTTATAGTTTTTAAATTATTAATTTTTTAATTAAGTATGATTTTACGTAATAATTAAATTAAGAATATTTAGAAAATTATTTTCCAAAAATGGAATTCATATTTGAATTCTACACATTGAGAAATGGTAAGGGTGAATTTTTTTTAATTCATGAATTTACGATGAATAGTGAAATACAGTAAAATACATTATTATCAAATTATCAGTAAAATAGACTATTTATGACATCATAAGTGATGTAATACGACTTTTTTCAAACTAAAAATCCAGTATTACTATTTGGGGTCAAATAAATTATGAATATTCATATTTATGGGCAAAAATATTATAATAGTGATTAAAATAATTAAAAATACCCACTCTCCTCCACTATAAATACCACCCTCATTCCCCTCTTCCTCCCACACCTCTCAAGCCTTGAACATTACTTAAGTTATTACCAACACTCCTCCAAAGGCTCTACCCCACGTCCTAGAGCTTCTGGTCTCAAAAAAAGGTCAAATCCAATGGCCTTAAGAAGGATCTCATGGAGAAGAGATCAAGTGGTAATCATCCTCTTTTAATATTTTATCTTTTTTTTTTCATTTTATGTTTTTATTTATCATTCAATTTGGATTTTGTTGGAATATTTCATTTAATATACCCCTTAATTCCCATATTACATAATAATTATTTGAGACTCATTTTATATGATCATATTATTTTATGAAATTTTAAGAGATGTCGTTAGACTGCAGAATTTTCGTAACGGATTTCTAAAATATTATTTAATTTTGAGTTCATTATTGTTGACATTTTTTCTCACCTCCTATTATCCAAGAGGAAATAATGATCTATAATTATGTATATTCTTCATGTTCTCATGTTCATTTAAAATTCCTCATCAATATTATTCTCTTCCCCTACTTATTCAAGGAATTAGAAACATTGTCCGCGATGTTTTGAATTACCGCACTTGTGGACGATGTGCTTTCAATCTTCGTTAATTACTTAATGGATTACCATGAAAACATTTTTATTGTTAAATAATGTTATAATATATGTATTATGACTCATTCATGTTTCATGAATTATTTTGTACACATGGTTTTAATTTATATAACAAAATAAAGATGTTATTATCAAAGAACCACTAAAATGATCAAAACGAAAATCATTAATGTTTTAACATATGGATTATCCTAATTTGATAATTAAAAACAATAAATTGTATAAATTATGATTCTAAATAAATTTAAATATCATTAAATTATAATTATGGTGTTTCACTTCCAATTGAAATGAACTTCCATTATGAACCAATCTTGGAAAACACGTAAAAACTCACACAACTACAATGCATGGAACAAAATACTAACAAATAATGGGTAAAATGATGTAATGAAATGATCATAAAAGTTATTATAAAGATTTATATGTATATTTAAGATATTTATAACACTCTTTAAAACATTATACATTAGTTTGAACCATGTTTTCTGTAATAAAAACCCGAGGTAAGCGAATATTATCTTAATTTCCATTCTTTGGGTTAACCTTCAACTTCATTATTTATGTGGTATTAAAATAGTTTTTGTGATTAAAAGTGTTTCTAAAATGATTATTTATGTTTATTTACAGTTTATACAAATATTCAATCCACTATAATAAATCTCACATAAATTATATGATTTATTGAATGGGCTTTTCTTTTAAAATCATCTTTTAAAATTCTATTTTATGAGATTTCAAATGCAATGATTTTACGCAATTATTCATGCGGTATGATTGTTTTCAGGTTCTTTTTCATTGTCTATGAAGATGGGTGGGACCAATTTTACTCTCCAATTCATTTGTTATTGGTATCTTGAAGGTTGTCCGTAAGGTTACTCCATGTATAACAGTGATAGTTACACAAATTGTAAGGTAGAGATGATGGTTACAAATTATAAGGTAGTTGATAGGGTTACAAGATTATGTAAGTAATTTTACAATATAATTTTATAAATATATATATGTTCTTATTTATTTATTAAATCTTGTGTAAATATCATGTTTCATAGTGTAATTATATATATGTGAAGAGTATGTCTTTTGAATAAAATTCCATATGTTATAGGTATTCATGGACTAATGTTCTCTTTCCTTCTATTACATACCTTAATGAGATTTTGGGGGCCATCCCATGTTTTTTAAATAATTTTCATAGTTTATAATGATGTGTATTAAAAATACGGAATCCATGTTAAATGTTAAAAGAATTTTCAATGAAATCCTGTTTTAGCTTTATGGTTTTACATTTTGAAAATAATGGAAATAGTTTATATGGCATCTACTCTATAATAATTTGTAATGTTATGAATGTATTATGTCCCTATTCGCTAAATATATAAACATGAAAAGATCATCAATGTTAAAGGAAGTGATTTATTCACTAAATTAAATATTATGTAATGTAATAAGGTCGGGCTATTTTACATGTCATCATGATACAAATTTTATCTTTTGAAATAATATAAAATCGGTAAATCTTAAACAAGGGACATTTTAATTTCCATTTGTCCACTCTTCAATTATTATATAATTTTTCAATAATTTATAAAAATAGTTTCATTAATAATCCATTTTATAAAATTATGACATATTATTTAAATTTAAATAATGATGTTTTCCCTTTTTTTTAGGAAACTACATGGAAGTCAAATTTATTACACTATTTGTCTCAATGATGTAATAAATTTTATTGTAAATGGAATATTCAATGTTTTTAATTTATATATCATTTATGTTCACATATGACAAAATTAATCTTTATATTATATGTTGAAAAGAGTGAAACTAGAATTTTATAACACTTTAATTTGTGGGTAAATTCATATATCTCATTGTGTGTCATGGGTAGTTGCTTTTATTATTATTTTGTGGCCAATCTTGTGAATCTAATAAATCGTTTATGTCATGTTTTATGTTTGTTCCACATTTTCAAAGACCTCATGATTTCTATATTATTATTTTACAATTCCCATAATTACATTTTATAATGTTACTACTTATAATTCATATCTCATATGATTTAGTTACAAATGAAATTTCACAATCATGTTTACATTTATTAAAAAATATTTTTATTTTTTGACACCCCGTATTTATGTTTTTCCATAATATATTTCATATGGTGATATAATAATGATCATATATTACATATAACAATTGATTCTGAAATGAAATGTAATTTATCTTCGTAAAAAAATTCTTTTATCCTCTTATTTTCATTAGAAATGTATATGTAATAGAGAATTTAAAATATATTATTTTAATAATGTTTTAATATATTGTTAATAAGATATATGTAATTATAACTTGGATGTTTTTACTATATTTATCTCTTAGATCATTAGATCTTTATAATCATCCTCAATATTTTATAATATATAAGGGAGATTGATTAGGTAGAGGATTCCCGTGGGATGTTAATTATAATCATATAGGTTAGGAAGAGTGTGGAAAAGGTAGAGAATTAAATATATGATAACAGGTTTAATTTGTAGGGAATGTGAAATTTCACACCATGATTTTATTGTTTTTCGGAAGACATGAGATCAATTGAGTCACTATTTCATTACTCTACTACATCATATTCAATTGATTAATTAAGGAAAATTCCATTACATTATTTAACCGAAAATTATAATGAATTATACCTAAAGGAGGTCTTTATTATAATTCCAACAGTGTTAAATATTATAGTTATATGTTAGTAGAGTGCAGTATAATTTTTTATAAGTCCCAAGAAAATGTTTTGGAACTATCAATTAGTCGGATATTTTAATATTATAAGGATACAGAAATATGATGCCATCCTTGAAAGAAACTAATTGTATTTTAAATATGTATTAAATGATTATTATGATATATTATTGATAATTTTAACAAGGATGATGTGTTTATATTGTTTTTGGGGAGTAGGATCATCATGTGTCTTCATCCATCACCGGGATTAACCTTATTTAATTGATGAGTAGATTTTTGGATATGTTTAATGATAAGTTGAAGTATTTTGGGAGTTGATGATGAGTATCCAAATTATTTTTCCCAAATTGTTTTTGAAACCACCCATTTTATGTTCAATCGGTTTTGGGAATCATTTAAGTCATTTGTTGGAGGATTTCAATGTATTCTAACACTATGATTCCATCTACATTTTATAATTTCCAAATTTTTTCTTATGAGCTATTGAATAAAATATTCATTTGGTCAAATATTCCAATTTTCAGAGCTCTTGAAAAGTTTTATATTAAGGAGGATACTAATCATTGGTTTTTTATGGATAATAAACATGTGAACCAGTTGGTGGTGACGCACCGTTATTCCCTCCCAATTGATTTATTGATTTTTTATCAATTAAATTGAAATATTTATTTAAAAAGATTGATTTGTGGAATGGAATTTTCCTTATGTGGGTAAATGTTGTGGATATACCAAGGATTGAGTTTATATATTAATAATATGACCTTATGATTATTGGAATTCATTTTAGAATCATTGATGCTCTATCAATATTTTTTGATACAATGAAATTGTTATTTTATGACTTATTGGAAAAACTATTGGTTATGTTTATCAATAATATGAAAATTTATTCAAGGATGGAGTATCATGATATAAACTATTGTTATATAAAAAGGATTCTCCAAAAGAAATTTGTATATATACTATTATATAAATGCATGCAATCAAAGACCATTGGTCTTTTAAATGAGAATTTCTAATCCTTACAACATGTGGTTGTAACGGCCATCATTTTTCCCATTAATATAATTCCATGTTCTATGGTTTTTTAAACATGAAACACAATAAACCAAACTATTATATACAAATAAATAAAATAATACATAAACATCAATATCCATTGTTATAAATTTGTAACTAAAAAATTATTTATTTTATAAATTGTTTGTAACTAAGAGAAACACATTTTTTCGAAGTGAGTTTTTTAAAATTATCATCATAATTTTTATAGTAATTTTATAGTTGAATAAAAATATTCTTAATATTTATCTAAAATAAGTTCATTTCAGGTGAGTAGTTAGTAATACTAATTTACAAAATACCAGGGATTTTCTAACATTTCTTCCAAATATTCATAGTCGAAAACATATAGAAATATTTCATACCAAATATATTTATTTTAATTAAAAATAAATATATAATTGTATTGTTTTTAATTACAAGAATATAATTGATAATTTATAACCTATGTATAGTTATGTCAATAGTTTTTCAAAAGAATTTTTATTTGAAATTTATTTTTTATGAATTAAATAAAATGATATGGATTTTGAAATTAATGTATATTACTCTAAATTGAAAAAATTATGTTCCATAGTATTTTTTGGTGCCAATATTTAGAAACCATGAATATATTAGTTATCAGGGAAAAATAAAAATTTTAAATGTATAATAATTTTATAAAAATGGTGAATTTTTTAAAAATTATATCATTACGTATAAAATTAAAACTATATTATAAATTTTAAACATTTATTAAAATTAATTAACACTCATTTAATGTGATTTTGATATTATATATTATTTATAAACCATAAATATTTAAATTTCTTCCTTCTAGAATAACAATTTTTAAACACATTATATGTTTGTGTTTAAATGTTAATTTTACCCTATTTAAAAAATTACTAGGGTAAATAGTGAAAAAAGGATATGAATAATATTTAAATTCATTCAAAAGGGGTTATTTATATATTTATAAATAAAATAATTGATAATATTAATATTTTCTGAAGACTGAAAAGTGTTTAAATGACTAATATAAGATGACTCAAACATTCCAGTAACAATATCAATATTATACCTTCTTCAAATATTTTTATCAGTTTTAATTTACCACATATAATTCATTAAACAATTACTAAAAATCAATCAACTAACAAATATTAATGCCCATTATTAGTATTTAGTGAAAATTCACTTCAATGGAATTGTCCATCTTCATCACATATAAAAGGGGTCTCACATACTTAGTTATACAAAACAAATATTTTGAATGATATTTGATGATATATTGAATTATTGTTTACCCAATTTCAATTATATGACCTATATCCTATATTATCTAAAAATGAGCTTCTTTACTTCAAATCCATGACCATTTTCAATATGAAGTTTAAGGTCTCACCGTAGGTATCACACCATTTTTTACACATCATTCTTCATCATTCCTTTATAAAGTACCATGACCATATTATAATAAAATCCTCAGAATAATTTTTTTATTATATGTTATTATAAAAATTATAATCCCATTTTATATTTTCATCTATCTACAATGATAAAAAATTGTTGTTAGTGTGTTTTTGTTGATTATGATATCCATAATGAAAAAAATTATGATTTCTAACCACCACTAATAATTTAATGTATTAATAAATGTATTGATGAAAACAAATTATATAATTTGTTTGTGATTATGAATATATAATTTAATATCAAACTTTTCCACACATATTTTGACATCCCAAAACTCTAATAATGAGTTTTGCAAAAATCGCCTTAGAGAACAATTATTTTTATAAGTTTTTGAAAATTATCAAAAAATATTAGAATTATGATCAACTTTATTACAATAATAAAATAAGTTCATTATTATTTTTTATAAATATATTATTTCAAAAGAAACACCTCTATAACCATAGAAACCAATCGAGTTAGAACATGTTCATGATTGTGTCAGTTCAGGTAACAATTTTACAACGATTTGAAATTATTTAATTGATGATCATAAAAACTAAATTAAATATATTATTTTTTAGAAATATTTTAAAAATTTTAAAAATTGTTTCATGAATTGGTCCAACAATATTCAAATCCTTAATTAATAAAACACTATTATTCAGATTTTAATCACCAAAAAATACATTTTCCGATTTCATTTTCTTGGAAAAATATTAATCTAATCATGGACTGATGTTTAGAAGTCGTAAATAAGTATATTTTATCCATTAAAATAAAAAAACTATTGAAAAAATAAATTGTAATGGATTCGATACCACACATACAAAACTACTAAAAATAATGAAAATTAAAAACACTCTTTGTTGTAAAATTTGAAAAATTATATAAATATATATAGATGAGGATTATAGATGGACATTCATTATACGTGGTAATAAGAATAAATATAGTTCTGAAATTTTTCGTTCAGTTATATATTCTAATAATAAAATATCATAGAATTAATCTATCTGAAAATGGAAATAATATGATGGTTCCCATCTCTTTTTTTAGTTCATTTAGACGTGATTACGTTAGAAACCATAATTATGTTTGTATTGTGTAGTAACTACCCATTTTATTTTTTCATATCATTATTCTCTTCTATTCTATAAGAATAATTTCTCTATTTCATTTTACCCTTCTCATGTTGATTAGGTTCCAATTTTTAAATTCTATAAGTGTTTTACTTTAAAATTAATCTTTATTGGAGAATGTTTTAATATTATTTATTAATTTTATATTTTTATGGATTATATAATACCCAAATATATATTTTTTCATAATTGATTAATTATTTCATGTTATTTATATATTAATTTTAATGTAAATCTTACAATATCTTTTAATTCTATAATTTCATATGGTTTAACTATTTCTTTCTATCAAATTTTAATTTCTTATGAAATGTTTATATTATACTGCATGATGAATTTATGATTATATAAATACTAAAACAATTTACTTTTTAGAAATTAAATCATTATATTTAATGATTTAATTTTTTATTATATTTATTCTCTCAAGGGTTATTGATTCATGATATGCCTCGGTTTTAGCTGTTTCATCCAAATAAACCCTTCTTTGAGTCACATGTTCATTTATGTACCTTATTTAACATAAATTCTGTGTATAATTCCAATGTTATATTCTATAAAAATTTTTACTCTTAATAATGTTATTTTAACTTAATATTCAATCTCACTAAATTTTATGTGGGTTTTATTATGAAATTTTATAAGCATTAATTGTTTTTATCACAAGTTTGTATCTTAGCGTGATGTATTGTTTTATTCACCTAATACAATTTATTTTTTGTATATAATTATAATTTGATATTTTATATCACGAATAAAATTTCAACCATGGTAATTTCTATTTAATTTGAATCCCCATCATACATATGTATTTTATTTAAATAATTATGTAGTAAAAACTTATTTTCATGTTTTGATTATCTTCATTAGGTCACAATCATTCATCCATGTATAATATCATTCATTTTTGATATATTCTAATAAAATATGATTTTTGGAAATATTAAATATTATTTTCTTGGTTAATAATATATAGAAAAAAATGTATTTCCTCTATAATTTCAATAATATGTTAAAATAAATTTCAGTTATGAATAATTCAAAATAATTTTTTTTATTACATGTAAATATTTTTACCCACACTAATTTTCTATATTCTATAGTTTACAATAGAAAAATTTTATTTCACATTAACAATTTAATCAACTTATTTCATTTTTTCATAAACTAGTCCAGATACCATGGATACTCTGATACCCGAGTTGGATCTAACAAGTTCGAATGGGTGTTCTCATTCTATATAGGTCGATAAATAGAACCAAAAATAAATAAAGATATATTAGGAATGATTATGAAATATAATAAAGGAATATAAAATATCCTAATTTAGTATTATCATCAATCCAAATGGATAATGTACTGGAAGCATTAATTATCACAAAACAAAAAGTATAACATCAATAATGAACACATAAAATAAAAAATAAAAAATCTAAAACATCCCATTATGAAAGTGTATAATATCTCCACTAGTCATCATAATCATTCTGGTGTCCAAAGGATTATTAACATATACCTCTTCCAGGTTTCTTTTTCTATTTTTTTAGATAAGGAAAAATATAATCTAAAAACACAAAATGACAATGATTTCAAGGGAGCTGTAAAGGTTAAAGGGTTATCACCATAAGTTCATAATCAAAAGAAAATAAATTTGCCAATAATGAAATCAATTTAAACAAAACATGTCATGTCTTTACATTTTTATATTTTAATCTGAAACGTTTATTCATTAAAATAGATGGAGTTATATAAGAACAATTTTCAAAAAATGATTAAATAAAAATTTTATATAGAAAAATTTATATTAGTAAATTAAAATAAAATATACAAAAATAATTAATATCTTGTATAAATAATAACGGTGTGAAGATGAAAATACTATTTAAAAGGGGGAACATCATGAGAATTCTCTACAATAATAAGTGAACACATCAGGGGTAGTCATGCCTCAGTTATTTGAGTAACAATTGTCATAAAAAATCCACTTTTATTGAATAAATTGCCTATAATCCTATTCTGAGTTTCCATTCAATTAAATGGCTTATATGTTCTTACAAAATTGGATCAATAAAATTAGAAATCAATCACTTCATATTCCCAAATTTATATTTTATCATGCATTTGACATTTCAAAAACAAAAAATTTGATTTAATAATTCCATACCAGTTTCAATACATTTTTAATTGAATCCATTTTCTCTATATCATTATCCAATCATTTCATCAATATAATTTTAAAATTATGTAATAATTTTTCATTAATTAACTCAAAATTTTTAATTCCATTGAAATTTTTATTCTCCACAAATCTCATTAACATTTCATAATAATGATCACATCATCACAAATCCCTATTTTTAAATCTATTAAATGATTATTTCAAAAAAAATTCACGGTTTATATTTAATGGAAATTAATTACAGAAATACCTACCATTATATCAGTCACTAAAACATTTTAAATACTATTGGGGATCCCCAACAAAGAAATATTATATAAAGATCATGTAACACCACAAATAAACTTAATATAAGAAAATGAAGTACATATTTTTCAATGAAATGATTGTTAATAAAAATATAATAATTAGATACATATAGGTCATACGGATTATAATGATAGTTATATGCTTACCAATAGGTGATCAAATTAGTTAAATTCCATTTATATCAAATATTAAAATGGTTTGAATGAGTAAATTTAACCTTGTGTTACCCTGTATGTTCCTAAAATATAGGTAAATATTGAATACTGAATTAGGAAGCATAAATATATGGTTCATTATTTTTATATTAATCTTTCAATTATTTAAAAACCACAAGCATGGCTAATGTGTGAGTTCAGCATTAATTAACAAATTGTGAGCCTTAACCATGCACCCCATGTCTTCTTTGGTTTGGGGTGCATGGTTTGGAAGAACATATAAACTAAACATGGTACAAAATTGTATTCCTATATTTCAATGGGGATCATGGTTTGGTTGCATGGGTATATGCTTTGAAAAAACCATGCACCCCCATCTACTGGATCTCAATAAGATGCATGGATTGCTGGTCCAACCTTTATAGTTTCCCCTAATAATTTTCAAATCATGAATATCCAAAAAAACATCCAAAATTTCCAAAATGACATCCTAATCACCCTAAAACTATTAAAAACCCAAAGGAGACCAAAACAAGAGTCAATAGTACCATAAAATAAGAAAAAAGATCTTACAACTACCCCAGCCATAAAATTATTTTATCTACATAAATTATTTTAGTACATTTCAATTTCAATGGGATAACTCCAGTATTTTCCATCAATGTAACATAGTCCCATGTTTCATAAGATTCTGATCCATGCTCTTATAACACAAAGATCAATTTTTTCATACTAGTATGAATTAACTTTCACTCATAATCATCATACCATACTGGATACTTAGTCTTAGAAAAATTAGACTATACATCACGATCCTCCAAAATCATGACATGAGGTGGGTTATAAAGATAATATCAATGCTATGATACAATGATCAAATTATGTATTGATGTCAATTGGGGTGGGAGTTCTAAATATAAATCCACATTCCCCAATATTTTAAAATCTATAAAATGTGCCCCAAATAATGGTGCATGTATCCTTTATACCACAATCCATCGATAAAAAAAATGACATAAACCTCTCAAAATCACTAGGTGAGAAATAGATAACAACAAATAAAACTCTGATTAAAAGAATCAGACTTGTACCTAAGTTTTTCAATTAGAAATATACAATAAATAAAATGATACTTCTTCATTATCTCTTGTACCATTCATGGTCTAACCATTGATCATTCCCCACTAATATATCAATAAACAGAGATTTGGAATGGTAACTATCTATGTCTTCAAAGGGATCAATCTAAATTAAAGATGAATAAATATTGTTATATGAAAACTCATATAGCCCCAAATAGACATCCCAACCTCCACCAATTTCATGAACATAAGCTCATAGCATGTCCTTCTCAATGATTATATCCATTTCTCTATGCCTATCTTGGATGGTATGTCAGACTCAAAAAATCATAAGATCACATCACATAATTAAGGTATCACTATAAATGAGCGGAGAATATAGATTTATATTATAAAATATAGAATATTGGACTCTGATCATAATTGAAATATATTTTATATAGTTTTTTCCAAACACCACAACATTAGTTATATCACGAATTGTTATAATGTGAGAAGATTTTCAATATCAATCAATCACTACCCATATAAAATTAATAATACAAAGGTATTATGAATACCCATCTAAAATTTTCATAAATATCTCATCAAAATAATTGGCCACTTCTTGTAGTGGATGAATTAAATCAAAATGACTATGATTCACATTCAAGACATTCTAACATGTATAATAATATGAATCAATGTTTGTAATGAACTGTATTTTACCTAGTCACAAGAATATTTGGTGAATATAATAAAACCTAATTATTTTTGCATCATTAAATACTAATATGTAATTATAGAAATACATGCGTTTAACCTTACAAGAAAATAAACTAATTTTGATATCCTTGCATTCCTTCAGAAGAGACTGACCACTCACCAAAGGTTACATATCTAGAAATATATTCCCTAATGCCCTGAATTTTTTTATCAAGATATTTTTCATGAAGAATAAAATTTGTAACAGTATATGTGAACTATTCTTCATACAAGACAATCCTAGACTATTTAACATTGTCTCATAAATGAAATTATGAAATAATAAATACGATATTCCACTCTTTAGATGATTCATTCATTTTATCTATAACCTATTTCCTTAAAAAATAAATTGAAATGAAATTTACCTTCCTGTGGGAGTGTGGAACATATATATAAAAACATTATAGGAACACTACATAATTCCCATTATGAGGATCAAATATTTTTGAGAGATCATATAACTAAGGACCTCATGGTTCAAAATCCTAGTAAACATATCTACAAAATTGTATTTCCACAAAAATTAGAATTCATGATTCAAGGATGTATGTTCAAGGACATTTTTTGGGTAATTGTTCTCTTATAGCCTATGATTTCATGAGAAATAAGTTACAACACAATCACCATGCCGATGAATTAATCCCAAACAAAAAAGTCCACATAAACATATAATTCCAGTGGAAGTGTCTACAATGGTGCATAAGTCAAAATAAATTTCTTCTAAAAAATTGAAATATGCAATTTATAATTCCATATTAACAATAATAAATTTCAAGTATGATAATTCAGTGGATATTAAAACCTTTAGGAATATTTTATATACTGGTGGTAATACCCTTATATCTCGATGTAGATTCAAATTTAAAAAAAATCATGTTTATATCATGTCATAACAGATTCTATGATCATTGGATCAATAGAAATACCATGTTCTAGGAAAACATATCCAAATAAAATTAAATTCAATAAAAATAAATCAAAATTCAATATATTGGAATACATTAAGTGATATCTCAACATTTTGAAAACCTCAATTAGTTTATTCGCATGATCATCCTTTTGCTGAGATTATAAAAATATGTAATCCATATGTACCACAAATAATGTATCATGATAATTTTATTTGGATATATTCATCGATGAAAAAATATACATGATTTTTTTTTGAAAAAATGATGCGATACTATCTTCAAAATGTCTATAAAATCTCTAAAAGGCGTTCTTTCAATTGTATGATTATACTATTATAAACTGTTGATAACTATATCAAATATCTATAATAGAAAAAAACCCTCTATAAACTAGAAAAATTGAAAATAAATCCATCATAATGGATTAATTTTATTTTTTGTACCATGATTATGTTTCTAGTAGTCAACAAAGAGGAAATGTGTTCAGTTTGATTTCCTCACAAAGGGAAGAGGGATCTCATTTGGAGACACACTGAGGCTTATAAACACATTCTCTAATAAGTCACCCAACATATTCTTTAATATTTTCTTTTAGTAGGTTCTATATTTTTAGATGGAATAGACACTCATTGAGTATCATGAACTAAATCTATAAAAAACCCTACCTCTCTTATTTTGTGGAATTATTTGAAATGTTAAGTAAATATGTCAAGAAACTTGATTCAAAATGGATGGAAATCATCAATAAATGACTCTCACTCCATTTAAAAAGAGAAAAATTATATCAAATTTCCCAACCCTAGATTATAAGGTCTATCTCTAATCAACATTAGGTCTCATTCTCCTATATTGACGATTCTCACCCCCATAAAATGAATTAAAGGATACCCACTAATTGTAGCTTTCAATTTGTCCTATATTATTGATGATCAATTACATACTAAGAATGATATAAATTTACATCATATCATGAACCAGAAGAATCATAAATATATCCATATATGATAAATAGATTTCATAAGGGGGAAATGGAGTCCTTTATCTCTCTTTATACACTGGGGAGTATTAATATCCATCACATAAGATAAAATATACCTAATAATATTGAGAATGATTGTACTAAGTTTCAATAAAAATGAGTGAGATAAAAAGATATCAAATAACTCAGTCACTAATGATTAATATATAGTTATTATACAACTTAGGGTCATTGGAAATGTGTCATCATCAACTAGAGACTCTTATACAGATTAAAGAAGCTTCATTTGAGATGTTTATGGATAAAAACACTTTCAATGAAAGGCATGAAGTTACAGTGAATTTCATTAAAGAATTTATGATGTTATTTTAATATATAAAGATAAATAGAAACAGTTGAATTTATGTTACTTTCCCACTAGACAACCAGAACTATACATCTCTAGAACCACAATAAAAACATGTCAACAATGTCTATACATTCTACACAAGAATCAAGTCCAAAGGAACTTTCTGGGAATTTTAGGTCCAATTGATATTTCTCAATACTCATATCCCCAATGAGACTCATCACTATTCCTCTATAAATTAATGCAACTCATATAAATACAACTAGGGGAAATATGAACTCCTTTAAACTCTAAATAACCATCATGTTTATGCTCAACCATCAATAACATATACTGTATATCAATATATGATGTGAGTATCATAAATAAAATAAGAAAACTGGTATCTAGTAAATGACCTATCTCGATCAATTGATCATTAAATATATCATTAGATATAATAGAAGTTGAAAACTGCACAAACCTTTGAAGTGCAGTTCTCATAGTATTTCATAGTCCTTTCGACCTATTGGAAGTTGAAAGCATTTATATTTTTTGACATTAACATTGATTCTGGATAGAAATTATCAATATAAAAAACACTAAATTCATTAAAAAACAAACCCTCATGAATCACAATAATTACCATTTTGTTATATCATCTCTTTCAAGGAACTTATATTTTAAAGTTAACACATTTCACCATAATAGCTTCAAGAGTCTCCAAGAGAGAAATAAAATTTTTCTATCTTATTTATCCAATCATTAGTCTCTTGATGACAATTTATTCATTAGAAATATACTAGATTATTGTGAATAAATTATTTCGAATGAACCATAGATTTAGGCATTTATGGTTCCAAAACTAGTGCCTGAATGTGAATATGTGGAGTTTCTTAACCAAAATATCGGATATGACATAAAAATCTCAACATGATTAATACCAATTGGAAGATCTGATCGTTATGGTGAACTAGTAACTTCCACATAGTTAATTTTCACATTTCCTCTCAAATTCATGATGCTAAACATGATTAATAGGTAACAATGGAAACATTACATTATTACTCAAATCTAGAACTGAATCAAGATAAAATGAGATACCAATCCCATTATATAGGATTTAAAATTTTTATTTTAACATACCAAATTAAATAAGATGAGAAATACTGGAATTAGGTCAAAATTTATTGAAATACATTTATATGAAACACCAATGGTAAATTAAGTCTCGTTGTGATGTGGTATTTTGATGAACTCGTTAAAATAAATACATCCCAAATGACATTAAGATATTCCAAACTGCATGCATACATCATAGAAAAATTCATATCCAACTCATCTGACAACCCTTTGTCACAAACCTACATAGATAAAATAAAACCTTGAAAACTGAGCTGGATCTAACATAGAGTGAAGGGAACTACTGGTCTCCATGGGTTGTAGAGTAGAACGTGGCATCATTCATGTTCTCAGGTTTATGATTTTTCAACAAAATAGTATAAGATAAAACATTAAATGTCAGAATTCTCAGCACTCCATCAGGATAACATTAATGTTTAATATTTATAATAAAACCTGAAGTAGTTTATAAAAATAATACTCATAAAATAAAAATACAAACACTCAGACATCCCATGAAAAATTTGGATGATATCTCCATCGGTAATTATCATCGCTCAATAGTCCAAAGGATTAAGACAACCAACACCAATAAGTTGCTTTTTCTAATTTCTCATACCAAAAAAAAATAATCTAAAAATTATTGAAGGAAATGTTAGGGTATCAACTATATCTCCCAATAGGTTATCATGATAATTTCCATAATCAACACTATGTCAATTAACTAAAATGAAATAAATTGAAATAAAAATATTGGTTGAGTTACATTTACTTATTTTCAAAAAAATTATTATTTCCTCAAATAGAGGACAGATATATTGATATAAATTATAAATAAGAATATATGATCATTTATTTTAAAATGATATACCGAAATCAAATCCCATGAAAAAAAAGTTCAATATTCAATGGTATGTATAATCACATATAAAATCATTGAAACTAACCACGTATGAAAAACCCAAATTAAATTATTTTTTCAAAAAATTGGAATATCACATCACTCAATAATGATCTTTAATATGGTAGTTTTTGAACACACCAATACTCCCCAATAAAAGAACCTATCTTGGGATGTAAACACCACAATAGGGGAACACTTCATGGGATGTAATATTGCAATTGTTTTTGTAACAATTCTCATCATAAATCAAATTATTTGGAATCAATGACCAATATTGAATTTCTAAATTACTTATAATTTCATAGAATACCATGTTCTTTAGGAAATTAATCAATAAAATTGTATATAAATCTTTTAAAAATAAAATTAAAAATAAAATTTTCCAATTTCGTTTTTCAAAATTACAATCAAATTTAAAAACAATGTCAATATTTTTAATCATTTCATGTAATTTCAAATGAATATTAAATTTATTATATTTTTTAAATATCAACATCAAATTATTTCATCAAAAGTTTTTCTAAAACAATCCATTTCTTCTTTTTTTCTCTCAAATATATCAATTCCATTTAAATATTGGTTCGCAAAAAATATCATTACCATTTCAAATAAAATATCACATTATCAAAAATCCTTATTTTTATTTCAATTATAAAAATTCAATTTAATTAATAAAATCACGGTTTTAATCACTAGGAAAATAATTTTTTAACCACCAACTATTATATTAATTATTGAAAAACAACACCCATAATGGGATAATCCAATAAAGAATAATGGAGTGTTAGATCAAGGATCACAACCTATAATAATGATCCAATAAAATAAAGTTATGATCCATAAATCACATGATGATATATCCAAAAGTAAGGAAGAGATATTTAGATGTCTAATGAAGCCACATGATAAGAGTTCCACAAATCCAAAGGAGATCAAACAATATCAATGACACTTTGACCTTCCATGAAAATGGTTTGGAAGATTACTATCAAATATCGTTATCGTCTTCTAGACAAAAAATATAACGTTGTCCAAAGGGGGGATTTAAAAACATAAATGAGGGGTTTGATATTTTTAAATTAATTTTTAGTTGAATTAATAATAATGTGAACATTTTTGAGGGGAATGTATCATGTTTAGAAATATTGTTTCTAAAACCTTGATCCCATAATGGTCTTCTGTTTGGGTTCCTTGTATGACTTCATGGTTACAGTAAACATTCACTAATATTTCATTTTACACACCTTAAAGGATTCATGTTTTTGACAGGTGTACACATTTTAAGGAAATACTATGCACCCCCTTCTTGAGTCTCTAAATTGGGTTCACACTTTTTTGGGTCAAACTGCATGGTTTTTCCAAACCATGTGACAACTATTAATATACCAAAAAACGTTTAATTATTCTGAAAATTTTACAGTAACCACCCTGAGACACTACCCAGCAAATAAATAAATAAATTAAAACTATGTTAATGGAATATCTAAAAAGAAGTAAAAACATATTGAAGTTTTAATATACATGGTCTATTATATGTTTTAGTAGTTTTAGGAATCAAAATGGTTATTTCAAAATATTTGATATTTTTTTCATCCTGTTAAAATAAGGATGTTTATCATCCACTCCAGGATTTCTATTTATAAATTTATATAATTTTTAAGGGTCCATTATTAAATAGTATCTTAAATATTTAATGATTTTCATTTTTTTTTTGAGTAATTGATGTCTTTTTAAATCCTCCTTAAATAAATATTCTATTAAAGTTATAAGTTTTATTATTTATTTTCACTTATCTATTATGATAATATTTATTCATTTCGAAGGAAGATTTATTTTTTATCTAATTATATTATAGTTTTTGAACGTATTTTATTTACAATCAATCAAGCATTAAATGTAAATTTGGTCTTCAATGCTTTAAAGGTTTTAAAAAAAATATATTACCACATTTATTTTCCATCCAACCATAATTATTCTTGAAGTCAATTTATTAATAAATATATATATGTTATTAAGACATGAATTATTTGAGAAAATTGTATTATTTGTTGTATTGTGATTTATTATGTTAATTAATTGTGATGTATATGAATGGTTTAAGAAACCCATTAATTTTCTATGGGTTCTATATATGATTTTTTTAAAAATTCATGTCACCAAATATTATTTAGATGTTTATTTTATATAATGGGGATTTGTTTCAATTATTAACAAAATTTTAGAAATATGAGAATAATTATAGTAATTTATCTCTCCAATGCACCGGGTAATGGATTGTATCTTTGTATATAGAAATTTTATCTAAACAGGTCAGCATGTAAAACGGTTTACATTATATGGATTTTATAGAATTTATATCTTCTAATATTATAGTATTGAATATGATAGTGAGAATCGAGGTTCGCAAAGATATGAAATATTATTTTCATGATAGTCCCACTGTCATAAAATATAAAATACTTTTTCTTCCTTTATTATTTACCCATTCTAATGAAAACACATTATCATTTGAGATGATACATGTATCTTTCAAAACAATAGTAAACAATCACTAATTTTTTATAATTTAAATAATATATTTTTTCATTATTAATGATTTTTTATATGTTATAGAACATACCATTATAGTCTTAGATATGTTATTTATTTGATCATTTCAGATCAACCTTATTATGTTTTCCATTCACTAGGATTTTTAGATGATTATATCTCATAGAATGTCTCGAATTGTATTTTAAATTTGGTGAAATTTTTATAGAAAATCTATGGTGTATTTTTCTTTTTTATCATCTCTAATACTGAATATCTTTTCATATTTTGGTGTTACATATATTTGTGAGTTATATTATTTGAATCATGATAATAATTTATTATATTAGGAATGTTTAGTTGGGTCAATTTAGTTGGTATTATAGAAGGGTTAATTTTTTATAGATATTAGTTTAGTTAAATTTAATATTATGGTCATTAAACCTATGTGGAAAACCTAGATATGAATTCATGAATTGAAGGATATATGGAAATATTTATAGGGTTTTCAGATGATTGTATTCTATTGAAATAATTCTTATTGTGGACACTACAAGTGGATGAATCTTATGAACAAATATACCAAGGTGTAATCAACAAAAAATGTGATGGTTGAAAAATGAATCAATCATCAACCAAATTAATGAAGAGTGGTACATTTCTAACACAACGTGATGAATACTCTTGGGTTTCATGATTTGGACGATCACATAAATAGTATAAAATACTATGTTTATTTACTTCATACATAGTTTGAGGGATTAAATTGAAAAGTATATGATAATGTAACATAATGTTAAGTAGGTGAGAATAATAAATACAGGTCCTAAAGAATTAACTATATAAAAATGATAATGTAAAATAAAAACACCAATTATGGTTAAATTAATTTTAATAATATGATAATTTATCCCTATATTTAATGTTTTTAACTCATATATATGATTTTATGATTTAATTATAATTAGAAATATATTAATCTCAGTTAAACTTAACTGTGAAAGATGAGGTGAGGATTAACAAAAAAATCAAACCATTTAAATATTAGATAGATTAGAAATGTTAGTTATTTTGAGAATAATATTTTATAAAACCCAATTAAAAGTGGATCAATTTTTTAAATCATATTGTACTAAAAAATGAACCATGGACACTCATGAAAATATTGGAAATGAAGATGATGAAATAATTTATATTCAACCACCTATATTTCATAAACATTTAACGAATAGTTAATGGAATTTCCTCAATTAAATTGGAAGATAAAATACTTGTGGTAAGAGAGGTTATTTACTATTATACTGGAGAGGTAAAATTAAGAGTTTAGATATAATGATAAAACCAAATAGAACCGAACTAAGGGAACTAACAATAATTAAATGTCTTATTTTAGTGGGACATAGGAATTATCCCATATTATGAAAAAATACAATGATTTGAGAGAATTGCTAAAATTTTCAACCTCTTGTAATAAATAATCAATGAAAGACATCTGAAATGACTATCGATGAAAAATATATTTGTAATTAGGTTCACCTTCCCTCCAACATGTATTAGTGGATGTATTATAGTTCCATCAACAACATTTTTTCAGATATTTTCTAAAAACATAAAACCACACCAATGTTAAGTGCATTTTAATTATGAAATTTAGGGATATGAATATTCTAATTTTTAAATGATAAATAACTAAAATCATAATATACTTGCCTAAAAACTGAATCAAAATTTGAAATCGAATCGATATCATCCCTCTGACACCATATATATTTCATGAATAATATGAAACACATTCTCTATTAAATGAGATGATATATTTGTGCCTGTACAACTTCAGATTATCAAATAAGTAATGAAAATCCCTCACATGGGATATAATAGATTGTACTGAGATACATTTCCTTGAAATGATTATGGATGATATGTATTTTATAATATTCCCTATGATATTTAAGGTCACATCTGGAGTAATTTAAAAATTTTGGAAAATATTTAGTATCACTAACATTTATTATTAATTTTACACTAAGGACTCAATTTACTCAATATGAGTAGAAAGTAAAAACCTAATATATTCTCCATAAATAATTTGTTATACTATGGTATTTTTATTCTAAAATACTAAAAAACAAAAATTATATAGTACATAATAATGAATTTGATGAAATAGAATGTATAATTCCTGGAAAACTATTTATGAATTATACTTAAATTCATATATAAGATCATAACTAAATTAAAATTCACAACAAACATCAATCATAATTAGTATAGTTGACCAAATAATAAAAATATAATTATTAAAGAAAATTATTTTTTCAAATAAATAGTTTTTATGATAGATATATATATTTTAAAACAAAATTTAGAGGAATAGTATATATAAAACTTTTTTCCTATAAATTATTTTTTTAAATTTTTTTATGATTTTATTTCAATGGTAAATTTATTAATATTAATACATGAAATTAAGAAATTAATAATATTTTTTATATTTATATATACTTATTTTTTTTATATTTTTGTTTCTAATATTTGAAAAATATTTTATTTTTGGGTGAATAGTGTAATATACCATTTTTGAAAATTCCATTTGTTTTGTAAAACTCAAAAGGATATTGTAAGATCCAAATACATTTCTCACATTTTCTTATACCTGATATATTGGTTTACCTTAATAATTTATATATTAATGTATCACATTTTAATTATTACCATATATATGACATTTTAGATCATAAATAATATTTTACCAAAAACTTTGTTAAATGAATTTGTTTTTAATCAATAGTTTTTTATCAATTTATTCAAATTAAGTAAATTTAAAATTGAAAATTTATATTTTATAAATATCTAGAAATGGTCATATTATTTATAAACATAAACATTATGTTACATTGACATAATATATTTTATCAAAGTAAAATGATAATTATCAATAGAAAATACATTCCAAATTTATTTTTTTATAAAATTATTAAAATTTTAATTAAAACTATAATATTATGTTTAAAAAAGGAAAAAATAAATTAATAGTCATTTAATGAAAAATGATGTATGTAATATTAGAAACACTTGGATAATAAAAAATTTATATCTAAAAAGATTTTTTCCACATATTTTTTACTTAGTTGTTTATTTAATACTATTTTGAAATTGATTTAGTACAAGTGCCTAAAAATAAAATCTTTTAGGATTAAAATATTTTAATAATGGTATACATATATTTGTAGTAAAAAAATAACTGACATGTTTCATTTTTAATTAATAATAATAAGTGTTTAAGTAAGGATTCTCTTGATATTTATAAATTTCCTTGATAACCTTTGATAATACCCTTTATTTGATGTCCTTTTCTCACCCTATCTTCTCTTGTAACCAAAAATTATACTCAGTAACTCAAATATTAGGCCTTCATCAAGTCAACGATAAAGGTATCAATATAGGTATAACATATTTTTTTAACGTTTCATTGTTATTCATTCAATTCTAATTCAACCATAACCATATTATAATGAAAAAATCAGACACACATCTCTTTATATATTTTATAAATAATTTTTCAAATATTATTTATTCCCTTAAATCTACTAATAAATTTACCAGTCATTGTTAGTTAGTGTGATTACATTACCACATCAAAGAACGGTCACATTCAGATATTTATAACCTCTTATCATTGTTATTATTAATTATGGTATAGATGAATAGATATTATTTTGTATATTTACTGATGATATTTAAATAATCAGTTATAATAAACATTCACCATTTTAATTGATTGTGTAATTAAAATTATAATCATATTATATATGGAATACTACCACCATGAAGAATCATTTGTTTATTGTTCTTCTAATTTTCCAAAAATTATAAAAACTCCATAAAATATTTTTCAACATAAAAAATATAAATGAATTACCGTTATTTTTTTTGATATAAAATTGAGAAAATAAACACCTTCTTAAGCATACTCACCAATCGTGTTAAATAAATTACATGTTTGGGTCAGTTGGACCTCTTATTGAACAATTCAATGAAGATATATAATAGGTCATTAGGAAAAATTAATTACTATTAAAATATAATATAAATATTGAAATAAATTTTAAAAATATTTCTATAAAAAATAATCATTTTTTACAATGATTATAGAAACTCCCTTTATAGGTTGCAAGTAACTGACAAATGCCCATTTCCCATTTCATCTTCTTTGATAAAAATAGAGGTACTCCTCAAATTAAAATGAAACATTATAAATCAGAATAACTGATAATATATAATAACATAAACTAAATTTTAAATATGAAATTATTAATAGGAATTATAATCTATACATCTCCTAATTAAATACTATAAGGTGTCAATATATTAAACACCCCATTTGAGAAAATAGAGAAAAACATGAAATATTTATTGATATTGACAATTAATGGAATTTATATTTAATGTTAGGTATTTAAATTGTTGTTACATAATATATTTATTATTTATGTTTTTATAGAATATCATATATTGTATCTCATTATGCAAGGAAATATGTTAATTCTTTTTTCCATAATTATATTTCCTTAAGACTAGTTTATATCATATGCCATGTTTGTTTTTATATAGTGTAATTACTAACATATTGTATTTTTTTACCTCATAATTCCATTATAGTTTGTGATATTTAACTCTCAACATCATTTTATCATCCTCATTGTGTTTTGGTACAATTTTTTCAACAGTAATACTGATGTTTGAATATCAATTCCTGTTCATTGAGACATATTTTAATGATATGTTCCAACTTATTATTTCTATGATGTAGACATTTAAAAATATATTTTTTAATATTCAATTATTTAATTCCCAATTTTTATATAACTATATTAATATTAATACTTCAATTAAATTTTATTTTAATATTACTAACATCATAATTGTTTATTTGACTAAAATATGATTCTGTTGGGAATATATATTTCTTATGCCATATTTCAATTGAGGTCATGAATATACTATAATATTTTCATATTTGATCATTATATTATTTTATTTTATAATATAAAACATTTTATTACTAGTTTATTCTCCCTTGGAGTCTTGATTAAAAAGATGCATAGTCTCTATTGGTTTCATCTCATGACATCGTTCTTTGAGAAACATATTATATTATAATATAATTTATTTTAAATTCATTCTATAATACTCATTATATATTTAAAATAATATTTTATTCTAATTAATTGTATTTTAACTTCAAATTAATCCTCTCAATCGTTTTTTAAATGGTGTTTCATTAGATGGCCATTAAGCTGTTTGTGTTTTCAACTCAAATTTCACTCCATGAAAGGTGTTTTGTATTATTGACAAATTTCAATTTTTGTTAATTTTATACTAGAAACATGAGATATTATATCATAAATTAGTTATTATTCATGGTAATTTATGTTCAATTATAATCTCACTATTTTATAGGGGCTTGACTTAAATACCCATGTTGTAAGTGTTTATTCTTAGTCAATTTTTTTTATTTTGTTATAATCAGTCATATTGGTCTACATTCTATCACAGTTTATCAATTATGTCCATTTAAAAGTTATGTATTTATTACACATTTATTTTTATTTAAATCTGTTACATGAAAAATTATTCATCCATAATTATGGTAATATTCTTTTATTAATTAATTTTTGTTATGAATAATATTCATTACTTCTAAATGATTTTTCTCCAAGGATATTTTTAATTCCCAACAATTTTATCCATTCACTAATGTAAAAATAAGACGTTATTATATCTAATTATCGTTATATTCCTTTTATTTCATTTTGAATAATTTTCTTCATTATTCTATTTTTTTATGTTTCTTTGAGATGTTTATCATAAAATATTCAAAAATGTTTTTCAATCCATTCAATATAAAATAATTTATCACCCAAAACAAATTCACATTTGATAACTTTTATGAGTATTTCAATGTTCTATTATTAAACAATGATTTAAAAGTAGAAATGTACTAAATTTATTTTCAATATAATTTTCTATAATAGTTATTTATTTAACATGTACATTTTATAAAATAATTTTTCAAAAAAATTATATAAATATATTTTTATGTAATTTATTTTTAAAAAATATAACATAATTTCAAGTGTTATTTATTTTGAAACTTATTATGGAATCATTTCCAAAATTAATCTCTTTCCAAAATTATTTTTTTAAATTAATAAACACTTTAATGTTTTAAATTATATTATGAAGACATCGTGTTCTCACATCAATTTAGCTTCCAAGGAATATTATTTATGAAGGGTAATTATTACAACCCTGTATATATTATTATGATATAAATCATTTTATAAAGTTATATTTATTTATATGTTATTTTTTATGGTTCGGGAAATTTGTTTTAATGCCCCATTATTTTTATTAGATATATATATAATGTTTTTGAATGTCCATGACACAAAAAAATATTCTATGTGTTATTTTATATGGTGAATATTTTTTCCAAGTGGAACAAAATTTTATAAATTATAGGATATGATAGATATATATCTCTTTATAATGAATTTGGAAAATACTTCTGTCCCAAGAGATAAAAACATTTTATAATTTCCTTTGATAATATCTAGCTACACAAAGTTAGGGTGTGATGGATATTACCATTACATGAAATTTTTCAGTGAATGGGTTGGTATGTGACTATGTTTAGAAGTATAAGTTATTCTATGTTTATGATTACTCCACATTCTATATAGGTATTATGTTTTTGAATCGTATATTATTTTTTTGGGACATGTAAAATTGTTATATATTCGCAACTTATATTTATCTGTCATGATTATGATTAACAATTTTTTACTTATGTTTTTTTAAATATTATTGTCTTTTAAAAATTTATATTCTTATATGTTATTGTTATGAAAAAGTATATTGTTTATAATGTAATATATTTTTGTGAATGTGATATTACTGCATGTTATGTTTTCCAATCCTTTATATTTGAATATTATTTATCCTAAAAAACAGAAAACATTTAATTAGAAAACAATGATATTTTCAAAAAAATTTGAATTGGTGTTTTTATGTATCTAGTTTCCATCAAACTGAAACCTTAATTATTTGTAATTTGAAGCTAGTTTTTAAAAAATTATTTAAATAATACTGTTAATTTATTTTTAATTTCTTGTTTAGTTTGGGTCCCATCAATATAAATCGATCCTTTAGTGATTAAGGTGCTATCATTAGGATGTGTGAAATAATGTTGTTGAAGATTGTATTTTTAGAGGATGTATAGTCTTTCATAGGAGGTCCAGGTATAATTTTACTACTAGTATGGCCCCTTATATACTATTTACCATAAATGGATGTTATATCACATTATTTGATAAATATCAATAATTTTTGTTAATATGAAAGAGAATATATTTGGTGAACCAGTCCTTTGGACTCGTACTCATGGTGTAATCTGATTCTTCCAATCAGGATTATTTTGTGTGATTATTCATGAGTATAAAATGATATCATATGGGTGGAAGAAGTTATGTCATTTTCATTATAATTATTTTACCCATGTTCTTGAGATATTGTATTTGGTTTTTAATTTGAATATATTTTTAATTTAAATTAATATAAATATATATATGGATTTTTAAAATCACAAGATAGAATATTAAAAATTATTTTAATATATATAGATTTCAGTCAGTAATGATCAATTGTGTTGTGGTAACATTCTGAAATATGTAAACCTATTATATAATATAATAAATATTTAGTGGTTCTTTTAATAATTAAAAAGATAAGAAGTGATTTTATATGAAATTAAATAATTGAGTGGAGAATAGATGATGATATTGTGTATTTTTTCCTAAATATTTATAAATAAAAGGGTTTTGTTTTCTGAATTTTGAAAAAATTTCAACCACCAAGATTTTGTTAGTATAGAAATCATATTTATGATCTCATAATATGTATGCTTATAGTTACCATGTTATTTATGAAAATTATTTTTTATTGATTTGTAGGAGATGGAGTGAATCATCTGATAATCTGTTTGACTTCTTTCTATTGAAAATATATGGGGTGTATCTCTATGATTTTCAAATTTCACATTGTGTAGTGTCTCTATAGATTTTAATGATGTATGATACATTGAATTAGTAATTTTAGAAGTTGGTTATAAAATTACATGCCATGAGGATCAAACCTCACTTTTTTTTATTCTTTTCATATCTAGGAATCGAGTTCCTAATGATATGTTACATTACTAAAACAGTAACCCTATAGTTATATACATGAATATTACATCATATTATATATTAGAAAATATTAGATTTAAAATTTTATGATCCAATGTTTTAGTTTATTGGTAAAATTAGGCACATACACAACTTATGTATAATAAATCATATTCATTTATTTAATGTATTATTGTTTTTCCTTTTAATGATCATGATATCGTCTGTACATGTAGTCACCTAAGTATATAATTATTGAAATTATTAAGATAAATTCCTAATAATAGGATTAATAAGATACATAAAGCAATATAATATGAGTGAGCATAATAGTCAAAATAATAACACAATCATGTGACCATTATCAAGAAAAAAATGGAAAATTGTATAATAACATGGAATTTGAAATGCATCAAAATGAGACATCATTTCGTAGTGGTCAAATACCCCACATTGTCATGAATAAAGATAACACTATGTTAGCAAAAAATATATGGGAATTTTCATGAGATTATCATTTTTTTATGCATAATAATAATTTTCCCATGAGATACATCACATTACCTAACACAATGCAGGGATATTTATTTCTAGGACCCCAATCACATTATAAAATTTACATGACATTTAATTCAACATAGAACACATATCAAACTTATCAAGTCACATATTTAGATGAATTAGAATAAATATTATTTAAAAAATAAATAACTCATGAGGATTCAAGTATTATTTGGGGAAGCAATGTTCTTTTGGATCATTCATTTTATTTATCATAAAATCCTTATAAAAATGAATATCCTATAAAATAAATTCAATGGATAATGAAATTAGTATTGTGAATTAATATAAGTATATACATGATGAAATTTGGCATAAAAGTATAATAACATAATTAAATAATGATGGGTTCGAGATTATACATTCCTTATGTATGGTGGGTCTTTGAACATGAACTTAATTTCATAGATAATAAAATTACATTCCTTAATAACATAATTCATAACATTATTTGATTTATTATAACTTTATTAAGTGCATTTAAAGGAATTTTTATTAGTTATAGTGTTATATTTAATCATTTTGGGAGACTTCATTTTCAAGGTTTCATGGTTGGTTTACTAGTATAAAATTCTTGATGTTTTTTTAAAATGATAATAATTAGAAAAAAGTTAAATTATGAATTTATAATGTTATTATAGATGTTTAAATGGTATCATATTTCATTTTTTTCATGATATAAGGAAGATTTATTTTATAACATATTTATGATAAATGTTTAGTTTATTTTTGTGATCATTTCATCAATCACGAAATAATTATATTCTATTAACTTTTACATTAATAAATTTTTTTCATAGAATTAAACAAGTAATAATTTACATATTCATATATTTTTTAAATATAATTAGAATTTTATGGAAATCCTTGATGGTAGTAATGGAAATGGAATACTCGTAGTCTACGATGGAAGTGAATCAACACATCAGAGATGAACTTTTCAACCTTTAGAATAGAAGGAGTAGAGAAAATATTTTAGGATGGATATTAAATTAACTCATAAAAATTAATTTTTTATATAATAATGGAGTTACCATATCACTTATGATAAGGGGATTTGAGAATGAGATAAGAAAGGAAATTAAATTAAAAAAATATTTTTGGATTTTACCTATTTAATGTAGTCTCTTTTAGAACCTCCTTGGGGAACTTGTAATTGATCATTTAATGAGACCTAAAAAACCAGGACATGGAGGAGATTATTGGGTGGCTAATTAGGCTAAATATTATCATACTCAAAATCATATAAGGTTATATGATAAGATGTGGTGAGGTGTGGTATTTAAAGGGGGAGGCGAAAGATGTTTTCTTGAATATTTTATTCAATAGTTTATTATTTTAGATCCGGACAATCGATAGTGTTGATTATTGTGATTGTTTATAGTATGTATATAATTTTTTATTACATCATTCCTGAAATAAAAATTAATTTATTTTTCCTAAATTGTTAAATACTATAAATTTCCATATTTTATTATTCCAAAAAATGAACTATTTTAGAAAAATCCCAACGATTCATCCTATGTATTTTTTGATGTATATTAATAAAATTTCTCCATTTAATGAAACCATTTCTCTAAATTTTATAAATTTAAAATCAATTAAAAACAATATTTTCTTAAAATAAAATATTTTAATATTATAATTTCTATTTTGACACTAAGCTGAATAATAATGGTCATATAAATTTATGTTATAATTATAATAAAAAAGAAATATTAACATATTTTATGAAAAATAATTTTTCCATTACATATTTATATTTAATTATAAAATTGAAAATGAATATTTCTGTTTCAAAAAGATTCCATCAAATAATTTATCATTATAGAAACATTTTTTAACTTCTACAATGATTTAAATATACAATATTGTTTTTTTAATATTCCTAAATTTTATTTATAATTTTATATGTGAGGTTACAATCCAAATTGTTGGATTTATAATGTTAATGGTAATATTACTATTCAAACAGGAATGTTACTATTCCATTAGTGTATTTTCTTTTTATTCGATAAATTTCCATTAATTTATTCATCATTTATGGGAATAATTCTATCTAATTTCACTATGTGATGTTTTGGATTTATACTATATTACATTACTATTATGATGGGACTTTCAATGATAAAATTCATTGTATTTTCATTCATCCCCAATTATGGAAGTTCACCATTAAAATTTAATTTTAAATAATATGTAAAATATAGGTTACGGTACATAGCTAATAAGAATATAAAAAAGAAACCATGGAAATAGAAATAATAAAATATAAAGGTGACGTATATAATATCTTGAGATAAAATATGTATCGATATAGGTTAACAATGGTGGCCTAACATTACTTAAGGTTCATACTAATGTTTTCTCATCTTAATACTCACATCTTACTAGACTATGAATTTATAGCCACTATATTGATGGAGCTATTTATTTCATGAATATTGAATCATTTTAATGGTAAAAATCATTTTATCTTTTCAAAAAAACCAAAGTTTTATTTTCATTGGAATATATTTAACATATATAACTGGTGCATAATAAAATATTACTATTTATTTAAAATATTATTTTTATTAGTATATATATCACATTATCATTAGTACATTTAGTCACATGACCATTTGCATCACAAAAACTGGTGACCTGGTATCCAAGTATTATGATGAATAAGGTGCATGAAACAATATACACTGATAGAGAATAACTATTTTCACCAAAACATAAACATGGGGTCATTTTCAATATATTAATGGAGTCATTAGATAATTTCTTGGAATGATTCATTGCATAAAAAAATATCATGTCATAGTGCTCAAATACCACACAATGTTGTTAACATATATAAAATCATGTTCACATATAACATATGTTCAAAATAATATAATCATTATAGAGAAAAAAATTTGGTAACCACATAATCTATGATATATATTGAGACACATCACCATATCTGAAGAACTATATAGGGATATACATATGTTCCCACCTATTAGATTAAAACAATTACATAATCAAGCATGCCACATAGAACATAAATTAATCTAAGTCAACTAATAATCCATGTAACCGAATGAGTTTCATGATTTCTTCATTAATTAAAATTTCATTAATAAACCATTTGATCACACGTGGAACTGCAAAACACAAATTTGGTATAATATTTATCATTTTTTTCAAATGATAAATAACTCAAGAGAAGTCAAGATATAATTTAGAAACAAGATTACTATAGGAAAAATCAATTTATTCTTCATAAAATATGATTGGAAGAATTTGAATCCAAAAAAAATTATTAAATTATAATGATATTGTGATTTAGGAGTATTAAATGTATATACACGCAAGAATTTTTCATGATAGAGTAATGACATTCGGAATGGATGTTGGGTTCGAGAATCCCATTAACTTGTAAATATATTCATTCTAAAATTATGCATGAAATCATTGATAATAAAATAATATTAACTAATTATACAATTTATACACACAATTACATTTATTATATTTAATATTATATTATTATATTTATTTAAATCTATTTTGAGGAGTTATAGTGTTCAAATTCATCGTTTCGGATCTATCAATTTCATTGTTTCATGGTGAAATTAGTTTTATATAATTATGTAATTTATTGTATAATGACAATTATTCTCCAGAATAAAAATTTCAAATTCTAAATAATAATCAAGTAGAATAAATTTTATAATGTATAATCTATTTTTATTATATGAGGATTATTCATTTGGAAAAATTTTAATGATAAATTATTATATATTTTTGGCATTTTTTTCATATAATCACTAAATACATACATTTTCTAAAATATAATTTTAATGAATTATATAGAAACCATTAGAAAAGGATAATTGTGAATAGTTAAATAAATATACCATAATAATAGTTCTATAAATAGCTTTGATAGCGGTGATAGAATATGAAAACTCATCATCCACGATGATGGTGAATTGAGACATCCTGAACAATGATTTAATCATTTATAATAAAAGGAGGAGAAAATATATCTGATCATGGATATTTAATTATCATAATAACATTCAACAATATGTATGATAATGGATTCTTGTGTCTATTTGGATAATGGGAGGTGAGGGGTGGATTTGAAAAAATCAAATTTAATGAGAAGGATTGGGAATTTTTCATAAAAAATATGGTTTCCTTGAGAACCGTATATAAAACGTTCGTATTTTTATGAGTGAAAAATTTACAGGACATGTGAAAGATGATTACAAGAGTCATTGGTTAAGAAATTTATCAAGATCCATAGATGAGAATGTGTGAGGATGTGAGATGGTGATGGGCGGTGTTTTTAAAGGAAGAGAGAGAGAGATAATAGTTTTTTGATTATTTTATTAATTAGTTTTTTATTTACTCTCTAGTCTATAAATAAATTTTATTCATGTTAATATATAATGTATCTCGTGCATGCAATACTGAAATAATTTTTTCATACATAATTTTTTAAACAAAATTTCATGTAATTATCTTTTAAAAAATCATTAATCGCTATATTTCACAATAACTCAATAAATTAAACTATTTGATCTAAATAAAATTCAAACTAAACATTTTTAAAAATATATATTCTAAAAATAATCACTATTTTATGAAAATAATATTCTATGTATGAGAAATTATATTTTTAATTTAAATCAACCTTAAATAAAAATAATTATTTGAAAATTATATTTGGTTTTATAAAATGTTTAATGATTTATTAACAGCTTATAAAATTATCATATATTTATAATAAATCATAATATAAATTGATGAATATATTTTATGGAAAAAATATATTTTCTTCTAATAATAATAATCATAATATTTCATATAAATTGTCATGTTTCACAAAACACTAACACATAATATATAGTTATTAAAATATTTTATTACTTATTCTATCATGTAAATATATCATACATTTATTTATAAGATACCAATATTTAGTATATACTTTCACAGGGGAGGTTACTCTTATAATGTCAATATTATTATTCCTAATGGTTATTGTAACATCCTATGAAAATAAAGAATATTACTTTTTCATATTTATTAATAATTCTGAATTAAATATTAATTATACTTTAAAGGGGACTCTATGTTTGACGTGGTACCCGATACGCAACAATGGGTTTCTTTGAAATATTATGTGGCACACTAATAATGTAATATTATTATCTTAAATGGTAGTTATCACCTAGTATTTATATTGGTGGAAATGAATAGAACTGACTAAAATATGATGATACATGTTTGTTGAACAATTTAACATTTATCCAATAAAAGTTTGAGGCTTTAAATAAGTAATGAATTTGATTTTAAGCATAAATACTCTAATATTCACTAAAAGGTCGAATTATCACCTTTTAATTATAAACCCTCATTAAATATATTTTTTTCCATAATATATGATTTATTTGAAAAAATAAAATTCTTCTTTCGAATTGAGACATCAAAATTTATTTTCCATAAAAATTTTTTATTTTCCTGAAAAAAAAATTCATTTGTCAATGAGTAGTGAAAAATACTATATTTTAATTCACAATATCCTATTAATATAATTTATTTATTTTATTATATTATTTTTCTAATTGGTTTTAAACTATAATTAGAACAAATTTTTACCATTTAATCTAATATTGGTCATTGGATTTAATTTCATTTTGAAATTGGATATAAAAAGTGTCAATCATTTGATAGTAATTATTTCCTAAAAACAGGCTATTTGTTTTAAGAGAAAGAATTATATTTTAATTAATTTATACTACTTTAGTGTATTTAATTTGGAAAAATGGATTCCATTTTTGGAATCATTAGATACAAATTTTGTAAATAGGTAACGTTTATTTTTAGACACATTAAATATTTACTTCAATAAATATTTTATATACCATGATTAAAAGGTAAAAATACTAAATAAGGGTAAAATATAATATTAACATAATATTAAATTACTCTAACATGTGTTCTAATCCTATTGGCTGATACATATTCGACCATGGGAATCCTTGGTTCGAATTGGGGACCCGATTGAGCCATTTTAGAAGTAATAATGACATTTTATATTAATTAATTTAAATTAAAGAAAAAATTGGCAAAAACAAATATGTTTAAGTAAATAAATTTTTATATAGGATACTATAAGTTATCATTTAGAATATAAATATTATTTGGAAATATAAAATGATTTCCTACATCATTTTATTTTTTTATAATTTTTGTACATCAAATAAATTAAATTATTTATGACAGAATAATGATATAATATTTACCTTATTAATAAATGATTTAATTAAACAAGATTATAAATATTAAAGCAATATCTAAAACCAATAAAATTCTTATTGAACTATTTTATTTCGTCTATGAGTCATGTAAAAATTGATATTAATGAATAGTTGACCTTTTGAAACCAAATATGTTGTTATAATAAAATAAATGTCTCAAACTTTCCTAAAGATCCCCTCCTCTACATTATAAAAAGCCCTCACTTCTACCCAATTCCCCACAACTCTCTAGCATTTGGTTCATCCAAAATCTACTCATTTAAGCTCCCAATATCCTTCTATTTATCTTAAAAGCCTTACCTTAGGATGAAAGTACTTTAGAAAACCCTTTTGGTTCAATACAAAGGGAGTTACCGGATTTAAAGGTAATGCCTTCTATTAAGTCCATTTGTTTTATTTTACATCTCCAACCCCATAAACTATTTTTATTCCATTATTTTATAACAAAACCAGTATCATAAATGTACTAGGATGTTTTTATAATAAGGATTTTAACTACACTTACACACACCTCTATCTAATTGGTGAAGAATATAATGTTTCTGTGAATGACAAACAGACGTCTCATGAAGCAATGATTGTTCAATTATCTCATACCACATCATATGGTGGCCACTAAGATGTAAATGTATTTATATATTATATATATTATGGTTTTTCTTCTATATTCTTCTGTAATATTATTTTAAAAAATACTTTTATTCCTTCCAGTATGTGTAAACACGATAATTTCATTTGAGAAAGTGCGGACTACCGCCCCCTCAAGGTGATATGACTCATTCTTGACATACGTGAAACATATAAAGATGGATTTAATGAAATTATGTAACATATAAATCATATTTTATTATACTGGGATTATAATTTACTTACATATAATTATATTTTCAATCCATTAAATATTAAATATAAATGAAAGTATCGTTAATGCGTAAGTACGGCTTACCGTCTCCATGAACGGTGCATTACATTTCTTATGTAAAAATGTTATGTACTAATATAAATACATGTATATAGTGGATATATATTATATATGTGTTACCTAAATCATTAATATCATTCTGTAGATAATGGAGTTTTGACCACATGGACAAATTATAATTATAACAAGTTCATTTTTAAAAGAAATTTCAAACATCGACAAAATGTCTGATAAAAACTCAAATAATTGATAAGTATTATTGCAAGGTAATAAGTGATATAAAAGTAATAATAAACATAAAAAAATTAGTAATAAAGTAAAAATTAACTTAAGTTTATTATTCTGAATGAACAAGGATCATACGAGTTAAGTTGGACATGAGGTAAGGGATTTCTTATCTCACTTTTAATTCTGGGAGATATCCATTACTCACCACTTATTTATTGCTTGTGGTGTATTTTTTTTAATTAATTTGGTATATATTATAATGATTATGGTTTTATTCATGGTATTATATGATTCATTTGGTTGTAATTAACTTTTTCTTATATGACATGATTGATTAAAACGTGGTAAGGTTTTTCTTCTCACTTTTTATTCCCATGAGACTCATGCTATATTAGCCACAATTCCTTTTTGTGGTGGATTTACTGCCCATTATTGTATTCTATGTGTAATATAATTTAATTTATGGGTAATTACATATTAATTGTGTGATCTTTCTTTCATGGTGTATATGTTTGGTATGTTAACAAATCGGTAACAGAACCTTTCACCCTCATCTTTTTAAAATACTTATTTTAATTATATATTTTAATTTACATCTTATTATAATGGGATATGTTCTTATATATCCTTGTTGATGTAAATTTTGTAACTCCCCGACCCCATCTACCTAGAGTCGGTGCATTACTTCGTAACATTGGCATGATCACAAAAGATCAAGTCTCGAAAGACCGATTAGTTTAGTAGCCATGGAAACACTAGATACATTCACAAGTCTTTCATTACATCAAAAAGTAAACAAACTACAATAACATGGTCTTCATAGTCCACACTCATATCCCTTTCTGACTACCCCTGCAGGTCATTCATATAATACTTCTTCACATCGTGGAAAAATATTAAAACATTGAAAGGGGTGAGCTCAAATGCTCAGTAAGGATAACAATATAGCGTAAGCTTTCATCAATAAACATAAACATTTAAGGAAATGTATAACTAAAACAAAATCCTTTTAAACTTTAACTTCAACATAATATGGAAAAAGTAAAATGAGATAATTCCTTTCACTTCTTCACATTGATATTCTACTGGTCGAATAATCACATGCAATATCAAAAACCACTTTCATAATGAGGGAATGTATATTGCCAGACATTCTAAAACATTTCGTCAAGGCCTCGGCCAAGATATCTAAAACGATTAAGGCCTCGGCCAAAACCATAAATAAAATTGGGAAAGGGCCTCGGCCAATTCCACGTCTATTTGTCTCATGAGACCTACCGATGCATCGAGGAGCTATAACGGGCTCCACCCGTCACTTATTAAGTCCAATACATTCCTCATATGAATAGGTTTAAACATATCATAAACCATAACATAATCGTATCACATAAAACATGCACAATGGAAACATAACATTTCCACATTTCACTCACAAGATATCAACACAACATATTGATATAATAAAAACGCTTTCAAAACCATTTTCAATACCAAAATAAAAGAAAGTTAAAACTTTGTATTTATTTTTCTTTTTAAAAAAAAGTATGGCTTGTAGAGGAAGCCGAAACTCAAATAATGGTCACGGCGGCAGAGAAGTCTTTGTCGCTGCATATGTACGGAGAGAAAAACATTCCCTTTTGTTGTTTAGAAAAACGCTTCGTATAAAAAAGATTCCTTTTGAATAAACGTAAAAGTCAAAGGGGTTTATACACTATATAAAAGAAAGTTGTGTATAAAACCAAATATGCCTCAATGAAAGGGGATTGAGACGAAGTCCTTAAAAAGATCATTTTTTAAAATAAAGTACATATATAATGTGTATTCACTATAAGTACACATAAATAATTTAAAAATACAAGATAGGACATAATAATATCATGACAAAATTGGAAAGTAGGAGATTAACCCAAAGAATAGAAATTGGGTTAAGAAGTTCCCTTACCTCGTGTCTGACTTGACTCAACCGTTCTTTAACCTCATGAATAATAAACTAGAGTTAATATATACCTTATTAATAACCATTTTCAATTTCATTATCCTTTTTATATCACTTATTACAATGATATGAACATTATGTAATTATTTAATTTAATAGCGGTCATTTTGTTGATCTTTGGTACTTGAGTCAACAATAAACTTCTTATAATTACAATTTGTTTATGTGGTAGAATATCCATTATCTCCAGAATTATATTAATTATGTAGATATCATATATATCATATATATATAGTATATACATTCATTTATAATATTACGTAACATTTAGAGGTAAGAAATGAAATGCACCGTTCATGGAGACGGTAAGCCGTACGTACGCATGAACGCTACTTTCATTTCTATTTCATATTTAATGGAATGAAATCATAATAATATAAATGTATAATAGAATTACAGTATAATATAGTGTATAATACCATTTACTCCATCCTTTATACATCCCACATATGGCATTAACGATTCAAATCACTTTTAGGGGGCGGTAGTCCGCACTTCCTAAAATGAAATTATCGCGTTTACCCAGAATGGAAATCATAAAGTATGACATAAATTAGAAATACATAAGAATAAGTAAAACATAAACATATTATATATCTTATATAAATACAGTGACATCTTAATGGCCCCCTTTGAAGGTGTTATATGAGTGTTGAACAATCATCGTTTCGTGAGGCAGAAATTCGCCATCCACAGAAACTGTATGTTCTTTAACCATTAGATCTAGGTGTGTGTAAGTGTAGCTCGAATCCATCATATAACAAAATCCTAGTATATTGAGGATACTTTTGTTGTTACAAAAGAAATGAATAAATATATTTTAGGGGGTTGGAGAAGAAAAATAAAACAAAACAACATTAGAGAAGACATTACCTCAAAATCGGGTAACTCTTTTTGATTTGAGCCAAAGGCTTCCTTAGAAAGAGTTCTGCCCAAAGTGAGGCTTCTAGGAGTAAGATAGGGAAGTTGGGAGAGTATATGGGCATATGTTGGCCGAGCCAAATGGCTTGAAAGTTTGAATGAGGTGGTTGGGGGGGGGGACTTTTATAAGAGGAGAGGAGGGGCACTCTTGGAAAGTAACGAAAATTCACTTAATTATACAATGTGTTTCGGATTATAAAGGTCTCACACTTATATAATTCGTGGATAAGGTGTTAAGGGTTCTAAATATACCCATCCAATAGTGTTTGGACAAGTTTAAGCCTTGTATTGTACATTATCATTTCATTTTATTAAAATCGTTAAATAATGAGGTCATCGCTGCATCATAATGATGTCATAAATAATTTAATTTATTTAATGTCTAAAAATTATAAAACAAATACTATGATGTAGGAAATATTTTTATCTTTCCAATGACTATTTATAGTCAAAACTATGACTTGTATAACCCCATGTAAATTTTTTTTTAGTAAAACATTTCATGTTTGTGTCATTTTTTACTTTAACATTAAATAAAAGGTATTTATGCCATTTTCCACCTAAAGTGACTCCATGGGGTACCCAAGTTGACCCATGGATTTTATTGGTCGGCCATGGAACATCCAATGAGGGTAGGACATGTTTCAAGCTCATCTCATATTATTAAAACACTATTTTTACCTTAAACTACACTAATTACCTCTAATCGCGATTAAGAACTTAAAAGTTACTATTCACCAAAAAAATATTTTAATCTCATTCAACCACATTTTACTTCTTATTTAAAACCATGTATGTCGGATTTTTGAAAATCAAATCACAGAAGTGGTAATATTTCATTTAAACGAAAAATCAGTTATTTAACTACCACTTACTGGTTTCACTATTCATCAAAAATTGAAGTTTTTCAAAACAATGCCAAAATTTCACCCTAAGCTATAATTGATATTATGAATTCAAAAATGATTTCTATTTTATAAAATTCCAAACATATAAGTTTCATTAATTAATTTTATAATTAATTCCCGTTGTCACAACAAATAGCGTGTTTTTAAGAAACAATTTATATCAAAAGATTGACAATTGTTTATGGCCAATTTCAATGTTAAATTAATTCTAATGACCACCATTTGATAAAATGGAAAAATATATTCTAATTATACTTTAAAACCACTAAATAGTATAATTTATCACTATAAATTATTTTTATTAAAAAAGTTGTTTTTAAGTATTTTTCATTATTCATAAAAAATTAAAAGTTCTCAGAAAAATACCAAAAATTCAACATAGGATAATTTCGATATTCCGAATCCAAAAATGAAGTCCATTTTGAAATATAAAATTTCTATAATTTTAAAAAGTGGTTTTTACTATTCATAACGGCTACTTTGATTAGTCTCGGTGTTTTAGAACTCGAAGTTGCATACAATGCAAGCCATTGCATTATTGAATGAGAAGCGTATCGTGGAAGCTCAGGGTGTTACATTCTCCCCTCCTTCAATAAATTGCATCCTCGCAATTTGAAATTTTTTCTTTGAAAATAAAAGGCTGAAAAGAGAAAATACCTTTGTGGAAAACCCACATCGGAAATAAGATTAACAAAATTTAGCTTTAATAAGAGGGAAATGTATATAAGAAAGTCACCACCAAATTATGATCTCGATAAGGAGAACATTGGTGGCAATTATAGACATATAATTGGAGGGAAAACGTAAATATTTGTAGGGAGTTATTGAGGTCATCAATCACAATCAACTGTCAAATTGAGGGCCTCAAAGCCTTCAATCTATGTTGATTTAAAATATCATCAGTTCAACAAGACATAAGGTATTAGGATAATAGATTTCTTTTGTTTTAATATCCCTTTACTAAAGTTTAAGAATTAATTTATTCATTGAATAAGATATATGTATATATATATTAATGCTTGACAATTAGAGTTTCAACTTTCAACTCAGCTTTCACTCAAAAAGATAATAGAACTCAAAAATATTATACTTATCCTAATTGTATAAGGTTACAAATATTAACACATACCATTTATATTAGTAAAATTATTTTGTAATAACCATGGACTTCATGTAGGCTAGTGGTAGGAAATAAAGGCATGACGCACTATGGTTGTGGGTTCGATTCCTGCAGCTTTGTCCGACGTGACGGGTTATGCCCCACCCTGCAGGTTGTCCTTTTCCTAAAACTATAGCAGTATAATATTCCAAAAATAATCTTCATAAAATTTTTAACCTTAAACAATACTATCCAAATATCAACATAATCCACTCCAACCTTTATAGTTATCCAAAAATACCTCTGTCCAGACTGTCTCTAAAAGGTCTCTTAATTCCAAAATCAATTTATCAGATTCCCCAAACAAAGTATAGTTTCTCTTATTCTCACATACTAAAAATATGATTACCTTCATCATATTAAAACCTTACTGAAACAAAAAGTACTGCAATACAATCCTTATATATATATCACATTATTCTAATAACCAGAATATAATCCATGAGTCCAAAAGCACCAATACATTAATTATTCTGCTTCAACTGTAGTAACAGCATAAGATTGTCCTTGATCCCTTGGCCTTTTTTGATGTTTGTTTCCCTGATGCTTAGGACATTCATTTGCATAATGCCTCATTTCCCTACAATTGTATCATTCAACATTGATAGCCTCTTTATTTCCCTTGCAATCACGCGCCTGGTGACCTTTTTCTCCAAATTTATAACAAACTCTCATTCCTTTTAGGCAAGTACCAGGGTGATTCTTCCCACAATTATCACATAATGGAAAATCCTTCTTTCCCTTTTTCCCTTTATCTGTCTCTTGTTCCACCGTTCTCTTATTCTCTTTCTTTACTTTGTTGTCATAAGACTTAGAGAATTCATTTTCTGTCTTGATAGCACATGAGACAATATCTTCGTATGTTGAGAAAGATTGTGATACTAAATCTATATGGAGAAATGGTTTTAACCCATCAAAGAAACGATCAATCTTACCTCTTGGGTTATGTATATAATCTTCAGCATACCTCACCAACCTTGTAAAGTTAGCCTCATACTTTGGGACATTCTCATCATCCTTTTGTCTCAGACTCAGAAATTTCCTTTCCATATATGCTCGATGTTCACGAGGAAAGTATTTTTCTAAGAAAAGGTCTTTGAACTCCCTACATTCCATATTCGATATGTCATCATCTTCCTTTGTGTTTTGAATCAATGACCACCATTGATCAGCATCTCCAGTGAGGCGGTAAACTGCCATGACAACCTTCTCCCTTTCGCTACTCCCCAAGGCATGGATTATTTTCTATAAGGATTTTATCCATTGCTCAGATACTAATGGATTTTTACCCCCATTAAATGTTGATGGTTGTTGCCTCATGAAGCGGTCTAACATTGATCCTCCACGTTGCGGATCAGGGTGCTCCATACGATTAAGGTTATTATTCATAACCTGAGTGAGTTGTCCCAGTATGGTAATAAGTTGATCAGTACCACTTGTATCTCCAGATCCACAATAATTATCTTGATCAGGAGGGCAATCCCTACACGGAGTTAGTGCAATGATACGATTTCCATTCCTTCCACTAGGCGCCATTTCTAAACAATGGCTTAAACTAGATTAGTTTATTAATTAAAATACATAATTCCATACTTGTAAAATACTTAACATAAATTGAACTATTTATGGATATAATCCATAATCATAAAAAGGTTTTATTTGAGGATGTATATACTCATAATTGTTCATAGTGGTTTGTAAAGAAAATGGGAATTATCCTAAGCATATCCCCCGGGAGTGTCGTAACCAAGAGTGCAGCAAGGACCATTGTTGTGCAACAGTTCCCGTTCAAGTCTAGCTCAAAGCGGTGTTTTTAGGTTTTACCCCTAGGTACATCTGTGCCAGAGCCGCCTCTACCTGCTCGTATCCAGACAGGGATGTATTGCTCGGAAAACTCACAAAATCTCTACAATAACAAAATTCTAGGAAGTTCTTCTATACTAATCTTCAAAGTCTATCTTTGTGCTATGTGCTCTAATCAGAGTTTATCTAAATCTAGCTTCCAAGGTTAGTACTAAACTACCTCTGATATCAACTGTAACGCCCCGACCCCAGCTACCCAGAGTCGGTGCATTACTTTGTAACATTGGCATGATCACAAAAGATCATGTCTCGAAAGACCGATTAGTTTAGTAGCCTTGGAAACACTAGATACATTCATAAGTCTTTCATTACATCAAAAAGTAAACAAACTACATTAATATGGTCTTCATAGTCCACACTCATATCCCTTTCTGACTACCCATGCAGGTCATTCATATAATACTTCTTCACATCCTTGAAAAATATTAAAACATTGAAAGGGGTGAGCTCAGATGATCAGTAAGGATAACAATATAGCGGAACCTTTCATCAATAAACATAAACATTTAAGGCAATGTATAACTAAAACAAAAGCCTTTTAATCTTGAACTTCAACATAATATGGCAACAGTAAAATGAGATAATGCCATTCACTTCTTCACATGGATATTCTACTGGTCGAATAATCACATGCAATATCAATAACCACTTTCATAATGAGGGAATGTATAATGCCAGACATTCTGAAACATTTCGTCAAGGCCTCGGCCAAGACGTCTAAAATGATTAAGGCCTCGGCCAAAACCATAAATCAAATTGGGAAAGGGCCTCGGACAATGCCACGTCTACTTGTCTCATGATACCTACCGATGCATCGAGGAGCTATAGCGGGCTCTACCCGTCACTTATTAAGTCCAATACATTTCTCATAAGAATAGGTTTAAACATATCATAAACCATAACATAATCGTATCACATAAAACATGCATAAAGGAAACATAAAATTTCCACATTTCAATCACAAGATATCAATAGAACACATTGATATAATAAAAACTCTTTCAAAACCATTTTCAATACCAAAATAAAAGAAAGTTAAAACTTTGTATTTATTTTTCTTTTTTAAAAAATGTATGGCTTGTAGAGGAAGCCGAAACTCAAATAATGGTCACGGTGGCGGAGAAGTCTTTGTCGCCACATAAGTACGGAAAGAAAAACATGCCCTTTTTTCATTTAGCAAAACGCTTCGTATAAAAAAGATTCCTTTTGAATAAACGTAAAAGTCAAAGGGGTTTATACACAGTATAAAAGAATGTTGTGTATAAAACCAAATATGCCTCAATGAAAGGGGATTGAGGCGAAGTCCTTAAAAATATCATTTTTTTTAAATAAAGTACATCTATAATGTGTATTCACTATAAGTACACATAGATAATGTAAAAATACAAGATATGACATAATAATATCATGACATAATTTGAAAGTAGGGGATTAACCCAAAGAATAGAAATTGGGTTAAGAAGTTCCTTTATCTCGTGTCTGACTTGACTCAACCGTTCTTTAACCTCCTGAATAAAAAACTAGAGTTAATATATACCTTATTAAGAACCATTTTCAATTTCATTATCCTTTTTATATCTCTTATTACAATGATATGAACATTATGTAATTATTTAAGTTAATAACGGTCATTTTGTCGATCTTTGGTACTTGAGTCAACAATAAACTACTTATAATTACAAGTTGTTTATGTGGTAAGATATCCATTATCTATAGAATTATATTAATGATTTAGATATCATATATATCATATATATATATATATTATATACATTCATTTATAATATTACGTAACATTTAGAGTTAAGAAATGAAATGCACCGTTCATGGAGACGGTAAGCCGTACGTACGCATGAACGCTACTTTCATTTCTATTTCGTATTTAATAGAATTAAATCATAATGATATAAATGTATAATAGAATTCCAGTATAATATAGTGTATAATTCAATTTACTTCATCATTTATTCATCCCACATATGGCATTAACGATTCAAATCACTTTGAGGGGGCGGTAGTCCGCACTTCCTAAAATGAAATTATCGTGTTTACCCATAATGGAAATCATAAAGTATGACATAAATGAGAAATACAAAAGCATAAGTAAAACATAAACATATTATATATCATATATAAATATAGTGACATCTTAATGGCCACCTTTTAAGGTGTTATATGAGTGTTGAACAATCATCGTTTCGTGAGGCAGAAATTCGCCATCCACAGAAACCGTATGATCTTTAACCATTAGATGTAGGTGTGTGTAAGTGTAGCTCGAATCCATCTTATAAAAACATACTAGAATATTAAGGATACTGGTGTTGTTTCAAAAGAAATTAATAAATATAGTTTAGGGGGTTGGAGAAGAAAAATAAAACAAAACAACATTAGAGAAGACATGACCTCAAAATCGGGTAACTCTTTTTGATTTGATCCAAAGGCTTCCTTGGGAAGAGTTATGCCCAAAGTGAGGCTTCTAGGAGTAAGAGGGGGAAGTTGGGAGAGTATTTGGGCAGAGTTTGGCCGAGTCAAATGGCTTGAATGTGTGAATGTGGTGGTAGAGGTGGAGGCCTTTTATAAGAGGAGAGGAGAGGCACTCTTGGAAAGTAAAGAAAATTCACTTTATTATACAATGCTTTTCGGATTCTAAAGGTCCCACAATTATATAATTCGTTGATAAGGTGATAAGGGTTCGAAATATACCCATCCAATAGTCTTTGGGCATGTGTAAGACTTGTATTGTACATTATCATTTCATTTTATTAAAATCATTAAATAATGAGGTCATCGCTGCATCATAATGATGTCATAAATAATTTAAATTATTTAATGTATAAAAAATATAAAAAAAATACTATGATGTAGGAAATCATTTTAGATTTCCAATGACTATTTATAGTCAAAACTATGACTTGAATAACCCAATGTAAAAATTGTTTTAGTAAAAAAGTTCATGTTTGTGTCATTTTTTACTATACCATTAAATAAAAGGTATTTATGTCATTTTCCACATGAAGTGCCTCCATGGGGTCCCCAAGTCTACCCATGGATTTTATTGGTCTGCCATGGCACATCCAATGAGGGTAGGACATGTGTCAAGCTCATCTCATATTATTAAAACACTATTTTTACCTTAAACTACACAAATTACCTCTAATCGCGATTAAGAACTTAAAAGTTACTATTCACAAAAAAATTATTTTAATCTCATTGAACAACATTTTACTTCTTATTGACAACCATGTATGTCGGATTTTTGAAAATAAAATCACAGAAGTGGTAATATTTCATTTAAACGAAAAATCAGTTATTTAACTACCACTTAGTGGTTTCACTATTCATCAAAAATTGAAGTTTTTCAGAACAATGCCAAAATTTCACCCTAAGATATAATTGATATTCCAAATTCAAAAATGATGTATATTTTAAAAAATTCCAAACATATAAGTTGCATTAATTAATTTTATAATTAATTCCCACTGTCACAACAAATAGCGTGTTTTTAAGAAAGAATTTATATCAAAAGATTGGCAATTGTTTATGTCCAATTTCAATGTTAAATTAATTCTAATGACCACCATTGGATAAAATGGAAAAATATATTCTAATTATACTTTAAAACCACTAAATAGTATAAATTATCACTATAAATTATTTTGATTAAAAATTTTGTTTTTAAGTATTTTTCACTATTCATAAAAAATTAAAAGCTCTCAGAAAAATACCAAAAATTCAACATAGGCTAATTTCGATATTCCGAATCCAAAAATGAAGTCCATTTTGAAATATAAAATTTCTATAATTTTAAAAAGTGGTTATTACTATTCATAACGGCTACTTTGATTAGTTGCGGTGTTTTAGAACTCGAAGTTGCGTACAATGCAAACCATTGCATTATTGAATGAGAAGCGTATTGTGGAAGCTCGAAGTGTTACAAATTTTATGTCCAAGTGATGAGATATCCCTTTCTCTCTCATCTAATTATTTTCTTAATTTTAATGGGACATCGTTAGGCTGTTGAATTTCGGTAAGAAAACTTCTTAACCCAATTTTATTTTTTTGGGTAAACATCTACTTCTTGATTATGTCCTACTATGAATATGTGTCAGTAACCTTTGATTATTTTATACATAAAATCCACTTATATTGGGTGTATTTATCAGACATAATTATGAAATGGATTTATCTTTATTCTAATGATACCTTCTTTAAAATGAATTTCTTCTCAATTTACATTTCCATTGAGACTTCATTATTGATATGCACCAATTCACTCTTATACGGTGTATATACTATCCTTTGGAATATTATATCATGAAAACCTTTATTCACATGATATTATTATGTTTTTATTAAATTTTATTCATCAATTATTTGTATTCTAGGATCCCTCATTTTTATAAAAACTCTTTAACTGAAATATCATTATAAATGTATTAAATGTTTATTCTTATAAATCTTTTAAATTAATGTCAATGTTTTAAAAATTGTTTCAAGGATTTATTCATATGGACATGAATGATTTGAAATTGAAATTTCTTTCAAAAGCATCAATGTGCTTTGAGACACATTGATTCAAAAATCACATTATTTTAAATTTTAAATGTATTTGAGAATGCTTTGGTAAAAGATTTGATTTTGTCAACATTTTGAAATGATATATTGTGATTTCAATATAGAAATGTTATCATTAAATTATGGTTGTTTTATTTTTTATGAATTTGTTATGACTATTTGTCCTTGTTTACATATACGAGTGGTTCTGGGATAAACCTAGGGCGGGTGAGTCCTAGATAGCTCTCCAACGCATTGTGTAACATGACGGAGGTAAATATTAATGTTTCTCCTAAGAGATTTATGGAATATATTGTGATGGGTATTACAAATGTGACTCAATCTATAGCTTTGATAGCTATAATATATGTATGATATTTATGTCGTAAGTTACCTTTATGATTTATGATTTCCATGTGTGGTTCACAAATTCTTATGATTTCATGAGGTATGTTATTATTGAAAAGTATGGTTTCTTTGTTTTGTATTTATTGATGGGATAATGTATTCATTCCTTATTTAACATCCCTTACTGAGCTTTTAATTCTCATCACTAGTTTTTTAAAAAGTTTCCACAGGACATAAAGATGAATAAGGTTATATGATGGGATCAAGGATAAGTCATGCTATCTAAAACATTGAACTAGGCATGACACTTTTTTCAAGAAATTTTATTTTATGAAAAAATGGATACTGAGTAGAATTTCCTTCATTTAATATTCATGTTGTTATGTAAATGTTATGACCTAATTCTCTAAAACTCTAAACCTGAAAATATAATCAATGTGAATTATCCTTTTAATTCATTATTATGAAATATTTAAGGTCGGGCCCTTATAGTTGGTATAAGAGGTCAGTTTAGACAACTTTAGGGACTAGGAGTTTTCGTTAAGTAAATGGTTAGTCCCTATGTCTATTATTTCCATCAAATCCATTTTTTATAACTTTTTGTAGATCAAGGAATGTTAGTTACAGATAGAAGGAGGAGGATATCAAACGAAATTCCTATCACTTCTGGATGACTTACATGGAATAATTATTTCAAAGTCATGTTATGATTATTATAAAACCTTTTCTAACATACAACTCACTTTCATTCATTTTTTTGAGATATCAAACACCCCCACTATACCCTCATAACATCGTGGATCATGGGTTGTGTTTAATCAATTCTTATTTTCATAATAAAATAAATTTTCAGGAAAAAAAATATTTTCAATGAATTTTCAAATATTTTACATTATCACAAGATTTTGGAGAATATTATGTTTTTAAAAGAGGTGTTGAATAAGGAGACCCTTGTGAAACCTATTCTTATATGATTTTAAAATATAGTCTCTCAGTACATACTTATGGTATTTTAAAAGGACCACTGATTGAATGTTTCAACACAAACTCAGTCCGACTGTTTTATAAAAATCATGTTTTATCAGATGTTTTGAAATTATATGTGATATATTATTTTTTTTCTAAAACTGTTTCTCTATGAACACCCATATGAACCATGTTGTAAACATAGTATTTGGATGAAGGAAGCAAATGATTTTGAAAGATCTATAAATCATTATCGCAATGTATGAACCTTATACCAACGTGAACAAGATAATGATGAAACCAAGTGGACACCATGATCAAGGTATGATGTTTTTTATTCTTTGGACCGTTTGATTTTATCATATGGTGGTGAAATTAAAAAAAATTTGACAATATATATAAGACATCAAGAATTAAGATGTTGAGATCATAAAGACTGTTGATGAAAATGAGAGGTATAAGGAAAACCATTGAGGTTAAAACATGTTAGGGTTATTTTTTAGTTTTATAAAAAGGACAACCCATATGATGGGTGACAACCTGTCACGTCTGGGAAGGCTTCAGGAACCGAACCCACAACTGAAGGGCGAAAAGGGCGAATCACCTACCACTTGCCTACGTGAATTCCCTAGTTAGTCTGAATTTTTATTTTAAGTTATATGGATTTATGGATCTAGAATATGTTTATTTTGGGATGTTATGTTTTATCAAATGGATATCCTTAGTATATGAGAATTATTTGATGATTATGTGATAAAGGTTATTTTGAAACACATTGTCTCTTTTGGAGAACAATATATACCTAAGGAAAATGTAATACTATGGGGTTATAATTGTGGAGTAATGGTTGAAATGTTTTTTTGGAAGAATTTATGTTTTATTTTTGAAATATGGATATTTGGGTCATTTATGGATATGTCTAACCTATCATAGATAATATGTGGTTAGGTTAATTAAACTTCAGTATGAGACATTAAGAGTACTCGATGCTATTTTGAGATAAATGTTAAAATTTACTATAGAGGATTATGGGATTAAATATTTCTGAGTTTTGTGTTTCAATCTTAGTTTGGATTATTTTAATGAATTTTACGGGCAATTATATATTGAATTTCCTTTCTTTAACTTTGGTTACTTTTTGTTGAATTTTGGAGATTAAGAGAATAATTTTTTATAAAGGATTATCTTTTTTGTGATTATATGATCTTGTTCAAACCATTTTGGTTTTAGTTGATGTTTAAAGACAATGGAAATATATAGTAATTCTATTGTGGATTATATGATTCTCTAGAAGAATATTCTCATTCTTTGATGTGACCTTGTCTTTTGGAATTCTCATGTTTAGAGAAAAGATTAGTTTTTGGTAGAAACTTATTATAGGAAAAAACTCTACATGAAGGTAAGTATATTTCATTTTGTTTTTATTCAATGTATTAAATAAATTCCTCAAAATTATGAAAAGGAATTCAAAACAAAAAAAAATTGGTTTATGTTTCCTACTGCGAAATCAAAGACCGTTTAACACCACAAATGTTTGTGATTTTCTTGTGGTTAACATTCTTCTAATCATGTTTTCTATCAATCTACCTCAGAATATGACTGTTTGTTTTCTCTTCTATATCAATGTTTTCCTACAAGGAATCCTCGTTTCGGTTAACTCATAGGACCTTTGTACTTCTCTTTCTTTCTTATAATGTGATAGTTTTACTCAATCCGTTTCCAATATAGGACTTTTAATGAAATTTCCAAGCCCAATCTTAAAATTGCGAGGACACAATTTCCAAAAGGGGGGAAATGTAAAATCCCACGAAAATAAAGAATATTATTTTTTTATATTTATTATTATTTGTGAAATAAATATTATTTATACTCTAATGGGGATGATATGTTCAACGGCGTACCTGATATGCAACCATGGGGTTCTTGGAAATATTACACTACACACTAATAATATAATATTATATTTTTAAATGGTGGTTAACGCCTAGCCATTGTATCTGCGGGAATAAATAAAACTAAATAAAATATAATGATACATGTTTTTTGAAATTTTTTACATCTATAAAATATATGTTAGAGGCTAAAAATTTGTAAAGAATTCGATTTTAAGCATAAATACTCTAATATTCACTAAAATGTCGATTTACCTCCTTTTAATGGAGAACCCTCATTAAATATATATATTTCCACTATTATATGTTATATTTGAAAAAATAACATTCTTTTTTGGAATCGGGACATCAAAATTTACTTTGGATAAAATTTTGGTATTTTCCTGATAAAATTCAATTTTTAATGAATAGTGAAAAATACAATATTTTAATTCAAAAGTTTCTACTCATATAATTTATTTATATTGTTATATTATATTTTTAATTGGGTTTAAAGTGTAATTAGAACTTATTTTTACCATTTAATCAAATTTCAGTCATTGGTTGTAATTTCATTTTGAAATTGGACATAATCCAATGTCAATCTTTTGGTAGACATTATTTCTTAAAAACATGATATTTGTTTTAATAGTGGGAATTAATTTTAAAATAATTTCTGTCAGTTCTATGTTTTGAATTTGTAAAAATTGATTCCATATTTGGAATCAGTAGTTCCAAATTCTGTAAATAGGTAAATATTTTTTTAGGCATTATAAATATATTTAATTTAGTAAATATTTTATTTATCATGATTAAATAGGTAAAAATATTAAATAATGGTGAAATATAATATTATAATAATATTAAATTGCCCTAAAATGTGTCCTAATCCTATGGGATGATACATATCGGACCATGGGAATGCTTGGGTCGAATTTGGGACCCAATGGAGCCACATGGGAGTAATAATGACATTTTATATTAATTAATTTAAAGTAAAGACAAAATGACATAAACAAATAGCATTTAGTAAATAAATTTTTACATAGGGTTGTATAAGTTATCTTTTAGACTATAAATATTATTTGTAAATCTAAAAATATTTCCTTCAACATTTTATTCTTTTTATAATTTTTGGACATCAAATAAATGAAATTATTGATGACACAATTATGATACAACATTTTCCTCATTAATAAATGATTTAATAAACAATATTATAAATATTAATACAATATCCAAAACTAGTCCAACTCTTATTGAACTATTTTATTTTGACCATGAGTCATATTAACTTTGATATTGACGAATATTTGATCTTTTGAAAGTGAATATGAGGTTATAATAAAATAATTGTTTCAAACATTCCTAAATATCCCCTCCTCTGCCTTATAAAAAGACCACAATTCTAACAAATTCCACACACCTATCAAGCCTTTTGGTTCATCCAAAATCTGCTCAATTAAGCTCCCAATATCCCTCTATTCGTCCTAGAAGACTTACCTTAGGCAGAATGAACTATAAGAAAGCTTTTTGGTTCAATCTAAAGGGAGTTAACCGATTTAAAGGTAAAATCATCTCTTTAGATATTTTGTTTTATTTTACTTCTACAACCCCCTATACTAATTTTATTAATTAATTTTCTAACAACACTGGTATCCTAAATATACTAGGATGTTCTTATTATAATAATTAGAACTACACTAACACACACCTCTATCTAATTTGTGTAGAACATACTATTTCTATAAAGGAAAAATTAACGTCTCATGAAGCGATTATTGTTCAATTATCTCCTACCGCCTCTTATAGTGGCCACAAAGATAGAACTGTATTTATATATGATATATATTATGTTTTTTTCGTTATTTTTTTGTAATTTTATTTATAAATATACCATTATTTCCTCCAATATGTGCAAGCACGATAATTTCATTTGAGTAAGTGCAGACTATCGCCCCATTAAGGTGATATGACTTGTTCTTGACATACATGGAACGTATAAAGATGGATTTAATGAAATTATATAAAATATATATAATATGATATTTTTCTGGAATTATTATATACCTATGTATCATTATGTTTTCAATCCATTGAATATTAAATAGAAATGAAAGTATCGTTCATGCATACGTACTGCTTACCATCTCCATGAACGGTGCATTTCATTTCTTATCACCAGATGTTATGAACTAATATAAATACATGTATATAGTAGATATATATGATATATGTGATCTCTAAATAATTAATATCATTCTGTAGATTGTGGATTTTTTATCACATGCACAAATTGTAATTATAACAAGTTCATTTTTAACTCAACTTCTGAACAGCGACAAAATGTCTGATACGGTCTCAAATAATTAACTAACAATTATTGAAAAGTAATATGTTATATAAAAGTAATAATAAACATTATAAAGGTTATTAATAAAGTATAAATTAATTTATGTTCACTATTTAGGGATAACAAGGAATATACGAGTCATGTTGGACACGAGGTAAGGGATTTCTTATCTCACTTTTCATTCCGTGTGATTTCCATTATTCACCACTTATTTATTTCATGTGGTATATTGTGTACTTAAATTTGGTATATATTACGATTATTCAATTTATATTCATGTCATTCTATGATTCATTTTTTGTTTATTATCTTTTGATCATACAAATCAATTGATTACAAAATGTTAAGGTTTTTCATCTCACTTTTTATTCCTGTGAGATTCATGCTATATTTTCCAATATTTCCTTTTGTGTGGAGGATGTACTACCCATCATTGTATTCTATGTGTAACATACTTTAATTAATTGGTATTTACATAATCATTTTGTGATCCTTATTTCATGGGGTGTATATTTCATAAGTTACCAAATAGGTAAGCGAACATATCACCCTTTTATTTTTAAAAGACTTATTTTTGTTATGTCTTTTAATTTACATCATATTATGTTGGGATATGTTATTATATATCCTTATTGTTGTAAAATTTATGTCCAAGTGATGAGATATCATTTTCTCTCTCATCGACTTATTTTTTAAATTTTAAATTGATATCGTTAGGCTATTGAATTTCTCTTAGAAAAATTTTTAACCCAATTTCGATTTTTGGGTTAAACATATACATCGTGATTATGTCATTATATGAATATATTTGAGTAACCAATGATTTCTTAACACTTAAAATCCACTTATATTTTGTTTATTTATCAAACATACTTGTCAAATTTATGTATTCTTAATCTATGTATACCATCTTTATAAGGGACTTCGTCTCAATTTTCATTTCCATTGATACTTTATTGTTGATATGAACCAATTCACTCTTATATGTTGTATATAAAATCCATTGGAATATTATATCAGGAATACCTTTATTCTCATGATATTATTATGTTTTGATTATATTTTATTCCTCATTTATTTGTATTCTAAGATCTCTCATTTTGTTAAAAACACTTTAACTAAAATATAATTTTAAATGTTTTAACAGTTTATTCTTATAAATCGTTCATATTAATATACATGTTTTAAAAATGGTATTATGGATTTATTCTTATGTACATGAATATTTTGAAATTTAAATTTCTTTCAAAAGATTAAAAGTGGTATGGGACACATTGATTCAAAAAACTCATTATTCAATATTTTAAATGGATTTGAAAATGGTTTGATAAAAGCATTTATTTTGTAAATATTTTGAAATGACATATTGTGATTGCAATATATAAATTTTATCTTTAAATTATATTTGTTTTATGGGTTATGAATATGTTATGTTTATTGGGCATTGTTTACGTATACGGGTGGTTCCGTGAAAAACCTATGGTGTGTGAGCCCGAGATAGCTCTCCAATGCCTTGGGTAACATAACAGAGGTAAATGTTAATGTTTCTATTAACAGACTTAGGGAATATACTGTGATGGGTATTCAAAATGTGACTACCTCTATAGCTGTGATAGCTACAATGTATGTATGTTATTTATGCTATAAGTTACCTGTATGATTTAGGATTTCTATGTGTCGTTCATAAATCATATGATTTCATGAGGTAAGTTATGATTGAAAAGTATGGATTAAATGTTATGTGTTTATTGATGGGCTAATGTATTCATTCCTTATTTTATATCCCTTACTGAGCTTTTTATGCTCATCCTATGATTTTGAAAATTATTCCACAGGACTTAAAGATGAATAAGGGTCAAGGATGGGATCAAGGATAAGTCATGATGTCTAAAACATGGATCTAGTCATGTCTCCTTTTTCAAGAGTTTTTTATGGAAAAAATGGATACTGAGTACAATTTCCTACATGTAATATTCATTTTGTTATGTAAATTTTATGAACAAATTCTCTAAAACTCTAAACCTGAAAAAATAATCATTGTGAATTATACTTTTAATAAAATATTATGTAATGTTTAAGGCCATGCCCTTATAGATATATCATTGTCTCTATAGTCATGTTACTGTTCCATAGATATATGTTCATTAATTTCTATAAATACTTATTGTTTTATTCTTCACTTATGAGAATAATTATTTAATGTTTGTCTATGTAGTTTTTAAAATTTATATTATATGTCATAGTTATAATAAGAGAATTATCGTCTAAAACAATCGTGTATATTTCAACTCAAAGTTCCCTGCTAGAAATAAGAATATGTATTGATTTATTTTTGTGGAATTATTTCCTTGGGATCCCAGAAAATGTGATTCACTTTGGTTTATTTGTGAATTATTGACGAATTAAACCCATTTCATCGTGATAAATGAGTCACATGTGGTGGATATCAATTCAAGGAACTATGGATAAGTCATGATAATTCAAAATTGGTTTTGAATTAAACTCATATGTTTTATAGTCCATTGTTTTATGTCTTATGTGTTAATGATTTTGATTCAATATTTTTTACAGATGTATGTATCATCAGTGACTTTAATCATATGAATGATACTGAATTGATGTTGCTGACCTAAAAAATTGTGAACATTCAGTTTTTATCTATTATATAATTTTTTGGTTTTTAAAAATAGAGCATTCCCTTGATTGAATTTTTATATAATAATAGATATTAGTATTACATTAGGAAGGCTCTGTTTATGTAATAATATTGATGGACTTATTGATATTTATTTCTAGAATATATAATTAGAGTAAAATATAATTGGTTAGGATATTGTTTTGAATATTATAGATAACATATTGGAAATTGATAATAAAATTAAATCTATATAGGTTCATAAATTTTTTTATCATAATATGTAAAAGGATTATTTTAGAGTAAGAAAATATGATCATATGTTCTTAAAGGGTTCACTTCACACTGGGAAGTGTTTTTTTATAGAGGATTTATGATTTCTATAAGGTTCATTAGTTGGTTTTCAATGTTAGATCTTGTTTTTGAGGTGGATTTTTGATTATAAATTCCAACATATATTGATCTAAATCAGGAAATCATTCATGTGATACTACATAAGATATATCTTCACTATGAATTTTATGTCATTGTTTAGGGTAGGTTATAAAATATGGAGTGTGAAATGTTAATGGACATTCCTATGGAGGTTTGATACTATAAAGTTATGGTGTTGTAATTATGTATCACTAATATTGTGTTTGTTTAATATATGATTTATGGATTATAGGAATTTATGTTCACTTTAGATTCATATATTCCCACTCATTATCCAAAATTACATTGTGTTTTTATTTTTTTATTGAAATTTCTCTTTACGTTATTTAATATAATTTATATTTACACTTTAAATTTTTATTCTATTTGAATTTTCAATAGGTATTTATTAATGATTTTCTTTGTATCCCATGATATATTAATATTTTGATATTTTATTATTATTGGATAGGTTATTTTGGAATTTAACGGAAAAAAATATTTCGGATACAAATAATTTAGTGGCCAAGGCATTTATAGCAATATAACTTGTGATATAATGGCGATTCGAATGATAGAAATGAATTTAGTGGAGAATAATTTATGAAAGGATTAGAATTTTGTTTATTGAAATAAGTTTCAGGATCTAGTCATCCCAATTTCATGATATTAATTTATTTTCATGGTTTTATATTTGGACTAGGTCGTTAATATATTATTCAATAGAGAATAAAATGTATTATATCGTCATTTTGAGGTCTGATTATTTTTTGGTTGACAATTTTACCTGGAATCTATGTGTTTCATGTTTTTTTAATCAACGATTTGGAATAAAATTCCTTTTCACTATAAAGAAAATAAAAATTTTCATCAATACTCACTATAATGATAAAATAAATTTTTTTGATTAATAATAAATTTATTTTGGATTAATGTGGGATATGGTACAATACTATCATGGTTTTTGATTTCAATGTCATTATTTTATGGAGTCCTATTTTGTAGAGTGAAATGGTAAATTATATATAAGGATGGTGTTTTGTTTTAAATGTTTTAGTTTTCATATGAATATTCACTAGAAAAATCCATGATATTTATTATAATCCAAACTTTTTTATTTAGGATATATTTTTCTTATTAAAAATTTCAAGTGTTAGCTGACCTTGTTTGGATGTCTTATTTTTTGTTCTTCCCTAATAAGAAATGAATCTTATTTTTGAATATTTTTTATGACATGTTAGTGAAACTAAAACTGATTTTAGTAGGTTCAAACATAAAAAAAACATAATGGGGGGAATATAATACAGTGATTAACATTATTTTATGCATCTTGAGTAATCAACCATCACAACTGATTATGATAATAATAATTAATATTTTCATATGAATTCTTTTACAGGATCAATCAAACATAAATTAATAAATTTATTTTAGTCACCTCATAGTAAATCCAAATAACCAATAAAGAAACAATGAATATTTCACCCCATAAAAAATTATTAGATATATATGTGATATGGAATAATATCATCCAGTACAACATGATATTCTAGAATTAGAAAATGGATTACATTGTTTTGGTTATATCTATCAAATAATTTGTTGAATAATTACAACTAAAAAGAAAGATGTGCTCTAAAAAACAATAAAACACGTTAATTAAATTGAAGTAAGGATATTTTATCATAAACATCAATATCAATGTTCATTGATAATATAGTTTCACATCTTCTCCATCTCATCGATACCAATATCTCAATAAGATTAGTAAAAAAATACATTTTCATGAATATAATTTTTTTATTTTTTATTAATTGAGGTATCCCAAATGATTGGTTATTTCGTTCATTTACCAGTTATAACAGACCAGAACTAAATGTTAAAACCACAAAATTTCATATTCATCAAATCAATCTTTTTTCACATTTCATGTTTTCCTATTATAATAACCGAGGATATTCAATAGTTAAACTAATTCTTACCTAAGAGATTATATGTGTCTTAAACTATTCTTTTATATTATAGTTATTCAGCACATCTACATACAAAATTTTAAAATATAACTATTTCCATGAAATTTTACCATTAAATTTAAAATCCTATAAAATGATTTCATTTTTAAATATATTAACTTTAATTTGTTATATCATATCATATAAAACCATATAATCTATCATTATCTACTATATAGTCAAAATGATTTTGATTCAGTGGACCATGAGTTAGACACAAATAGAAATAATAAAAATATGTCATTTCCTAAAATTATAAAATTTGATTAAATGCTCGTGTGAAATCAAAAACATGATTCGAAAAAAATCATTGATTTTTTTTAAATTATACAAATCACTTCTTTTATGAATGTCAGATAAATATTCACAAATTTTGTTTAATTTTTATCCTTGAAAATTGCTTACATTGTTTCTGTAGTATAATAACTTCATGTTTCTATAACCATGGTCTCGATAGGCTATTATGAACACAAAAATTGGATAATTTTTCTTCCCAATCATTGAAAAATGATCAATCCCCACTCATAATAGTGTTTAGTAAAAAAATTATTCCTCAAATAAATTATAATTTTGGAACACCCATACCAAATTTTATACTATCCGTGGATTAATTTTGTATCCCTAATTGTAAAATGGATTTTATTCATTTAAAATAAAAGTGAAATATACTTTTTTATGCCAATAAGTAATTTTATCAAATACAGAAACCATGAAATGTTTTTTAAGAAATAATGAGATAATTGTTTTGTCACATCAAATATAATTAGACATTACTATTTAAAAATAATAATTCTTTAAAATTACCCCAATAATTTAAATAACCACTAACAAATGTTTACCATTATAATTATTCTCAATCTAAATATATATTATTAATAATAATAAAATAGCACACTAATGTAAATTATCACATTCACTCTAATTAATCTCCAATAGAAAAATCCATTTACCCTTCTAAATAAACTATAACACAAGGAATCATAACATCAATAATCTTCTTAATAACTTAAATCTCCTCCACTTTGCATTTTTTTCAAATATGAAACTAATAAATTTCCTTTAAAATGTGAAGTAAATCATCAATAAATCATTATTATCATTAATGAGTGAACATAACATTGGAATAAATAGTGGGAAATTATAATATAAAATATTTATATTTGAAAAAATTACCATAACATCAAAAAATAAAAGTTCACATACATAGAAACCTCATATTTAATCATTTTGATTCATTACATTCAAAAAACATTCTGTCACTCATACACATTAAACAAGATAGACTAGTTTCTAAATTCATAGATTAACTAACAAAAAACAAACACAAACACCACATGTGTATGGTGAAATAAAAAAAATTCTCATTTATAATTGTTCCCCAAAATCATTTATACTCTATTATACAATATTTTTACCCCTTGGTAAAATTTATATTTTGGACTAATGAGTCTATAATTCTGCAACATTGAAAATAATATCCAATGAAAAGGTGATATAATGGTTAAAAAACAAAGACTATACATGATAACACTAATGTTAAAATCCCATTATAAACCTTAATTAATGATATTCAACCTCAAAATATAGATGGTTAAAAAATCAAACACTTTATCAATTGGTGATATATAATCCATCCACCTATGGGATTATACATACTAATTATGTTTCTTCTTTGGTTTCATAATGGTATTATACATCAACATTTTCCAATTTAATAAAATGATTCTTATTTGTGTGATATAAAAAAACTATTCCCAAAATAACAATCCACAAAACAAAGACATTTTATTATAAACATTGTAGTATAACCCACATCAGTATATATAAAATTTTCCCATCCTATATATGACAAATTTGTTGTTTTTTACTACTACAATGTGATATTATTTTGGTTTGATTGTATATTTTTTAATCTATATAACAACATAAATATTATCAATTATCAATGTCGTCTAACAGAAATAACTACAAATAAAATTTGTAAAAATAAATATCTGACTTCAAAATGTATTAATTAATTAAAAACATAGATCCTAATTATATTTGGGTAATAACCTATGATAAAATAATATATTCTAAACGTGATAAAAACATCATTGGAATACGTATAATGAAAAATAAAAATGTGATCCTTCATTTGAAAATTTTGATGATCAAAAACGTACTTCTTTTCTTTCAATGTCAAATTCTAAATTACGTTATTAATTTCTCTAAAAAAATTACAATTATATTCATCATTTAAAAAAATTATAATGACATAAATATTGACAATACCAATGAGATATTTGAAATTTTTATTCGTTAATGTACAGTTCTTTGTATAATATCATTTTCTATATTCTAGTGAATTTAAGTATAAGTCAACCCTTTAATTCCAAAGTATAAAAATATATTTTAACCAATACATTACATTGTGGAAATTTAGAACATATAAATTTCCATCTCTGAGTATGATTCCTTTGGGTAGCTCAATGTACACATCCTATTAATGACCTATATTTTAAAAAGATGTCTTGAATCTATTTCGATGGTATTGAATATATTTTATAATGTGATTAAAATAAAAAAAATGTTTTCCAAAAATGAAATTTGAGAAAAATATCATATGAAATTACATCGAATTTACCTGAGATATACATTGTGTACAACACTTTCAAAATCCCCCATTACATCTCATTTCATATTAATCTAGTTACTAAAAATGCACATCCATCCAATAAAATTCATTTATATCATAATTAGAAACAAATCCCACATTTTTGTAATTTTAAATTGGGTCCATTTCAAATTTCAAGGAATTAATATTTTCCCTACTCTTAATATCATAATCCACCCTCCAAGTTTGACATGTTAATAAAATGATGTGTAGGTTTTATTCCTAAATTATATTATATTTTTTAATAGTCTTTTGTTATGTATAATGATTTTATAGACATATATAATCATATCACAAATTTATAAACTAAATTTTATTATACTTTATCAATGGATATTCCTGACAATGAATCTAAATTATTACCAACACATAGTCAATCATATTTCCAAATTTGTTTACATATTTTATAATGAGTTATTAATATTCAACATCATCTAAAAAAATTTATTTATTTTTAGAAACATTAAATGTGGGTTCAAAAATATAAATATTATTTTCCAAATTATAATTTCCATAAACATTATTGATGTTTTGGTATTATATCCCATTTAGTAGATATCATATGAAAATCAGTTAAACTCATCAATATCCAATATTTTTTATTATTTTTTAAGCCATAAAATTAATGATAATAGAGATTAGAAAACCATCTGATACACAAATATTTTTTTATTCATATAATAAATCTCATAATGACAAATGTTTAATTATATAAGATATAGAAATTATTGTTTAATATCAATCTATTTTATAATATCTAACTCTATTTTAAATGATATGTTATATATTCATCCAATATTATAGGACCCATCCCAATAAAAAATTAATTCAACTTATTATCAATATATTATCTTCTAGGGTGTATGGTTCCTTTTTCTCATGAAAAATATCTTGCATGTAAAATTCTCTTTAAATATATAACATCCATATTTATCATCATTATCTAATCAAAACCACTTATGACAATAATTCCACTCACTGCCTATAACTACCTTAATACTATTATTCATGAAAAAATAATTATGAATTTTAATATATAATAAATATTTCTGTTGTATGGTTATCTACATAAAAAATTATATAACGTATTTTTCCCAGTCAATTTAGTTCTTCTTGATCAGTACACAAACATCTAAATAATAATAATTTCAAAAATAGGAGTTTGTCAACCTCTACAATTTTATGATCAAAATTTATAAAAATTATTTCTGAAAGTTTCAAATTACCATCTATTATCTCTCGTATAGTGGGAAAATAATTAATATTTTCTATATAATTCAACCAGTTCAATCTCTTTCAAACAATGTGTTAAATAAAATACGTTAAAAATATATTTCATCCATTTCCTTTAAATGATATAATAGTCACTTTTCCATTTTTATTGATTAAAATCAAATTTTTTTAATAGGATAACCATATATATATATTTTTTTAAAGATCACTTCATTTTCCTCATTTCAAAATTTGTAAAAACATGATAAATTGTGTTTCAAACCATGAAAAATGATATTAATCTTTGAATTAATCTCTCTTAATAAATTTAATTTTTTTAAAAGTTTCTTTTTATTATTAGATCAATATTATTAAAAAAATATGATTAATTCTTAATTACACATCCATAATGAAATAATAAATCATATATCCATTATATATGTAATGAAAACCAAATATATTGTATTCATGTACAATTATTTTTATATGATTTCATATTAACTTCTTCTAAAGAGCTATCTCATTTCCACATTATATATATATAATAATTTAGTATTATGCATATTCAATTGTAATTAAAAATTAATAGTAATGTTATGGCCCAGACCTCTTTGGTCATTTAAAATGAAAAAATATCATGTATGAGGGGTTGTGGGAGGTAATGGTGACTTATCCCCAACAATTTTCCAAATTTTGAGTTCATGAGAACTATTTCCAGAATATTGAAGTTCCAATAGTAGCATCTTTCCCTTTCCAAATATCATTTTCATGAACAATGATTCTAGAATGTTGAGGTTGCATTGGTAGCCTCTTTCCTTTGACAAATTTTGATTTCATGAATAGTTCTTCCAGAACAGTTAGGTTCCAACTATAGCCTCATTCATTTTCAAAATATTGAGTTCACGAACATTGTTTCTAGAAGAGAGAGGCTGTACTGGTATCCTCATTCCATTTCCAAATATTGATTTCATGAACAGTGTTTCCAGAAAGGTGGGGTTCCATTGGTAGCCTCTTTTCTATGCCAAATTTCATTTTCAAGAATATGGTTTCAAGAACGAGGCGGTTCAAATAGTATCATCTTTCCTTTTCCAAATTTCATGTTCATGAATAGTGTTTCCAACGTCCTATAGTTCACCCCTTTGTCATTTCCATTAACATAGAGTGCATTTAAAGTGTCACGACCCATCCTCGGGGCCCGTTCCGTGACTACCCCAAGCCCGCCTTCCATAGGCCAGGGGCTGGCGACTACCACCAAAGGCGAAAAATCCCGATAACTGGGAAGGCATTGCCTTTATAAAAGAAAACAAGCACAACATAGTACAAGCGGAAGCAAAACACTATGTACAAAAGAAAAGATGAAAAGTAAATGGGCCAGAATACAAACCCAAAAGAAAGTACGGCTACAACCAAACAAAGTACAACAGAAAAAAGGCAAACAGCTGGAAGAAGGAAGTAGCTCCTGGGTCGTCCTCCTCGGATCCTACCTAAAGGGTAGGTACTGATAGCGCAACTCCTGGTCGTCCACCATGGATCCTACGTGAAGGGTAGGTACAGATAGCCTCTTCCACGCTCTCGTCCGTCAACCTCCTCTATGAGTCTTCACGTTGTGTAGTCCACCTCCGGGTACTGACTTGTCATGTAGTCCACCTTCGGGTACCGTACAGTCCGCGAACACTCGGCCTCCGTCAGCACTGCCCATCGTCTGCAACCAACACAACGAGGTGCAGGCATAGCCTGTGTAGGGGTGAGTATAACGATACCCATTAGGGACCCCGAGACCCTCAGGGTCTCACTAAACCAACAAGGATAACCCCAAATAAGATCTCAACAGATAACCTCTACTTAGGTATATGCCCATACATATACCTAAGTTATTAAGTAACTCATCTCAATCATGAAGAAACACAAGGATTGTGAAATCAACGGATAACCACTACCCAGGTATATGCCCATACATATACCTAAGTTATCAAGTGAACCATCTCAATCATGAGGTAAACACAAGGTCAAAAGTCTCAGCTCAATCCAGGATTTTCATTATTGAAACTGTAACTGATGAAGAGCTCCGTCTCTAGAGTGTACAATGGTCCTATCATGACTCTGAGGTACTGCTCACTATCCTAAGATTGCTGAGGTACTCCTCCTGTCGAGTACCACGGTCCTGCCACCTCACACAGTAGTGCTTCCCGCTGGGGTCTGCCACTCAACACAGTAGTGCTCCCCCCTCATATCCTACAGAGGTACTCCTCCTGTTGAGTACCGCGGGTCTGCCACCTCACATAGTAGTGCTCCTCCGCTATGGGTCTGCCACCTCACAAAGTAGTCCTCCCCACTGGGTTACGTAAGTCACACCGAATTGAATCGGACAAACATTCTTCAGGACTCGACCGGCTACACGGTCTCCATACTCCGTACGCTCGTCTCTGGGAGGGTCCGCTCCACGAGCTACAATCCGATACTCCAAGTATCTCAAAGTCCCACGAAGAAGTATCTCAAAGGACCGCCTCTTCATAGGGGTCTCAACGCAACAGCGGCGCGTCAATCGGACGCCCGGTCTGTGAGTTATTAGCCTTTTTATCCCAGGGGCCCGGTTGGTTTCGTGAGTGAACCAAACCCGGCCGTATCTCAACTGTACCCCAAACTCTCATAGGGTATACACATAGGGACCGTTTCTCAACGAGATCACCAACGCCGCTGACGGTTCGTCAAACAGACGTTCTGTCAGAAAGGTATCAGCTTTTCCGTTCTAGGGGCCCGGTTGGATTTCGGTATGATCCAACCCAGCCAAAATCCAACTGCGTCCAAAACTCATGCAGAGTATGCCAAAAGTTCCGTATCGTCAACAGGAACTCAACGTAATAGACAAAACGTCAATCGGACGCCTGGTCTGGATGTTATTGGCTTTTTCGTTCCAAGGCCCCGGTTGGTTTCGTGTGCGAACCAACCCGACCGCACTCCGAAGAAATCCAAACCTCGAGCGGAGTAAGCCAAAAGATCCGTCTCACTTAGAGGAATCCATAAAATTTGACGGCACATCAATCGGACGTCCGGAGCTAAAGATATGAGCGTTTCCGCTCCGAGGGCCCGGTTGGCTTCGTGTACGAACCAACCCGGCCGATCCCAAAGTTCCCCGAAACCTTGAGTGTAATATACCGAAACGACCGTCTCGATCCAAGGATCGTGTTTCCACTGACGGTGAGTCATTTGGAGTCCCGTATCTCACGTTACAGGTGTTTGAACGAAAGTGGCCCGAAAACGGGGGTCTGGGCCCGTGTCGACCCGGCCCGACCCCCCTGGGTCCGACCCGAACTGGGTCAACCCGACCTGGTCCAGCTGGACCCGGCCTCGCCGGCGGCGCGGCCCGGCCGGCGGTGTGGCCAGCGCGGCCCGGCGTGGCGGCGCGGCCTGGGCGCCTCACGTGCGCCGAACGCGGGGGGTAAAGCCCCCCCCGGGTTTTGTGGATCTTGGCCGGCCATAGGCCGGCCGTTTTTCTTTCACACGCGGGACCCGCACGTCCTGCCTCCTAAGCAAACCGGCGGCCGGCTCGGCCGACCGCCTTCCACTTCTCCGCCACGTCTCTCCTGATCTACGGCGGCCGGCGAGGTCGGCCGCCTCTGGCTGCTCCGCCGTGGCCGTAGGGCCGCAACTCTTCCTGGTCTCCGGCGGCTGGCTTTTCGGCTGCCCCTTCCAGATCTGCCGCGGCTCAAGCTGCGGCCCTTGTTCGATTGGAACGGCGCGACGGCGCCGCGCCCCTCCGCTGTGGCCTGACTCCGGGCACGGTCTCTTCCGCCTTCAACGGCGCGGCGCGACAGCGCCGTGTTTCTTTGTCCCGTCCCATACCGGTCGTAGTTTCTTCTTTTCTGCGCGGTGTAACGGCACCACGTTACCCCTCTCCAATCCGCAAAAATTATAATCACTAAGGGGGGAAGGTCGGCCGTGTTTGTGCGGTCCGGCCTCCTTCTGTTAATCCGATAACGGGTGATTATTTAAAATAATAAAGAACGCCGGAAAAAGATATTCAAGGATACCAATGAAAAACACTACAACCTCATAAATAAAAAGAAGCATACAAATAATCTCAACCCGCAATTAAAATAAAACATTCGCGGATCAACTTAATGATGAGTTGATCCGGGTCATTGTTTTAGAAGAACAACCACATGAGAAAATACCATTCTCAAAATAATCCCCTACCTTGATTTAAGAGGTGACGAGATTCAGCGTCGCAAAAAGAGAAGTCATGGAAGAAGACGTCGTCGGTGTCATGGGTATGGCGTCGCGGAAGACGGTTCCCGAGAACATGGCGTTCTTCGCCGATGTCCGATTGTTCTTCGCGTTCTTCGTCAAGAGGATGAAGAAAATTTCAAGACTTCTAAGCCATTTTTTCCAAAAGCTCCCAAACAACACAACCCAACCAAATAAAATATGTTCTCCACTTATTTTATTAACCTCACATGGCTTTTGATATTCATGTGTTTGAAATTCAAAAGACTCAAAAAACTCACAACATTAAATTCAACTCATTTAAGACATAAGTTATAACTATGTTAAATTCATTTAAGTGGGAGATGAGTGGTTTTAGAGGATATGAAGAGGTGGGGTTCGTGTGGGCCCCACCACCCTCTTAACCTCCAAAGGGAGGTTGGGTGGTTACCCAACTTCCTCAATGAGCTAACACTTAGAGTAAGTTAATAAAAATTGTAGAGTAATTATAAAATAAACTTCCACAATTTTTATTATCAACACTCATGTAAACGCTACTCCGGAACAAGAGTTCCTAAGAAAAAACCGGCACTGCGAGTTCATTGGTCCCCTCCGAATTCGATTCCGAGCACTGGTTCAAAAGTTAGAAATTCATGCTCGTTCGTTCACTGAACGTACCCGAGCCAAACTTTGGAAATTAATTTCGGGCACACCAGGCCTCGGAATCAGGCGCCGTCAGAAACTACGTTCTTTTAAAATTCCAAATAAAATTAAGAAACAATTTTCCTTGAAATATCCAGGTCTTTACCTTACTCCCACCTCAGGGCTTTACGTCCCCGTAAATCTTCAACACAACTAGAGTCACATAAGAGGTACATAGCATGCATCTGAGCCTTCTGCTCCCATGTGCTTACCTGGAGGTTCCCGTGCTGCCAAAGAAAGCTCACCCGAGGAATCGATCGTCCTCGTAGGGTCCACTCCTGTCGATCCTCGATCCCCACTGTAACCTCCGTGAAAGACACCCCATCTCCATCGTCCAGCTCCTCATGGTCGATGATATGCAGAGGGTCAAGCATGTATCTCCTTAGTTGAGATACGTGGAAAACGTCATGCACCTAGTGAAACTGAAGTGGATGGGTCAAGCGGTAAACCACCTCGCCTACCCAGATGAGGACCTAGAAAGGTCCGTTGAACCTCGGAGATAACTTGCCTCCCTGGCCACATCTCCATAAACCTTGTCGAGGTGAGACTTGTATACGGACGTGATTGTCATCCTCGAACTCTAGAGGCCTCCAAGTCCTGTGAGCATAATGATTCTGTCGGCCCTTTTCCATCCTCATCCGCTCATGGATGACCTGGACCTTCTCTAGTCTCACAAGAGCTACTATTATTTCTTCTTTTCCAATAAGAGATATCCGGTCTCATCCCCTGGATGAACCACATTCGTTGCCTAATACAGTCAATCCTGACATGAATAATGAATTCATGCCATGGATGACGTCGTAAGGCCTCGACGTAACTACCAAGAGATCCAACTGTCACTCTCACATCCAAGGGTCGAGTCACACTGTCGGCATCAGTGTGTGGTCACTAGGTCTCCTTCAGTAGAAAACTCGAAGTGAGGTTCAAGTCAACGGTCTTAACCGAGACCACTCGGTATCAACCAAACAAAAGGACAGGAAAGCAAACAAAGAAAAGTGTCTTTTTATTACAGCAGCTCATAGTACAAGAAAGAAAGAAACTACAGACAAATATCAACAAAACCAGAAGCAACAGGATCAATAGCCTCCAGGTCGGAAGCTAGTCCCGCTCCTGTCCATCTGCTATCTGCCCTGAATGAACCTTTGCCTCTTCCTCGGAGGTTCTTCATTTAACTGCTGGTCATCTGCATGGCGGGTCGGACAGTCACGTGCTATGTGACCAATTCTGCCGCAGGAGTAACACTTCATGGCAGTTCTGGATCTATCACTTCCCTTGGTGCCCCGCACTACCGACCCTGAGTCACGCGGTCGACCACCTGTAGGTCTGGTCCTCTTGGACCCCTTCGTCATCTGTCTACTGCCCTCTACAGGAGACTCTGCCGCATGCCGGCTAGTGGTGGGTCCTGCTGCTGGAGACTGCTCAGAAAGGAAACTCTCCACTAAGAGGGCTCGCTCCAACACTCCTGTCTGCATTGGAATGTTGTGCGATACAACCGAAGCTCTGATCTCCCGCCTGAGCCCCTGCTCGAAGGTTCGTGCCCTGAAGAACGAGTCCCGTACCATATCTGTGGAGTAGCGAGAGAGGTCTGTGAATCTCGATGTGTACTACGCCACTAACATGCTGCCCTGTCGCAGCTGAAGTTGCACATGTATACGCACCGCTCGAAGGGTGGATGGTACAAACTCTGCCCGGAACAGGCTCTCGAAGTTTGCCCATAGAAGTGTCACCTCGTCATGCTTCTGGAGCATCAGGCTCCACCATCTGCCTGCTGCTGCCTGAAGATGGCTGGCAGTAAGGATCACCATGAAGTCTGGCGGCGTCCCCACTAGCCTGAAGACTCTCACCACAGCCTCCAGCCAATCCTCAGCCGCCTGAGGGTCCGTCCATCCCTGGAACCTGGGTGGTCTCTGGCGCTGGAACTCATGTCGTGCGCTCAAGCGACGTGCATCCTCTGCTGCTGGGGCTGGTGGCATCGGTGGCCCAATGTGTAGTAGTACCACTGGTGCCTCTACTGGGATAGGGCCCTATACTAAGGCCTCGTCGCTCGGCGGCCTGTCAGCATGCACCACTCTTGGGGCTCTAGCTGGTCTTCCACGGGGAGGCATCCTGAAAGAAATAACGTGACATAGTCAAAAGATTTTACCTGGTGAGCTGACCTGGTTTGAGCTGTTTTAAGGGAAAACCTTTGAAAACACACACGCAATCAGTGTTTTCATGCACAATGTCGGAAATCAGTTGTCAAGGTCCTGGTGTATGGAAACATCAGCCGCCCGGAACAACAATGGACTCCCTGAACTGAAATCCACACTCGGTACTCTTAACAGTATTGCTTCACAAAAAGAAAAAGTCAGAGTCATAAATTCTGCGGTAGAACCGAACTCCTCTGATACCAATTTGTCATGACCCATCCTCGGGGCCCGTGCCGTGACTACCCCAAGCCCGCCTTCCATAGGCCAGGGGCTGGCGACTAGCACCAAAGGCGAAAAATCCCGATAACTGGGAAGGCATTGCCTTTATAAAAGAAAACAAGCACCACATAGTACAAGCGGAAGCAAAATACTATGTACAAAAGAAAAGATGAAAAGTAAATGGACCAGAATACAAACCCAAAAGAAATTACGGCTACAACTAAACAAAGTACCACAGCAAAAAGGCAAACAGCTGGAAGAAGGAAGCAGCTCCTGGGTCATCCTCCTTGGATCATTCCTGAAGGGTAGGTACAGATTGTGCAGCTCATAGTCGTCCACCATGGATCCTACCTGAAGGGTAGGTACAGATAGCCTCCTCCACGCTCTCATCCGTCAACCTCCTCTGTGAGTCGTCACGTCGTTTAGTCCACGTCCGGGTACTGACTCGTCGTGTAGTCCACCTCCGGGTACCATCCAGTCCTCGAACACTCGGCCTCCGTCAGCACTGCCCGTCGTCTGCAACCAACACAATGAGGTGCGGGCATAGCCCATGCCGGGGTGAGTATAACGATACTCAGTAGGGACCCCGAGACCCTCAGGGTCTCACTAAACCAACAAGGATAAGCACAAAGAAGATCTCAACAGATAACCTCTATTTAGGTATATGCCCATACATATACCTAAGTTATTAAGTAACTCATCTCAATAATGAAGAAACACAAGGATTGTGAAATCAACGGATAACCACTACCCAGGTATATGCCCATACATATTCCTAAGTTATCAAGTGACCCATCTCAATCATGAGGTAAACACAATGTCAAAAGTCTCATCTCAAACCCAGATTTTCATTATCGAAACTGTAACTGCTGAAGAGCTCCATCTCTAGAGTGTACAGTGGTCCTGTCACGACTCCGAGGTACTACTCACTAACCTAAGACTGCTGAGGTACTCCTCCTGTCGAGTACCGCGGGCCTGCCACCTCACACAGTAGTGCTTCCCGCAGGGGTCTGCCACCCAACACAGTAGTACTCCCCCTCATAGCCCACAAAGGTACTCCTCCTGTCGAGTACCGCGGGTCTGCCACCTCACATAGTAGTGGTCCTCCGCTATGGGTCTGCCACCTCACAAAGTAGTGCTCCCCAGTGGGCTATGTAAGTTACTCCGAATGGAATCGGACAGGCAGTCTTTAGGTCTCGGCCGGTGACACGGTCTTCGTACTCCATACGCTCGTCTCTGGGAGGGTCCCCTCCACGAGCTGCAAGCCAATAATCCAAGTATCTCAAAGTCCCACTAAGAAGTATCTCAAAGGACCGCCTCATCATAGGGGTCTCAACGCAACAGACGGTGCGTCAATCGGACGCCCGGTCTATGAGTTATTAGCCTTTTCGTCCCAGGGGCCCGGTTGGTTTCGTGAGCAAACCAAACCCGGCCGTATCTCAACTGTACCCCAAACTCTCATAGGTTCTACACATAGGGACCGTTTCTCAACGAGATCACCAACGCCGCTGACGGTTAGTCAAACAGACGTTCTGTCAGAAAGGTATCAGTTTTTCCGTTCCTGGGGCCCAGTTGGATTTCGTTACGATCCATCCCGGACAAAATCCAACTGCATCCAAAACACAGGCGGAGTAATGCAAAAGTTCTGTATCGTCAACAGGAACTCAACGTAACAGACGGAACGTCAATCGGACGCCTGGTCTGGATGTTATTGGCTTTTTCGTTCCAAGGGCCTGGTTGGTTTCGTGTGCGAACCAACCCGACTACAGTCCGACGACATCCAAACCTCGAGCGGAGTAAGACAAAAGATCCATCTCACTTAGAGGAATCCATCAAAGTTGACGGAACGTCAATCGGATGTCCAGAGCTCAAGATATGAGCGTTTCCGCCCCAAGGGCCCGGTTGGCTTCGTGTACGAACCAACCCGGCTGAACCCAAAGTTCTCCCAAACCTTGAGTGTAATATACCAAAACGACCATCTCGATCCAAGGATCGCGTTTCTGCTGACGGCGAGTCATTTGGAGTCTCTTAGATCATGTTACGGTTGTTTGACCGAAAGTGGCCCGAAAACGGGGGTCTGGGCCCGGGCCGACCCAGCTCGACCCCCCTGGGTCCGACCCGAACCGGGTCAACCCAACCCGGGTCGACCCGACCCGGTCCAGCTGGACCCGGCCCGACTGGAGGCGCGGCCCGGCTAGCGGTGCGGCCAGCGCGGCGGCGCGGCCCGGCGTGGCGGCGCGGCCTGAGCGCCACACGTGCGCCGCACGCGGGGGGTAAACCCCCCCCCCCCGGGTTTTGAGGATCTCGGCCGGCCTTAAGCTGGCCGCCTTCCACTTCTCCGCCGCGGCCGTAGGGCCGCGTCTCTTCCTGATCCCCAGTGGCCGGCTTTCCGGCCACCCCTTCCAGCTCTGCCGCAGCTCAAGCCGCGACCCTTGTTCGATTGGCACAGCGCGACGGCGCCGCGCCCCTCCGCAATGGCCTGACTCCGTGCGTGGTCTCTTCCGCCTTCAACGACGCGGCGCGACAGCGCCGTGTTTCTTTGTCTCATCCCATACTGGCCGTAGTTTCTTCTTTTCCGCGCGGTGCAACGGAACCACGTTACCCCGCTCCAATCCGCAATAATTATAATCACTAAGGGGGGAAGGTCGGCCGTGTATGTGCGGTTCGGCCTCCTTCCATTAATCCGATAATAGGTGATTATTTAAAATAATGAAGAACGCCTGAAAAAGATATTCAAGGATACCAATGAAAACCCCTCCAACCTCTTAAATAAAAATAAGCATACAAATAATCTCAACCCGCAATTAAAATAAAACATTCGCGGGTCAACTTAATGATGAGTTGATCCGGTTCGTTGTTTTAGAAGAACAACCAAGTGAGAAAATACCATTCTCAAAATAATCCCCTACCTTGATTTAAGAGGTGACGATATTCAGCGTCGTGAAAAGAGATGTCGTGGAAGAAGACGTTGTCGGTGTCGCGGGTATGGCGTCGCGGAAGATGGTTCCCGAGAACGTGGCGTTCTTCGTCGATGTCCGATTGTTCTTCGCGTTCATCGTTAAGAGGATGAAGAAACTTCAAGACTTCTAAGCCTTTTTTTTCAAAAGCTCTCAAACAACACAACCCAACCAAATAAAATAAGTTCTCCGCTTATTTTATTAACCTCACATGGTTTTTCAAATTCAAGTGTTTGAAATTCAAAAGACTCACACAACTCACCACATTAAATTCAACTCATTTAAGACATAAGTTATAACTAAGTCAAATTCATTTAAGTGGGAGTTGAGTGGTTTTAGAGGATTTGAGGAGGTGGGGTTCGTGTGGGCCCCACCACCCTCTTAACCTCCCAAGGGAGGTTGGGTGGTTACCCAACTTCCACCATGAGCTAACACTTAGAGTAAGTTAATAAAAATTGTAGTGTAATTATAAAATAAACTTCCACAATTGTTATTATCAACACTCGTGTAAACGCAACTCCGGAACAGGAGTTCCTAAGAAAAAACCGGCGCTGCAAGTTCATCGGTGCCCTTGGAATTCGATTCCGAGCACCGGTTCAAAAGTTAGAAATTCCCGCTCGTTTGTTCACTGAACGTACCCGAGCCAAATTTCAGAAATTAATTCAGGGCACACCAGTCCTTGGAATCAGGCTCCATCAGAAAACGCGTTCTTGTAAAATTTCAAAGAAAATTAAGAAAAAGTATTCCTTGAAATTTCTGAAACTTTACATAAAGCCTCTCCTTATAGACTCTATGGCCGATTCAAATGCCATAACTACTACATTAATTATTCACATAGATCTGGATGCCTTTACATGGTCAAACCATGTGGTTTAATGTGATCCTCTTTTAATGGAAAATCCAATGTATCATAAATCGTTTCTCTGTTAAATTTCTAATGGGATGAGATATCTTCCTCCATAGTTTTTCCTCATTATTCTATGGTGAGAGAAAATGAAACCATCTTTTCCTTCCCATAGGAGTAGTGCGATCAAACATCCATCCCTAGATTGGTTCCCCTCTAATTATGATGCAACCAAGAAGTATCAATCAATCATTGATATAACGTATAATCTGTAGTCATTTTTTTGGGTGCATCTATTTATGTTTTTCCTTTACCATTTATATAATGTTATCTCAATTTTCCTGATGGGATTTTCGTGGGGGATGATCAGTGTGGTGGTGTCTCTCAATCCACGGGTGGATACAGTTTTCACGAGGGATGAGATCATAACCCGTTGTATGGATCATTCTTGTATAATGAATGTAAATAACTTTTTGAGGTAGGGGATTCGTTGCTTCTATTTTCTTTTATGTGAAAATTTATAATTATCATGTTTTATCCCACTTGATCATAATGGAATTGACATAATAATGTTTGAAAATATATAAATAAATTGATCTCGATCATATATAATTGTCTCTTGATGTGCTAGATAGTGTGATATCTATAAAATCGTTGTTTTTCTTTTCATTCTTGATGGGAATTAGAAAATAATGTAAATTTGGAATTAATTTATAATGTTTTAGCTAATGATAAAGCATCATGTGAATGAATATTATTGTTGTTGATATAATTTAATGCTAATTAAATTGATTCATTTAGCATGTTTAATAAATTTGAGATAGATTACTGTTATGATTTCACGTAGGTGGAACCTATGAATAGTAAATTGGTTATTTCATGATGGATTAAAGAACATGTTGTCTGATAATTCCTTGAAGTGGTCTGAGTCACCTTCTTGAATAATTAAGGTCCAAGTTCCCAATTGATATGATGTTTGTTTTTCTGCTTCTTTTGTTGTGATGTGATGCTGGATATTTGTTGTGATATGTGTTGGCATGTAGGCCAATTGGTTGTGGAAATATTTGATGCCTATATTGAAGAGATGCATCATTTGATGCATTTGGGTGTTATGGAGGACATTAGGCCAATTGATCGTGGCAATACTTGGTGGGTAGTTCATCAACTCAACAAGTTGAGCCCCATTTTATTTAGTAGCATAGAATGTTTTTCTAGATTTCCAGGGAATATGGGTATGTAATAATATTTTTAATAAATGACTGAATAATTGATTTTAACCCAAGGGGTTGAAGCTTGCTAGGATGCAATATTGTGGTAACAATTTAAATGGAAAGTGGACATTGGGTGAGATGCTAATGAAATTTAATGTGGAATTGTTAATGGTTAATTAATGTTTAAAAAATTAATGAATGTAAATTACAACATATATAAAATGATGTAATGTAATAAATCTATTTAAGTGGTTATAATATTACAGGATACCTTGTCTTATAAGTGATATCCAGGAGTCGATGAGATGTTAGTTGTTGTTGAGTCTAAGACTATGTCTTACCTATAGTGTGGTTGTGTGATACAGTATATCATGTACATTTGTGTTTCTATACGGTACTCCACCCTATCAGATAGGTCAACTGACACAAAGGTGATCTTGAGCCCTAGTGGGTGTTTTCCCCAACATTCTGGTGGTAGGATGGATGGCTGACTACCGCATTTGGCCCGACTCTCTTATCCTGGTAATTACATGTACTTTTAGGAACATTAGTTAGTTTACCATATATATGTCTGTAGAGGGATATGATGGATTTTAGTTATTCAATTCCATATATTAGAGATATAGTTTCTTATGGAATAATACAGGGATAAAGTGTATAGGCTTTGATGGCGTGAGGATCCTTATTCGGTGTATGGGATATAATGTATTGAGTTTTAATAAAAGATATATGATATATGTAATGCAAGCTGTGGGGGATCCTAGAAACAACTAGGTTACTTTTCATACATGGACATGGTAGTTTTGTTGCACGGGGTGCATGTTGTGGTGCTTCACCCAGGTGTCTACGGGCATGCCCTTTTAGAGAGAGATGCTTAGGACGTGCGACGTTTAGGAAAACTGGAAAACTATAGGGGAATTATGAGTGGGGTACCCTTGATATAATTTATTATATTATATACTCTTGTTTGCGATACATGGGGAGAGTTTCCATGGTGAGGCTTTGAACATAGTATACCTATTTCGGTGATGAGTTAGATTCATTAGTTATTCATTATTCTTTAGCATGATTTCCTTACATTTTCACGAGAGGCTCTGGGGAGAATCATATTGATTATACTGTTATAGTTCCCATTTTTATATAAAAACACAATTTTTTTGGTCACCTGTAGTAGGTTGTATATCAAGCTGGTTTCTACCTTCTTGGGGTTGTAGGAGTTTTTTGGGCTAGTGGTTGTTGTTGTTTTTTACTTTCCATTGGTAGTTGCAGTTTTCCCCATTTAGTTGTAGTATTTTTTCATGATATTAGATATGTGAAAATGGGATTTATTTTATATTTCAGTTTGAGTTGGAGTTATGTGGTGTCTATCTTATCTATCTCTTTCGCATGTGTTCTCTAATAGGGTAATGCTCTAATTTGTGTGTTTACTATACCCCAGGTGTGAGTTTCCAACCTAAGGCCTACTAAAGGTGGGACTCGGGTGTCGTTATCTCCCTTTTCACATTCTCTGCATAGGAGGGCTAAATTTTTTTGGAGGGTGTTGTGATAGATTTTTATCAGAGGTCAAGTTGAGGGATAGAATGGATTTTGGAGTTAGGCATATGTGAGGTTGCATGGATTGGATGGGAAATAATGTTAGTCATATTTAAGAAGTTATGTAGACACTGGAGACTGGCTAAGACATATGCGTTTAGGGTCCCCTATGATCTTATGTATTGATGATTATGTTTAAAATAGAAACTAACCATGGTGATACTAGTTTCAGTGTAAATGCCTAGGAAAGGTTCATTAATCATTTTTCCTTGTTCCTATTTTGGAATGGGTAGACCATGGGATAGGGTAACATAAAATGAATAAAATAAAACATTTAACTAATTATTTTTTAGTCTTCCTTATTCCATGTTTAGGAGCTCTGACACATTGTTATTTTACAGGTATGGCTCTAGGTCGACATCCTAATTATGATGGCATATAAGATGTCCAATAGGTTGTGCCAGGAGATCGCCATAGGGTAGTGGTTAAAGACGACGACACATGGAAGAGGACACTCCGAGAGTTTCAGAACCCAAGTCTGCTGAAGTATGAGGGCCTTGTTTCGGATGAATCCATTGAAGACTTGTTAGAGTAGGTCAATATATGTTTCCGTTGGATTCGTACTTAGAAAGAGAACAGGGTGTCCATGGTTGTGAATATGTTGCATGGAGTAGTGTGGTGGTGGTGGTTATTGTTCCTCGGGGTTCTTGAGTAGTCAACGATCTTATGGGAGGAGTTTCGAGTCATGTTTATTATCGTGTTTCATTCATTGAACATGATTCCATATAGACCCCAAGATATTTTTAACATTTGACAAGAATGATCCAATGTGTGAGAGTTTAGAATCTGTTTCAGGATCCTTTTACAATATTCATTGAACCTATTTCCAGATCAGGAGCCAATGGTGTGGAATTTCGAGGAGGCTTTTCTTCTAGAGATCCGGCACTAGGTCACCCAATTTATGCTCAAGACATATCTTGTGGTTCTGGCAAGGGAAGAGGTCATCGATAAGACATTATCTAGAACATTATCATCATTTTATGGGATTCGTTATGAATTCTCATGAAGAAGAGATGTGGTCCGGGGTTTCAGTTTTTCATGGAAGAAGAGATTCCATTCGGACAGGGGTAGGTCCCATCCCTTAGAATCTAGTTTCCCTAGCGGGGAAAGAGCTCTCTGAGATATTCCAATGGATTAATAAATTTTTTCTTTATGGTGGTCGAGGTCATTAGTATCAAGAGTGCCAAACATTTCAGAGAATTCATCGTGCAGTAGGTGTTCCACTCCAGGTTCCTTCATTGAGGTAGTTCCAGCCGAGGCAGTAGTAGTTGGTTGCACTAGATATAGATTATTAAAGGGTAGATGGGGAAGGTAGTGGAAATCACAGTGATGCTCCACGTACTTATAGAGTAAAGAATTGTTGTGATGGTGGTTTTCATTTGGGTGAGAGAGTCCATAGAGGAGGTCATAGTAAGCTTCATGATTTAGTATTGCTAGCTCCAGGTGAGCCAGACATCATTCGAGGTACCCTTTATTAATTTTATACCTTGGTGGATGCCTTTTTTGATACAGTATAGTCACACACCTAAATATCACCTACCCTTGTCCATGCTTTGGAACATGAGGCAGCGATAATTCCAGTACCCTTGGCATTGACTATGCCAGTTGGAGGCCGAGTTGACTTGTTTATCGTAGGTAGAGACTGTGAGCTAGTGTTGGGGAATCACCACCCTTTTGGTGATTTTATATGTTTATGAATATAACCACATTAATTCATCATCAGTATGGTTTGGTTGTATTCAGTGAAGGTTAGACTGGATTGATTTAGGTGGAATGTCGACTTTTCATTGTGGATAGAGAGCCAGTGGTGTTCCTTGTCTAGCATGACCCATGGTTTGTTTAGAGGCGTGCTTCATCCTTATCATTTATTATGGATGATATGATGCTCAGTTCATTAGGGTATTAGCATTTGGCATTTCCTAGAGTCGTAGAAATATACACTGATGTCTTTCTAGAAGAGGTTTTGGAATTAACCCCTCAACAAGAGATCGATTTTGGGATCGAGATACAACCAAAAGTGACTCTTATATATATGTATCTGTAACGCCCCGACCCTAGTTACCCAGAGTCGATGCATTATTACATAACATTGGCATGATCACAAGAAAGATCAAATCTCTAAAGACCGATTGGTTTAGTATCCTTGGAAACACTAGATATATTCATAAGTTTTACATTACATCATAAAATGAAAAACTACTACTACAACATAATGTTTCCACAGTCCACACTATAATCCCCTCATAATATCCCTGCAGGTCATTCATAACTTACATCTTCACATCCTGGGAAAAATAAAACATAGAAAAGGGGTGAGCTCAAATGCCCAGTAAGGATAACAATATAGCGGAACATTTAAAAATAAGCATAAACATTTAAGGCAATGAATTACTAAAACAAAAGCCTTTTAAACTTGAACTTCAACATAGTATAGCAAAAGTAAAATGAAATAATGCCATTTACTTGTTCACATGGATATTATACTAATCGAATACTCACATGCAATATCAATAACCACTTTAATAATGTTGGAATGCATAATGCCATACTATCATAACCACATAGTCAAGGCCTCGTGCCAAGACTACAAATAAGATTTTGTCAAGGCCTTGTGCCAAGACACTAGTTTGTCTCATGAGACCTACCGATGCATCGAGGAGTTATAGCGGGCTCCACCCGTCACATATTAAGTCCAATGCATTCCCATATGAAAAGGTTTAAACATAACATAAACATTCATATTAAAACTAGCATACGAAATGTCAATACTTTCACCGTAAAATATGAATGGTATAAAAATAGCACATCCACAGTCAAACATATCACAAAACTTTCAATACAATATAGAAGTTTTGTATCATAATAAATCAACTTCAAATAATCTTAAAATCCATCAAAAGATGTTGACATAGATGAAATCAAAATTCTTTTTAAATAAATATCTCCTTTTATTTTGAAATCATTTAAGATCCATATAAAATAAAAAATTTTTCTTGAAAATATTCTTATAAGCTTGTAAGGGAAGCTTTTAAGAATTTATAACAGCGGAAAATAACCGCACCCGCCGTATAAGTTAAAAAACATTCTTACCTTAATTCTGTCGAAAAGGTTAAAAAGGACCTTGTTTTGAAAATGACCGAAAGATTCCTTTATAAACCACTTATAAAAGTAAAAAAGGGTATAAATGACTTTAACTCATATTCTAGTAAATAGTAAAAATGTTTTGAAATACATTTTTAAGAAACATGGATGTGGATGATAAATAGATCCCAGTAGATTATTACGTATAAACAACCTTGGATAATGAAGAGGTTGTAATGTAAACCCTTACCTTGTACTTTTCCTTGGTTGGGGTAGGTTAACCTCCTGTATAATGGTGAAATATTTGTTATTAAATTATACAAGAATCATATATATTAATATGATATCATATATGATCTTTTAACATTGATTTGTTAATAATATCTTAGAATTATCGTCGTTTCGGGTGTTAACTTACTCATTTTCTTTTATATGTTTTGTTACAGAAGCCATGTTTTTTGTATCTTATTCATATTCAGAATGATATCAAGTCCTTAAACATCATTTTTAAATCATCAAATGATAATTATACTTGAATGGATACGATGGAGAATGAATCTCAACGCGTTCGTGGAGATGGTAGTCCGTACGTACACACGAGCGACAATATCATTCTTTTGATATTAAAATAATATATAAATGGTTGTTATATCATATATACAGAATCATTATCATGTTTTATTTATTATTTACATGAGTTTCATATCATTATTATACCCATCCAAATAATAATATATTGAATAACAATTACACCACGACGTGGAGACGGTAAGCCGTACGTACGCACGTATGGTGACATGTTATTCAAAGGGTGGATAGAATACTGAATATGGTTGTATCATATTTATAATAACATCACAGTATATGTGAGATACTGGAGTTATTATTTTATAATGGTAAGAACAAAGGAAGAAGAAGTGGAAGAAGAAATGAACTTAGAAAAGGGTGGTGAAATCATTACCTCTTCTTCGGGTTCTTCCTTTTGATTTGATCAGAAGGGCTCCTTAGGATGGCTTTCTGATCAAACTAAGGCCTCTAGGTTGTAGTGGGGGATGTTGGGAGAGTATTTGGGCAGAGTTTGGCCGAACCAAAAGGCTTTGAAGGTGTGAAGAAATGAGAAGGAGGAGTTCCCTTTTATAAGAGGGGTGAGGGGAACCTTTGGAAAAGCTAGAAATATTAATTTATAATAAATTGATATTCGGTTTCCAATGGCTCCAAAGTTGACTATTAAAAGGTTAAGGTGGGACTAAGTCTAAAACAACTCATCCAATAGAATTTAGACAGGTTTGGGTACTTATACTAACCTTATCTTTAAGTATTAACTCTAAGTTAATTAGTTTCACTTTTACAATGTCTCTTTGTATTTTTATATTATATGGTTAATAAACTTACCATATACATACAAGAGACCCCCAAGTGGTCGATTAATGATACACCTATCATGATATAAGTCTCTTGGCCGAACCTTAGATTTTTAGGAATTTAATATCAATTAATTATATAATATGTTTTTTAAAAACTCTTTTGTGTCAATTTTGACACTATTCAATAGTTGATTTTTGTGAAACTCATAACAGATTTATTACTTCGAAAAAATTAAATTAAATCAATACTAATATATCATATTATTCTATAAAATTATTTTAATTCATTAAAAGTTTCATATTATATTTATTTGGGTATATTTAATATCTATTATTTTGATTTTTCACTATTATAGTAATTACTGCATCATCATTGTGTCATAAATAAATTAAATTATTTAATGTCTAAAAATTATAAATAAAATATCATTATGTAGGAAATCTTTTTATATTTCTAAGGAATATTTATAATCTAAAATCCAACATATATAACCCTCTGTAACAATTGTTTTGTTAAAAGATACATGCTTGTGTCATTTTTGTATTTATTTTAACTTAATTAAAATAAAGTGTCATTATCACTTACAAGTGGATCCATGGGGTCTCAAAATAGACCCAAAGATGCCCATGGTCGACCATGTATCAACCAATAGGGTTAAGACACGTTTTAGGGTAATTTAGTATTATTATAATATTATTTTTTAACCCTTATTTACCGGATTTACCCTTAACCATGGTAAATAAAATATTTACCGCAGTAATTATTCAAAATGTCTAAAAATAAAAGTTAGCTATTTACACAATTTGAACATCCTGATTCCAAATATGGAATCCATTTTCCTAAATTCAAATCACAGAAGTGGCAGAAATTAATTTAAAATTAATTCCCGCTGTCAAAACAAAAAGCGTGTTTTTAAGAGATAATAACTATCAAAAGATTGACACTTGTTTATGTTCGGTTTAATTGTAAAATTAAGTCCAATGACAAACATTATATTAAATGGTGAAAATATATTCTAAATATACTTTAAAACCACTCCAATTAATAATTTATCAGTATTAATTATTTTGATTAAAAAAGTTGTTTTTAGTTAAAATTTAGTAATTTTCACTATTAATCAAAATATGAAAGTTATCCGAAATGTACCAAAATTTCACCTTAGGCTAAATTCGATATTCTGAATCCAAAAATGATGTCCATTTTGAAATATAAAATATATATAATTTCAAAAAGTAGGTATTACTATTCATAACGGCTAGTTTGATTGGTTATGGTGTGTTAGAACTCGGTGTTGCGTACAACACACGCTATCACATTATTCAAAGGAAAGCGTACCGTGGAAGCTTGGGATGTTTCATTTTAAATTTTTTGATGTCCCCATTTAGTCAAAAAGTTTATAATATTGTATTTAAAAAGGGTTCACTATTAAAAGTTGATAAAAGTGCAATACTGAAAATGAATTTGTTCTTGCATTATGTCTAAGAAACTCATAATATGGATTCTAAAATTATAAGGATTATATAAAGTTTAAAATTTAGTTAATACTATTCATAACCTCTTTTGAACGGATTGTTTGGTAAGTCATGGTGCGCTTGAACTCGGTGTTGCGTGTATTTCATGTTATTGAATTATTTTGAAGAAATAACACACTATGAAATCTTGGGGTGTTACATTCTCCCCTCCTTCAATAAATTGCGTCCTCACAATTTGAAATTGTTCTTCGAAAATAAAAGGTTGAAAATAGAAAATATATTTGTGGGAAAACCCACATCGTAAATTGGGTTACTAAAATTTAGTCTTAATATGAAGAAAAGAGAAATGAAAGGGTCACCACCAAATTATGATCTCGATTAGGAGAACATTGGTGGCAATTAGAGACATATAATTGGAGGAAAAACGTAAATATTTATAGGTAGTGATTGAGGTCATCAATCAAAAACAAGTATAAAATTGAGGTCCATAAACTCATCAATCTATGATGATTTGAAATACCATCGGTTCAACAAAACATAGGGTATTAGGATAACACATTTTTGACGTTTCAAAATATCTTAGTTGAAATCCCACATCGAAAAATGAATTAACGATGCCTCTATTTAAAATAAAGAGTGGAAAGTATGAAGATTACCGAAAATAACACATACTAGGATTCCATGTAGGAAAATATGGATATGGAAGAAAAATCTAACCATCAATTATCTGATGGAGAGTGGTAGAGAACATGGCTATGAAATGGCCAACAATCCCAAAGCCATGAATTAGTGATGATTTAAGGTACCATCTAGGACAACATTTTTGTTCTAAGTTTCTTTTATTAATGTTGAGGAATTTATTTATGAGATTGGATAAGATCATAAGGAGATATACATACTTTATAATTAGAGTTTTATCCATTAATAAATTTCTACCACAAACTCATCTTTCACTCTAAAAGATAATAGAATGTAATTTTTTTTCTATTTATACTATTCGTATAGGGTTCCAAAAATAAATGAATTTATAATTCATCTACCAGATCTTTTAAAAAAAACTACATTATTTAATCCAGGACATCTCGTGGGCCAGTGGTAGGTGATACACCCTTGTCGCCCTTCGGTTGCGGGTTCAAGTCTCGCAGCCTTGCCGGACGCGACGGGTTGCCGCCCGACCTCCGGGTTGTCCTTTTATGGAAATCCAAAATAATCCAAACTAGAACTATCCAAAATCATAGTCTAACATTTATAAGTAAGGTAAACATAATATAGATCCTTTTAACCCCGTAATAGCATATGAATACCTTCATCATGTATTACCATATTTCTTTATTGATTACATTCATGCTCCCTTATTCCATATAGAATGCTGGATATACTTCATTAATCCAAAAATGATTTAAACCCCAACAATGATGGAATATACAAATCATTAATCAGTTTCAAGGTAGTCAAGAATATCCAATATAATTTATCCAAAACAATCACATATTATTCCAAAATCACTACCTCAGTATCAGAACTATATTATGATTTATAATTCTCTCAACCATATATTTTCCAAAAAATTATCCTGCTATTGAGTCACTTTTCTTTCTTCCACACAATCTCAAGTCCTTAATGAAATAGTACTGCAGTACAATCCTTATATACTCCATAATTATTATAACAAGTACATTATTGATACAACACTCAATTGACATAATCAACATAAGAACTCTAATCATTCCTCCTCATCTGTGGTAGTATCATAACTTGATTATTATCCAATAACATCATTTGTAGCATAGTCTGATGACTGGGACATAGGTTCGTGTAGTGTCCAAACTCCTTGCAAATGAAGCATTGTACATTTGAAACCATTTTCTTACCCTTGCAGTAATGTACTTTGTGCCCTTTTCCTCCACACATATAACAAACTCCCATTCCTTTCAGGCAAGTTCCAGGGTGTTTCTTTCCACAGTTACCACATATGGGAAAATTATTCTTTTCCCTCTTCCCTTTATCCATCTTTCTCTCTTCTATCCTTTTCTTCTCTTGCTTCCCTTCAAATCCATAGGACTCAGTAAACTCTTTACTTATCTTATCAACACATGATATTATTTCTTCATATGATGATAATACATGGGAGACTATTTCTCTTATAAATTCAAGCTTAAGACCATGAAAGATATGATCCTTCCTTCTCTTTGGATCATGTGCATTTCTGGAGTTCTCATTCCTTCTACTGGGCGCCATTTCTAAACAATGGAATACACTAGATCAGTTTATGAATCAAAATACATAATCCTATACTTATAAAACACTTAACATAAATTGAACTATTTATGGATATAATCCATAATCATAAAAATGTCTCATTTTAGGATGTATATACTCATAAACCCTTCATAATGGTTTGTAAAGAAAATGAGAATTATCCTAAGCATATCCCCCGGGAGTGTCGTAACCAAGAGTGCAGCAAGGCCCATTGTCGTGCACCAGTTCCTGTTCGAGTCTAGCTCAAAGCGGTGTTTTCGGGTTTTACCCCTAGGTACATCTGTTCCAGAGCCGTCTCTACCTGCTCGTATCCAGACAGGGATGTATTGCTCGGAAAACTCACAAAATCCCTACAATACCAAAATTCTAGGAAGTTCTTCTATACTAATCCTCAAAGTTCATCTTAGGTCTACGTGCTCTAATCAGAGTTTATCTAAATCTAGTTTCCAATGTTTGTAATAAACTTCCTCTGATACCAACTGTAACGCCCCGACCCTAGTTACCCAGAGTCGGTGCATTATTACATAACATTGGCATGATCACAAAAAGATCAAATCTCGAAAGACCGATTGGTTTAGTAGCCTTGGAAACACTAGATATATTCATAAGTTTTACATTACATCATAAAATGAAAAACTACTACAACAACATAATGTTTCCACAGTCCACACTATAATCCCCTCATAATATCCATGTAGGTCATTCATAACTTACATCTTCACATCCTTGGAAAAATAAAACATAGAAAAGGGGTGAGCTCAAATGCCCAGTAAGGAAAACAATATAGCGGAACATTCAAAAATAAGCATAAACATTTAAGGCAATGAATTACTAAAACAAAAGCCTTTTAAACTTGAACTTCAACATAGTATGGCAAAAGTACAATGAAATAATGCCATTTACTTGTTCACATGGATATTCTACTAATCGAATAATCACATGCAATATCAATAACCACTTTCATAATGTTGGAATGCATAATGCCAGACTATCATAACCACATAGTCAAGGCCTCGTGCCAAGACTACAAATAAGATTTTGTCAAGGCCTTGTGCCAAGACACTAGTTTGTCTCATGAGACCTACCGATGCATCGAGGAGCTATAGCGGGCTCCACCCGTCACATATTAAGTCCAATGCATTCCCATATGAAAAGGTTTAAACATAACATAAACATCCGTATTAAAACTACCATAAAAAATGACAATACTTTCACTATAAACTATGAATGGTATAAAAATAGCACATCCACAGTCAAACATATCACAAAAACCTTCAATACAATATAGAAGTTTTGTATCATAATAAATCAACTTCAAATAATCTTAAAATCCATCAAAGGATGTTGACATAGATGAAATCAAAATTCTTTTTAAAGAAATATCTCCTTTTATTTTGAAATCATTTAAGATCCATATAAAATAAAACATTTTCTTTGAAAATATTCTTATAATCTTTTAAGGGAAGCTTTGAAGAATTTATAACAGCGGAAAATAACCGCACCCGCCGTATAAGTTAAAAAACACATTCTTACCTTAATTCTGTCGAAAAGGTTAAAAAGGACCTTGTTTTGGAAACGACCGAAATATTCCTTTATAAACCACTTATAAAAGTCAAAAAGGGTATAAATGACTTTAACTCATATTCTAGTAAATAGTAAAAATGTTTTGAAATACATTTTTAAGAAACATGGATGTGGATGATAAAGAAATCCCAGTAGATTATTACGTATAAACAACCATGGATAATGAAGAGGTTATGAAGTAAACCCTTACCTTGTACTTTTCCTTGGTTGGGGTAGGTTAACCTCCTGTATAATGGTGAAATAATTGTTATTAAATTATACAAGAATCATATATATTAATATGATATCATGTATGATCTTTTAACATTGATTTGTTAATAATATCTTAGAATTATCGTCGTTTCGGGTGTTAACTTACTCATTTTATTTTATATGTTTTGTTACATAAGCCATGTTTGTTGTATCTTATTCATATCCAGAATGATATCAAGTCCTTAAACATCATTTTTAAATCATCAAATGATAATTATACTTGAATGGATACGATGGAGAATGAATCTCATCGCGTTCGTGGAGACGGTAGTCCGTACGTACACACGAGCGACAATATCATTCTTTCGGTATTAAAATAATATATAAATGGTTGTTATATCATATATACATAATCATTATCATGTTTTATTTATTATTTACATGAGTTTCATATCATTATTATACCCATAAAAATAATAATATATTGAATAATAATTACACCACGACGTGGAGACGGTAAGCCGTACGTACGCACGTATGGTGACATGTTATTCAAAGGGTGGATAGAATACTGAATATGGTTGTACCATATTTATAATAACATCACAGTATATGTGAGATACTGGAGTTATTATTTTAGAATGGTAAGAACAAAGGAAGAAGAAGTGGAAGAAGAAATGAACTTAGAAAAGGGTGGTGAAATCATTACCTCTTCTTCGGGTTCTTCCTTTTGATTTGATCAAAAGGGCTCCTGAGGTTGGCTTTCTGATCAAACTAAAGCCCCTAGGTTGTATTGAGGGATGTTGGGAGAGTATTTGGGCAGAGTTTGGCCGAACCAAAAGGCTTTGAAGGTGTGAAGAAATGAGAAGGAGGAGTGCCATTTTATAAGAGGGGTGAGGGGCACCTTTGGAAAAGCTAGAAATATTAATTTATAATAATTTCATATTCGGTTTCCAATGGCTCCAAAGATGACTATTCAAATTTTAAGGTGGGGATGGGTCGAAAAAAACTCAACAAATAGAATTTATACAGGTTTGGGTACTTATATTAACCTTATCTTTAAGTATTAACTCTAAGTTAATTAGTTTCACTTTTACAATGTCTCTTTGTATTTTTATATTATATGGTTAATAAACTTACCATATACATACAAGAGACCCCCAAGTGGTCCATTAATGATACACCTATCATGATATAAGTCTCTTGGCCGATCCATATATTTTTAGGAATTTAATATCATTTAATAATATAATATTTGTTTTAAAAACTCTTTTATGTCAATTTTGACACTATTCAATAGTTGATTTTTTTGAAACTCATAACAGATTGATTAATTCGAAAAACGTCAATTAAATCAATACTAATATAACATATTATACTATAAAATTATTTTAATTCATTAAAAGTTTCATATTATATTTATTTGGGTATATTTAATATCAATTATTTTGATTTTTCACTATTATAGTAATTACTGCATCATCATTGTGTCATAAATAAATTAAATTATTTAATGTCTAAAAATTATGAATAAAATATAATTATGTAGTAAATCTTTCTATCTTTTTAAGGAATATTTATAATATAAAATCCAACATATATAACCCTCTATAACAATTGTTTTTTTAAAAGATATATGCTTGTGTCATTTTTGTATTTATTTTAACTTAATTAAAGTAATGTGTCATTATCACTTACAAGTGGATCCATGGGGTCCCAAAATAGACCCAAAGATTCCCATGGTCGACCATGTATCAACCAATAGGGTTAAGACACGTTTTATGGTAATTTAGTATTATTATAATATTATTTTTAAACCCTTATTTACTGGATTTACCCTTAACCATGGTAAATAAAATATTTACCGCAGTAATTATTCAAAATGTCTAAAAATAAAAGTTACCTATTTACACAATTTTAACATCCTGATTCCAAATATGGAATCCATTTTCCTATATTCAAAACACAGAAGTGGCAGAAATTAATTTAAAATTAATTCCCGCTGTCAAAACAAAAAGCGTGTTTTTAAGAGATAATAACTATCAAAAGATTGACACTTGTTTATGTTCGGTTTAATTGTAAAATTAAGTCCAATGGCAAACATTATATTAAATGGTAAAAATATATTCTAAATATACTTTAAAACCACTCAAATTCATAATTTATCACTATTAATTATTTTGATTAAAAAAGTTGTTTTTAGTTAAAATTTGGTAATTTTCACTATTCATCAAAATATGAAAGTTATCCGAAATGTACCAAAATTTCACCTTAGGCTAAATTTGATATTCCGAATCCAAAAATGATGTCCATTTTGAAATATAAAATATATATAATTTCAAAAAGTAGGTATTACTATTCATAACGGCTAGTTTGATTGGTTATGATGTGTTAGAACTCGGTGTTGCGTACAACACACGCTATCACATTATTCAAAGGAAAGCGTACCGTGGAAGCTTGGGATGTTTCATTTTAAATTTTTTGATGTCCCCATTTAGTCAAAAAGTTTATAATATTGTATTTAAAAAGGGTTCACTATTAAAAGTTGATAAAAGTGCAATACTGAAAATGAATTTGTTCTTGCATTATGTCTAAGAAACTCATAATATAGATTCTAAAATTATAAGGATTATATAAAGTTTAAAATTTAGTTAATACTATTCATAACCTCTTTTCAACGGCTTGTTTGGTAAGTCATGGTGCGATTGAACTCGGTGTTGCGTGTATTGCAAGTTATTGAATTATTTTGAAAAAATAACACACTATGAAATCTTGGGGTGTTACAGTATCCATTTATGATAGACCCTTATAAGTTACGAGAGCAATGTATATAGCTTAATTGTTTTTTACTCTGATTTTTTGTTCGGCCAAGTGTGTCTCCTTGGGGTGCACCAATTTTTTTCATGAAGAATCCAGATGATTCTTTTCTATTGTTTATCGATTATCATCGCTTAAAAAAACTGAAACTGAATAATCGTAATCTTCTTCTGCATATTGATGAATTATTTGATCAACTAAATGATTCAAGTGGGTTCTCAATGATCATATAGTAGTCAGGATATAATCAGATGCTTGTGAAGGATGAGGATATCTTGATGAATTCATTATATTGGCGTCACGGTCATTATGAGTTCGTTGTAATGTTGTTCGGTGTGAAAACTTCTCTTTCTATGTTCTTGGAATTGATGAAAGTTGTGTTCCAAGAGTTCGTTGACATGTTTTTGGCGGTTTTCATAGACTAAATCATTGTTTACTCTACGTTTGAAGAGCATCATGCAGAGAATCTACATTCTGTTTTGGGAGTTCTTCATCATCGTCAGTTTTTTAGAGTGTTTTTGAAGTGTGACTTTTGGGCTTGAATGTCCACTTCATGGATGATTTTTTGTCCCAGCATAAAGTAGCTATAGATCAATCAAAGAAAGAAGTAGTTGTTTCTTGGGATCCCCCAGACAGTGTCATAGGTGAGAAGTTTCTTTTGTCTCATAGGCTACTATAAGAGGTTCATAGATGATTTCTCTCATGTTAAAAATCCTCTGACATCATTATCCGTAAAGGATCAGGAATTCATATGGATTGATAAGTGTCAGGTAGCATTAGAGTATCAAAAAGTGATGTTAGTAAGTGCTCCAGGTCTTTCTCATCCAGTAAAGGGAGTATAATATGATGTTTTCTGAAATGCTTCTCATAAGGGTTATGTTGTGTTCTGATACACCAGAGATTAGTTGATTGTTATGGGTCATATTAGTTGTGTTCACATTAATGTAGGTATTCCTCCCATGATCTTAAGTTAGTAGTGTTGGTGTTTTCTATGAATATGTGGAGACATTACCTCATTGGCGAGCACATTATAGATTTCACAGATCAAATGGGTTTGAGGTTTGAATTCTCCCATCATGATTTGAACATTCGACATCGTTGGTGGGTGAAGTTGTTATAGGAATACAACATAGTAATATCGTATACACCTCTAAAGGAGAATTTTGTAGCTGATGCACTAAGATAGAAGTTACATAGTGATATAGTGTTTGAATCCAGTGACTCTTAGAGATAAATGGAAGAACATTCAACATTAAATCATGATTTGGGAGAAGTTGGGGGGAAGAGGTTGTCATTTTTAGATGATGTTGCAGTCAACTCTGCTGCAGCAGGTGGAAGAGTCCCAATTGGGGGTTCAAGTGGTGGAGGTCTGGAAAGACTGAGTTATTTGTGGTGAGTCCCTCGATGGTTGCTCTGAGGTTGAACAACATCAACTGTTGAATCATTGAAGGATATTTGATCCATTAATAATGTGTGATAAATTTCCTAGATAGTACTATAGTTATCATTTAGCGGTGCATCCTTGTATGAAAAATATGTATTCAGCTATGAGGAGATAGTTTGGTGGCCTGGGAGGAAACGAAATTGTGGAGTTTGTGTCTCAATGTTTGGTCAGATAGAAGGTGAAGGTCGACCATCATGTTCTTGGTTGTCTTCTCTAGCTGTTAGATGTTCCTCAATGGAATTGGGAGGACATCTCAATGGAATTTTTTATAGGTTTACCTTGTGTTCAGGGAGGACATAATGACATTTAGGTGGCAGCGGATCATTTTAAAAATTCATCCTATTTCATTGAAATCATGGTGTCATGATTAGTGGATTTATTGTCGAGGCAGTATCTGGAGGTGATGGTCAGACTTCATGGAGTCCCAAGGATGATCATTTCTGATCAAGATCCTTGTTTTACATCTATGGTGTGGAGCAGTCTCCTGTAATATTTTGGTTCTCAGCTATGCATTAACACTGCTTTTCATCCTTAGACGGATTGTCAGATAGAGGGGACAAACTAGACACATGAATACATGGTACGCTGTTGGGTCCTATATTTTTTAGGTTCTTCGATAATTACCGTACCCTTGGATGATTTCTATTACAATAAAATTTTTCACTCTACCATCAGTATGGAAATGTTTAATTACTTTTATAGTCGTCCATGCTATTCTCCATTGTGCTGGACTAGGGTCATAGAGTTATCAATTCTCGGATCAGAACTAGTGAAGAATACAATAGAGATAGTTAAAGTAATTAATGAGAAGATGAAGACATCGCATGATCATCTGAAATAATATTATGATCAAAGAAAGAGACATTTATAGTTTGACGTTGGGGATCTCATGATTCAGAAGGTGACTCCACGTCATGGGAAATGAAGGGTTGGTTGTGGGAGAAAGCTTTCTACCTAGTTATTTCGGGCATTCGAGGTTTTAGATCATGTTGGAGTTGTGGAGTATCGATTAGGACTTCCCCAATAGATGATCCATTTACAAGATGATTTCCATGTACCATAGCTCTATCGTTATCTTCATAATGTCTCACACATCATCAATTAGAGAGATATCAATGTATTTGATGATACAACCATCGAGGAGAAACCTGTGGAGATCCAAGACCATAAAGATAATGTGTTTCATGGGCGTTCATTCCCCTTGGTTCATGTATTGTGGAAACACGGTGATGTGGAGGAGATTACCTAGAAACATGAGTCATAGATATGTGCTCAGTAACAATGGTTTTTTTATGTTGAACTCTTTACGTGTAACGTTTTCCACTTTGTGGTAGTAGACCAGTTGTTTTTATGATATTTCATTCTTTTATTTCTTCTTATGGAATTCACTATTTTGAGAAGTATCTCGATGACTGGTTGTCCAGAATTATTTTTTATTTCCTTTTATGTTGGTTTTGAGGTCTTGAAGATGAAAATGATTATAGAGGTATCTAATGTAATGATCCAGACCCCTCTAGTCTATTCAATTGATAAAATCTGGTTTCAGAGGTGTATCGATAGGTCAAGGTGACTTTTCCCTAACAAATTTCCAAATTTTGAGTTCATGAATATTGTTTACAGAATGGTGAGGTTTCAACAATAGCCTTATTTAATTTTCAAATTCTATGTTCATGAACAGTGCTTCTAGAATGGTAAGGTTCCAACAGTCACCACTTACCTTTGGAATTTTTTTTGATGAACTGTGTTTCTAGAACGGTGAGGTTCCAATAGTAGCCTCTTTCCTTTTCCAAATATTGTGTTCATGAATAGTATTTCAATAATGTTGAGGTTCTAATAGTTGCCCATTTCATTTTCCAAATATTTAGTTCATTAATAGTGTTTCCAAAAAGGTGAGGTTCTAGCTGTAGCCTCTTTCCTTTTCAAAGTTTCAGGTTCATGAACTATGTTTCCAGAACTATCAGGTTCCAATGGTATCCTCTTACATATTCCAAATTTCGTGTTCATGAACAGTGTTTCCATCTTTCTACAGTTTCTCCCCTTTGACGTTTCCTATAACATTAATTGCATTTACTGCCTTGTTTTAAGGACTATGAGGCCGATTCAAAGGCTATAAATCCTATGTTAATAATTCCTAAGGTTTGGTATGCCTTTCTTTGGTCAAACTATGTGGTTTAATGTGATCCTCTTTTAATGAAAAGTTCCATGTATCTTAAACCGATGCTCTGTTAAATCTCCTATTGGGATGAGATATCTTCTTTTGCAGTGCTTCCTCCTTATTCTCGGGTGTGAGACTCTCCATCCTTCCTTTCCATCCCATAGGAGTTGGGCGATAAAACATTTCTCCTGGTATTTGTTCCCATCTATTTTTGATGTAACCAATTAGCATTAATCATTATTCGATATAATGTATGATTTATCAACATTGTTTTGGGTTCATCTCCATCTGTTTCTCATTTCCCTTTTATGGAATGCATTCTCCATGTTCTTAATGGGATTTTCTTGGGTGTTGACCAATGTGGTGGTGTTTCCACATCCTCTAGTGGATATTGTATTCAAGGGGGAGGAGATCATAAACCATTGTGTCTCTCATTCTTGTATAAAAAATGTCATGAACCATTTTAGTTAGGGAATTTGTTTCTTATATTTTATTTTAACTGCTACTTTATAGTTTTCATGTTTTATCCCACTAGATAATAATGGAAGTTACATAATAAATATTTTAACTAGATAAATAAATTGATATCAATCATATGTTATATCCTATTTTTTATACATATTTTGAAATCTATTCATTCTTTGTTATAATTTCAGTTCTTCATGGAAATTCCTAAAGAATGAAAATCCATAATTAACTGATACTTTTGTTGGCATAAGATAAAGAGTCATGTGAATGAATCTGATTGTTTTTGTTGTAATTTGATGATAATAAAATTGATGTAGTAAGCATGTTTAATCAATTTGTAATAGTATATTGTTTAGTTTTCAGGTAGTTGGAACCCTAGAATAATAAATCTGTTAATTAAATATGGATTACTAAAATTGTTATTTTATAATTCCTTGAATGGTTATTTATTACCATATTCCATTTTATGGTCCAAGAGAGAAATTGATATGATATTTTTTCTACTTCTAATGGTGTTGTGATGTGATCCTGGATGGTTATTGTGATGTGTGGTGGAATAGAGGCCTATTGGTTGTGGCATCAGTTGACGCCTAGAGTGGTAAGATGCGTTAGCTTATGAATGTGGGTGTCAGGGTGGACACTTTTGATGATGAAACTGGTAGGATGTGAATGATTAGATTCTCTTTGATTCATGTTGGTTGTTTATCCTCTTTACATTTTCAATAACTCATGGTATATGGTTTTCTTACCCTCCTACCAAAAGGGTCTAGGAATCCCGGGGTATTACATGTGACATCTGTGTTTAGATTATCAAGGGAGGATGGGTCTATAGTAATGAAACAGGTGCAAAATACATGATGGGTAGTTAATCTACTCACAAATTTGAGCCTCTGTATTCTTAGTATCATCAATGTTTTTCTAGAATTTATGGGAATATGGGAAGTTAATAATGTTGTTTATAAATTATTGAATAAATGTTGTTGACCAAAGGGGTTCGAGCTTGGTGGGACGGAGTGCTGTGGTTATAATTTAATGGGACAATGGACTTGGGTGTGATGCTATTGAAATATAATGTGAAATTGATAATGGATAATCCAAGATTAATGATTTAATTAATGTAATGTGAAACTGATAAAAATGAAATGAAGTAATGAAATAAATCACTTTAAATGGATTTCTTCTTATAGGATACCTATTCATAGAAGTGGCAGTCATGAGTTTGAGATATTTTAGTTTTACTTGCGTATAAGACATGGTTATTCCCATAGTGTGGTTGTGAGATATATTATATTCTATATTTTTTGTTTTTATATATGATACACCATCATGTCAATTAGGGAAACTAACACCTTGGGGATTCTGAGCCTTGGGGGTGTTTTCCCAAACATTTCATTGGGAGGATGGAATGAAGACTAACACCTTTGGCCCCACTCTCATCCATTGGTAGTTAATTGGGCTGGTGGTCACATCAGTTAGATATCCCTATTTAAATATATTTAAGGATGTAATGGATTTTGGTTATTCACACACATATATTCTAGAAATTATTTCTTATGTAATACTATAGGTGTAATGATTATAGGCTATGATGGATTGAGGATCCTAATTGGTGTATAAGAAATAATGGTTTGAGGTTAAATACCTGACATATGATACACTTAATCTGAGTTTTGGTGGCTCCCAATAACTACTGGTTATCTTAGAATATTTGGATGTGGTGGTTTTGTTGCATGGGGTGCATGTTGTGGTGCTTCACTCAGGTGCCAACGAGCAAGCCTTTTTGGAAAGAGATGCTAAGGGCGTGCGACATTGGGGAAAAGCATCACACCAGTGGGGAAGTAGAAGAAGGTACCCTTGATATTCATTATTATATTATATACTCTTTTTGTTGATAATTGGTGACAATAGACATGGTGAGGCAGGGAACATAGTATAAATATTTAAGTGACATGTTACTTTCAGTTGTTGTTCACTGTTCTTTGGCACACATTCTTTTATTTTGCACGAGAGGCATCAGGGAGGATCATACTGAGTATACTGTTATAGTCACACTATGTATATATAATCTCTTTCTTTCAAGTCACTGGGAAAAAGTTTGTTTCATGTTGGTTTCTACTAGCATGGGGTTGCAGGAGCCATTCAGGCTTGTGGTTGCTACTGTTTTAATTTCCTTTGGTACTTTCAGTTTTCCCCATTCTTACCAAAAGGACAGAAGGGCTTAATTTTTATTGATTTTCTATAACCCCCAAATCATGGGATGAGGGGGACCCCTTTCAAGGCTCATAGGATCAGATAATACATGGACCGTAGGCATAGGAAATTAAATGACCCAATGTTCATAGTGAATTCAAGTAGACTATCTACAAAGAACTGCCCCACCACAGCATCTGCCTAATGATAGTAGACCTCCACTTTCGCATGGCCATCTGGCTAAGATTTTCATGCAAGCATAGGTGGGTCCTGATGGAATTTCCATACCCTCTCATTCTGACAAATCCATTTGGCTCGGATCTGGTGAGTGCACCTGTTCTGAATCCTCTTCTAGGGATGCTCTTTTTGTGTAGAGTATGTCTAGGGAAATTGCCTATGGCCCGAAGGCCTTGTGGTGGCCCAAAGTCCTTAAAGGTGTCCCGAATGACCTATTTACCCAATGGTCATAATGGCCCAAAAACCTTAAGGAAACTGACCCCAATCTGGTGGCTCATGGTCAATAGTTCAGCTGCTACAGTACCGAACAAACACTGCTATAGTAACAGCTATGATTCCTACTACAGTACTTGCATAGTGTACAGTACTACTACATTGCCTACTACAGTCCCTACTATAGTTCCTGCTAAAGTACATGGTACAGTACTACTATAGTTCCCTCAGAAATATTCATATACCTGGTTATGAACCCGGGCGTTGTGGATGCACTTAAGGAAACCTCACCAACTGGGTTGAGGCTCATGTGCTTCCCCATTCAGTTGTAGTAGTTTTTAATGACATTACATATGTGTACATGGGATTTCTATAATATTTTATTCTGAGTTGGAGATAGTTGGTGTCTATCGTATCTCTTCCTTTCTCATGTGTTCTCTTAGTGGGTAATGCCTCCCATTTGTGTGTTTACTATACCCTCGGTGCTAGTTTCAAATCCAAGACCTACTGGAGGTGTGACTCTGGGGTAATTATCTCACTCCTCATATTGCCAACCCAGGAGGGGTACAATTTGTTTCTTGTGGGGCATGACAGGTAATTTTATTGTCATCTATAATTACAATTGATATATTTCATAAACATATTTAATAACTTGAAAATATTTCCTCAATTTATTTTCATAAGTTTTAGTCCTTTTCTAAACTAGTATTATATAAACTAGATGTCATTTGCTCTGTTCTAAAAATACAAATCATTAATAAGTGTCTAAATATATTTTATTAATCTATAAATTCAAAAAAAAATTCACTTAGAAACCATAATAATAATGGTATCAAAAAAATCACATTCATCATGTAAAAATAATCATGAATAGATAATAACACTTAATTTCTGTCACTATTTTTACCACCCACTTCAACAAATTTTATAACCCAAAATTATATAGTATTTATAATATCATTCCATTCATGAATAATATTTTTTTAATATTTAAACATTACATTTTTAAAATATTTTATTCTTTTTCAACATTTCATGAATTTTATATTCATTAAAATTAAAATTATGAAGGAACATTATTCTAATTAATTTAAATCAATTTACTTTTTAATATTTTTTCATTATTAAAAAATTATAATCCTGATATTTAGTTTTTCAAATATTTAAATGATCAACACCATTAAATAATTTTTTATAATTCATCTCACATATCTATTCATATTCTTCTATTTTAGAATTTGATTTTTTTTTGAAATCAGAAATAGCTATTTCCTTTTTATATTCATCGTATGTTAATTTTTTTTGGAAAATAACATGTTCATTTCCATTATCATTCATATTATACAAAATATAATCATACAAATTATAGTTTAATAAATTTTCGATATATTTTCTTTTAACTTTTTTATGTAATTATAGATTTATTTTCGATTTTCATAATGGATAAAATTCAGTTGATATTTATTTAAATTATAATTATTCTTCTCCGCTAGTATACATATTTTGATGAGAAACCTTATTATTTTTTGAAACAGGATAATTTCGATGATTATTAAATTATTATTTCATTTTTAGAATGTTCTTCTTCATTATCCTTTGAAATTAGTTAAATTTATGAATAATATAAAGATGATGGATATTTATCACATTCACAATCATCAAATTTTTATTCATATATATTATATAAATTCGTACTTTTTAAATATAAAAAATATATTTTCTATTCTAGTTGGATTCATTTCTAAAATTAATTATTTTTTATTTTTTTCATGAAAATTCTGGAATGACATATCTCACCATCAAAATAAATCATCCCTCTTTATTAGTTAACATTATAGAAGATTTCTAATTATTTTAAAAATGAAAAATATTAAAATATTTTTACCATAATATCTAAAATTTCCATCGTTGACACATCCTAAAGCATGTGATATCAACATTCTAAATTTCAAATTAATATCTAAAATGAGATCAAAATATATATTTTATTTAACTACATCATTATATTTTTTTCTTATTATTTATCAATTTTTAGAGTTTTTTATTATATAATCTGTATTTATAAAAGAATAATATTTCATTATTTCATATATAAGAAAAAATTATGAAATTCATCCACTGGAAATATATTCATATCATGATCATACATATATAATAAATTTCCAATATATATATATATATTAATAAGAAATGAGTCATCATATCTACCATGTTATCCTCAATGGTTTCTCCAAAACCACTAACATAGAAGAAAATATCATTAAATAAACTAAAGAAATAATCAATTTATTAACTATTATGTATAATAATGTAATCAAATTAGGATTTCTAGATTTAATGTTTTGATTACTTTACTCTAATGTTAATATCATGGATACTTCAGTTCTTCTACCATATTACTTTCCCAATCATTATCTCTATAATCTTTATAGAGACATTCTCTAATAGTGATTGTAATATAGTGTTAATTTCATACCCATTGATTTTAATATTATTAATATCAATTATATCAATCACTACTCCTTTCTAGACTATGGTAACAGTATTATGTATAATATTTATTTAATCTATAACAACATTGAAAATTATAACATTAATCATTAAATGAACATACTGTTAAATTTCATATAAAATATAGGAAATTATTTTTATTAGGTAATTTAATAGAAACTGTTTCATTAATTATAATTTAAATACAATTAAATAACTAAAATGGACTTTGTCTTAACACATTTAATCTAAAATAACCTTGAATTCATCAATGGAAAACAATCATTATGTTACTAATTATAGGATAATTTTTTTCTAATAGTAGTAAGGAAACCAAATAGTATTAACTGAGTAAAAGAGTTAATATAATAATAATATTAATTTAATATTATTTTCTAATCATCATCCATCAGTCATTATATTAATGAAAGATTTTTTTTCAAAAAATATATCTTCAATATAGTTCTTATTTAATTTAATTAATTTACATCCTTGATTTATTTTTCATATTCAAATTTAAATAGAAAACCAATTTATAAATAGATCACTATTGAAAATGAATGGCTAAATCATAGGTATTTCATTATGTCATTCACTCATTAATTATCTAATTTAATTACTAAAAAGTTTATATTTAATAGAGTAATTACAAGAAGTCATGTGTAAAAAAACTTCACTAAAAAAATAAGATATACATCTACAGATAATACAATAACTCATAAATGAAACATCAATAAGGATCATATATCATATATAAGATTCCAAAAATCAATTATCAATTTTTATCAATTAATATTCATCTCATCTGTTTTGAAAATATTGAATCTGTATGAAAAAATTCTTATAGGGAACAAATAACCATATTTATTCATTAACCATGAATCAATAATTTTTAAATGAATAAATTACTATAAATTATATATGAAGTGTTTTCCATGAGGAAATCAGAAATACATATAATAAAACACCATTAAATATAGATTTTATGATATGATTTAGTAGTTTAGTGAATAAAAAAAATATTTTTTCCTCAAAGTCAGAGAAATGTTTTTAACTTCTCCTAATGATGACTAATCCAAGTTGATTATGTAATTATATTCATTGTTTTTATAATCACTTCAGAAGATTTGGAATGATTTCATTTGTTTTAAAGAATCATATATTCAACTTTAACATAAAAAAGATATAATTAGATGAGCATGATTTTATATGTCTTCCATTTTTCATCACATCAAATGAAACACATTCAATTACAATTTTTGACAACATGGAGTAAATACATAATTATTTATTCCAAAAGTGAATATACATTTTCACTCAACCATGACAAAAAGTTCTCATATCATGGATTATTTTTTCATCCCCATGTTAAGAATGTCTTTTAAAAAAATCGGAGCACCAATTTTTTTTCTCATGATATAAATTTTGTTGATAAAAAAATGATCACATTTTTTTTAAGAATATAAATTATCCAAATACCTTCAAGTTAAATATATTAAAATGCCGATATTTATCTCCACACATATTTCATGATTTGAAAAACATCCAAATGACCACTATAAATTTTTAACCATCAATGTTCATCTGTGATTGAATTATTTTATGTTAACTACAATATAAAACAGCAATGAAAAAAATCATGTCAACATCATGTTATATACATTAAATAAAACCCTATTTGTTAACCCACTACCTCTTAGGGAATGATAATTATTATTATATCAACAGTGTCTTCAGCCCCTCAGTGGAACCTTAAACAATCATCTATGAATGATCGAGATCTTATTGATTAATTCATACTTCTCCATATTTTCCTTCACTACATTTATTATTTTATCCTTCTTGCAGAGTTAATGTAGATCAAGTGTTTATGAATTATTGTAATTATATAAATATTTTTTTAGAATATATATCATATATATTTGGTGGAGTATCATTGTAATTTTTTGTTTGATTAATCACAATTTTCCTTATCTTCTATCTAAGGTGTATTTCCAAAAAATTAATGTAGATGATTGATAATAATTCATTATTCTAATATTTTTTATAATTTAATATTTCGAATAAGTATAAATGTATATTAGAAGATGTAATATTTCAAATAAATTATAAAAAATATATATATATTCACATAGGTTATTGATTATATTATTTGTTTTTTGTGTTTTTTCATATGTTATTATAGGCTATATGATAAGCATAGTGGTATGTTTTAAATATTATTTTTAATTAAATTTAAAATTTCTTGGATAAAAATATAAATATGATAATAAAGTGAATAAGTGGATGAATGGAATGTTAATTTATTTTTATTTAAAATCAAATAGTTGAAAATGAATTAATAAATAGAAGTAATTTTATAATTCTTATTATCATTGTATGATTTTTTTGATTAAATGTATTTTTTATCATTTCTTCGTGGAAATGATTGTGGGTTGTTTCGGTTTTCTTATAGTGTATGAATGGGAGTTAACATATTCTTTTGATGATGTGATTCGATGTTATAAATGTGGTTATTTTGAATAGATTAGAGTAACCATTGTGAATATAGATGTATTATTAAATAAATAAATGTAATGATAGAATTGACTGAATATTGATTTTGTAATGATGAATGACCAAACATAATGTACTGGATAAATTATGTAATATAATTATAATTAATAATGTGTTTTACTAAAAGAGTAATGATGGTTAGAATATTTATGGGGATGATGTAATAAATATGTATAATTAATAAATGATGTTATTTAATGATTTAATAAATAATTGGTAATCTAAACTTAAATTGGTTGTAGTATTTTAGTTATTAAGGGGGTTTTTAATGGTAAATTGTTTGTCAATTGGCTGTTTAAAGTTGTTTCTTTTTATTGAATGTGTGGAGATTATATCATGATGATGAATTATGTTTATAATAGTGTGTCGATATGATTTTGAACAAATGTATGGAATTTTTTGATTATATATTAATGTATTAATGTTTAAATATTTCTTCTATACAACCACTCATATTAGATAACCATTCTAAAGCACATATATAGATTTTTGTAATGGCATCAGAACTAACATCTAAGATGTGGGTGTATAAATGGATTATGCTTCTCCCCCTTTTGATCTCTCATATAAAAATGTGTATTTATAAATAAATAGATAAATATATGTATGATATTTGGTTTATTGGAAGAGATATGTTCATGTGGTAGTGAGATGGTAATGTTATGGTGATTTAGTAGAGTAGTACTAATGTTGTAAAGGGTTTGAAAAATTATATATGGTGTGTAACTAAGTTACATGGACGTTGTATATAGATATGATAAAGGAATAAATTTCCACAACCATAACATCTAGGCCATGAGGGTGACTATTTAAGTGGAGAAGTCAATGTGGGTTGACATCAATTGATTAATAACATGATATTTTATATTATGCTTGTATGAAGATATTTCTAGTGAGACTATTAAATATAATGTTTTTTTAATATTCTATAGGATATGATAATTTTTAATACAAATTAACTAAATCTTTAGTATGATTCATTAATATTGGAATGTTCAGTTTGGGGATAATTCTACTGAGTGTTTTTTAATGACCAAACCATTTTCTATATAATATTATGAATGTATTTATATTATTTATTTATTATTATTTTAGAACACTAAATTATCATGTTTTGTATATTTTTTTCTGTTAGAGATACTTAAATATTATCTATTTTCCTTGAATATTTATTTGAGTTGATTCTCATTATTTTACATTATATTCAGAATAATATATTGTAGTTATTATGTTTTTAATAAAATTTGGAAGTTAATTTTTGAATATTTTATATTAATGGGTTGATGATACCATTGAAATTATTGAAAATTATTTTACCTTTCTTCAACCATGAGTTAGATGTTTTAGAACAAAATTAAGAAGGATTTTGAGTAATCATGATCTTACAAGAGATGTATGAATTAGTAATGAGTAGTTTTAGATGAATTATTTAAATTAAATATCATTGTAAATTTTTTATGTATGTTACCACAAGATTAAATTTTATATTAATACTTGAAATAATTATGAAAATTCATGAAAAATTATAAGGATCCGGTGATTGACAAAGAATTTTTAAATTTCATTTAGATAATGTAATAGTTATTTTGTTATTTTTTAATATTATTTGGTAATTACATAAGATCCTTTTGGAATTTTGAGTTTCATTGAGTTAATGTAGGAGACACAAAATCATTGTGTATATTTAATTTGATACTTCATATGAATCTGATGGGATTTCATTTAGATTCATTTCAACTACCTTAGTGAAATCCAAGTTTATCAACAATGTTGTAAATAAAATTATAACATTCATTCTAGGTTATTGTTAATACAACCTCAATATTATAAAATATCATATAAATTAAAACGACATATTAAATGTATTGAATTATGGTACAAAACATTACAATTGTTTAACTCTAACGAAAATATCCTTATAAAGAGTGAGAAAATGGTTAGAAAGTTGGAAATATTTTAGTGTCAATTGACTTATTGAAGAAATATTTGATGTTTTTATTAGAATATAGCATTAGAAAATATCATTATATGTTTATAAAACTATTATTCTGTATATTAATTGTTTCTTATTAAATAGTCATAATATAGAGTAATATTTATGGTAAATTCAGAAGATAAATTTGATATTCATCATTGTGATTGATGTTTTAGTTTTAATCATGACAAGAATAACTAGTTAGAATGAAAATAATAATGTGAAATATTATATTATTATAATTCATGGATGATTTTATTTTGAAATAAGGAAATTTATTTCTTTAGGGAGAGATAGAATTAATTCGACATGAAACCCTGAAAATAGAAAATACAGTAGGGATGTTGTATTGAAGATATAGAAGAGAATATCAGCCAATGTAATAACTAATATATCATATTTGGCCATGAAATTGATTATGATGTTAATCATATGGATTATTAATATTTAGAAGTAATAATACCACTGAGAGTGTTGATGTAAAAATTCATACATTGAGTGTTCTGAAATATTTTAATGGGAAGAAAACAAGCATCTTTTTCAACACATATTCTTCTTGAAGATGATGACCATTCAAGAAGAGGAATATATAATTATCTTATATTTTGAGACACATTTTAGAAAAATTAATATTTCATTAATATACATGATAAAATGATTCATGTACCTATATTATTAGAGTAATAAAGACACTATATTGTGCTTTGGATATGGATAACATCATTGGTGGAAATTAGATAATACATACCCCAACTATTATGTGAGATTGTATAGAAATATTAATCACCGAAATTTTGAATATTAACAGAATATGTGTCTTGGTAATAATCTAATCACATTATGTATTATGTTTCCAAATTTTTGTAAAATAATTTTAAATTTTTATGTAATTTTTAATTTCATATAGTTGAATTAAAGCTACAAAAATAATAAGGGTGGATCCTAAAATTAATAATAAACATATAATAATACTTAAATTTTACAATAAAACCATTTACCATCGATCCACACCCCCTACACAATTTTATATCAATTATCTTATTCTCTTAAGTTAATATTAGATACTCTTTCCCTAATATATTTTCCTCTATAAAAAATAAATTATAAGTAATATGAATACTGTAAATAAAAAATATTCTCTAATTATTAAGAGAAAACAATTCTAGGATGTAAGATTATAATATCCCCTATATTTTAATACTAGGTGTTATTTTGAATGATTCAATAAAAATGGATTTTACAACACTTATAATATATCCACTCCTATAATATTCAAATAATTGTAACCAATAAGTAGATAAAAAATCACGAAATACTATTTCATCGTACTTTTATATTAATGTGTTCCAAAATGTAAAGGGACTCAAATATGCTAATGAATTGTGGAAAATAATGAAAATATAGATTAGGGAAATGTCAATGAATATTAATCCAAATATAAAAATGGAGAGAATAATGTAATGACATGATAATATATAGATTTGAGATTGTTATTGACAATTCCTCTATGGTGAATTAGATAGTTAGTTACAAGATGTTATTTAGATTCAACTTATAAGATTCAATTATATTTATGTAGATAATAAATTTTTTTCCTACAATGATTGATCATTGATATGATCATTAGAAGAATTTAATGACTAATCTTTTAATGAGTTATATAGCACAATACTTAATAATGAAATGATGCAATAACCTATGTTCATATAAATTCCATGGATGAAATGGATCTTAAAATAATAAATATACTAGTGTTATGATGTATAAATTCCATCAAACTTGTGAATAAATAAATTTATAATGAATTTGATGAATCTCTTAATAGAAAAACCAAAATTCTTGATTAAAAACATGAAATGGGAATGGTATATTATTAAAGAAAATTCCACCATATATTATGTTAGTGTTTATTAATTTAGGATATTGAACATGATATTCCATAAAATAAAGTTGCAGAAAAATAATACGATTAGGTTAAATAATGGTATCGATGAAATGATTATGTAAATAGTTCAAAAAATTAAATAAAATGAACTGATGTTATAGAAAAAGATAAAAGATAATGTAGATAACCATGTTATTTGATGAAGCGTATAACTAATATACCTAATATATTTTATCTAGGATAATGTTTGGTAGATAATTATGTAGATTCCTAGATCATTTAGAAATAAATAATAATGTTCAAGAAGTGAAGGTGAAAGAGAAGAAACCTATATATAAAAAAAATGATTATAATGTGTGTCTTAAGAGGTAAACATATTAATAAATGGATGATTAATATGTGATGTTTTTTTATGTTATTGAAATATTTATATGAATTCCAAGATAATGAAAAGTATTATGTTCATTATATTATCAATCTTTAAAGTTATTTTGTTGGGAATGATATAATGTTTGAATGAGTCTGACAAAGAAGTCACTAAAAATTATAAAAAATGGAATTTTTAATATTCCATGTAACTTAAGTATAAAAATATGATTGAAAATTGGATATGGTAATTATTAATATGTTATAAAAATCGATTAATCAATGTAAATTTATAAAAATTGTATAAAACTCATGTAAGAAATGAACAAGAGAATTCTAGGAATGCTATAAATATTTTAGATATCAATATGGGTTCTAATATTATATATATAAAATAATGGGTTGGGAAAACATATTTAAATATCCCCAATAAATAAAATAATTTTAAAATATATAGTAAAGGTAAAGGCTCAATAAATCATTAGAAAAAGTCAATTGGATATGTTAAAATAATTAAAGATGGAATTCGTAGACATATTCATTAATTTCATTGAAAAATTGGTTTAAAAGGGTAATGATCTATTATGCATTATGAGGCCACAAACCATATTTTATTAATATAACAATTCTATTACATGTGGTTAGTTAAAATAATAATTGATGGATGTTATCTCTTAAACATGAGGAGAATTCTTGAGAAGGATCTTGATGTAAAAAAATTTCACACGAGATACCAATCCAAAAAAGTGACATGATATTCATCGGGAGATTTGTGTAAGGTTGGTATATTATGGTTATTTAGTATTGGTAATGAATTTATATTCTTATAGGAAAAGAAATATAATTTGATAATGATAATTAGACATTTATATAAATAAATATAGATATTCCAGTACTAATAGATATTGATTATAAATCTAGAAAGTGTTGAAGTATAAGGGTTACAATATTGTCTACTCATGAAAAATAAAGATATTTTCCAATATCCAAAATTATATTGTTGAAGGAAATAGTTGTGATATCGCAATTGGAAATGATATTTTATAGAAGGATAAATGAATTTATTTATCTGGAATTGAACCTCTGAATTTGAAAATTGAATATATGTTGTTTGTTCATGGGATTACACACATCTTTCACAATATAATTTATCTATGGGATAAAGGGAATACATATATTTTTAGAATATATGCATTCCTCGTCATTTAAAAAAATTAAAAATCAATAAAAAAGAGTAATTACATGTGATAACATATTTCACATCGCTAATCCAGGAAATTAATGTTATCATAGTGAAAAAGAATGAAAATATCTCAGAATTAAATGGAATAAAAATACTGGTTTGAAAAGTTTTCAAACTGTTATAACAATGAAATGGGTGACTAATATACCACTATTATGATTAGATAATAAATTTTATGTTCAATTTTTAAATTGGGATGATATAATTGGAAATATATAAAAGGGTAAAATTGCATTCATTTACGACAACTGAATTATTATACATATAATAATTTCTTTCTATAATTTTTCAATAAACTATTGGTAACTTATAGATCATAACATACACTGATGACAATAATAGATTTATTAAACTGTTATTTATGAATGAAAATTCATATGTAGTGGATATTTTTATGATTTTCAAAAAAAATATTGACTCTTATATGGAAATTCATTGCATGGAATTGGGATTATAAAATATGTGGGTGAATTTTGAAAATTAATTTGGACATTTACATGTGTAAAATTTTATTAATTACTAATAAAGTGCTCCTAAAACTACCTAATAAAATTTTGTGGTTGAAATAAATATTTGAAGACTTTTTGAGATAAATAGAATAGTGGTTGGTGTGTTTAATAGGTATATGTGAATCTACATATAATATATATATATATATATATGTGGATATTCTAAAAATATTAAATCGAGTAATTCTGTAAATACGACCAATTAAGAGATATGGTATAAATTAAAGGAAGATATTAATGAATTTGGAGCGTTTGTAATCCCATGTCTACAAATAATTTTGAGATAAATTCCAGGAATGATTTATGATATAGGTGACAAATATTTCATATTGGATATCAAATATATTATAAAGGAAAAATATGCAGAAATAATGAAATTAAAATTTTGATTGGATTTTGGGATTTGGAATTTAATGAAAATAAACATAAAATTTATAGTTAAAATATAGTATATTTGGAATACTCTAATGATGAAAATGAATATGTTCTTATGAAAATAAATATTGAGAATTATAGTGATGGGAAACAATCTTACAAAAATTACTATAATCAATCTATTTTGGAAGAAGCTGCTACTAAAACTGAATAAATAATATAGAAAAAACTTATATATAATTTCAAGAATGGATTTTTTGGATATTAATGTACATTAGTTAAAACAAGAAAAAGATTTATTATTGAAATCCAGACAATGATTTTCACTCATGTAGAGCCACACTCATCAATTTAGGCTATTAAAAATAATTAATTGTTTTATTATATGAATGAGGACTGTATTTGATTAGGATGTAATAGCCCGGGTTTTTGGGGTCCATTACTTTGTGAGAATCTTGTGTTCGGTTTTGTGGTCTGGGAATCTTGGTGAAGTTTGGAGTAACGGTAGGCCTACCGGTAGCTCTAGCTACCGGTAGATCGTCTACCGGTAGCTGCATCTACTGGTAGCTTTGTCTACCAGTTGCTCGATCTACCGGTAGCTGCAGCCGACCGGTAGCTAGTTCTACCGGTGGCTACAGGCCACCGGTAGCTCGGTCTACCAGTGGCTACAGCCCACCAGTAGCTCAGCTACCGGTGGCTCTCACCTACCCCCGCAGATTCTTTCCAGTAGCGCTCTCTTTGCGCGAGTTTAAACCCTATTTTGACCCTTTTAACCATAAATTTTCTAATTAAATATTTAATGAATTGAGCTAGTGTTTGGGTCGGTTTAAACAGTGGGGACCCACTAATAACGTGTGGGGCCGCGTAGTCAACCCATGACCCTCGCTCCTTACACGATTTCAAATTATTATCTCAACCATCCCCTGCCCTTATAAACTAAAGGGTTAGCTGTAGTTTCTTCTTTCCTCGATCATGGCTGGGAGTACCCTTCGTTCACGAACACCTTTTTGATCAGACGAGCCGCATCGCTATGCGTGATGTTCTGCCCCCGGCCTAAGCGTTGATCTTTGATCTAACAAGTGGGGAATTTCTCCTTTATCTCTCCGTTTTGTGTATCATGCAGGGAGGGCATTCTTTTGTTTCTGTATAATTAGATAAACCAGACCTCAATAAAGATAATGAACAGATTCTATAATGAAAGAAGGGGGGCTGTGATCATTGATGTTGTTTTATGTTATGATCATCTTTCTGAATTGTGCGGGCTTACGCCTACTGAAAATCATGGCTATTGGTGGTCTTTATCTGTGCACTAATGAACCCCTGGTGATGTTTTAAATGGTTTTTTTGTGGTTGTGAACTCCTATAGTAAAAAGGGAATTGGTTAATCACGTATACCTGTCTAAATAAATTAAAATCACTAGGATAAATCCTTCTGTGATAATCCCCAGTTAAAGTACACAGAAATTGAAATCATGGAGTGTGTAAAATCTATTAAATCTGAAAATACATGTATGGGCCTGCTTTGCTTGGTGGTAGTGGTTTGATTGTTCTTCTTTCATGGGCCGGTTGCTGGGTGATGTGGGAGGGGATGGGATCCCCTGTTATTATACTCTAAGAGGTTGTGAAATTGGGAAATGGATCCCTTGTGTTATGCCCTCTGTGGTCGTGAGTTTTTAGACTGGGTGGTTACCTTGTTTATATCAATAATTGGGGTGGGTTCCTCTATTGATGGGGAACCATTTTGGGGGACATGGGGTAGTGTATTGGGGGTTACTTTGGTTCCAGTACTTCAAGGGGTCTCACTTATCCCCTTGCTGTTGTGACTTTACTAGCGAACTGGGATTGAATTTTTTAATTGATGTTTGGTTGGATTCTTTTCCTTGGTTATGCTTATGGTGTTAGTTGTCCAAGTGGGTTCAGAACTTAATTAAACATCATTACTGAACATGAAAACGAATGGGACGAATGGGTTTTGTTGGATAGAGTTGTGACTCAGACTTGAGTATTGTCTGTGTTCATTAGGTTGGCTGAAGAAAAACCTAAACATGGGATAGTTCGTTTTACCTATATATATACTTGTTGTTTTTTTCTTATTTGCGCCCCATCCAAGTTGATCACTTAGTTCCAAATACCCCCATTTCATGGGGGAGGGTGTTTTTCCCAACACTATTATTAGTGGATGGTTATTACCTCCTTTTCTGCTCCCTTTCTGGGATAGCCCAAGTATATTCGGGCAGGCTGTGATGGATTGAGGTCCATTATTAGCCCAAGAACCTTTGGTCTGGGTAGTGTGGTGGTTATGGCCTCGGTGTGTGTGGGCAGGTAGTTTCCCAAGTATCATCAGGATAAGGCCCAGGTGTCTTCGGGCATGGCAGCAGATCTTCTTACCCAGGTGTCTTCGGGCGTGGTGGTGGTTGTTCTGGCCTAGGAGTTTACAAGAGTGGTTACCTGTGACGGTTATCGCCCAGGTGTTTGCGGGTGGGATTTGGCAGTGGGACTGCGTACGGTTGTGCCTCAGGTGTGTGCGGGCGGGTGTGGCCGTGGGACTACGGTGAGAATGGCGGGATTGGATCGATGCGTCATATGTCTCAATAACCAGTAGGAAAGTGGCATGGGGTACCCAAAAATCGATGTGCTCTTATTATATATATTACATGACTTGCGTTATTTGGTGAGTGTAGCAGGTGAGTTGGATGGGTGAACTCCATGTTAGTGTTGGTTGTCTGCTTCTCACGGAAATTTAGTACGTTCCCCCACTTGTGGATGAGAGTCTTTGGTTTTCCCTACTGAGTGTACTTGTATGCACACCATACATATATAAAACTACTTTAAGGTTTCTAGGAGGACTTCAGGGATCGCGCGGGGCCGTACTAGCTCAGACCATTGGTGTAGTTGTAGTTGTTGTTTTCCTTTCTATGGTACTTTACCTGTGTAGTCACTTGTACTTTGTGGTATTTACTTTTGGAACATGCATGTGGGAAAGGTTGTTTTGTATTTAATTTTACTTTCAGCTTTGGTGTTTTGGGATTTACCATTCTATCTCCTGATCCTATTGACAGAAAAATGGTAATGACTTCCATTTAGTGTGTGATTCTATACCCTTGGTTCTAGTCGCCACTACGGGACCTATTAAAGGAGGGTTTCGGGGGTCATTATCTCTCCTTCAACTTAAAGAAGGTAGGGACTGGAAATCTGCTGACCCTTCCCTCTTTTTGGTGAAGGAGGGTCATGACAGAATGGTATCAGAGTGATGGTTGAGAGATAGGATGGAGTATGGAGTTAGGCACAGTGAGGATTGCATGGAATGGTAGGGAAATAGATTTGGGTTACCTTGGTGCATGAATTAATCCAGAGAAAACCCGCTAGGACACGAGATTTTAGCCCCCCCCCCCCCCCCCCGTGATCCGAGGCAAGGAATCTGGACCTACCGGACGACCAAGTGTGGCCACGCTGATTGCAGAGTAGAGACCCTAGGAATGGTACATGCATCATAATGACTTTTGTTCTCGTGTTTATAGGGGGGTTTTGGAATTAAGAATAAATGAAAAGTTTAACATGTTTTAAGAACAATGTTCTGCACTACTTGGGCTTATGCATTCCTTGTTTACCTTGCAACTATGGAACCTGGAAGGCGACCACATGGGGTAAAGGCAATCGAGGCCCCGAAGACTACCTTGGCTGATCGGCAGAGAGATGATCGAGAGGAGGAGGATGACTAGTGGAAGAAGACACTTCAGTCCTTCCAGCGAGAGACCCTCGAAAAGTATGAGGGCAACACCTCTAACATGAAGACAGAAGGCTGTCCAGAAGAGCTAGTGATAGTTTTCAGCCTGATTTGGGCCCCGACTGTGTACTGGGTTCCTCTGGCCATCAGCCAAATGCGGGGAGCTGCGCGTTAGTGGTGGACGCTTTACCTAGGGGAGAGGAGAGATGATGCGGTGGCATGGGGTGATTTTGAGAGGGAGTTCCGGGCAGAATCCCTCTCCTCGACGATGAAGGCTGAAAAGAGACAGGAGCTACTCTCCCTCCGGCATGGGAGTTTGTCAGTGAGGGAGCTAGAAATCAAGTTCAATGAACTCCTATGTTTTTCTCTGGACCTCTTTCCTGACGAGGAGTCTCAGGAAAGTCATTTAGAGGAGGCGCTCCAACCCTTCCTCCAGTATGCAGTTACCCCCTTTACCCTGCCGATGTAATTGGAGGTCCAGAAGAAGGCTGAAGTGGTGGAGAGGATGCATGCTCTAGGAGGTGTTTCACGAGAGGGGATCTAGCTGGGACCCTCGAAGGGGATGGTAGTTAGCACCAGGCCTCCAGCGTCAGGACCTTCCAGGTTTCGACTAGCAGGGAGTAGGTCGCCACAATTTGAGTTTCGATCCCCTGGTCCTCGCCCTTTTCCTTCGGGCCCGGGACCGCGGTGCTCCATCTGTGGGAGCCATGGACATCTCCATAGTTAGTGCCCAGACCGAGTATAGTATGGTGGTGGCAGACAGCCCCAGCACCCGCCCCAGCAGCAGCTCCCATCCAGGCCTTTCTAGCAGCTGGAGCAGGGACAGCGAGCTCCCGCTCCTCCGAGGGAAAACATAAGAGGAGGAGGCCGAACTCAGGGCACCCCTTAGGGACCTCGACTGGGGCATGGTCGGGGGGAGGGGTGGGGGGAGGGTTGGCCGATATCTGAGGGGTATAAAATCTGGGTTTGGACAGCTACACGTCGCGGAGGTAGAGGTTCCACCAGGGCCGGAGGTTGTGTGAGGTACGATCAGTTTGTTTAGTACCCTCGCTTATTCCTTGTTCGATACTGGAGCTTCTCACTCCTTTGTTGCACCCAATATAGCACGTGACTTGGTTCTAGATGCTGAGATACTTCTAGTGCCCCTGGTGTTGAGCACACCAGTCGGAGGTCAGACAGATGTGTTGTTTGTTTGTCAGGGATGCAGACTGATGATAGGGCCACATCAGTCGGTTAGGGATCTTCTTATGCTACAGATACATCCATATGATTTCATCCTCGGTATCGAATGGATATTATCTATATGTGTCGTCATCGACTGTATCCGAGGAAGGGTTTTGTTCTCGGACTTGGACGGCCGGCATGTACCCTTCACCCGCGAGCAGAGCAGTCAGAAGGGAAGCTGGTGGGAGGAACCCCTCCTCTCCTTATTATCCAAGCTGTTAGTGGAGTCACTAGGCGCTGAGATGGTGGAGGTACGAGATATCATCCATGTGTTTATGTACATCTTCCCTAAGGAGGTGATAACTCTCCCCCATCGACGTGATATCGAGTTCGGGATAGACCTACAGCCTGGTGGTCGTCCGATTTTGATGGCTCCTTACCAGATGGCACCTTTAGAGCTACGAGAGTTGCATATTCAGATTGATGATCAGATGAAGAGGGGTTATGTTAGACCTAGTGTGTCACCATGGGGTGCTCTTTACTTGTCCACCAAGAAAGAAGATGGTGGTCTCAGGTTGTTCATAGACTATAGGAGGCAGAATCAGGTGACGATCAAGAATCGATATCCTCTTCCGAGGATAGACGATCTTTTCGACCAGCTGAAAGGAGAATGGGGTTATCGAAGATCGACCTGCGGTCTTGGTACCAACAGCTGAGTGTAAAGGAGATTGACATCATGAAGACGGCCTTCAGGTGCATATATGGACACTTTGAGTTCTTAGTCATGACATTGGGTGTTATGAATGCCCCGACTGTGTTCATGGGTCTTATGAACTTCATCTTCCGGGAGTACCTAGATCGGTTCATAGTTGAGTTCATTGAAGAAATCTCGGTCTATTCAAGATCATAGGGGGACCATGCAGAGCACCTAAGTACAGTTTTGGAGGTCCTCTGATAGCACCAGCTCTATGGTAAGTTGTTAAAATTCAAGTTCTGGACACGAGAAGTGAACTTCCTTGGGCATGTGGTGTTCGAGCAGTGGTTAGTGGTGGACCCATCAAAGGTTGAGGCAGTTGTTACTTGGGAAGCACCCAAGAATGTGGTAGAGGTCCGTAGTTTCCTCGGGCTGGTAGTTTACTATCGGAGATTCGTACCCAACTTCTCCCGAGTAGCATACCCTTTGACGACCTTAACCAAGAAGGATCATTTTTTCGTGTGGAGTGAGCAGTGCAAGTCAGCCTTTAGCTATCTGAAGGGGATGTTGGTCAGTGCCCCAGTGCTAAGATTACCAGAATAAGGGGCGGCCTATGAGGTTATATGTGATGCTTCAGGACATGGCCTGGGATGTGTGTTGATGCAACGATAAGGGGTGATCAATTATGGGTCTAGGCAGCTACACCTTCACGAGCGTAATTATTCCACCCACGACCTGGAGCTTGCAGCGGTCATTTTTGAATTGAAGCTATGGCGGAATTACCTCATCGTAGAACTCTTTGTGGTATTCATGGATCAAAATATCTTGAGGTATATATTCTCCCAGTGGGACCTAAACTTGCAGTAGCGAGGGTGGATGGAGGATGGTCAAAACTGGATGCTTTTCCAGGGAAGGTTCTTTGTTCTAGAAGCAATGTGCGACAAGGTTCATAGTGAGTTCCACAACTCACCCCTTGTGGTACACCCAAGAGTTTCCAAGATCTAGCAGGGACTGAAGAGACAGTTTTGGTGGCCTAGAGTTAAGAGAGCGGTGGTAGAATATGTGTCCAAGTGCTTAGTGAATCAGCAAGAGAAGGCTGAACACCAAGTTCTAGGCGGCCTACTGCAGTCTCTAGATGTCCCCGAGTGGAAGTGGGATGAAATCTCGATGGATTTCATCATGGGACTACCCAAGGTCCAAGGGGGACATGACGTCATCTGGCTGGTAGTGGACCGGTTGACAAAATTAGCTCACATTTTGGCGATCAACGAGTCGAGTGCATTGGATGATTTGCCACGAAAGTACGTAGATGAGGTTGTGCGGTTTAATGGAGTTCCGAGGTCTATAGTCTTGGATAGGGATGCACAGTTTACCTCATGAGTCTAGAGAGGATTGCAACAAGCTTTTGGCACCCATCTCCGTCTTAGAACTACTTTCCATCCCCAGGCAGATGGACAGACAGAGCGCAACATCCAGACCTTGGAGGATATGCTGCGGGCGTTTGTTCTGGACTCAGGAGGATCATGGGTGCAATACCTGCCTTTGGTAGAGTTTGCATACAATAATAGCTATCACTCTCCCATTGGTATGGCCCCATTTGAAGCCTTGTACGGGAGGCCATTCCGCTCACCTATGTGTTGGGCCGAATTCGGAGAGGCGGACATACATGGACCAAAGGTGGTGCAGAGCATGACAGAGAAGGTTCAGCTCATACAGGAAAGGATGAAGGCAGCCCAGGACCGACAGAAGTCATATGCTGATACCAGGAGGAGGCCCTTGGAGAATGAGGTGGGAGACCATGTGTTCTTGAAGGTCTCCCCTCGGCGTGGACAACGGAGGTTTGACAAAGGGAGTTAGCTTTCTCCCAGGTTCATCGGGCCCTTTGAAGTGTTGCGGTGGGTCGGCGAAGTGGCTTATCAGCTAGCTTTACCACCACCGCTACTGAGGATACATGATGTCTTCCATGTGTCCCAGCTCCGTCGGTATGTGCACAACGATTCACACATCCTCGGTGGGGGTGAGATGGACATCGAGGATGACGTGACTTTTGTGAAGAGACCAGTGATGATCGAGGATCACAAGGAGAAGGTGCTTCGTGGGAGAACCATTACCATCGTTCATGTGTTATGGAGACATGGTGGGCATGAGGAGAGTACGTGGGAGAGGGAAGCATAGATGTGTGCCCAGTACCCAGAGTTGTTTTGAATTTGTGATATTTTATTTGTTATAGCTATTGTGGTGGAACGTTTTACCTTGTTAGCTATGAAATACTGCTTTTATTTCCTCTGAATGTGTGTGAATAGCCCTGGCTACAGGGAGGAGAGGACCCGACCCCTAATCAAGATGCATTAAGGTGGATGTGATTAAACCCGTGCGGGCGAGTCAATGTCGCCCAAAGAGGATAGTATCGTGACATGGGAAAGGAGACTCCCGAACCCACATGGCTGGGCAGGTTGACATGTTATGTTTCTTGGTTCTTGACAGGAAAGTGTTCTTAGTTAACAATGAGGTTCACTCCTTAGAGGTATATTTTGAGGTGGTTTTTCGGACCCTCTCTTTCCGTTTGGGTTATTTTGATTCTCGAGGATGAGAATAATTTAAGAGGTATCTGATGTAATGGCCCGGGTTTTTGGGGTCCATTACATTGTGAAAATCTCATGTTGGGTTTTCTGGTCTAGGAATCTCTGTGATGTTTGGCGTAACGGTAGTCCTACTGGTAGCCTTAGCCTACCAGAAGTAGGCCTACCGGTAGCTCAGTCTACCGGAAGCCGTAGCCTACCGGTAGCTCTGGCTACTAGTAGCTCGGTCTACCGGAAGTTGCAGCTATCAGTAGCTTTGTCTACCGGTAGCTTGGTCTACCGATACGTATGGCCTACCGGTACCTCAGTCTACCGGTAGCTGCAGGCTACCTGTAGCTCGGTCTACCGGTAGCTGAGCCTATTGGTAGTTCGGTCTACCAATCTTTGTAGCCTACCAGTAGCTCGGCCACTGGTGGCTGTCAGCCACCTGTTGCTCTCAGCTACCGGTGGCTTTCATCCACCGCATGCTCTCAGCTACCAGTGGCTCTCGCCTACCCCCATGGGGTCTTTCCAATAGAGCTCTCTTTGCGCGAGTTTGAACCCTATTTTGACCCTTTTAACAATAATGGTTTTAATTAAATATTTAATGAATTGAGCTGGTGCATGGGTCGGTTAAAACCGCGGGGACCCACTAATAACGTGTGGGGCCGTGTAGTCAACCCACGAACCACGCTCTTTTCGTAGTTTCATGTTCTTATCTCAACTATCCCCTTCCCTTATAAACTAAAGGGTTAGTTGTGCTATCTTCTTTCCTCGATCATGGCTAGGAGTACCCTTCATTCATGAACACCTTTTCGATCGGACGAGCCGCATCTCTATGCGTGAAGTTCCGCGCCCGGCCTAAGCTTCGATCATTGTTCTAACAGGTAGGGAATTTCTCCTTCGTCTCTCCCTTTTGTGTATCATGCGGAGTGGGTGTGCTTTTGTTTCTATAAAATTAGATAAAACATACCTAAATAAATATAATGAACAGATTCTATAAAGAAAGAATGGGGGCTATGATTGTTGATGATGTTTTATGATATGATCATCTTTCTGAATTGTGCGGTCTTACGCCTACAGAAAATCATGGCCATTGGTGGTATTTATCTTTGCACTAATGAACCCCTAGTGATGTTTTAAATGGTTTTTTTGGTTGTGAAATCCTGCTGTAAAAAGGAAATTGGTTAATCATGTATACCCAGCTATATAAATTGAATGCACTAGGATCAATCCTTCTCTGATAACCCCCGGTTAAAGTACACAAAAATTGAAATCATGGAACATGTAAAATCTTTTAAATCTGAAAATACATGCATGGGCCTACTTTTCTTGGTGGTAGTGGTTTGATTGTTCTTATTTCACGGGACGGTTGTTGGGTGATGTGGGAGGGGATGGGATCCCCTGTTATTATACTCTCAGTGGTTGTGAAATTGGAGATGGGATCCCATGTGTTATGCTCTCGGTGGTCATGAGTTTTAAGGCCGGGTGGTTACCATGTTTATATCATGAATTGGGGTGGGATCCTTTGTTGATGAGGAACCATTTTGTGGGACATGGGGTAGTGTCTCGGGGGTTACTTTGGTTACAGTACTTTGAGGGTTCTCACCTATCCCCTTGTTTTTGTGACATTACAAGAGAACCTGGTGTGAATGTTTCAATTAATGTTTGGATGGATTCCTTTCCTTGGTTATTCTTATGGTGTAATTTTCCCAAGTAGGTGCAGAACTTAATTAAACATTATTACTGAACATGAAAAAGAATCGGACAAATTGGTTTTGTTGGCAAGAGTTGTGACTCGGACTTGAGTGTTGTCTGTGTTCTTTAGTCTGGATGAAGAAAAACCTAAACCTGGGATAGTTCTTGTTACCTATATATATACTTGCAGTTTTGTGTTTCTTATTCATGCCCCATCCAAGTTGAGCACTTAGTGCTGAACACCCCCATTTCATGGGGGAGGTTGTTTTCCCAACACTATTATTATTGGCTGGTTATTAGCTCCTTTTCTTCTCCCATTCCCGGATAGCCCAAGTATCTTCAGGAAGATTGTGATGGATGGATGTCCATTATTAGCACAAGAACCTTCGGGCGGGGTAGTATGGTGGTTATGGCACAGGTGTGTGCGGGCAGGTAGTTTACCAAGTATCTTCGGGATGAGGACTAGGTGTCTTCAGGCGTGGCAGTGGATCATATAGCCCAAGTGTCTTTGGGCGTGGTGGTGGTTGTTCTAGCCTAGGTATTTTCAGGTGTGGTTACATGTGATAGTCGTGGCCCATGTGTTTGCGGGTGGGATTCGACAGTGGGACTGCGTGCGGTTGTGGCCCAGGTGTGTGCTGGAGGGTGTGGTAGTGGGACTGCGGTGAGAATGGAGGGATTGGTTCGATGCGTAGGATGTCTCAATAACTAGTGGGAAAGTGTTGCGGGGTACCCAAACATCGATGTGCTCTTATTATAAATATTACTTGACTTATTTTATTTGGTGAGTGTAGCCGGTGAGTGGGATGGGTGATCTTTTTGTTAGTGTTGGTTGTCTACTTCTCACGGAACTTTAGTACGTTCCCCCACTTGTGCACGAGATTCTTTGGTTTTCTCTACTGAATGTACTTGTATGGTCACCCTATGTATATAAAACTGCTTTCTAGTTTCTGGTAGGACTTCAGGGATCGCACGGGACTGTACTAGCTCGGACCTTTGGTGTAGTTTTAGGTTCTTTTGTCCTTTATTTGGTAGTTTACCTTTGTAGTCACTTGTACTTTGTGGTATTTACTTTAGGAACATGCATGTGGGAATGATTGTTTTGGCTTTAATTTTACTTTCAACTTTGGTGTTTTTGGGATTTACCATTCTATCTCCTGATCATATTGACAGAAAAAGGGTAATGCCTTCTATTTAGTGTGTGATTCTATAACCATGGTGCTAGTCGCCACTCCGGGACCTATTGAAGGCGGGTTTCGGGGGTCATTATCACTCCTTCAACATAAATAAGGAATGGCCTGGCAATCTGTTGACCCTTGCCTCCTTTTGGTGAAGGTGGTTCGTGACATAAGATAACTATAAATTTAGATCTTATACATTCATGAAAAAAATTAAATTGATATTGGGACTAGGTCACTATTCATAATTAATATACATGAAAAATGAAATGTTACAAGGAAAATGTACATAAATTTGTTCCAAGAGTATTCAGAACTATAAGGAGTTAATTTTAAAATTAATTTTCTATTATATAAATATTTAAGGCCATAATATTGTTTCTATCTACGTAATCTCATAGATTGTTTATAAAATATCAAAATGGATAGAAATATATCTTTTTAAATATACATTAGGATAGAGAATTCTAAATTGATTGATCAAAAGAATTTTTTCAAAATTGTGATAGAAAAATGGTTTTTTAGGAAAATGAGGAAAATTATGTGGTAAAACATGCCTCTATGTCCCCATTCTATAATATGGAATGTCACTTGTGATTATGGATTCTTAGTAAGGTAAAAGTGAACAAGAAAAGTTTTCTAAAATTAATTGATTTATGTAATCTTTTTTTAAAATTATATGTTGATGAAATTATTTTTTTGGTGGATATGAGTGTTCTTTTAAAAAATCATTTTACAAAAAATGTTGTAAATTATTAGATGTCTATGTTAGAAGAAATGAGATATTTTTGAGGACTAATTTTACCAAAAACTATTAAATTCATTACTATTTCTAATGTAAAATAATCATGTTAATTATTCAATCGATAGAAAATGAATGACTCGAAACAATATTTCACACCTATATTGGTTGGATAAAAATTGGACAAGAATGTTTAATTAGAATGTGTGAATAAAATATTTTATGAAGGAATAGTTGTATGTTTTCCAAATTTTATTGAATCATGAACTAATATTATATATGCAGTGATAAGTTTTTATCATACAATCTTTCTCAAAATAAATCACATTTGATATCTCCAAAATAATATCTCAAATACCTCAATGGATCCAAGAATTTTGGGTTGATGAATTAAAAAGGTGACCAATGGAATCTAACTAGATTGACTAATGTTGACTAGGATAATTATTATTTTAATAATAAATATACATTTTTTATAATAATTATAATGGAGGGAACTTGTGAAATTTTTCATTATAATAACTAATATTCAGTTATATAGCACACCATTTCTATAGAATGTATTGCTGAAATAATTTAATATTCTTAGATGATCTGGAAAAATAAAAAACATTAATATTTGAAGAAAAATATTGAAAATCAAAAAATAATTTCATGTTATAATGAAAGTGAAAATGATGACCCTATGAATCTATTATCACACTCTTTTTCATATTATACTATTTTAAATTTTTATTTTATTAATGAAATTGTTTCTAATTGGGATATAAATGTGGACATTATTATCACTAGATATTAACATATCAATATTTTCAAAAATTAACACACGAGGACATATTTTACAATATGATGTTGAAAATAGAGTATAATCTCTTCATATTAGCATAAGGACCTTCCAAAACACCCCAATTAGGCTTTTATTCGTCGTTCAATGAGTTAAAAACAATTAAAAAATTGTGTTTTTTCATTTGTGCGTATAGAGATTTTTATTTTAAAAATTATTGAAAAATGAGAAATTATATATCTGACTGGTTATATGAGAACATAATCCACTTGTAAAAAAATTCCATTCACTGAGAGGTAGATTTCTATTAAAAACACTAATATGTCAAGTAATAATGCTTCTTGATAATTATCATTTTGAAATATAATGAAATTTTCTATTATTATAATGAATTTTTAATGTTCAAAAAAATTTAATGGGAACATTAATTTACCCAATGGAATTACTAAATATGGTTTTTACATTTTAAATACAAGAGTAAGAATAAATAGAATATGGTTTTGAATGATTTTGAGTTTTCCAAATTTTCTACAAATGTTTGATGTTGGTTCAAGAAGTTGTAGATCAATTTTGAAAATTAATATACATTGGAAATTTATTTGATTTTTTCTATATTGACCTATTTTATGAATAATCTATGGAAGAATTAGGCAAACTTAGAGGGACCCATTTAGTTCATTAGATTCATCCCAATATATATATGATTCATAGTTATTTTTTTTGAATAATATTAACCTTCCATAATAGTCATTTGACATTCATTAAGATTCACATGGAAATACAAAGAGTTATTGTAATTGTGTAATAGTCATTTGGATTTTTTGGGACATATAAAACTACTTAAGAGTCATTTAGGCATTATGTAATAGTCATTTATATTTCATAAGAGTCATCTGATCTATTCATAAGATTCATATATAAAAGTGATAGAGTAATTCCATGATGTTTGTAAGTGATATTTACTCAAAAAAATATCATCTCAAGTAAATAATGTGTAAGGAATTTGGATCATTGATAAATTTATAAGAGCTATTTTACTCTAATGAGAGTATTAGTATTAGTTTTTTTTTAAATTTTCAGAAATTTAGCATTATTTTTTGGTGAATATTACTTATGGAGGTTAAATATAATTATATATATTTGGGATTTATATAATAAAATTTAATAGGAAATTGTTCGTTATTTAATTCTAACAGATAATTGTGGAAGATTAATTGACAACAACATATAGAGAAATTTCAGTGAATAACGAATGTGATATTTAAAATTCCTTATCCCAGTAAAATACATAGGATTATTTAAGAAGTAGTTGGATAATTTGAATAAAAATATTATTAATAAAGGATAATATATCATAAACTAATGGAGTTTAAATATAAATATATTGATATAATGTTCAATTTGGATGAATGAAATAAATTTAAAATTGATAAAATGACTTGAATGAACCCAATATTATTATTGTTTTGAAGATAATGAATAGAAGAATGATAGTTTTGTTAATACCTGATCATTTATGTTAAGGAAATAGATTCTTTTATTATTATATAGATTATTTTCACTAAAAAAATAATAATTATATGTGTCTCCATTCACTCATTTCTTGTTTTTGACTGTTTGAAAGAGTCAGATGGAAGAATTCATTGTGTATTTTTTAATTGGTATTGTTATAGAAGTTTAACACTAATCATAGAGATTGTCTTATTTTATAATGTTGTAAAAATTATACGGTACTATGTTTCATATTCTCTTTCAACAAAAAAAATCATTAAGTTTTTCAGTTATAGTATAAACAATTCGATTTAATATCCACGTAGTGGATGATATCCCCCCTTTGAGGGGGACAACACCTAGAAGACTCTTGTTTATGATTCTGTACCACTTTTCATGTCAGAAAAAATATGTAGTGTTATATCCTCTATCTTGATATGAAACTAAGAAAACATTTCCTCATTTGTGTAGAACCATATAAAACTAAAATTATATTAAAAAATTTATTAAATTTATACAATTCTAAAAAATTGAGTAAGGAAGCATGGATCAAGAATCTAATATGTTATAGTTTTAAATGTTTATGGGATTTTCTATTATATTTTCATACTACTCCCACTCTCAATGGTATATCGGTTACATGTGATCTTCATGGGGATTATATATCAATTGTTGTATAACATATAAAATTCTCACTACTCACAATCTATATCCCTTTAGTGGTATGTCAATAGGGGAACTCCAATAAGCACAATTATCCTTAGGGATTCTAGTGAGGATGATTCATCATTTAAAATAGTTGTATCTTATTTATAATTATAATCACTATTGGGAAAAAAATTACACATTTTTATGCCAATTTGTTTATAAATTCAAAATCATTATCATTATAACCAATAAAAAATTGATTTTTTTAAAATAATAATTATTTAAAACCTACTATATAATTATATAATATATTTTTTGTGTATATTTATGAATATAAAATAATAAAATAACACATGAATAAGTATTCATCATTCCTTTAATTATGATATATTGATATTTTATCATGGAAAATAATTTATAGGTACTTCATATATTCTAAGATTTTCAGTAATGGAATTTTATTGTATCAAATATTATTATAATTCATCATTCAGTCATTTATATTAAAAATATATTTAAAAATTAGTTTATATGTATTCTATGAAAAATTATATTGAAATTTATACTAAAAAATTGTTCCCCGTATCAGAATATGAGTATTATTTTCCTTCATAGTTAAGTAACTGTGTTATGGAATATATTGATTATTTATTTTATGATTTTTAATACTTATTTTATAATCATATATAATGAGATTTTATTTGAACTCATTTATTATCATTACATATTTTGGTTATTGACAAAGGTAAATTTTTCCACACACATCTTTAAAATATTCAATAACACAAATGCGTCCTATATATTTATCATATTAAAAATATAATCAATTATTGATAAATATAACTATAATTTGATGGAAGAAATATTTCATTACATAATGTTTCCTCATAGAACCACACCCCTCAGACAATATACTATATTATTACTTTTGTATAAATATAAATATACGCATGGGGGTCCTGTATGTTCCTTATATTCCCACGTGTTTCAAAAATAGTATATATTAATTATTTTAGTTTAAAAACAAGATTCATTAACTATAAATTTTTTAGATCGACTAAATTTATTTCTTAATGTTAATGTAATATTTTACAATAGAATTTTTCTCATATTTATATATAAAATAGGATGTCATGACCCTACTACTCAATGATGAGGGAAATGAGGGAAATGTGCTTGGCCCATTCTTCTTAGAGGTGAAGGGAAGATAATGAACCCCCAAGTCCCTCATTCAGTAGGCCCTAGAGCGGCTATTAGCACCAAGGGTTTATAATCTCACGTAAATGGAAGGAATTAACCTTTTCATAGAATATGATCATGAGGTACGATGGTAAACCCCAACAACACCAAATACAAAAGATAAAAGTAGATCCAAGAATCCATTCCAACACGCATGATCAAAGGTAAAAAAGATACAGAGTAAAACAAAACTCCAAAATAATTAACCAAGGAATATAAAAAAATTAGAAACCTCAAATATACAAATTATTGAGCTAGTAAACTCCAACACATTCCTAAAAATCTTCTTGGAAACCCAAAAAGAGTTTTACATATCAAGAATGGGCATAAAAGTATACTGAATAGGGTAAACTAAAGCAACTTTTAGACAAGTGAGGACATGAAAATTCCACTCTATGAAAATTGTAGAACCTCATGCATCTACCATTGAATACTAACTATCCAAACATAAAAAAGTCACACTCACCAATGTAATGAAATTAAAGTAAAATAATAATATAAACATGTCAACTTTTGGGTACCCTGCACACCACATTCCTATTGGTTATCTACTAATTCTTAATGACCTGATGTCTTAACACTACCATTGTTCCAACATGCAGTCCCACTTCTACAACCTTCTCGTACACATGAGGGCCTTAAATAACACAAAAACCTACCAGTAGACACCTAGAGCACAACAACCCCCCCCCCCCCACAACTCCCAAAAACATATTGGCCTCATCCACCAAAGACCATGCCTAAGGACACCAAGGCCTTATCCCAAAGATACATGGGAAACATACCTAGCATACAGACACCAATTATCCTCAACCATAAAAATACATATCCCAAAGATTCATGGACTATGGTAAGCCTCAAGCCATTACATCTTACCAAGATACACCCGAGTGGTAAGATCCAGATGAGGGTGCGAGGAATAAAATCAGAAAAAAAATCCATCTATACTCTCACCACGATGTTGGGAAAGAAACCCTACCCCATCAAATCGAGGTTCTCTACACATAGTGATAAATAGGGTCTGGGTGCCTATAAAAAACACAGTGGACAACTATATATATATAGGTAAAAACACATATCCTCAACCTATAATTTTCTCATAGACAATCATTAGGCCCACACAAGCCTCGATATTTCTTCTTAACCTACTACCAAATGAAAACCACATGAAAATCCAAAACCCAACACCCTTATTGATAACGTAACATTTATTATTTAAAGGAATTCACAATAATTATTAAAAAACAACTAGTAAAACAACCATCATATCGAATCCATGCAATGAAAAAAACCAAACATCAATCCCACTGCACTATTGCACAAAACTAGACTTGTAGTCCCAATACACATCCCAATTCAACCACTATCAATTACAACTCATTAATGTCATACTGATTATCTACCATTATACATCCCTACAACCCCACTACCTAAATAATCCCTAGATGTAGTCCCACTACATAACATGTCCATAACTACACCACTGCCCAATAGATCGATGTCGCTTTGCGACCACAACCCAACCTAAAAGCAGTTCATCTTCATACAAGTTTATCTAATCCATAATCAGTCAATATATCAGACTGAGACACCAAACCCCATTATACCACCAACATACCAATCCCACATCACCCATACCAGAACACACAACTCATAATCACAACCATCAAACCAACCATATTCAACTTTAACCTACATGGGTTATTTACCATCCACTTTAAATATAATCGTGGTGACCACAGAACATGTTTAATCTGAGGGAATCTCGTAATTTAACTGGGTGTATGTGATTAAATAGTTTTCATTTAACTACCTTTTTTTTATCACTACAATAATGATATGTTATCACTAGTGTGAATGAAACAACCACCAATTTTCATGATATTCAGAAAGAATACACCCACTACAATCCATAAAAGTATCCAAGATTACATAAAAAATAGGTAATCAAACATCATACCACACGATTACCATTATTTTATTTATGTGATTCATTTTTTGATTATATTAAAATTGTGTTAAATTATATTTCAAGATGATAATAGAAAATCTCCTTACAAGGAACCTTTATCTAACCCTCGCCACATAATGCACAATTAAAGAGAAGTAAAACAAAATCCCTACATAGATGGTCAAAAATCAATATTCCTTCTTTCACTAAGGACATAAGCTGACACGAAATTAAATATGAACTCCATGGCTGGGAGGGAATTGCTCCAACATGGGTGAATTAATCGTCTCAGGATTAGCTCTCTAGGAACATCAAGATAAAGGAAAATTTAGGAGGAAGAGAGGATCTTGACTTATGAAGAAGCTGGATCCTGAAATCAAATAGACTATTTCGATGTACATAAAATTCGGATCGTTGATTAACAAAGAGGTTGGGGGGTTTCACAAGTTGGATTCAATTGAGATTTAAGAATTCCCATTGGAAAATTTGGAGATAGACCAGTGGATGGTTGTGAGTTGATAGATTAACTATAAAAGGTGAAAATGATTAATAGTGGTGAAAATAAGGGGACATGGAAAAACATGAAATGAGTCACTAATGGGTGAGTCACCGATGTGGAGCCACTAATAATGAACCACTGATACTAAGCCATCAATTTTGGGCCTCCTACAGGAGATCTATCGATGCCCTAACCTACCGACATTGAGATATTGATCCCTCGACCTACCGATTCCCTGACCTACCAACATTGAGATATTCATACCTCAACATGCCAATTGCCAAACCTACCCACACTGATGCCCTCAACTCACCGATACTAACGCTCAAGACTCACAAATGATGATGCCCCTTGACTCAAAATTTCCAGCCCCCCTTGATTCACTGATGTCGATTCCCCATGACTCACTGATTCCAATGTAACATGAATCACTGACGCTATGACATGACGACGCAATGACATGCATACGAAAAAATTGAAATTTTGGTAATATCTTGAAATGATTCACCAGGAGCCCTTGGAACACCTCAACACTAGATTTTCCCAAAGGAAAGACCTGTACAAAAATTTGGTTATTACATGTGATAACCATAAAAATATTCTCTTCATCATGAATTTAAAACTGACCAACATGAAAAGTGGGCGGAAAACCCATCCCTTAAGATACCTATCAGGAGTAAATACACCTATGTTTAAAACTGAAGGGGAAACCTCAACATCCAGGAACTCCACTCTGACATGTATCTCCTAATCAACTAGGGAGACACCCTGACACCTGTATCCCTAAGAAATCATACAAACACCAAGGGTCATAGAGTCCATATACATGGGTTATAGAGATCCTCCCACCATGTCAAAATATTATCCTCTTTGAAAATAACTAACTCACCCTCATGGTTTTAATCTCATCCACATTAATTCATCTTAATTAGGGATTAGGTTCTCATTGTCCCATAGTCAGGGATTTTCACACAAAATCAAAGAACATGGAAACAAATTTTCTTAGAACAAGAGAGGATAATCATTACATCTTATGCAAAGCATAAAGAAAACACAAGAGAAAAAATTAGAACAGCTCTGGGTACTGGGAACACATCTATTCCTCAGATTCACAGGTACTCTCCATGAAGCCACCATGCCTCCACAGGACACACACAAATGGAATGTTCCGTCCAAGAAGCACCTTCTCCTTAAAATCATTGATTTTCACTAGACACACCATGAATGTCACATCGTCCTATATATCTTACTCTTCCTGGTCAAGGACGTCAGAGTCATCATTTAGATACTAATAGAGCCGGGAACCTGAATTTCTTAGATCCATTCCAACCATGGTGGCAATGCTAGCAGATATTACACATCGCCGACTCATCCCAACACCTCGAAGTGTATGATGAACCAGAAAGAATGATTACTCCCCTACCAATCCTCTATTTTCTAGGCATAAGGGTGACCTTTATGAACATGTGTCCAAAACCATGAACTCCATGGGTCTCCCCCTATAATCATCCTATGACTTCTATTTGACCTAATCTAACTTCATCTTTTTATGCACAAGTAGAATCTTCTCCCCCGTGATCTGAACTACCTCTATTCCAAGAACACAAGACTCCCCAACCTTTGTCCCACACACGGGTGAACAAAACTATCTTCCATACAAGTATTTGAACAACTTCATGAAAATTGTAGAGTTATAGATATTATTTTATGCGAACTCTACCAGGGTAATGTGTCATACCCATGATCATCCAATTCCCAAAACAAGTGCTCACAGAATATCTTGCAATGTCTAGGTAGTCCTCTCGGTCATTCAATCTATTTGAGGGTGGAAAAGTGGTATTATGCCATAGATGGGTGCCAAAAATACCCTATAATACGTTACATACTCATTAATAAAAGTGTGTTTCCTGATCCAAAATAATGGATCTTGGAACTCCATGCATCAGTATCACTACACTGACGTACCTCTGTGATAAGGCATCCAATGCACTCATCTTATTAACTCCTATGAAGTGAGATGATTCCTTCCTTCGTACAACCACAACCTAGATGGCATCAAAACATTCCTCACCCATGGGTAGTCCTATGCTAAAATCCATCGAGAAATAATAAAACATCCACTTGAGAATTTCTAAGGGCTACAACAGACCATTGAGAATCAGGTGTTCATCCTTCACTTGATGGAATATGGGGCACCTTTCCATGAAGTGCCCCACAACTTTCATTACTATGGGACACCAAAATTGACCACTCATGCCTTGAAACATCCCAGATACTCCTGGATGTACAACCTGGGGTGAGTTATGGAACTCACTAAGATCTCCTCTGTGCATCTCCAAAAGGACAAATAGCTTCCCATGGAACAACAACAAATTTTGAATATCCACTGACCATCACTCTGGTGCATCACACCAGCTAAAATTATCACACTTCACATCAGCCTCTAAGTCTCCCATGTTAGAGTCCTCCCCCTACCGTACTAAGGATGATTGAACATTCCTCTGAAACAAACACCCTCAAGCTTCCTTCACTTTTAATCCTAGATATAAAGAAACCAACTCCCCTATTGCCTTCCAAGTATCTCTGTACTCCAGAACTAAATCTTTCAGTGACGTCATTCTCGAGACATCAACCACCATGTTTCCTTTAATGAAGTTTATGAGTTATAAACTTAATTTTCTAGAAGATACTCCATCGATATTTGGTGCTACATGTTCTAGGATTACTGGGAGAAGACATAAATAAAGATCCCATGATCCGTGAAGACCACCAAGCATTCCCTGATGATTTAATTTTTCACCAACATCAGTGCGAACATGGTCGTAATAAGTTCTAGGTCATAGGTGAAATAGATACATTCATGAGGACAAAACATCTTATAACCATATGATATTACTCACTTCTTCATTAGCATGCATCCCATGCCTTCCCTGGATGAATCAATGAACACCACCAAAATCACCTCTTCTTATGGAAACCTCAACATTGGGTTATAGACCATATTGCCTTTTAGATTACAGAATTCATCATGTCCCTACTCAATCCATACTAAAACATGTTTTTTTTTGTTAAATCAAACAATGAATCCACCACATGAGAAAATTAGAGTATGAACCTCCGATAATAACATTAGAGACCTTGGAAACTATGAACCTCTTCAATGTTGATGGGTGGTATAGAAGAAATAAATGCTTCGAACATCAATGTGTCAATTATTGTTCCATGTAGGGACCCTGCATGACAAAGTAAGTGTACCCCTTGTGTCCAGAACTAGCACATAAGAAACTTTCCATAGAGATGGGGGTGTCGGATGAACTACAAAAGGGTTCTTAGATTTTTGACAGGATATTCATTTGATCTTGAGTAGATCAGGATGTTTTCAATGAAAAATAAAATGAACTTGTATATATACTTTCCGAAAATAGAGTTCATGAGTCCCATGAACCCAACCGGTGCATTTGTAATGCCAAAAAAATGACCCTGAACACAAAGTTCCCATACCTACACCTGAATGAAGTCATTGGGATGTCACCCTATTTCTCCCTCAAATTGTGATATCAGGACAATAGTTTGATCATCGAAAACCATAATACTCACATCAACATGCAAAATAAGGTCATAGATCCATGGAAGGGGGTAACAGTTCCTAACGATTAACTAATTTAGTCTCTTGAAGTCAATGCACAGCCTAAGACCACCACTTTCCTTCATTGAAAACAAGAAGGGAGAACCACATTGTGACACACATTGTTGGATAAACCCCTTATTCATCTAGTAATTATGTTGAATTTTCAACTCCCATAACTCAGAATGAACCATTTGATAGGGAACCATTGAAATCGGATGGTCACCGAGTTGTATGTTTATCCAAAACTCCACATCACCTCATTTGGTTAGAGTCACAACCTATTCGAGGAATATTTATAGGCACTCCCTGAAAATCCACATAACATCCACCATCTCTGATTAGGCTAATTCCACTATAAGATCAGATATAAATGAAAAATATTGCCCCACATGCCGGCTGTTGTTCAGGAAAATCCTCTCACCAATGAATGATAAATAGTGGTTTCTCATATTTGATAACACAAACCTTCTACAGAATAATTCGATAGCATCAATCATGAATATCATTTAGTTGATATCTAGGATGACATCATATGGATACAATGGTAGCAGATGAAGATTCACATTAGAGGGATGCGGGGCCCAACATCGGTCTACATCCTTGAAAATTATCAAATAGCTCGGTTTGTACTCCAATTAGTGTACTCAATAGCAGGGGAATTGAAAGCCTTTCTACCATAATAACCAAGGCATGGGCTAGACTAGATTTACAAAGGAGTAATAATCCAATGAATCATACAAGGTATAATAAATAATATTAAACAGACCGAACATACCTCAATCAACATTTATCAACAATAAAACTATTATCTCTACACCGTGAAATTTCCCACTCCCAACCCCTCAGCTCCTTAGTTTTCAACCACCTCCACAACTACTCCCTTTTCAACGTCCCCGAGGAGTTACATGAGTTCATCTTTCTCTGGTACATTCCACCCTCAGTGATGCGGGAGCTCGATGCCCTTGCTGCTAGATGGACCTGGCTGGAAACTAATACTAGTGAGGTTTGTGTGGAACCTTCCCACCATATTTCACTTCACTAAAATCGGTCACTGATTCCTAATATTCCCACAACTACCAAAGAAAAAGAAACTCTATCTTAGGACCACAGAAATGGGAGGAGATTGGTATGTGATAACTGGAACTTTTAAACACTACTTCACAGTGGCTGAAACCTGGAAGGCCCTTACACTAGAGGCCTACTTGGGATATACTACGTCATTGATGAAAATTGATGGATCCCCTCTCACGGAACACCACCTTGCATTGGAATCGTTTCACCTACTTCATCATACTTATGAATCTCTGAGTACTTTGGTAGAGTGAAGGGAGTAACATCAAATAGATGATAAGGTTAGAGTGCCTCCTCCATGAGTCACTCCCACAAATCCACATATGAAAAGTGGTCTAACAAAAAATGATGAAGGCCCTTGAAAATTATCCTCGGTTACCTAACTATCATATTCATTTGATAGATAGATAGCATCTCTTACCTCTTTTTAAACTTCATCGTGGAAGAATTGAATTCGCCCCGACAATCATTTTCAATATCGGTCAATGAAACCTCAGTTTCCATCTTCTCTATGAGGTAAAGATTTCACCACTGACACACCACTCCTTGCATCTAGATCACTTTCAGAGTAAACTAGTACTCCGTCGGAGCCCGAATCAGGATGAAAGATATAAAAAACTCATCAATACATCTCTCCATCTCTATGTTTTAGATGTTTCCCTCGTACATTCTAATAGTCTATCACTAGATGGAACAATGCGTCTTCTGCCAAAATTTGTCCTCCTCCTCTGGATCAGACCTCCACTAATCAACCAGATCAACCTTCTAGGCCTCAATAGCTCATAAAACTCATGGATGACATCTGGGTTCCATAGTGTCAAAAGAAAGAAAGAATATATTATGCCCGAGTAGTGTGGAAAATTACATTTAGAATATTGTTTGAACATTTCATTTATATAAATTCACAAAAACCAATGCATACAACAATACAAGTCATCATAATGCACGTACATTTCTTAGGGTCACTACCATGCTATCTGTGATGCCTCACCTGGTCATTCAGTAGGTCTAGAGTCCTTACATTGGATCATAGAGGGCCCTAAAATTCCATTTCCTATCCAGTCTTCCCTGGCCTATTTCACGAATAAAGATAGCCTAACTCTATTTCTCTTACATCCCATGAAATACTCATTTTTCCTAACATCGAATGATACAAATTCTTAGAACCATCAACTTTGATACCATTATTTCATGACCCCCATCACTATAATGATGTAAGGGATAACAAAGTACCCTACCCTTCGTTCATTGAGTGGATGGAGAGATAATTCCCACCGAGTTCTTCCTTCAATATGCCCTGGAGTAGAGAATAGAACCAATGGTATAGAATATAACCTAAATGGAAGGAAATACCTTCTGTAGAAAACGATAGGAGGTGATATAGTAAACCCCAGCAACACAGATGACCTAAGATAAAATTAGAACCAAGAATCCATTCTTACATTCCTGTTAAAATGTAAATCTGATATAGAGTAAGAAAAAACACCTAAATAACGTATTGAGGAAAAGAAACTAAAAAATTGTAACAACTATACTAATTGATGAACTGGTCATGTCTAGCACAATACTCAAAATTCTCATGAAAACCTTAAATCTATTTTACAAATATAGGGTGAGCATACTAGAATACTAAATAGGTAAAAATAAATCTAGTCATGAAAAATTGAGAGAACATGCAAATTACCCTATGAGAAAATGGTAGAACATCAATAACCTATCTTATAAAAATAACTAGAATAACATCACCAAGGCACACTCACCCATGTAGTGCAAGTCATGTGAAATAATAATATAATCACATTGATAATTGGGTACCACGCACCGCCCTTTTCCATTGGATAACTACTCATTCTTAAGAATCTAATGTCTTGAAGCTACCACTCTTCCCACACACAGTCCCACTGCTGAAACTAGAACACACACACCAGGTCCTCAAACCACAAAAAATAATGCTCGTAGAAACTATGGTCCCAACAAACACTTCTACTCCTGTAGAGTCTTAGGCCTCAAAAACCACACACCACGGCTGAAGGCAACTGTGCCTCATCCCAAAGTTACATTGGAAACCACTCCAGGGCCACAAACACATTACCCCTCATCCAAAACAATCCTTCACCCAATGAATCATACAATATGGTAATAGAAAATCCATTATAGCCTTCTTGAATACACCCAAGTAGCCTGATCCTAAAGAGTGTGTGAGGTATAAAATTAGTAACCACCCATCCTTCATCACACTGAGATGTTTTCAATGACACCCTATCCCATGAAATTGAGGTGTTTCGAACACAATGCTCAATAAGGGTGGGGTGCCTATAGAAAATACAAGGAACAAATATATATATATATATATAACCCATCATCAACCTACAGTTTTTACATAGGAAAATAATAATCCCACACCCAGTTCCCTTTTGCTGATACCCATAAAACCATACAACAACAACTGACAAATACTAATCCTAGCCCCATACATGTTCATTTTCTTTTTTTTAAATTAAGGGGATTCATTTTAAATTATTCCAACACTAATAAGAAACTAACCACCATAACAATAACATGAAAAAAAACCAAACTGCAATCATACTACACAACCACACAAAACAATACTTTTTGTCCCACTACAAATCCATGTTCAAATACTGTCTACTATCATTCTTTAATGTGATACCTCCCATCTCTCAAAATACATCCCCAGAACCCAGCTTCCCAAACAATCACCAGATGCTATCGCAGTTCATAAAAACTCCAAAACTACTCCACAGTCCCACTGTTTGATGTCACTTCATGACAAAAACAAAACATAATGGTAGTTTAGCTACGTAGAAGTTCATCAATTCCACAATAAGTCAGTCTCTCAAACTAAGACAATAACACACACCCCCTGTACCACCCCATATACCAAGCCCACAGAGCCCAGACACGAACAAACATCACATTATCACAACCATCAAACCAAACATATTAAAATTTATCCAATATGTGTTCTTATACTTCCACATTAATATAAATAGGGTGATAAAAAATAGGATTAATCATGGGGAATCACTTTATTTTACCAGGTGTACATGATTAATAAGTTTTCATGTTACTATAGTTTTTCAAATCACCACATGAATAATAGAGTATCATTGGTGCGCCAGTAATGAAAAAAAACGGTCATGATTTTTAGATGGTAAACAACACCAAAAATTCATAAATATAATAGAAAATTACAAATAAAATAATTGATAAAACATCATGACACACCATGCCCATTATTTTATTTCTTTGATTTATCTTTTGATTAAATAAAATTGTTCTTTAATTTTTTTTCAAGGAGAGCATTAGTCAGTTCATTACAAGGTTGCATAAACATACCCTCCCGACACGACGAAAAATTAAATAGAAGAAAAAGTAAATCCCTAAATGTATGATCAATGTTTTATGTTCGTTCTTTCTCCAATGATAGGGATGACATGACTTGCATGAAGAACTCCATGGATGATGTGGAAGAGATCTATCATGGGTGCATGACTCTTATCTGGAAAAAATCTCTAGGCGCACCTAAAGAAATAAAAAACAAGAAGGAAGAGATGATCTCAGCTTAAAAAACAGATATATCATAAATTCAAGGATTTCGTTTCGGGAAACCTAAAACATGGACTGTGGTGGGACTACATAGTTGTGTTGTTTCACACATTGGAATTAATTGAGATTTAATAATTACCCTTAGAAATGGGGGAGACAGACCTGCAGATGGGTGTGAGTCGATAGATGAATATTAAATAGAGAAAAACACATATAATTTGAAATACATTAAAAACTGGGAGAAACTAGAAATGATTCACCAATGGGTGAGTCACTGTCGTTGAGCCACTGACGATGAGACACTAATTATAAGCCACCGATGAGTGAGCTACCAATCTGAACTACCAACACCATGACCTACCAACACTGATCCATCGTCGCCTCGACCTTTCAACAACATAACCTTCTAAAACTGACACGCTATAGTCACCAATTCTGATGCCCCTGACTCACCGATGCCGACCCCACTTGACTCACCAATGCTAACTCACATTGACTAACCGATGATGACACCCCTTGACTCATGGATGCTTACACCCTATGACTCACTATAAAACTTTCATTCTGACACACATACATGATGATGTAAGGACATGCCACTGCACTGACAAGCCAATTGAAAATTTAAATTTGGGTAATTTCTTGAATTGTGCCACTAAGAGCCCCTAAAACAGCTCAATAGTTGATTTTTGCAAAGGGAGATCTGGGGGAAAATCTAGGTTTTTACATAGTATTAAAGATAACTTTTTTTAATTAGAAACATGATTCCAATGGTTCATTAACATTTATTGAAATAATCTCAGAAATGTAAATCAATGATGATTCAAATGTTCATTTTGAAAATTATTATTTTTTTCGACATAAAAAAGTTATCATATAGAAAAAAGTTTATTCTATAAAACATGAAGTAATAAAAATACATTTAATATCTACCTATGATTCACAATTTCAATTGAACCAATAACATTAATCTATAATTCACTAAATTTTTAAATGTTATGAATCACTAAATATTTATTTTAATCTTTATCAAAATAATTTGACATCTCAATATATTAGAATAGTAGTTATCTTCAATTATCTATGTATTATTAATCATAAATTCCATAAAAGAAACATATATAACTATTTATTTCATAGATATTATTTTTTTAAAGGATATTAATGTTATTTTGGCTATTAAATTTTTTTGGGTAGAATAGAATTTTATGTCCATAATATTGACTAATTCAATAACAGATCCCCCATAACACACAAAAAAAAGAACACCTTCTGTCCTATTCATGTTTATTTCTATATCCTCTATACACTCTATTTTATCATCAATGTGTTTATCATCATCTGATGTTTACTCCAACATAAATAATAACTTTCTTTAATTTTAAAAATATAGAATTTGTTCTATAAAATTATATTTTTACATTCATAAACATCAAAATATAAACAATAAACATTGAATATTAAATTCCATTAGTTTTTCAATTCCAAAATAAATATATATTACTATTTGTTATAGGTAATGATGTTATGTACATCACTTTTTTGGTGATATATTCTCTATCTTAGTATTATTGATTTATATTTTTTTTATCCATTGTAATACATAAAAATATTTTTTTAAAAATATCCAGATGAATTATTTCACAATACAATATAACATCCTTGAAAAAAATACATTAAAATTTAAAATATGTTTACAAAAACATTGTGGCTCTTTAGGTTGTCTTGGAAAATAAATTAACATTGAATGAGGTCTTTATAATAAAATATATCTATCAGATATTATAGGATAAATTCTATTCATGTATACACTGGTTTATTTGGCCTAAATAACCACAGTTTTCCTTAAAAAAGTCTTCATCATTATCAATATTTCTTCAAAAGCATGACATTTTTATTATTACTCCGACATTTATTCTATATACAAGTACACTAATGTTTAACGTATTTCATGAAAAATTTTAAATAATTTTTTTAAATATTTATATTTTTATATTATATCACCTTTCGTATCTATTATTTTGGATTTACATCAATTTCTAGTATCATAATACATTTTATGAAAATTTAATTTTCAATTTTTTAATTAATTTATTTTTCCAATTTATATTTCAAAATACTTTTATCATATATTTTAGTGTGTACTTCATCACTTTTAGATAAATTTTTATCTTTATATACATGATATATCAAATTTCCTCTTCGTAATAAAATATACTTCATCGTTAATGTGAATCCAACTATGGTATATAAGTGTTTGTTTTATGATATTTTATTTCTTTGAAGATAATTCAGTGTTATGAATTTTTTTAAACATAAAATTTGGAAAATAATAGGGTTTTATATGGTGTAAAATTATAGAACAAAACATTTAATAAACCAAGTAATGGCCATTTATTTGGAATAGAAAACCCATAAATGAAGTTGATTATGAACATTTATATTTTAGGTTATATCATAGAGATATGTTTATTACAAACCAAGTGATTCAGTAATAAATTATTTGGGACCTCTGGTTAGTTTGGTTTAAATTCATGGATATCTCATGGTTTGGTTTAATGTATGAAATTATTACAAATCAGTTCTACCATTTGATAATTCTATCTATCATAGATATCACATAGTTTTTCCAATCATAATGGGTACCAGTTATACATTGTTAATGATTTTTGTTCTAGTATGTGAAATGTACATGGTTCATTCATGGATTGAAAAACATTGCAGTGAAACTGCGTAGCCTAATAAGGTTAATTTTTTTAATTTCAACTAGTTCTCTTCATTGATTTTATTTTTATTATAATATTATATATATTATTATTATTTTAATATACTAGAAACAAATTCATAAGATGTTTCCATATACCTCTTATCAGTTATGGGTGATATTGTTCTTGGTGACATGTGATTTTTTTCTAGAAATGTACATTTTACATCATCCTATATTTTAATCATTATTTCACATAATTTATAGTTCTAATCACAAATCCTGATATTGTTGAAAGCATGGATTGCAAAACTGTGCAGTGAAACTATGTATCCTGATAAGGATCATAAAAAATTAATTTCATTTTGTTATCTTTCTTGATTTTATTTTTATAAAAATATTATATATATTATAATTTTTTGAATGTACTAGTTACACATTCATTGGTTGTTTCATTCCACCTCCTATCAGTTTTGGGTGGTCTCCTTCTTTGTCACATGTGATTTTTTCATGAAATGCACTTTATAAATCTTCCTATATTTTATTAATTCATTCTCATAATTTTGTAGTTCCTGCAAAAAATCCTATAATTGGTGCAAGATTATTTTAGATTATGGAACAGATAATATCATATGTTATTTCTTATATAGGTATTATATTAGGAATATCTTATCTTTTAGGGATATTCATTTTCATAGGTGATAAAATACAATTTTATCGATGTTGAAGCAATAAAGTTGTTTCATTGATGTCACAATATATTACAATAAAAAAGAATCACATTTATATAAAACATTTTCTCTTATATTTATATGCTTATTTTTAGACACCATTAGGGTCAAAAAATGTTTTAAATTATTTTGACCCTTGGTATGGAATGGAGTTCCATTATATGTTTTTTAAATTTTCCTAAGTGGTTTTCCAAATATTATGACTATATTTTAAAAAGGGGTATTGATGTAGAATTTTAGATTTAAATTGAAATTTATTACCTAATTATTTTAAGACATATTTGTTTATTATTTTAATGGTTTTTAAATAATATGAGGTTAATTTTTGATTTTAAATAACCATGATAAACCCTATGAATTTTATTTTGAATCTTTGTAGTGGATTTGAACATTTTAATAGGGGATTTAAAAGAAATTGTGATCCAACACGTGAGTTTTTAATGAAATTTTGATAAAAGTTCTCTCAAAAAAAATTGAGGAACATATTCAAAATGTTGTGTTGGACTCTTATTCCTTGATTTTTTTGGGAATTTATGTTTTGTGTTCTATGAAAAATATTTCATCATAAAAGGTCTTAGAATATCTTTGACATGTATTATTTGTTTATGGTGATGGTGGATTTTGATTTCATGAGGGGATGTTATCTATTTATACAATCTCATATACTTCTAATATTTTGATATAAATAGGGATACATCCTTTTGATGGTGTAAGAGGTGATGAATGATTTATTTTATATGCTATATAATTTTCTTATATAATATTTTATTTTTGGAAACCGATATATGAATTTTCCATGGATATATAACATAATTTGTTTATGTGACGTAGGTACATGATACCCTATCATAGGTTATTTATTGTTATTGTAAATTTTCATTGGAATGAAAATTTTATATTAAGTAAATGTCCTTCCTTATTCTGAGTGAGGTCATATGATATTGGTGCCTATATGGCCTTCTAGGATCATGATAACTCATGGATTACTAAATGATCTTCAAATAAGAAAACTATTATTTACATGTGTCTTCTTATCAGCCTAGATTTATTTTATGTCATATTAGATTCCTTAAATTTGATCTCATTGGTCAAATACATTGAAATTATGATCTTATATAGTTTTATTTTGGTGATAAATCTGGTGTTTTACTATATAACCATAGTCTTATAATATTACATATCACCTATGTTCTTATTTATTATTTATCCTTTTAGTGTGACTTGATATTGTGGTTTCTGACTTCGTTATTTTGTACTCTTTTTTGTGGGTATAAAATTTTAATGTATTTTAAAAGAGGTTATTGTGTGTCTTTCAAATACAGAAGGTGAATTTTGTTATGTCTTTAAAAAGTATTATTTGTTAGTTTTCAATGTATGTACATTAAATTTAGATAGTGTTTTCCATATTTTGGGAATATTTATATGTGAAAGTGGGAAATGGTGCTTTATTTAAACATCTGAGATGGTGGGTTTTCAAAACACAAATTTAGAAAAATTATCTGGTTTTAATATAAAATTGAATTAATAATTGTTTTTTGAAATTGTTTAAATGTGGGAATAAATTTTTATTTTTCAAATGTGTATTTTTTTAAAGAATATTTTCTGAAATTTTATTATTGAGTGAATACATAATTAAATTTATGAAATGTGTTTTTAATTTTGTAAATGTATCTTTCCATGTTGATTATTATTATTTAATAAAACTAATGAATAATAGTGTTTTTGACATAGTTTTTATGTGTTTCTTTCTAAAATTTTAAAATATTTCGATAATATTTATTTTTATTTTATATTAAAAAATTACATTTATAGGATGTAATATGATTTAACCTTCATAGATTTATTGTGCAGAGTCCTAATTGGATGTTATATTCTTTGCTACTGTTTCTAGGTCCATTTTCATTCTTGTTTGTTTCACATATATTGATATTTCAGAAAAGGTTTATGTTGGATATTGATTAAGGTATGCATGGAGGCTCATTGGGGCTAGTATGGGGTACTTTTTTTTGTGATTCAATATTGAATACTAGAATAGTTATACATTATGAATTATCATTATTATTTCCTTTTTATACTATTTATTTATTTATGTGTTTGTTATATATTGTTGATTGGAAGATTAGTTATGCATTTATCATACTTGGTTGGATTTATCCTATTTATTTCGACTATTTATATATTTTATATTATAAGGGATAAATCATTCATAATCTATATTATGTTATTTCCATGAACTAGTTTCCTTAAAAGTGAATCAATAATTCCATTATATCCTTTGGGCAGACCGTATCAAGTATCGGGTTACCTGACACCACATTATAGTTCACTACAATAAAATTCATTTAAATCTCTGAAAACATATTCATTATTATTTATCATAAATATTCACTATATTTTTATTGACAGATTTGTATTATAATAAAAAGTAATTTTCATTTTTTTCATTAGATCCTATTCGGGGTTTTCATCATACCTTTTAATCAATCATTTAATAATATAGTGTTTTTCTTAGAAATTCATTATTTGAAAAACTAATTCGGAACATGATTTATTTTCAATGGAAACATTTCAATTAATTTAAATTTAAATTTTTTCATCTTGTAGTTTAGTTGAACATAGTAATGAATTTTTTAAATAATAATGTTTTTATATGGGGGGAAAATTAATAATGGGTACACAATATAATTTCTGATTGAGATATGCGATTTTACATTTATTCATTAATGGGTAATTATCAATGGTATAACAATTTTTTATTTACCCAGAACCATTTATATTTTTTTGTTTTTGGTGAGTAGTAGAATAAATAATAATTTTTATTTTAAAAAAATATTTTTAGTTAAATTAAAATATATGTTCAAATTATGGATAAATAGAATATAAATCTAGATATGAAATTTGTCTAAATTTGGGGGACACATAAATAGTATTAGGATTCATTAAAGTGATGATCACCATAAAACATTAGTTAAGTTATTTTAATGGATTCATTCAATATGAGATTATTTATTGTCATCTAATCAATATATTATTATAAAATTTCCAATTATAAATATTATTTTATGATATAATATGATAGAATATAAATATTAATAAATGAAATGGAATAGAAATGGAATCAATTAGAGTTACACATAATGTTTAATATAAGGGATAAATTTGATGATCCAAATTTACTACCAATAATTATGATGCCTTATATAAAAATTCACAACAAATGCTATATTTTTTTTATTCCTCATAAATAAGGAATTCTCTATAATATTCAATTATATTTATTTCATTGATGAATAGGGTGAATTTATAGATATTTCATTACATACCTTTTTGATATAATTTATTGTAACTACAAACCATGAATAAATTTCTTAATTAAATGATATACCCGTGAAATTCATATGAAAAATGAATAAAAATAACTAAAAATGTGATAATCATTCATATGCCATAAAAATTATCATAACTAAATATCTACAATTTCCATAATCTCATTTGATTTTTAAAAAAAATTCCTAATAAAAAAAAATTAAACTCAAACATCATGAAATAAAATTTTTAAAATTTAATTTTTAAAATTATAATTTATCTATATTGATTAGAATGATATAGTGCAAGTTGATGGAAAATATTGTAGTTTCACTTGGAAAATAGAGAATCAATGATACTAATGTGAAAATTTATACTGTGAAGAGAGTTTTTCTATATGAATCTTATTTTTTCAAATAATCATGTATCACATATAATGTGGAATGAGTAATTTGTGATTTTTTGGATCACATCTTTTGATGATAGATGAAATTGACATCACTATTGTGTAAGGGTATGACACTGTGTACTCACGTTTCATCCGATCAAATGATCAAAAGAATGATAACGGAGTAGGGACATGCATGTAATGATAATTCATGTAATTTATAAGAATTTTAGGTGACACGTTCTCAATAACCATGATGCCTTGGGAGATGTGTTGGAATATTATTGTGGGTTTTCTGTCATCAATAACTTACAAGGGGTTTCTTCTAACAATATATATACTAGAAATTTTGTTTGATCAATGTAGATAATATAATAATATATTTGTGTAAAATTATAGTCCCCTAGTGATCAAGATATTATAATGAATTATCCATACACATTCATGATTGTGATATTCTCTTAATACCTAAGAACATATAAGATGTATAATTATTTGTCTTATATGAGGTTCCATGGATTTGGTAGCTTCACATATGTGGGAGTGTAACATGTAGATATAAATTTTTAAAATTTCAACCATCACAAATCAAATTTTGTGACAAGTTAAATTTTTATTCAATCAAATATACATTCTATGACTCACTTAAAAACTAATAACATGAAAAAATAAAGGACATGGGAAGTTTTAAAAGTATTATACCATTAGAGGGAATCTAATTCTTTTTCATGGTCATTTGGCCTCCCAAAATATATATTATTAAATATTATCAAAATATGTTACATTATAACAACAGAAGATAGATACATTCTATAATAGTCTAGAGACATAATGGACTATGATTTTTCATAATACTGACACATAAATTTTGAGACTACAGGGATAAAGATCTCTATAAAATGATTTTTTTTCAAAATTTGTTTATACTTTTCATATTCCAAGATATATTATGATACTAAATAATTAATTTCCCACTACACAATATATATAATATTGATCATCTTTTTTATTCTTAAAACATCAATTTTTTGTTAAATTTATGTTCATAAATAGATATAAATGATGGATTATTGAATCTAGGCTCTAGGAAATATATTTTAAATAATTAATTGATACATAAATAAATATTATTCATTGAGTATCCTTATTTATCTTCCTATTATTATCCTCTCTGAATCTAGAGACATATAATTATATAAATAATTTAATTATAATTATTAATTGTATATCTCACAATTCATCATTAATTTCTAAAAAAAATTACCACATGATCATATATATTCATATTTTAATATTTTTATAAAAATTCATCATGATCACAAGAATATTATACACATTTATTAAATACATGTTTCCAACACAATCCCAAATACTCCCTTTTCTATATTAGTTAACAAAAATATAATTTTATGGTCTTTTTTATCATTAATCACATAAAAATGATTAATTTTAAAATAAATGAATTTATTATGTTTGTGAAAAAAATTCATTCTTCCTATTAATTTATAGATGGATCATCTTATATTATAGACTCATAACAAGAATTATTGATTCATGGTGTGAAATTCAAAAACACGGTAGCTTAAACATCCACACATGATAACCACAAATGGTAAAAGATCTCGGGTTTCCATATTGTTTACAGATACTCAGTTTTTTAGTTTAAATACTTGTTTATGATCTAATGTTACTATCTAATTAGATTTTGATTGTTTTGGGGGAGTATGAGTCAAGTACTGATCCTTGATATTTAATTATAGTGGAACTATGTTGGCTAAAATGGTTAGTGTAAACTACATTACCCATGCGGCGGGGTAATGAGTATCTTGGAGTAGATACACATAACGAAGTAGAAGAACATGCTAATTCAGGAAACTTTAAAACCTGAGGGAGAATACCATTTGTGGATCCTCGGTATTTGAAGGATCCATAATGGATTATTTATCGAATTGTGTTTTTTGACAATGTGAAGACTCGTATGAGATAGAGAAGGGTTCATGGATAGTTCTTGTTTTGCCCAACCATGTAGACAAACCATGAGATCCAATTAAGAGATTTCAAATTACCATTGTGACTTTAGAATCATTTAAAAACTATTTCCATATTTATATTAATACACCAAACATAAAAATCATGTTTGGATCTCCCATTGAGCACCATTAATGAACATTAATCCCAATTCACTATCCAGAATAAAATTTGAGAATATTTTGTCTCAATGTATCTACATCAGTAAGATCCTTGATCATATTATGTTGTTTTTCATTTTAATTGTATCATATAGTTATATATGTAGAAGATAATACTTTATATTTTTTATAGTTCCATACATTCATCATTATTCCCTCAAACATGCCCTAACTAGCAGTGAATAATGGATGAGTGTATTTCCATTGGTATATGTTTGGTGTTTTATACAGTTTCCCTTATGGTGTGGTGTTATATAAGTTTTGCTGTTTTATATGTTGTGTTATCATTGTATCACATGTTGTTCTTTAAAACATTACTATAGAAATTCACTAATGTTTTGTGTTGAATAGTTTGGAATCTCTATAGTTTTTATACTAGTATCATTTTGGTTATTGGATGTTGATAGAAACTACATTGGCCACTCATAGGGTGTGTAATATCAAATTTCCTATCATTTAACACCCCATTGGGTGAGTGTGTTCTCACCACTTATTCTAGGATCCTTATGGAATTGAATAGGAATTTATTTTATTACGATAATGTTTTCCTTCATTTCTATTTGATAATATTATGTGAATTGATTTAATTTTATTAAATGGAAAATGAAAATTGTGTTTGATTAACTCAAGGAATGTGATTGGATATTAATATTTGAATGAAATAGTTTTATAGTTGATTACATGGCTGAGATACATGGATACTGAATCCTTATATCTCTAAGAAAATTTATATTGCATGCCTATGGAGTATTTTTTTGGATACCTAAAACTTTGTATCTCATTGGAACATGAATTCGTATTATTCTGTGAGCATTTTTACCCCTTAGATCTTATTTTCATTGACTCAAAGTGTACATGATCTGTTGAAATTCTTAATTGAATCCACCAAATCCTTCATTGATTATCGATTTATATGATCCAATTAATCGTAGGGGATGGCGTGGTCTTGTAATCTTGGGATCAAACCCTTCATGTTCCGACACTTTATTTCTTTGCATGTTTGTTGTGGACGTTGACACATGGTCATACTATGTTTCTATGGTGGATAATTATCTTATGATTACAGATAGCCATTGTATAGGTATCCATTCATTGTTGTTTTAATGGACAATATATCATTTTTATTTATAATTTATTCCATCATTGTATATTGTACCTTTATAAATTTTTAATGGGATCTTGGTTTGTCGATATAAGATCAAACTTTTAATTTTTTTCACCAATGTCTTATATTTAGGACTACTATTGTTTATAGTGCACATACTAGCCTAGTTAGAGAAACAAATTGTGGTGGCCCACTGAGTGTATCTCACATCATGTTTGTGCCACTGACGATTACCTAGAAAGACAACATGGATAAAGGTTGGGATCGGGGAAATCCCCCAACCTATGATTCTTGATTTGTAGTTTATAATAGTTGGGGAGAATAAGACTAAAATTCGATCATGAATGTATCTAGATAAAGAATTTTATGTATTTTATGCATATTGGATATATATACTATACTGGATGCATGTATACATGTTTTCCTTATTTTGAGATACAGGAAATGATCATCATATGGTATATCACTACTTTAGGCTACCAATTATCATATTCCAATTGATGTTTATCAGGTATTATTTATTTATCTTCATTAAATATTTCCTAATTTGACTATTACTTATATTCAGAACTTTTACATAAGGGTATAGTCTCCCCTAAAAACATTCCCTATGATGTCACTGCTTATCGGGATCCCCTGTCATACAAGGTATAATAGTTAATTTGATTTAACGCGTTGGATCGAGGCACCATTTAGAGGCTTTCATATTGAGACATTTCAAAGTAGAATTAGTGGGGTGATTTATTTATCCCAACTGGTTTGTATATAATATATATGTATTAGTGATTTATTTGAATTTAGTAATGAGTTTTTCTAAGGAGTAGCTAACTCATTTACAAGGAAAATACAAATTTGCTAAAAACAACATGACATTTATTATTAAAAATTAATTTTATTCCAACATTGGGTGAATAAATTATGTTTGGTTGTTTTTATTATTGTTACATTAGATTTTATTTTCTCATGACCTAACATGATGAGGGTATTTTATCACATGCATCATTTTAAAAATATCATAAGATTCACATGACATGCATTCGTCAAAGCCATATTGGATGCATTTCATGAATATATGTAATTATTATGTGATCTATGCTTGAAGATTCTATATATTGATAAATTATTGAGTGGATAATTGAGAATGATTTTTAGTACATATAATTACATCCATATCTTGACAATTTTTTCTTTATTATGCTATAACGGACACCTTCTGCTGTCAACTACAGCATGTCGAGTCAGGGACAATGGGTCATATAGACTCAAATATTTATTATTTATATTAAATGTATTCCATATTTGGGATTATATGGTATTTGGTCCCTTATGGATAAGAAGTATAGATCCACGTTTTTCAAAAATTTAATGAAAATTATGAATAAATGTGAACATCAAATGAATTAGATGTTATAATTTTAGGGAACCTGACCTTAACCAATATTTAGTGTGTGTAGTAGGTTCTGTCTCTAAAAAATTACATGAAATATCCTTTTTACCCAGTCCTAGAATTATGAGTGGTATGAGGGGTGCATCTTTGTTAAAGGAATTTTGTGACCTTTGATATCCTTTTAACTATGTTTTATTGTAATATATCTTTTCATAGTAATGTGTTTGACATTGTATAGACAAAAGATTGTGATTTCATTCAACCATATTCTAGGAGGGCAGAAACCACCATGCTCTAGTGGTGGTGTGCCATGGGACACCAGTAGATACTAAAATTGAGACTACGATTTCTATATTCATGAATCCACTTAAACAATATGGTATAATAGTGAATATCAAGAAATATTTTTTTAGAGAATCTATGCGTTGTTGAGATGTTATCAACTACGCAGATAGACTCTATCATATAGTATGGAGGATCTTCCAATCCATATTTTATGTATACTTTTTATACTGAACCTGAGTGCTAGAAATCCTAGTGAGTTTCTTCATCTGGATAAGGTTTACATAAATGTTATAGAATATTCAGTGCATTTTTATTTGATTTATCATTTTCTTTTAATTTATCATACTTATGAGCCATCGAGGGAAATTTGATTTGAATAAGGTGTTAGTAATGTAATTCATTCAAATGTTAACATGTTGAAGTGGACTAATTTTATGGAGATAGTGAATAAGCCTGCTGATACTGAGAAAAACCTAAGGAAAATGGGGGGTATAGGGAAGGGATATTCTGCCTCTCAAAGCAGATATTAAACATCCAACTTCTTGGAAATCCATTTTGAGGTTAATCATTAGTGGAGTTCTATTAATGATATTAGAGATGGTAGAGATGTCTTCTATCACTACTATGGGGGATTGGTAAATATGTGAAACCAATGTTATCGGGACCCATTATGGCGATCTCCTATAGTAGGATGTGTCATTAGTGTTTTTTTATCAGACCTTCCCTCTTATAGTCAATGGAAGGGAATTAACTATGACTAAATCTTCTTGAGTGAGATTCAAAACATTGCATCAAGTTAATATATGGGGTAGTATCAGTCATTTAATTTGTGTTGGTGGTCTTTCTTGTGGTATTCATACAACATTGGTACATATAAAGGAGGGTGTACCTTCTCCTGGTAGTGAGGTTTTTTCACAGGTCTTTGGTTTGGGCCATATATATTAATTATAGCCTACACCAATGTGGAATAGTTCCCAGTGGTCAATTGAGAATGTTTGAATATAATTTTCCTTTTCTATATTTTCTACATTTTTATTTACATTCTTCTCATATCATTATATTTTGGCATATTATAGAAATATTTGGCCTTGTTTTATAGTTTTTTTTATTATGTTATGATGATGGATACTTCATTAGGGATAAAAGTGGATTTTGGGTTCTAGTTATGAGAGGTCCCCTCAAGGTAGGTGGGTGTCAATTCAAGTAGAATAGTTTTTTCAATTGACAGGATCTAGTTTTTTTTCATACATTGTATGAATTTTATATATTCTTGTCCTAAATATGTTAACTATAATTGATGTAGTGTGACCCTAACATCACCAAAGGGAAGAGTTTTTTTTCAAAGAGTTGAATGGGGAATCCACGGATGTAGATATATACCGAATTATCATGGTTTGGGAACAATAATATCCCTAATTTATTTCTTATATATTGATTAATAAGGAATGATAATGGGTTAAATTTCATGTAGTGGTTGATGATTTTTGGGATATTTTAGCAGATGAATTTTCTTGTTTACCTCATGGGATATAGAAGCAGTAAAATATAAATATATATTGGGGATTTTTCCTGGTGTCCATTCATCCTTATAGGATTTCTACTACATCGTTGTAGAAGATCAAGAGGTTGCTACTGGACAAGGAGGAGAAGGGGTTTATATGACCCAATATATAGCAAGGGGTTCTCCAAATATTTTTTAACTAATGGTAGATTGAACCTCAAGAAATGTATAAATTACCAAAAATCAAACCAGATTGTGGTTAATAACTAGTATCCCATTCTATATATTAATGATCTCTTTAACCTGGACGAATGAGATCGTGTTTTCTCAATGATTGATTTTAGTTCATATTACCACTAGGTATGTGTTAAAAATTAAATCACACCATTTACATCCCATGGATGTTGATTTCATCTATATGTGTATGTGGTTTTGATGTTTAGTTTCATCATAACACTATAATTTTTCAGGGATATATTTAACCAATTTTCCCATCCTTATATGGATTGGGTTATAGTGGTATTTGTGGATGTTATTTTGATATATTCTAAAAATAAACACGAATGTTATAAATATATTGAGATTGTTTTGGATACACTAGAATATATTTAGTTATATTCTATGATGAAAATTTTCCACTTCTGTATTTAAAGGTTCCCTTACGAGGTCATATTATCATGAAGAATGGAGTAATGGTTTTCCTTCAGAATGTAGAAGATGTAGAATCCTGAAATAATCACAATAATGACTTTGAAATACATAGTTACTTAGGGAAATAATTTTATACAACACATATCACACTTAAAAGAACATCTTACAAGCATATAAAATAATGGGATGATTTTTTTATTGTTAAATACTTTAGGGAAATATATTTAAGAGATGAAAGGTAGATTAACATTGGTGTTGATCCAGAATATTCAAGAGAAGGGTAAAAGATACATCGTGTTTTTGATGCATTGGGTATAAGGAATACGGTATTTATGGTGTAAGAGTAGTATGTAATGTTTTATAGGTCTCGACAATTGATACAAAATGAGAGGAATTTTATTAGACATGACCTCAAGCATTCCAATGTTATACATGAATTATTCTATTTGAATTACTATTATCAGGGAAACATTTTAGTAGTGTATAAGGACCTCAAAAGAATTAATTATTTGTTTACACAATGTGAAATTAATTTGCTTTAGTATATGTTGGTTGAATTCCTTTAGTCCTATAGCATCAGGTTTTTCAATACACATGTTAATAGTAATGCAGTTGATGATTCACTGAGTAGGAGGACTCAAATATAGGATGGTAAATAGGAAAGTAGTGAGTTGATGTTTATATCCTTATTCTATGATATGAACTTGGAGGATAAATATGGATGAGGCCTGTATTTTCCATCATTATTATTGGTGAAATATATTATTATGGATAAACTGAGGATGAGAAAATTATCTGATGTGGAGGCCCTATTCATACTATAGATTTTGGTATGTGGGGACCAATCTCTAGGTTGGACTACGGGTGAGGATGAAATTCAGAATATATATACGGTTCTTTTTGGGTTCTATTTTATATATGAAAGGAGAATATATGGGATTATGATCCCTTAGTTTGGGTGGTAAACCAATGTGTTATCAATAATTACAGAGACTCCCATAAACATTATTGATGGTCGTAGATAAAATGTGTCCTAGTTAGTTTTTTCATAAGGTTTTTAACCTATCAATAGGAGTAGGAAGAGCATAAGTGACCAGTATAAATTTTAAAACACATACCTTTTATTGAATGAAACATTGTTGATATTTCATTATATTTCATGTCTAGGACACTAGGTTCTCTTTGAGGTAGTGATGTTGTAATGTTTTGGGTGAATAATATCGTGAAGTTATCTCATTTCTAAATGATCAAGGATACATAATCATTAGATGAGTTTGGAGAGATTTTATTGCTATAAGATAGTGAGATTAAATTGGGTGCCTTAGGAAGTTGTATAGTTCATGGTCCACTGATATATATATTTATTATGTTATATCTTAAAAAGGGAACTGGGTACATTCTTTCATTTAAAAAAACATCCCACACTCAGAATGATGTCAATAATGAGGGAATGGTTTTTCCCCATGTGGATAGGATTTGAGCATGATACATTTATTTTAGAGGATCATGGGATAAGAATATACCCCTGATTATGTTTACCTAAAACAATTTCTATTATGAAACAATCCAAATGTCACATTATATTTATTTGCACACTTGATCATTACGATCACTCTTGTGATACATAGAAGAAGGAGGGGACGCATCACTCAGACACCATCTCACCTGGGATAATCTTATGCATATCTTGTTGATTCAGAAATGGATGGATAACACATAGGCGATATATAATTATTATAATTATTTCCATAGAATACATCTACTGTTTGTGGTTGGGGTATGGTATTTGTACTTATCTCACAATGGGTGGGAAATATAAGTATTATTAGATAGTATAATATTTATCCATGAAATGTTTGGAAGACAATTATTCTCGAGAGAGTCGGGCTGATAGCCTGGTTATTGTAGTTACCTAAGATGTACCCAACTATGCATGATGTATTCTATATATTCTATATGTGTTAATATCAATTTGATATGTCTCACACTATTCAGTCGGATGATATTGATCTATAAGTAGGTGAGTAAATTTAAGAGAATCATATTAATATCATTTTCAGGTGTGTTAAATCTCTCTGAGGCTATTTTGTTTATAAATTAAGGGTCCTATATTAGTAAGATAATTTATAATATGAGACATTATAGTGGTAGGTAGATGTACATATTATGTGGCCGAAGTTATTCTAATTAAATTATATACCACCCAATAATAGGAAATTTCATTAATAATTTATTTATGGTGGGGAATAATATAATATTATATTTTTTTCTTATTAGGTTCATCTCATTCTTTGATCAAAATCATTAGATTCAACCTAATGTGAATGTCTATTGAGATAATGGGACTTACGGGAGTGTCTAAGACTTGTTCGGACACCAGATCAGGGTGTTTTGGTGGAAAATAACATGTCCTCAACATTATAAGAATCCATTTAACCCAGGATAAAATATTAAGAGTAACCATGTAAGGCTAGATATGGGGAAGTAGGAGCCCACACAATTTCAAGAAAACTATGCAGTTGTAGGCAGATACCCATGTTAGGGATATCTTGTTTGGAAAAAATATTAATACATGGTCGACACATGGTTTTTTAAATTGTGCACCGATAATATGTGAGCCCCCCCCCCCATGAAAAATAGAATGGAATATGGTTGGTTATTAGTTTGGCCAACAAAGTGTTCAAATCATGAAAAAATATATAATTGGAATATTACCTTCCTCCCCATAAATCACATAAAACCTATTTCATTTCTTCTTTTCATCCACCTGGAAAACATTTTATTTTGGAATATCCATTTGAGATTAATTGAAATAATTTGAACCCAATTTTCCATTTGGACTAGTATTCAAGAACTATTTCCCTCATTGAATCTATTTTAGTATGTTCTTTGATAATTTTATTCCATACATTGTTTTTCTTCATATTGATGGAGTTATTTAGTTTTTAGGATCAATTTCTAATTTTCAGGGTCTTCATCCATTCCTTATTTCTCTCTTGATCTCTACTGATTAGGTGGTTGATTCTAGATGAATTTTCTACCATAGGTAAATTAAAGGTGGGCTATTCATTTTACGATATTTTTTGGGGTATTATATGACATGTTGTCATCATTCCACATAGCTGATATTTATATTATTCCAAAAAAATTTATTAATTGAATTAATTGAATTATTTTAACATTTTAATGTTTTTTCGAAAGTAGCATTTTGATTTTTGGTGATTTATATTATTAATATGCACCCCCTGGAATGTGTCTTTTAATATTTCCTATTTAACACCACCTCATTGGGTGAGTGTGATATCACCACTTGATTGGGATGTGTTAATGAATTGAAAGAGTTTTTATTTAATTATAATAAGGTTGGTCCTCCATTTCAAATATATTAAAATATGTTAATTTATTTAGTTATTTAAATGGTAATTTTTAAATGAATTTTTTGATTTCATGGAATGTGATCGTTTAGAATGTTTGGTATGAATTTAGATGATGAATAGATTTTTGTTAGTTTATTCCATACAAATATTCTTTGGATCATAATTATAATAAGACTCTTTCAAAAATTTATACTCCATTGGTATTGATTAAGGTATTATATTCCTTAGAAGAAGTTACATTGTATATCATGATTCTGTAGGATTCCATGGGCCATACTACCTCATAATCTTGCATGCAAGGAATCGCATTGAACGCACCATGTTGAAATTTTTCTTATACTCAACCAATGTATTTACCAATTTTACAATGACATTATCATGGAACTCATTGATGGTTTCTTTTTCTTCAATACCATGGATACGGCCATTCATGAATTGACACATGATTACATGAAATGGAATTTGTGAATGCTTATACATGACTACACTACATGGACATTTTTGTTGATGAAAAATGGTATCAAAGTGTGGTCTTGGTGGACAAATTTTATATTATTATATATTTACATGGTATGCGTATATGTTTACTGTTTTCATGTTGGACAATATCTCTTATTTATTGATGTTTTCTAGGATGATTTTATATAAGAACATTACTTTTTTATATGGATATTAAATTTTATTGAGTATATCACATTTTAATTTTATAATATTTTACCTGTGAAATATATTTCACATACCGTCTGTTTAGATTACATGTACTAGGTTTTATATAGCCAACATTGGTGGTGGTCGTCATATTGTGTCTAACTCCCTTTTTGTGCCACAGTTGGGTACTCAAAAAGACTTATTATATTTTGGTAGAGTCCAGGGAATGCTCCCACTAATTGATTCTTGATTTTATATCCATATGAAAAAGGTAGAATATAACAGATCCAGTCCCATTATACAATTCGGAGATAGTATCTTTTGGAATTTTTCTAAAATCTAAAAAATTTATTGTAATAGATTATTTTATACATGTTTTCCTAATTTTGAGAGACATTACATGGTCAAAATATTATATATCAATGATTTTGGTTATTTATATTCATAATTATATGGTTTTTTATCTTATAGTAGTTATTTTCAACTTTATATATTGGCTGTTTTGATTAATACACTTATTCTACACCCTCACATGGGGAAAAGTATCTGTAGAGAAAAAATCTCAACCAATGCATCAAGTCGAAAACATTTAGAATAGATGGAGACATACTCGATGCCTTACAACCCAATAGATCAGTGTATCATTTAGTGGATTATGGTTCGGGTTGTTATGCCTTGAAAAACTAGTGGAATTATTCTAGGTTATTATTTTCATTCTAAAAAGATAATGAATCCTCACATTAAAATTTCACAATAACTCCCTAGAGAGTACTCTGTTGAAAAATAATAATCAAACTGTAGATAAGTTCATTCCAATTATAGACCTCAAATTTTCTAATAGATATCATTATTTATCACACATTTCAAAAAAATTTCATAAAACAAATTGAATTACATTTTCATTTTTCTATTTTATGAATTAATCATAAGATTGATAATAATATTGTTATAATTACATCAGAAACTACAATCCTTGAAATCTTATAAATATCAATGGAAGAAACAATTAATGGTATTTATTGGTTTATTTCATCATAAAATGAGGCAATATAAATAAAATTATATGAATTCAAAACCCAATACTCATTTGTCTCGACATTACGAGGTAATTATCAGTTGTAAAAATATATGTGTCAAACATATAAGGACATGTTTGAACATTATGATCTTGTTATTGAGACTATTCGATTGCCTAACTAAACAATATGGAATCTTTTTCTCATGTATGCTTTAGAATCCCATTTTACATGATCACGTGTTCCTTCTCAAGACCTACCCAATTACTATCCATAATGTCATAGAAAAAAGTAGTTCAATGCAAAAAAAATTTATCTAATTGTAATGATTTCTCCCTATAAATTTTAATTTAAACTCAAAAGAATTTAAAAATATTATTCCATGACCACACATTATATCAAAGGTATATGTTGTAATATAAAAATATTTTTTAAATAAATTGAATAAGAAATAAAATTAATATTATATCGATTTCAAAAAAATATATAGAACTTAAAGCATGATCTAATACAGATATGAACAAACTAGATAACACAATGTGGATTCCTAAGTTGACTTGAATCCGAAATAAAATAAGTTATTTGGAAATGAATCCATGATCACCATTAATCATCTATAATAAAATGGATCCATATTTTATGATGGTAGACTAGGTCATGAACATGAAACATAAGTATATAGATATGTTACAATATAAAGATAATTAAAATTTACAAAAAAAATATGTAATACGTATTGATTTCAAAAAATGACCATTTTAGATATTTTAAAATAGAGCTAGAAAACATAGAGTTTTATCTTTATATGACTATGAAACTAAAATAAGGTTTCCCTTTTTCTGTAACAATTGGTTCGGTTAGAAACATGTGGTTTTTGAATTTTAGAAGGGGTAGTCCTCGAAAACATAAATATGAAGGATTGAATTCATGAAATTATTTATTAATATATATATAATACATTGAAATATTTCAAAATCATTTTTATATTAAAATAAATCACTAGTTTCATCCATAATATGTTCCCTAATTGAAGTTGAAGTAAGATGTAAAAATAATAATCACAATGATAACAATTTAGTGGTATTTGGAAATGGTATTCTGTCCACTATCATGGTAATGAACATAAATTAATAAAAATTATATAAAATATTTACCAATAATCATTGGAGTACCAGGTATCAAATTGGAATGTCTGTCACAACTGAATATGAACCATCACATCTCATTCTGTGTACGAAATTTCCACAAAAATGTGCAATCATATCATTCCAAAACAATACATTTTTAAACTATCGAAAAAAAGAAAAACCCATATTTAGAACCATATGATAGAGAATGATCCATATCTAGAGAAGATTTTGATATCATCTGATTTTCTATAAAATATATATTATAATGATGTATATAATGTAGGAGTGGTATAATAGAAATACACCATCAATATAAAATTATTTACACCATAACAAATTATATAAATTTATCACCCCACAACTATTCAACCATATAATGGTTGGATATATATATATATTCAATAAAATTTAAATTTGGTGATTTTTGACATGAGGTTAATAGATACATGGCATTATAAAAATGTTCAAATATCAATAACTTCCATCGTTAAATGAGTGTGTTCATAATGAAATATTAATGATATAATGATGATATGATTCAATAAATAAATTAATGAGATTTATTTTAACTTAAATTAGTATGAAATATCCTCGTTTTTATTTAATAGGGAAATAATGTAACTTATATTTGAAATTGGAAAAGTGGAAATTCATGATAATTAGTATTTTCCTTCTAAATATATGACTGTGAGTTTAGGTGTCGAACATATATCATTTACCAACATATTTCTTTGAGAAAAAACATCATAAATACATTAATATATATATATATATATATATATATTTATGATGGAAAATTTTAAATTTAATATAATAGAGTTATTTATTTTATAATAAAAAACCATTACTCATCCTAATGCTTGAATATTTGATTTCTGATATTTAATCACAATAGGTCATGATGATTGTATGAATGCTTTGATTTTTTTAAAAATTATTGAAGGCATGAGTCTTTGTCTATGATATTGAGTGAAGGAATTCATAATACATAAAAATAATTTTGGAAGATACATTATGAAACATTATGAGTCTATATTTTATTTTCATGGAATATACAGGAGAAAATAAATTAGATGATGAATGTGTGATTTTATTCATGGATATTACATGAAATTAAACAAATTTTCATTATCTAGGATGAGATCAATGAGGGTGGACCATACAAATAAGAATATAATTTTGAGCGAGTTCATTACCATAGAATGAGATGCCACATAACCTGTCCTATGTGGGAATATGAAAAAATCCAATACTATAAATTTTTGTGTGTTGTTAAAAGAATAGAATGTAAAAAATAATTTAACTATCACATAAAAAAAGTTCAGTATTCAATGTATCAGACATAATTTGGTTGAAGAAAATGATTTTAGAAACTAAGAATCAGGTAAATTTCCATTACCAATAATGGAAAAAAATTCACATGATATTTTCTAACTATAAATAAATCAAAGATAATTAAATAAATTATCAGAATATTTAGAGAATACAAAAACATTTAGGCTGCTGTATTAAATAAGAAATGAAACTGTGAAAATACATTAGAGATGTATATGTGAGGAATAAAATTAATATTATCATTTCGGGTGAATTTGGAGGCTCATATAATCTTCTTCGTCTTATTTATTGGATTTATTTACATTGTTGGTGTGCCAATGTCAACATTTGTTTCCGATTAATGAAATATTTCATGCGAATGCACTAGATTAAGTTCCATTTAATAATACTAAGAAGATTGTTTCCCAAGGATAATAACTACAAAACACTTAGGTTTCCTCCATCCATAAAATAATATTACCTCATTAACAAACAATTTGTGTCCATTATAATTATCATCAATTATAATTTAATATATGGTATTAATAATGATTGAGAATATAATATTTTTAAAATAACTATATACACAGATCCATCAATTACCTAGCAAGTTTGTATGACCCCTAAAGTGATTCCTAAATTTGTATAAAAGTTATGCTGACTCACATTCTTGTATCAATGTAAAAATCATAGATCATTATCATTCTATCAATATATAGCATGTCCCATATTTATATGGTAATAGGATTCCTTAATTAGATGCAATGATGATATCCAGTATTAATTGTCTATGGAAGGATTTTTTATATTCTATTAAATATAGATTAACTAAGTCATATTAATCATAAACATAGAAGCTAGCTGAAAAGAAATATATAATGACAATTAGTTAAATCCCTTGAATTCAATATATATGACATTATTAGAAAATGTCCAAAAAATATAATGGGTCGTGATACCACTGATACTATTTGGAAGTACCATCAAAACTTCAACTAATGAAAGATATTGGAGAATGATGAAAATTTTATAATCAACCACTACAATTTTGAAGATGATATATTGCCAGAGGTTGAAACAGATGAAAAATTCATTACCAGAATAGATTTGTTTACCATCACTTTTTGATGATTCGAATAAAATTTTGATGATTTTTAGTAGGAAATTCATACGTGAACGATTACGAATAAAATTGATGAATTGACGTTATCTCAAGAAGATATAGATCATGATAACATCATCCTCAGTATACTCACCATTACTGTCATTAACTATTAATTTATAAGATGGCCTAAACAAAAAATAAAATGAACATAAAAAACATAAATTACTTATAATGATCTCAAATTTGTAAATTTTCTGGAAAAAAAGACTATCTCGATGAAGGGGAATAAATAGAATAATAGTTTTGACCTCATTATCATAGTCCATGAAAACAATAGGTGGAAGAGTTATGTAAACAAGTAATCAAAATTTTAAATTATCTAATTTAATTACTTTTTCCCATTATTCGGTTAACAATCATATGAAATTTGTAAGACATAATGTTTCTGTGGAAAATTCATCACAGAACACTACTAATTTTCCATCATTTTTTAATCAAAAGGGTAGAATATGTATAAATATATATATCCTTCATAAAGAAAATTATTAATTTAGAACATGTTGTGTTTGAAATTCCATATATTGGGGATAAGATGATTCTATAGATATACCTTGATGTGTTCTCATTTTATAAGTTATAAAATTAGAGGTCAAATTAGAAAATAAGTCTAAATACAATGGTGAATATAACATGGAGTATGGAAATAAATTATTTTAAATTTTCCATGAGAATTTTGATTAGTGTATTTTGAAATATATTAGAAAACTATTATAAGAAAACATTTTTAAAAAAATATTCTCATATATGAAATGATAAATTATAGATGAAAAATAGAATCTAATCAATAAAATTTGAAATTTTCAATATTTCAATTGATTAAAAGATAAAAACTATTAATGAAAATAAATATTCAATTATCCTTTGGGATGAGAAAATTTAAACATTATATGAATGAATTCTTAAACCCAATAAAAGGGTGATATTATAAAATGGTACTAGGACAAGTATCATGGGTAGAAATGAGAATTTGATATGAATGATATAGTAAGAATATATATTAATAATGTTGAAGTATATGGATATATAATATATATTAATGATAAATTATAAATGGTCAAGTAATCCACACAATAATCATATGATAAATTTAAATTTAAAATTTTCAAGAGCTATAAAAAGGATAAAATATACTCAAATTCTGAAAAACAATACATAAAAAGAGCACCCTTTATTTACAAATATTTATGGATTAACTCAATCAAAGGTCCAATTGAGATCCAGTAATTTAATGGATAAAAATAAATGAATAAAATAAACATTACCAAAGATTATTTTTTATAATTTCATATGATTTCATTTTTTACGTCTTTTTTTTAAATGATTGGTAATATAACTTTTAGAATCTAGAATAACTATTATCATTATAGACAATTAATTTTGAATGAATCAAGGAGGATATATATAGAACTGCTGATATCCCAGAAAATACGTTAACAATTTATATATAATTATGAAGTGATAAGTAGTTTTTATTGCTTTCGTGAATTTTATGAATAAAATGACCATGAAGAGATAAACTCATATGTATTTGTTTTTTTCACTCCATATCTATTAAATATATGTCAATTTTTTGGTAAATACAATTATCAAGGTCAATTTGGTAAACATGGATATTTAATTTAGGTTACAATTATGTTTTTTAAATATTAGAAACCTTTGATCATGGATAGAGTGTTTTTGTCTCATATGATATTTGATCTGAGCAATATTAAAAAAAATTAAAATTTGGGGAACTGTGACATTTTTAAATGAAAATTTTTTAATCATAAAATCTATTGACCAAGTAATAATTGGAAAAAATAAAACATGTTCTATAAATATGTTTTTATGTGGATTTATAATAAATATATTTAAATTTTGAAAATTTTTTGATGTTTAAAATGGGTTGATTTTCCGGATAAACTGAACCATAATGAAAATAATAATGATGGGGAAGTTTCTATATTGGTATTTTGAACCTTGAGAAACTAATATCATGTGGGTAAAGAAGTGTATTCTAATACTTGAGTACACATTCTAAAATTGAGTTTTGATATATATGGATTATTAACTATTGAGAAAATAACCTGACGAACTTGATCTAATAAGGAGATTAGAGATCTTTAGCATTATTAAAATAATTCTCCATTTCATTTTTTAATTACATAAATAGGGTAAAATAGTGAGGAAGGCAGAAAAGGGGGTTGAAATTCCAAAAAAAAATCATTTTGATTATATAATATATGATTTGAATGGTCTTGTGATCTTGAAATCAAATAATGAAGAATGATATTTCATCTCTTTTAAAGATAATTTAAGAAGAACTAGACATATCATGTTCACGTGGAAGAAATAAAATTACCAGGTTAAATTAATGTTTTTTATGTGATTATAACAATAAGAAAATGGATTGTAAGTTAAAATATTAACATCTGATAATGGGAGTGAACATTGTAATAGAAAGATAAAAAAATATCAAATTATAATTTGGATTCGAGATGAAAAAAGTTCTCCATATTCACTTAATAAAAAAGACGTTTGTAAATAGATGAATTTGTATCAATTCAATAATACTACAACTATGATATCTAAAAATTAAACTACATGTTATGACTTCTTATAATCCGTCATATATTTTGTAATAATTCATAAAATATGTCTTAAAATGAACTTCATAAACATGAAAAACTATGTTATTTTGGTTAATAGAAACCAAATTATAAACATTTCATTTTGTCAAGAAATATTTATTATAATAAATAAATTATAAAACGAGGAAATCTATTGATTAAAATGATACAGATGGAATATATCTCAAGTGTACAGAAAATATAAAATCATACCTATGTTAAAAATGGAAATATGATTGAATAAATGATTGTAATGATGACATAATTATTGAAAAAGTATATGGATCCAAGAAGGATACATGTTGGAATAAATATCAGGTGTATAAATATTATAAAATCATACATGTGTTAAAAAATAAATATGAATGAATCATTGATAGTTAGAATGTCATAATTATTGAAAAATAATAATGATCCAAGTGGTATAAATGTTTGAAGTATAAAAATGATGTCATTATTTTAAAGGCTATAAAAGTGAATTCAAAAACACATATTTGAAATTTATTTATATAGATTACATATTTTCAATGATAAATATGGATAATTAATTTCAAAATTAGAAAATTTGAGGTTGTGAGAATATGACAATTACAATAAAATCATTGTCGATAAGAATCGTTGTTTTTTTATAATATAATGGATTATGTTAAATTGTAATAGTATTTTATTTTCATATTTTATACCTCATAAAATTAATGAATCCCTTAAACATAATTAGTGGTACCAGGCTACAAATGAGAATCATGAAAAAATAAGAAAGAATAAATATTGGTAGGATTCACTTATAACATATGAAATGAATTTTTCATGGGATAAATGCGATTTATAGATACTATTTATGAGGATAGTGAAGTGTCTATACACAAATAAAGGCTTTTATATAAGTTATACAGATTGATTTATTGGTTTCATTTTAATGAACCATTTTCCAAATTTTTCCAGAAAGTGTCCTTAAAAATAATCATTTCAATAGAAGATCATATATTTTTAATTGATATTTATGATTATAGAAATGTTTGGTACAACCGCGAAAGCAGCACACACACAAGGATGAAACTTACATGTAAATTGCAAGCCCGGGGACTTGACCCCACGAACTGCCCCTCACCCCCCAAGCCCTTAACACCCCACCACCAACGGTGAGGAAATGATATTTAAGATTATTTTATAAATTAATTTCATTAATTTGTTATCTTAATGAATTTGCGTACATGAAATAACATGACAGAATTATTCATGACTCAAAAATATTTCATGTATGTGTGTTAAAGGATTCTCTCAGTAGGGTGATGTAAGATTTTACATCATTTTATTTTATTCAAGATGAATATCTAAAAATAATAATGTTCTGCAAGATAATGATGGAAAACAGACTATATGAGAAATATTCCAACAATAGTTCTTTCATTGAGATTTTTTATTTTTCTAATAAAATATTTTCAAATATTGAATAAATAGTATGTGATGATTTATCAATGAAATAGAATAGATGATTTCAAATTTCAATACATGGGGAAATAAGATTCTTCATGGGTTTAGTTTTTTAAAAATAATTTGGATATATTTTTTTCTCATAATAAAAAAATAAAACGGTACCTCGAAACAAAATTACTTGTTGGAAGCTAGAAGACCATCCATACTAATTGAAGTGGTCTCAAATCTAGATAACAATAATCATCTAAAAAATATTAATGATAATTAATTAAGACATATTATTTGAAGTATTATATACTCTATATAATCAATATTAAAAAATATATATTATATGTAACACACAATGATTATATAATTGAAGAATATGTTTGGTAGTATATTCCACACGCAACGCCATGATTAAACGACATTTGATAAATAAATTTATAATACCCAATCTATAATATTATCCTGTTTAATTTTTATTAAATATATATATATATATATTATAATAAATATAATTTATTTACAAATTATTAATTTTTAATGTGTTGATTTTTAGTAATGTGATTTTATTAATCAAAATTTGGTTTTCTTAAAAACTAGATTTTATTTAATTTCATCACAAGATATTATAATTTTTATTTGGAAAATTCAGAAAATTGTATGATAAATAATTTTTTTGGAAATATTGAAATAAAAATTAATATTGGGTGATATGTTGATATTTTTTATAAAATATTGGGTTTTCAATGAATATTTAGAAATATGGAATTTTCTAAAAAAGTGTTTTCATCCCAAAATTATATAATTTAAATGTCCCATTATTAATTGATTTGTATTTAATGTAATTTAATTATTAATTATATATATTTTATACAATTAATTAATTTTTAATCAATATTATATTTGATTTTAGTATTATTTTTTCATTGTGTTTAAAAAGACGATTTTTCAAAAAATATTTTAATATGAATAATGTTTATTCTTTTAAATTTATTAAAACAAAAATTAATTATGAATGTTTTAAATTAAATAATTATATTATATATATGTAAAAATTAATTTATATTTATATAATAATTATTATTATTAGTCATAGAGTAAATATAAAATCATCATTGGTTTAAATAATACAATTATTGGAACCACACTTTTTACTAATGTATGTGTGTTCTATATTAAATTTAATTTTTTCCACACCTATTAATTGGATATTTTAAGATAAAATCTATATTATTAACAATAATAGTTTTTTATATTATTTTGTGCTCATTTTGGTACATAATTACTTGTAGAATCAATAAAAAATCACCATGCTTAACGTGAAAACGATTTTACATGGGGGGTAAAATAAAAAGGTAAGAGTAAAAAATTTAAAATATTTTATAAATTCTATACAATGGACATATATATAACTAATAATGTATATGTACTAATAGTATTAAATTTTTACCCTATTAATGTAAAATAATATGTGTAAACATTTTTATTTTTTTTAAAAAAAGCGTGCCACTCACATCACTTATAAAAGGCCACCCCTCTTTTTCATTTATGCTAAAATTGACTTTTTCATACAATTCCTTAAACAAATTTCCACACATATATACCTTCATCCTAGAAACCATTATTTTCATAAATACATTGTAGGAATACTCTAGGTGTAATTATTAAGAGGTGGATGGGGATGACGGTAAATTTAAAAGAATGAATTTTTGTTTTATATCTTATTCCACCTCCTTAAAATCAACTTCATATATTTTCATTTGATAAAACCAGTATATCATATATATTCAGATGTTATTTTATTTATTTAACTACCTAAATCCATCTCCAAGATCATTAAATGTGATACAATATCATCATTTGGGTGTACTATAGACTACCCATCACAGATAGATGTAATTATTATTGCATTATAGTCTCTCGCAGCTTGATAAAATAATGGATTTAATGTATATATATGATATTTTTAATATAGATACACTTATATAGTTATGATATTACTTATCCCTTTGTTAATTTCAATTCTATGGTTGATACAATGACATCTTTCATGCATACGCTAGATTGTCACCTCAAGAGTCAACTTGATTCATTTTTCAATGAAAATTTATATAAAAGGTAATAATTATAATTATAATCAATATTTGTGATATAAATAAAATTAGAATAATATAAGTGGCATATTCATCGTTTTAAAAATATTATGTTTCTTTTTAATTCCTTATTTTAACTCAATGGAAATTGATAATGTTATTCTTTTATGTGTGGAATACAGACATCACAATGGGGTGTGATGCCCTTATCATCACAAAGAAACATTGATAAAATATATAATTATTATTTAAGAAATAATATATTATATATGATTTTAATATAATTTTATAATTAGAAAAAATTACATACCACTTTTATATATTGAACATTCAAAAATATATTTTTTACATATGTGTATATAAATCCTATCATTTATATAATCATAACGTAGTTCTTTTATAAAAACAATATTTCATAAATGGGAATAATGTTATAATTTATGAATTAATTTAATAATTATTAGATGATTATTATTTTATAGATTTTTTAATAATAACCTCTTTTACCATGTTCAACATGCCAATGTTGTATGAAATAACGAATCGGTCATATCAAAACCCCAAATGTGGAAATTATTAAATAACTATTCAAATTTATCACTATATGGAATAAAATAATTTTTTAAAATATAAATGGTTATTACTAGAAAATTTTCTCTAATTATAAAAAAATTTATATAATGTTATTATATTAAAGTTAATGAACATACAAGGATTGTCGCTAATCAATATAAGGTTGTTCACATATCACTTTTATATCATTGAGATATATATAATATTGACTACATGTTATTAATGTGTGGTATTTACAAAACATTGTTATTCGGTAATGTAATTTATCCATGATACATCATTTTTTTTCAATTTCAAATATTTCATCAAAGAGATTTTAATTAATTTTTTCTAATTGTTAAATAATTATATAACTCAATTTCATTTCGATGGGTTATATTAATCAGTCATGGTATTTTATGTCCTATGATTATTTGTGTATTGAAATTTAATTATATTGTTTTGAATTACCCATTAATTATTGGTTATTTATATTTCAGAAACATAATATATTCATTTATTAATTATCAAATTCAGTGGTTCTATATTTCGAAGGGTTATTCATTTCAAATTCTCTTTTATTGAGACATATATTGATGATATACACCTATATTCGTTTTATTGGTTCATATACATAGATTATGAAATTTTCATTCATGAAGACATTTATTTTTAGGGTATTTAAAGTATCATATTATGTAGTTCTTTTTTAGATCTTATGATTGATGTGATTAGATTGTTGAAAAGGATTTTTGTTTGACCTCATTCTTTTTTATTTTTTAGGTGTTTTATGTTACCTTAGAGAAAAAAATATCACATATTTTGCATAACCAAATATCATTCTTCTATAATATTTCATTATCATAGATAACATGTAGGATTTCTATTTCCTAATTTAATTATTGAAGGAATATCAAGATATTCATTTATAAAAGATATTGATGATGTCTTTTCTTTTAGATAGGGCATCTTTCTTAGAAATATACATGTTTTTAAAAATAGTTTCAAAACTGTAATTTTAAAAAAATAAATTGATTGTAAAAAAATTTTAATATGATATTTTACATTAATTTAAATGGTATTAGATGAAAATTTCCAAACATTTTCAAAATGGGAAACTTTTGAGAGCATTTTTCAAAATGTATTTAATGTACTATTTATTTTTATCTCTTATCACTTGAGAAAATTTTCACATCTTCATGTTCATTTTTTATTAATGTTTTATTTATATTATTTCATATTTATTTCCAAATAAACATATTGGTGAAATAGTTTTTGATTTTTTTGTTTTAAAAAATTTATTTTCAATATGAAAATGTTATGTTCCTAAAAATAGATTTAATGATCTTTTTATGGTATTTAAATTCCTGAACATCAAAAACCCTAGTTTTTATATATTTTATAATGGGGAAATTTTAATGTTATCCACCTCATTATTTCTATATATATTTTTCAGGATTACATCAAATATATTATTATGTATTATGTATCTTTTCTAGGGGATAATCATGTATGAAAATGATAATTGTGGAACCTATTTCTTTTAAATATGTTTACAATGTTTCAATGAGATTATTATATATCATGTCTCATTTATATATTTAAATTCTTTAATAATTGAAATAATTATTGTTTTTATGATATTTATTGTCAAATGTAATCTTTTTGTTAACTATCTATGGTTATGGAAAATTAACCATGTTAATAGTGCTTGTATCGCATCATGTGATATTGATATAAATTATACGATGAGTGTTCCCATATATCACCAGGTGATCTTGATATAGCTTATACAATGGGTTCATCTAGATATTAATACAACACATTGGGTAAGGATTATGTTTTCTTGATAATTATTCTACATGTCAACAGTATGATTATTCTAATTTTATGGGTTCTATAAGGGTTCTATGATGAGGATGTTCCAATATTTTGTTATGTTTTATATATTCTTTCTGTTGGATTATAATTTTTATTATGATCAATAATAATATAACATGTATCATGGGTATTTATTCAGATAACTCATTCCAATTTTTAATATTTTTTCCATGTTTTCTTGTTTCATGACATATGTATTGACTAGTATGAATATAATTATTATATTCTAATGCACATTCATTAGGTAGTCATACTCTTATTCACTTATTAGGATCACTAACAACATTATATTATTAATTCATGTTTTTACCAAAACTGAGTATTTTATCTCATCCATCATTTTTTTTCAATTTACCCAAGTCATCGTGAATTAATTTCAATTATTTTTTTCTGTAATATTTTCATATATATTATAATTATGACTTAATTTTTAATATACAAAACCTTGATATGTTTGATAAATATTCATTAAATGAAATCTGTATTTTTTAGAAATAATTGTTTCCTAATTCCCTTAAACTATAAACCACTATGTCTATTTAGAATTAAAATGAACCAATTTTTTATTTTTATGTTGTATAATTTGGATATAATTTTTTTGGTTTACTATATTGTTATAAACTACATAAATGTAATTATCCTTTTTTAGAACCAGATCTGATAGTGATGGTTCGGGGTTGTTATTGTTGGTGTTAGAGAATGATTTAGATATCATTTTAGATTTTTATGTTTTCATATTTAGTCATTTTAAGAGAAATGAGTACCATAATAGGACTATAAGATTATGGATGATCATATGGTCAATTATTAGAAACAAAATCGAATATTATTTAGGATATATGGTTTTTTATTTCCAAATGACTTTTTTTGAAAAGTTAAAATTATTATTATATTTTACATATTAATTATATAGATATTATTTCATTCCAGGGATTATGTTAACACGTTCTTTCCATTTGGGTTTTGGTTAATGTCTTAATGAATATTGATTTCTTATTATATATTTTATGGTCATATCATATTTAAGAATTTATTTCACTTCATCAGGTATGAAAAATTCAACTTCAATACTCATTAATTGGATAAAAATATGAGATTCTGGGGTAACGTTACAAAAATATGAAATTATTCTCATTGAGTAAATATGTTTCCATTGATCGTAATATTTTTTCTACTTTAATTACTAAACCCAAAAAAAGGATCTTATTATTTTTTGTCCTTCTTCCATTATATCAAAAGATATCAATGACACCAATAACACAACTATGGTTTTTGGTGTAGAAATCCAAAACATTATATTTGTGGTTAACATTATTTTGATCAATGATTTCATTAAATATATATTCTTTTGTTTTCATTATTCTTTTATTCTATGTCCAAATCATCACTTCTAAGTTGTGTTCTATTATTTTGGAAAGCTATTATCTATTATTCTTGAATAATTTCTTACATCCCTCCCTATTTTTTCAAGGGGATGTTTTATTAAACAATTTATGATTTTTTTTACAACATATGTATTTTAAAATGTATATCCTTTGATTACCAATAAATTTTTAAATTGTGAGTTTAATATTTAATAAGTGAGGTTGATTAATAGATTGATTTGTTTTAATTGAAAAATTTGTTTGATAGTATATTTAACACTAATCATTGAGCATAAACATCTCGTTATACAAATACCTATTATACCAAGTGATTAAAATTTATTGTATGAATAATTATATATATATATATATATATAATTTTTCAATAAAATATAAATTATTTATAAATTCATTTTATGTATTCAATAAATTTTTATGAATGTAATTTTATTCATTAAAATGTGTTGTCATCAAAAATGATTTTCTTTCATGAAAATAATATTATAGATAGTTTATTGAAATTTTATTAAATCTAATTTTGAAAATAAACTGAGTTTTATAAAAGATTAAATACAAATTTTTATTTGGTTACATTTTCAGAATTTTTGGATATTATTGGTTTTTGAGTCTATAGATTCAGATACCGTTTTTTGTAAAAAAATGTATTTAATATTTGTTAAATTGTGTTATTAAAACTACCATTTTTAATAATATAGATTCAAGTGAAATAATTTATATTTATTAACATTTAATTAAATTAAATATTTTTGAATCGAAATTGTATTGGATTGAATTATATGATTGTCTTTGGGACTAAAAACATGGTATTTCTGAAAAATATTTTGAATTGTATAATGTTTCTCCTTTTTTAGTATTATAACAAAACCATTTATATGGAAGTTATGAAATGAAATTTTTATATTATATTTTAAATATATCAAATGATATTCATAAAAATATTATTATAATTCATATATTTATTGTAAATTCTATATTTTTACAAAATTCACTTCTTGAAAACCAGTACTATCATCGCATCTATTGGTTTTATTTTAAATTTAACTTTTTACACATAAGTGAATTGATCTTGGTAAGTTGGATTATATATTTTTTATCGTAATAATTTATATTTTATAACATATAATTTGATTTTTTTGACTATAATGAAAAATCAAAATAAAAAATATCATTAGCCAGATTAAACTAAATACTATTTGACATGGGGTTGAACTGAAAAAATAAGTTTTAAAATTACTTAAAAATTTATATATAAATTTCTATAGAACTATATATAAAATATAATGTCTATTTTTATAGATTAATATTTTATTCATTTGAAAAATAGTGTTACATCTTGTTCCTTTGAAAAATTACAATTTGCGACACACATCCCCTACAAAAGGCTACCCATATATTCTATAATTAATAACATAAAACCATTTTTTAGAAAAAATAACCCCCCAAATATCTAAACAACATCTATTACATCATATTATAGTCATTGTTTTTACAAATACACTTATGTAATACTTTATGTATGAATTTAATGAAGTTATCCAAGAATATGTAAAATTTTAATTGTGTCGTTTTGTTTCATTTATTCATCAACCAAAAAAATATTATTTATCAAATATTATAAAATGATAAATATATTATCTTAAATAGACTATTATTTTATCATCTTATGGTAATTACCTAAATCTCACTCCTCTTAAATCAAAGGGGATATGGAATAATCACTCATGTGTACTGATGACCACCACCTAGGGTATTGATGTCAATAATTTTCCGTAATCTACTAACATGAAATTTTTAATGATGTATTAGAATTATATATAATATACTTTAATAAGATTTCAATTATGGAGTTATTATATCACATATAGCTCTTCTACATTTAATTTAATGGGGGATTTGATAACATTGTTCATGTGTAAAGTGGACTACCGCCTAACTAAGAGATGTGATTCATTGTTCACAATAAGTTTATGTAGAAGGTGATATGGATAATTTTAATGTAAATATGTGACATAAATTATATTATAAATATTCATGAAATATTTATTATTTTCAAAATATAATAAATCATTTTATTTCTTATATTATTAATCTCTCAATATTGTTAATATCTTTTATGTACTGGTGGACTACCACATTCCAAAAGATATGTATCTATCATTTCATTAATACACCACGCTGAAGATATTTATATATATTTAAATAATTAATATACAATATATAATATTATGGTCATTAAAGAATGATGTAATCATTCTGTAATTTTATAAATTTAATTAAGAACTGGGTTCCATGAGTTGGTAGGTAACATGGCTTATAGAGCGCCTCCCCAGGAGATGGAAGATTCTGACTGGATTTGAGGGTTAATGGTTGTATTATAGTGATATTATAACTGCATACTAATAGTATAACTATGTTGAAATACATGAATACATATATGAATAATTATATTCACTAACGGGTAATGATAAACTATCCACATAAAATAAAATAAAACTTCAATTGCAATATGAAGATCAATAAAAAATGATGTGGTATCATTTCTCTAAAACACCATGAAGAGGAAAAAGGTATCAAATTCATTAATTTATAATAAAAAGAAAAAATTATAAAAAATTATCTCTATATAGAATCATAATCCATATCTCTATAATTTGTTCCCCTGCTCACATAACACAATCAATCAAGTATCCACAATAGGGATGTTTTCGATATCCCTACCTACACTAGGGGATCAATCGTTGGCCTGAGAATTTTGTGATGTATACTAAATAGGAACCCACCAACGGTATCTATAATCAATCCATCATTTTTATATAATCTATTTTTGTGTGAAAGTATAAAATCAATGTATATAAGTGAATAAGAGTTATGAAAAGTAAACGAGTAAATAAAATATTAAAAGGGAAGTCTATCACATATGAAGATAAATATATATATATGTGTGTGTGTGAACTGACAATGATGGGTAACATTCTGCTTGGAATATGCATCATATGAAGATAGTATCCAGACAGCAAGGTCTGATCCCCAAGGTGACAACCAGGGAGGCCTATTTAAAAAACATATTAATGTATTTGTAAGTCAAAGTTATCATGTTGTGCACATCCTCCTCAAATCCATACAACAAACCGTCATACATAGGGTTAATACCTTCTATATGTCATATCCATTTTCAATTACAATCCTATATATAACTAGTTCCATTCCTTATTTTGAATTAAATTTCATAAAAATATTTAACATATTTCATACACTCCAAAGATGTTAGTTTCATATCATTATGTAATATGTTCAATAATTTTATATATTGTTTTTGTAGAACTGATATGTTACATGTTCAATAATTTCATAATAAGATCATTCCATACTAATATGTAGAAATTTTACCAGTTCATATATAAATAATGAAATCTATCTTAGTGTCCATAACTAATATCAATTATCCATATATAATGGAACACAATAAGATAATATACATATCCCTTAATATTTTCATTTAAAAAATCAATTTACATTCAATTATAATATTTTATAACTAGAAAATGGTGAAATATCCATATCCAAATATAATTATTAGTTTAAAAAGGATCCCAGAAAAGTATTGTCATATCTCACAACAAAATATGATTATTTCCCAATGTTTGGATATAAGAACACACCTCATCGGTGTCTCGTGTTAATGTTGAAAACCTTCCACCGTGTTTACGCGGTAAGACATAAACACATTAAGGCTTATAAATATTTAATTGGTCTATATATTTGATTTTGGAGAAATGACCAGTAGGACTAGTGTGATAAATAAAGATGATAGTTTAATGATAAAAGAATATAGGGAAAATGTATAGACGAAAATAATTATTCCATTGGTAGAAAAATCATCCAATATCGTCCCTTTATTAAACTAAGGATCGAATAAAATTTATTAAAATATTATCACAAAGAAAATAATGATTATTATCCCATACAAATACAACTCTAACAATTTGAATAAAACTGATGAAAGGATTAAATTTAATGGATTTATTATTGGTGGTGGTCCAATGCCACTGGCTACCCCATAAATGGAGTCCAGATGGAGAAACTACAATAATTCCTATTATAGGCCAGAGAAGGACTCCACGTGAGAATAGTTTTTTGATTTTAATGAAAGTAAGATATAAATATGTATGGGTGACCATAAAAGAGATATACCAAATTTAACATTTCTCAAATGTTATAAATGTCACACAATTTCAGATCATTGTTGGCCATACCATAGCCTAACTATTTTCAACCCATTATCAAAGGCACACACCCTCACACATCTGTTAGGTAACAGTTAGAAAATCCCTTAAAATTCCATGAAAAACCTCTATATTAGCAATGTACAAGCCAATCCCCACCATCAAGTGTTTTAGTAAAAATATGTGGCCACATTAGATGGCATCATGGTTTGTGCTGAAAAGTTAGAACTAATAGTTCTATTGTCATTTCACTAATCATTTTTCCAATAAATCTAATCTATAACCTTTGAAAAAATGTCACAAACATCCAAAACCACCATTAAGATATTAGAAAAATTTATAAGGATCCAATAGTTAATTCACACTGAAATTATAATCTTTTATTCATATTTACAAAACCCAAGCTATTATATTCTTCCACATAGAAAAATCATCTCCATGTTTCTCTTACAATTGTGGTCAAATATCATCTGAAATCAACTATGGCCACCAATCATATACATCAGACACCCTCCCTTTGGTATCCCTTATATATGCTATTGTATCCCTAAAACATATACCTATGGAACTGGAATGCCTCATAGATCCTTCAAAATCTGTTCCTCAACCAAAATAGAATGCCTCTAAATGGATGAAACTACATAGAAATCAATATCATCATGCTAAATGAAATGATACATGTATGAATAATACTATTGAATATGTGAATTACGGAATACATCATGCATATTCTGGTACATCTAAAGAAGCGTCAACTGATATGATACTGGTCAGAGTTTATCCGCAACATCAAAATGACCAATGAAAAAATAAGAAAGCTTTCTATTTCATCTAAATAATCAATTCTCTTATATATTTGAAAAACAATTGATTACATGAATCCCTAACTAAATAAACTACTATTGAATTATCAATATTACAATTTAACTTCTCCTATGACTACATGGTAGAAATTTTCTACCTGATCAAGTAAACCACCTCTATGTATTACTGAGAAAGATGAGGTCTATGTAGGAATGCCACAAAAATTTCTAACTAGCACACAAGATAATTGATTATCCTACCATATATGGAATCATATATATCCATCTATATTTTCACCTAAAAATTATCATTGTAGGAGAATATTTATATAGAAATATGATTCTTCCTATAAACTTAGTAATAAATGATGTGTTCTTAAAGTAAGTCATATAGTACCAATATCATTAGTTTTGAATGATTTTTAGTCTGATGGTGAATGTCTTTTCTCAAAATCACATATGTACCAAATACATTTTATAACCCATTCCATAACCCATAATTATTCCCTATATTGAGGGGTTAATTTTAATATTGTAGTGAAATCCATCATGGCACATTCCCATTTCCACCAATGGATGGGAAACAACTGTAAAAATCCTTTTGTTTACTGGACTACATTATTCACCTTTTGACATGTAAAACTCTGTGTAAGAAAATAGTTATCTTACTTTTCATACCATGGAACAAATAGAAAAAAAATTGATCATGAAAAATCTTTATAATACCAGGATATATAACTGATGTAAATGAAATAAAATATAACATAAATTTCTATTATATATTTTTATGAACCTAGATGTTTTAATAGAAGTTCAATTCCTCAACCTCATTCTTGATCAATCATAACATTGGATCATCTTCAGAAACACCATCCATTAAGACCAGAACCTCAACATCTAATAGCTACCTTAACTTTACTATCTGTAGAATTTAAGTGTTAAATGACAATGATGAAATTATAGACTATCCAATATGTTTATAATCCTACTAATGAATCATAGAAAAGAGGGCTATAATATTTCATGCTCCATTGGACCCCTAGAAACATGTGTTTTAGTACTAATACATAGAGCATCTTTTATAGATTTTAAATTCCATGGATTATAGGCATAATCAAAATAGAAATACTATATGTATTTAAGATTCCTACTAATACGAGGGTCCAATTCTCATGGCATGAAATTATAACTAATTATTTTTCAGTATAGAAACAACAAGTAAATATCTACAAAAAAATAATTCCTCAAACAATGAAAAGAATGAACCAAAACTAATAACTAAAGAATATGGATTGGGATATTCTTATCATGAGGCTTAAACTAATGAGAATATTATTGTAATGTCCTTGTTCCGAAATCCACTTAGAGGTGCCCCGTACCCGGTTGGTCACATGGCCTCAAGAGCATTTCCTCGAAGGACATAGTCTGACGACTAGTAGTGAGGGCCTTGGTTGTGACAGTGGGGAAACAATGCCCTCATTAGGAGAGTACACAGTTGAATTAATCAATACATACAATAGAGGAAGTAGTAAATATCCAACAATATTAAATATAAGAAGAAGAGAATAATAATCAACTGTAGCACACACACACAAATATATATACATATGAAATGATTCATGATAAATATGACACGGAAGGCATTAAACAAGTAACAATGATGGAAATAAAAACATTTATAAACCAATGTAAAAAAAGAAAGATAAATAGCTCCTCGGCATTGCAAGCCATAACTTGGTCCCATGCTCCCCATCTCCATAGCACTAATATATTTGAAGTAGAAGGGTGCTTGCCCTTATATATAAATAGAACAATATAATATGTTAGTGCCCAAAAGCATGACCCAAATAGTGTGTGAGGCTAAATCTCAATAGGAAACCACCCAATGATTTGTGCCTAATATTTAGTGGATATATGGCAGGTAAAAGTACAAAAAGCAGTAAACATGGATTTACTAAGTAGTAAACAATGCACATTTTCAAATCAAGCAAAAGTGAAACAAATAGCTAAACCTCAAACAAGTAACCCTCTGGGAAGTAATCATAGCCATCCCCTCTGGTCCTACCTAAAATTTATAAGATACCCTCTAGGAATCACACTCGGTCTAACCCCTCTGGTTTTGTATATGAATATAACAAGACACTATGAGGAAGCGCTCACAATCAATTTTCCTTATAGTCTAGTGTAGTCAAGAACTCTCTATGGAAGATCACGTGGTCTATTCCTCTAATAGCCCCATGGTCAAGGAATCTATGAGTAAGCTCACCCAATCAATTCTCCTTATATCCTTGGTCGTTCATAGACTCTCTAAAGATGCACTCACCGTCAAATCCCCTTATATTCTAAACAGCTCAGAATTAATATCAAAGACTCTCTGAGGAAGCTCACCAGGTCAATCCCCTTATAGTCTAAATCAATCCAGGACTCTCGGAGGAAGCTCACTCCATCTATTACACTTATAGCACCAAGTGGTTCTAGGAACTCTTAGTATACTCACCCAGTCAATCCCACTTATTGCCAAAAGTGCTCAAAGACTCTCTTTGGAAGCTCACCTGGTCAATTCCCCTTATTGTCTATTCCACCAGGTTTTCACGGTATTGTCTATTTCGAAAAGAAAAGCAGTGTAATATATCCCAAGTAAACCTACAGAACTACTTCAATAACAGTCTACAACATATCAAGAATTTCAGAACACAAACTCTTCATCCTATAGTAACCGGAATGGAAAATAGACACGGCGTCCAAATTGGCTAAATTGGACCAAACAGTTGTAAACAAGAACATGCAAGGGAAATACATAAAAATACAATAAATATTCCTTATTCATATCCAAATTACCTCTACACATTTATACGAGCATGGAAGGAAATCAAAAGGGTTTAAATGGTAAACACATAAAACCCCGTTAAAGGGTATTGGAGAAATTTTCAAATAATACTCAAAGACTTCGAACGTAAAGGCACAAAAAACCTAACATAGGGTTAGAATATGGTAATACTTTAACCTTGATGATTTAATATCCTTTTATCATCGTAAATCCTAGAAAACTTCTAAAACAATCAACCCACGATAACTTAGAAAAGAAGAGAAATCATGAAACGTTGTTTCAACAAAAGAGAGAACTCACTGATACGATTCCAACGCAACTGACAGTGTTCGAATCAGAGGACGGATGGAGGCTTAGTGGATCGTCAATGATTCATGGCTGTACAAACTCTCACGGATGAAAGAGACCTAGAAGATGTGTGTTATGTCCGTAAGACGCGACACCGGTGTGTTTAATGAAAAAAACAAAATACAGGGCATGTACTGTTAGAGTACATGGATTGTACTTTCTATTTCTGTAATCCTCATTAGGCATGCTACTTTCACTCCCACATGTCCGTGTGTTTGGAGACTACACATCCAACATGCAGACTGCTTCAGAAATGAAGTACAGGGCGTGTACTCATAAATTACACGCCGGGTACATTGAAATTTTCAAGAATTTTCTCGTTTTCCCAAAAAATACACGAAAAATAAAACATACCTAAAAATATGGTCTGGGTTATTTCAAACTTCCCCCTTAAATAAATTCATCCTTGAATTTCCATATCATGGTGTAGAAGAAGAATCCCCGAACAGTTCTGGCCACTGCACTTGTACATCAGCCTCCCTCTCCCAAGTCTCGTCGTACGCCCACCCATCATGATGCCTTTTCCAGGGGGGTGTCTGAGGGCCAGAACCCAAGGATAACAAAACTGTGAGGGCTAGTCCCAAAGTAGAAAATATTATGATCATGGCATGGACTGGGCCTTTACAAATTGTATCAGAGCCGGTGTCCATTTGATGTGCAGTGAGGACGTTAGGCCCTTCTAGGTGGTGGGTTATGGATATCCCACATCAAAAGAGGAGTATCATGAATCATGACTTTATAAGTTGGTGTGGGTACCTCTCCCATCATGAGGCCTTTTCCTGGGGGTGTTTGAGGGCCAGAACACAGGGAAAACAAACCCGTTTGGGCTAGGCCTAAAGCGGACAATATCATTATCGTGGGCTGGATTGGGCCATTACAATTATTCTGTGATTCGATAATCTTTCATTATAGATTTTCATAGCTGAAAGAATAATTAATAAAAATAGACTGTATTGATACTACAAGACTATTTTAGAATCCGGATAAATGCTTATGTCTATCTCTCTTCTGGCACATGAAAGGATATAAAGAAGGGTCGAACCATGTAAGCCATAAACAATTCTTAGAAAAATAGCTGAGAGGTCCTCCTAAGATTAAAATGTATTATAAGGATCTTGTAATTTTCATCAATATCTATGAATATATATATGTTAAAATAATTCACAACCTACCCCAATGCCACTGCAAAACTCATCTTCATTAATTCAACTGATATTATAACCTATGAGATGTTTTAACGTAGTAATTCCAACTTATAAATATCGAAGAGTCATTTATTTATCTTATTATATTGTTATTTATCTCTTAGTGTATTTATAATGATATAAAAATGTATGTCATGGTATTATAAATTATTATAATACCCCAATATTCCATCAATGTATACTACATCAAATAAATCATAAAATGGGTGGAAATTCCAATTCATCATATCCATGAAAATAGAAGAAATGTTTTTCACACCAGATAACCCGACCAAATACTCATATAGACCATACCAACATTGAAATGTACTGCAAGCTATGGACACAAGTATAAATCATTCCAAAATATTGTCTGAACTCAAATCAATATTGGTGAAAACCTTATATCATCATAGATAATAAAAAAGGATAACTATATGAGTCCATGGATACTAGTTATTCATAATAATGTCATTCAAAATTCTATAATACACACAAAAATATAAGTTTAGCAATCATTTTTGGACAAATTTACCACTGATCCCCAAAGGAGAATTGTTTTCCCGTATAAAACTCATATATTCTATATAATCATAGAATATTATATTCTCTTATAACCCTGGAGTGGTTATCCTATCTAGAGTAATGTACACTGGTGAAGCACTTGGAACCTTCTCAATAGATAACTCCACCTTAAACTTGGCAGGTATACAAGAAAATTCATTAGGGAGAATATCCCAAAAAAAATCAATTATTTGTAGGAATTTGCCATGATGAAATACTTGATCATTCGTATAATTTCTATTTAAATTTGATATTATTCTACAATACCCATAATTTTTCTTCCCAACTATATTGGGATGAACATCCCATCGAACCTTTTGAATATATATACCACCCTCTGGCGATGTGAAAGGCACTCGATAGAGATATTAATACACATATGCAAGATAAGGAACCATCCAGTTGGTTGATAGAATAATATCGAAACTGAACATCTTAGGAATGAGGATGATCTATAGAAATTAATATCCTCATTTCTCAAAGTTCACTCCATATACATGTGTATTCTCATATAGAGTGTACCCAAACTAGTTTAAATGTTCATTTCATCATAATAGTAATAAATTTGGATCCCTAGGATTTCCACAACATACATATAGATAAAACAATTTGAATCTCTTATATAAAACAACAAAAATAACATGGTATATGTGACCAACAACATACCATGAGATTTCAAATATCTAGGGATCTAATCCCACGTCACATGTTGGAAAAAATAATCCTTTCGCATTTCATAACCCTAAGATACAATCTGAATAACATGAGAATGAAAATTTTACTAATGTTCTGTAACATGTTTATAGCTACCCCGTACTTGAAAAAATATTTTTCATGATTATCTTGAAAGAAAATTGATTCTGAAATTAGAGAGAGATGTGGATCTCTATCAATGTCAGAGATTTAATTTTGATCTTCACATACTAGACACGAGAACAAAGATTAAACGGATCATCCTTACATAATATCAACACTCAACTAGTTCCCTCTCACATTAAGGTATCATATTCCTTCAACTTGATCAAAGAAAACATCCTATATAACTACAAGAATGTGATCTGTAACTAGTATTTAAGACTTGAGTTGTATTAAAATTGATTCATCCAATCGAAAGATACTTCTCTAATAGATCAAGAAGTCAGTACATTTTGATATTTACCTCTATCCTTCATCAAGATATTATAATTTAAGAGAACATGGTATATTATACCAGATAAGGAAGTCAACTAGAAAACTGTCCCCTGATATCAAATACAATATCTAATCCCATCATAGAAACTTTCCCCATTCTACAGATCATTATGGACATATATAGAAATATTTGGTTGAATCTCTGCAAAATGAGATGTGTAATAAGAAATTTTCTTATAACCCTACTAAAAATTCAGGAACCTCATAAGAATATAACCTCTCAGGGTATTATTAATGAAGGATTCATAGAATAGAGCATGAAACCCACTCTCTGCTATTTTACAATGTTGTTCTATCAGATAAATATAATCCCACCAATTTTTAACAAAACCCATAGTCATATTCATATTGAGCTTCGCTGTCCTGTCATGGGGTTCTTCAACGGGCTCAAATAAAGATAAAAAGTCAAAAACCATAACTCTAAATCTGGGAAGCCACAATATTAAAGATAATAAGCTGGTTGATACCACTTATTCTACCACATCATCATTATCCAAGAATGGTTTAGCATGTTGCTCAATATATATAAAATAAAATCAATAAAAATTCCCTTGAAAATCAGGCACCATCACCTCCATCAGGAAACATAATAGGTTCCACATGTGACACTACATGAGTTAAAACTAGTGGAATAGGGACCACCATCTCTAGATCATTATCATAACCGTTGTCAAGGTGAAATAATTGTGTACATTTTTCTGGTATATCTCTAAAAATTCCAATCACGCACCTCACATATGATTTAATTATAATAAGTGTACAATCATAAATATATGATAGCCACATGTCATCCTATTATTGATCCACTCCCATATTCCTACTCGAAAATATTGGTTTGGGTGATATGAATTGTCATAATTAAAGTATGATACTCTCCCTAGTGCTCAATAATATGGTTAGGTTCTAGTTATGGTAAATAATTAACTACATGACACTCAACACATGGAAAATAGATTGAGATTTATAGAGGAAAATATCCTTTATGTTGAAATTTGAATACCCATTTAACAAAAATCATATTTAAATTAACGATCGGACAATTCCCCCATTTTCATAATACAACATTTAACCGAAGTACCACTTCATATTTATTAATGAACATTCCTTATAAATTCTAATTGGTATTTCATTCAACTATGAATATATGATTACATTTGATAAAACAATAAAACATTTGATCTAATATTGTTTCTCTATACAAATCTTCATTTCCAATTTATGGAGTTATATGAAATCATTAAATTATATATGAAAATAAGGTATTTGAAGAAAAATAACATTTTACTATATGTAAACATAGTTACATAACCCAAACATGTGATAACTGATAAATTAATGTGGTATCATAAGGCTTTATTGGAAAACACCATTTAGGATTATGATGAAATCTTAATATCCATTTATAAAATCTCATTTTTTTATAGATACAATAGTTTGGTTGATGATATATCAGTCATTAATCATAGAAAGAGTATCCAAAATTCATGATATTCACCTACATTGTATAGAATAATGCATGACATATAATTGATATAAGTATTATAAAATAATTATTGAACAATGATCCTTTGTTTTGTTAGAAAAAAGGTAAAAAGTGATCTATCATTTAGAAAATAATTGTATACTCGCAAAACATGTTTTCCCTCCAATTTTGGAATAAAATAAATTATTATGAGCATTATACACAACATCATGTCCCATTACATGTAATTTTCCTTTTTCGATGTACATGGTTCAACTACTGATAGGCACATTCCCATTTATAGATTCCAACATGTCCTAGTCTTTATAATTCTATCCAAAAATATTATGGAATGATAATTAAAACTTTGATAAAACTTTATAATGTCTTATACTAGATGACACAAATTGATTCCCCAATAATGTTGGTCACATGGAATCAAGAACGCCCCACATATGCTAGAGGCCACACGACTAGAATCAGTGGGACCCTAGTGGTATAGAACGGAAACTATATGATCATAATCATAGTAACAGAAAAATTTAATAAATGAATAATTAATAGAAGTATAATATCAACTAACTAATGAATGTAATCAATCTAGATAAAATGAAAATTAATCATTATAAATATTCATAACTATTTAAAAAAAATACATTATTTCATGTCTCTAGAAAAAAAAGCATACATTTGTGTAGGCACTAAAAAATAGAGATATATCAGAAAAACCAAAATGTCCAAAATGATTTCTCTGAATCCCATCATAGTCCATAAGTATATCATTTTCTCTCCCTATACAATTCAATAATATATGAATCATTCATTACCCTTTTCTTTCCTCTTTCCTTACTTCAATCTATGAAATCATTCTTTGTACTGATCAACACAACAAGTATGGTGTAATATATACTTTTTAAGAACATACCAACAATGTATATCAAAAATCCAATTGATGTATATAAACTATAAGTTAGTGTAGGAATTATGTAAAAGGATATAATTGTCACAACCCCCCTTCACCAAAAAGAGGGAAGGGTTAGCAGATTGTAAAGCCCTCCATTCTTTATGTTTATGGAGAGATAATGACCCCCGAGACCCACCTTCAATAGATCCAAGAGTGGCGACTAGCACCAATGGTATAGAAATTTCTCACAAATGGAAGGAATTACCCCTTTTTGTTTTATAAGATCGAGAGATAAGATGATGAAAATCATCAAAACCAAGGTAAACAAAAAGTAAAACCAAAATTAAACCATTCCCAAATGCATGTTCCAAAATTAAAGCCACAAAGTACAAAAGGTGGCAACAAAAGGTATGTACCAAAGAAGAAAAGAAACAACTGAAACTTCCCCAAAGGTCCGAGATAGTATTGTTCTGCGTGATCCCCGAAGTCCTCCTGGAAACCTAAAAGCAATTTTATATACGTAGGGTGAGCATACAAGGACACTAAGTAGGGAAAACCAATGACTCTCATGCACAAGTGGGGGAACGTACTAAAGTCTCGTGAGAAAAAGAGTAATCCAAACAGCTAATCAAGGTAAACTATCCACCCCATGCCTCACCAAGGCACACTCCCCAAATAACGCAAGTCAAGTAATATATATAATCAGAGCACATCGATGTTTGGGTACCCCACGCCACTTTCCCACTGGTTATTGAGACATCCTACGCATCGAACCAATCCCGCCATTCTCACCGCAGTCCCACTGCCACACCCACCCGCACACACTAGGGCCACAACTCCCACATGCAATCCCACTACCGAATCCCGCCCAAAAACACCTGGGCCACAACTATCACATGTAACCACGCTTGCAAACACCTAGGCCAGAACAACCACCACCCCGCCTGAAGACACCTGGGCTAGAAAATCCACTGCCATGCCTGAAGACACCTGGGTCTCATCCTGAAGACACCTGAGAAACCACCTGCCACACACACCTAGCCAACCACCACACTACCCCACCCAAAGGTTCTTGAGATAATAATGGACCTCATGCCATCACAACCTGCTCGAATATACTTGGGCTATCCCGGAAAGGGAGCAGAAAAGGAGGTAATAACCATCCACTAATAATAGTTTTGTGAAAAACACCCTCCTCCATGAAATGGGGGTGTTTGGAACTAAGTGATCAACTTGGATTGGGCGCAAATAAGAAAAAAATAACAAGTATATATATAGGTAACAAGAAATCTCCCATGTTTAGGTTTTTCTTAAGCCAACCTAAATAACATAGACAATACTAAAGTCCGAGTCACAACTCTGGACAACAAAACCCATCCGTCCCATTCGTTTTCATGTTCAGTAATGATGTTTAATTAAGTTCTGAACCTACTTGGGAAACTAACACCATATGAATAACCAAGGAAAAGAATCCAACCAAACATCAATTTAAACATTCACACCTGGTTGGGCAGTTACACACCGAGGTCTCTCGGGATTTTTAGGAATTAATTATGGGCTTTAAATGGTTTTAAAAAGAGTAAAAGAATTAATTTACGTCGAAACTTATATTGTGGGAGTGGAAAAGTTAGGTACAGGAAGAAGAACGAAATGCTCGATGAGGGGACACGGTGCTACCCTCATGGTGCCACCGTCAAGGTGCCACCGTCACGGTGCCACCGTCACCGTGTCACCCTCACAGTGCCACCGTCATATTTCAATAGAAGGCACAAAAATACACAGTATACACCATATATCAAATGAGTATTAGTACTATATGGGCTATGTATACTATTGACCACTAGAGAGAACTATACCAGAATAATATGAATGTATTTTCATGATTTAGGTTATATACACCATTATATATCATCGGTTCCATTCCATAAATATTCATACTAAGGGGCCTTCTGTGTCATACCCTGAAACCCTGGTCAGTACGAAACATTGATTTGAATTCAGTACTATACCAATATGTAATTTGGGTCATATAATCCTAATAATTTTTTCCCATACCAAATATCAACAGGATTCATTCATTTATAAGATTTCAGTTTCATACTAATATGGAACAGCTATCATACCATGATATGAATTCTCTTCCGCATCGATCTTTCCAACAGTAATAAATCAACATACAAATGGCATGGGTTAGGTTAGTGTCTATAACAACTATAAATTATCAATATAAAAATGAAAATACTAAGAGAATACTAATCTAAATATTTATTTTTATTTAAAACGTAGTGCTTACATAAATTAACAACATATTATGTCAAAAAAGAGGCATATCCATCTATTTGACTTATGTTTTTTTAATAGGCTACCATTATATTTTTTTGAACTCCACACCCAAATGGGTGGATTTAAAACATGATATGTATACGAACGTGCATCATGGGTGACACTGATTGAGGATGAAAACATTAAACGAAATCGTAGTGCTTAGAGTGAAACACATTAATGGTTCTAAAATAATAATGGAGTGGTTTAATTAATTAAGGAGTAATGCCCCAAAGTCTTAGCATTGTGAATATTGAAAATAGATTAAGAGACACACAACTATATGGAAGATGAATAATCCACCGACCTTGTGCATATGGTATAACACACTTCCAATATTGAGCATTTCATAATCATTACTCGAAATAATATAGATGAATTGATGAAATATTTAAATATAGGGTTTAAGACCTTATAAAAATAATAATTCCAACGCTGGAAAGAAAAATGAAGAATGATGATATAGGAATTGAAATCATACCAATTATGAAACAACACAATATACTACACATGAGGTAGATAATGAAAATTAAATAGACTCAGATACTATGATAGGCTTTAGGAGAGATCCAAATGATATGGTTGGGCTATTGTAAACTTATAGAAAAAAATAAAGAATAAGGGATGAGATAAATAGAGATAGTTGAATAAAATATTTATCCCAAATTTTAAATGTGATACTATTGGGATGCATGGTTTTTCAAACTGTGTTATATCTTTCTACAACACATTATCCAAGATAAACACCCCACTCTACCTACAACACATGATTAGACAAAGTTTTTGTAGACCGTATGAACCCTTTTACTCAACCTCAAACAATCCAAGACCTATTGCATCATTTATACACAAAATTTGGAACAATTATAGGGCATCATGATTTTATGTTCATGGTTTAAAATAACTGTACTCTTCTCATGTTTTGTAAATATTCAAATCTGAGTGCTCATACTAAGCCCCAGAAACTCAAGAGACCTTTTATAAGTGAATAGTAACATTTATAGAGATAAAACCTAATATTTAAATTAGAATTAGAGGGTTTATTACCTCATGGTAAAAACCTTATTGTTACAATTACATAATTACATTACATCATGTTCATTGAAATACATAAATGTTACCAAGAAATATGTATGGCCTACCATGTCCATGATCTTATGGATCATCATTTCTGAAAACAATATTTATTTATTCCTTATAAAAGTAAAATTTATGAATAAATATGATTAATTTTTATTGATTATTAATTTTTTTATGTGAGAAAATATCCTATGTAACAATGACCTAAAATTGAAGAAATTATAAAAAAATGAAAAATCATGATCAAAACAATAGACCTCGAAATAACTCATAAATTGTATAAATATATCATTTTAAATAAATAAAATGTTTTATTTTAAAAATATGTTGTCAAAATTATATATGTTTTGTATGAAATAAAATAATTTATGTAATATTATAATGAAGGAGTTATAGGATATACACTATAATTGTGGACATAACGTAAAATATTTCTCATCTCACATTTTATTTTTGTCATAATTTTTTTATATTCACCACATGTATATATTTTGTCATTTATAGACTACAAATTTTACATTTACTTCCCTAAATATTTCATCAATCATGGAATTTTACATTTCAACATGAAATATTACATCCTAGAAGAGTTGAATGGATTGTTTTTTAGGGATATGAAATTTGCATAAGTCAATTTCATTTCTTTATGCTATATTGCATTATAATTTTAATTTAAATTATAAGATTATATTATTATATTATTTTTATTATATTATGTTTTTTATCCTATTTTTTATGTTGATATGGATTTGATACTCAAAATCAATTCATTTATGTCAATTCAAATTCAACTTGATGATTATTATAATTGATATTCTTATAAAATTCCATTTTTTTCAAGGAATATGTCTGTGATGTGAACCTATATTCATTTATGAGGTATATATTCTACAATGTTTACATCATATATCATGAACCACCTTATTTTAATGATATATAATCTATCAATTGTTGTTATTCATTCATGACTGTTATGATTAATTAGTTAAATGTGTGTAAATGGTATTATATTACATTATCCTTCTTTTTCTGGATGTTTAAGATCAATTATCATTTGAAAGAAATCATATGATCTTATTTTCATGATCCAAATATATTTTGTATAAAAGAGTTTTGAATGTGTTTAACATGTTTCATATCTATTTCATACCTAATTTTTTTATTAAACATAAATAAATTCATTTCAAGGTGATAAATATTTTCTATTTTCATTTAGAACATGTATCTTTCAATTCAATATAAATATTTTATATAAAAATATCAAAAATATTCTTTTCTAAAAAACAACATTTCTTCAAACCATTTTTTGTGTTCATTTACCATATTTTAAATTTTTTAAACATTAAATTTCTTATTGTTTTCCAAATGATTCATTTTCGACTACAATTTTAAAATTGTTTTGAAAAGAGTGTTTATTTTAAGCATTTATAACATGAAAGGATTTTCCCAATATCTTGTCCATTAATTTTCTTTATGTTTTCATTACATATCCACACATTCTTTTTCTAGAAAAGGGATTTTGGAAATAATTGGTAATTAATTTTTTTTTTCAGATTCTAAAAATAGAAATTTTATTTTCTATAAAAGGGGTTTTTAATGATCTTATAATGGTATTTCCATTCATAAAAATCAAAAAACCATTTGGTTACATATAAAACATTAAGGATATTTTTCAATGATACTAGATTAATTATATCTTTAAATGGATTAATTCAATATCACTGGGATTGATATAGATCCCTTTATTTTACACGTATTAATCATGTTTGAGAAGATTACATTGGATACAATTCCCTCATGGTTTAATAATAATTCAAAAATATTGTTGTGGAACCTATTTATATTCAACATATTATTCGAGATATGAAATAAATAATGATTTTTTATGAGTTCTATGATTAAATAAATTAATTATATACTATATATAATGTTCTTGGAGATTATATAGGATGTGTATGCCTATATTGTGTTGTGTTACCCTTATATATCTTATACCATTGATTCACCCAGGTATTGTTCTAATTAATTTGGTAATGATTATGTTCTATGGAGAATTATATTATATTTCAGTCATATGATTTTTTTTAATTTTAATGATTTAACTAGGGTTTTATGAGGACGATGTTCCATGATACTAAATTTTTTTATCTATGACTGATATTGGATTATAAAGTTTATTATTATGATGATTGATAGTATCGAGATCATGATTATTTTTTGGGATGAATATTTCCTTCAATTAAATTCATATGAAAATCATTAGTGTTCAAGATCCATGTGTTGATGGGTATAAATATTCTTATTCCATGGTCATGCAAATTGATTCTATCATAATGCCATTGTGCTCAACATATTCTCACAAATGAAATTAAATTTTTAATTAATATGTTTAAACTTATAGAAAATATTAAATTAACAAAATTTTGTTTTATTTTCCCCCAGTTATCAAATATTATGTGTAATGAATAATATCAATTTTGTCCAAATGAAACATGATGTATTAATATCAAATATAAAAATCATGTTTAAGTGGAAGAAATTATAATATAAGGACATCAGTATTATTTATGTAAAATGTTATTATAATTATCTAAAGAACTAAACCAAAATTAAATTAAAAATACAACTGAAGAAATTTTCTTATTTAATGTTATATGGTTTTATGGAAAAAACTGGGTCACCATTATGGGTATCAAATACCTAAATGCAATGTTACGGTTTTGGGTATCAGTTCTAGGACTACAGTTTCAGGGTTGATATATCTTGTCACTATTTAATTATTTAATTACCAAATAATATAAATGAACATATTTTCGAATGAATAAGGATATTGATATTAAAAAATTAACAATTTATGGAGTCGTTATTATAAAAAATGGCGTTATATTCTATTTCAATGAATCAACAAATCGGTGACACTATATCTAATGTGGATTTTTATGTTTTTGAACCATAATAATTTAAATATATGATATTTATGAATATAATATTTAATTATTTTTTGTTGAATAAAATTTTATATTTATAATTGGTTGTGATAAAAATAATTCTAAAAAACTAATCAATGTATCCCCTAATGAACTCCATGGCGAGTTATTGTGAAATTATGTTTCCTTTTTAATGTAGAATGTTGATAATGTTATTATGATGCTGTAATTTATGCAAACAAATCAATATAGTTGTAGGAATCAAAATAATCCATAAAAAGTAAATTTTTTAATAATATAAGAAAAAAATGATGGTCCATACCACCAACAATCACTGATAGATGTCCTAAGTTGTTTTTTATTTTTAATTATATATTTAACATATTGTTTTGTATATTTTATTTAATGTAGGAGAAATTTTATTCAAATGGTTATGATTGTCTATAGTGATAATGGAATAAGTCTATAAAATCATTTCCCATATTATTTTTTATATATAATGATGAAATTATTGGTCTCTGATCATATATTCATAATTAAAAAAATCGGTGATTGATTTAGTCACCTTTTTTAAATAAAATTATTCATAACATAGATATATGGATGATTTATAAAAAATTATCTTACATTAAGAATCATGAATTTATCCTTATGTCTTCTTCACATTGGTCTTATAATCAATAGAATGATATATTTCTGAGTTATTAAAAATCATAAAAATGGAGGGGGCGGTGGTTGAAGCCTCTTCATAGTGGATATTTAGTTTATGTCGAATCATATTAAATATTATTATTATTGAACTAATATTTTTGCTGATGTGACATACTCTAATAGAGATAAATACACTATATTAAACTAGTGATGAAGGATTTTGAAATGCATGTTTGATGAAAAAAATAAATTAAAAATACATCCATGGTGAATAAAGGATTATGTTCACTCAAAATATGTTTAAAGTAACATTGATGACTTAAAGATTTTTTTGATAAGTTAAAGACCTGTTTTGAATATTTAAAAAAGAAATTTGAATGAAAATTTCATCATGGAGTTGAATCTAGAAAATTATCAATTTCATGATTATATTTCATTGGGTTCTAAATATGTGGCATTAATGTTCATAACATAAATTTATATTAAAATAGTAATTTTATATGAACCAATAAATTACATTCTATAAAATGAGTTAAATATAATGAATTTCACAAACAATAGTCTTTGTGGGATGATCCAATGAATTTTATCTTCTTATTGATTCATCCCAAATGTCTTGAAATTTCATCAATAGACCTCAATATTTTCATATGACTTGTACTATTTAAAAAAACAAATAAGGAATGAGTGACAATATTTAAAATTGAGTATATTTTTTTAAAAGATATTTAATCATTTTCTGGTGATTATTTATAAAAATTTTATGTACTATAATTTATATTCTAATTAAATAAAATAAGAACTAAATTATAAAAATGAAATTTTAATTTCTTCATGGATTGAAAAACATGATCGAACATGTGATGATTTCAAATAAGTTATAAATGAGGGTAAACTATGAAAAGAAGAAACAATTCTTTAGTGAGGTACACAATATAAATTTAGATGAAATTTCTCTAATATTATGTTTATATATACAACAAACTAAATTATATATATTTTTTCAAAATTTTAAATAATGTGAAATAACATGAAAGTTAAATTATCGTCAACATGAAACAATCCAAATAAATAACTTTTATGAATACATAAGGATGAATAGGTTGAGATGATCCACCATGAAACTATGGGTTTTATAGGCCAAATATTGATACAATATTCATGTGATATTTATATAATATAAATATTATGAAATGAAAAGGGTTAATTGTATGAGAATATTTAGGTTAGTGGATTGATATGATATTCTATAAAAAAAATAAGATCATGAGAAATATGGAAGATATTTTTGTGTGAGTTGTAGGATGAATATCATTATCTGCAGTCTACTCGGTTGCTCATATACTCATCTGTGATCATTATTTGGATGTATTTTATTTATTAATTTATATAATATCATAATTGGTTAGTGTTATATATTGTATGGTCTAAATGTCATATCAAATTTCAATTTCATTTCATTCTCCAAAGTGAATGTTTTATTTCTAATCCTCTATATTAATGAATTGAGGAACCATGAAAAACTAAATAAAATTCAGTTCCTACTGATAGAACACAAATATTTTAAAAATACTACCTTAATATTTATAGAGTTATCCACCATATTTAGTTCCCATTGAAGAGAAATTACCTGAATATTTGGGTCATCGGTGATGAGGTCTTCCAGATGATTAGCCATTTTTATCATGTATGACTGAATTCATCCACATTGATTATAAGCTTTTTGAAAACTCTAGCTAAGATTTATTATTGTTTATGAGAATACACCCTTTTATCACTATTGATCACATCAGCTTGAAGACATATCTCATAAATTCTATCAATCTCCTCTCTTGGAGCATTGATCTATATGACTCCTTGTTTCATTTCTTCCATTGAGTAATGAAATGGATTAAAACACCCCCTGGTTTGCATCCAAAACATCATCAGGAGCCTTGTTATTTGAACATGAAGACTACTTTCCCCTCTTGTCAAATACCAGCTTGACCCGTTCAACTATTGAGACCTCCACCCATTTTAATTATGTCTCTTTCCTCTTTTCCTTACTAGATGATCTAATCACTATAGTCTATTAAGTATTTTAATAGTCCTTGCAACATCATTGTTTTCCCCCTTTATAGACCTAAAAATTACCAGGAAGTGTAATTACATGTTTCTCATTCCATGAGCCATTACATACCATGTTTTCCTCTTGGGAATCCTGCTCAAAATCCATTGGTGGTTGGGATTCTGATTCTTTATCACTGATCATATTTTCATCCAAATGTTTTGACCCAAGCTGTTTCTGCTTCCATCATGGAATGTGCAATTTACAACCTTCCAGATCTAGAATATCCATACCATCTCCACTAAAAATAGATAAGTTCTTGGGGGTATTGATATCCATTGATGAATTATCCCCCCTAATTCAAATACAAAACAATAATCTTCTCTGTAGAACCAATTTTATCTGTCATAAACATTTCATCCCCAAGGGTTAAAACACTAATAGTATCACCTGGTTGCTCATTCTCATTATACAGTTCACTTGAAATATAACAATCCAACTATATACCTTGAGAATGAGGTGTTGTTGCTGGCGATTTCATATCATCCGATTCACAGATGCTTCCTAGAATAGGTTCATGTTCTAAATGCACTGCCCCTGAAATATGTTTTTCATTTGTAATGATGGGAGAAGCCCCCAAATTGTTCCTCAGTTTCTTGATGATATCATAACCCTTTTCATAATCATTTGTGATCCTATCAAGATTTGAGTTCTTATTAGATATTCCATCATATGTCTTCTGCATTCCATTTCCCACCTTTTTACCAATAATATTAGCCCTTAAAAGGGGCCACTGATCTACCTATTTCCTCTCTTGAAGAGTACTACCAGCAAATTTCACTATATCTAAAATGTATATAGAGATGTTTTAGCTACGTTTCAAAGGAATGAATTCCTGGCCTAGGATCTCTAAAGGAAATGATCCCAAAACTTTGGACAGAGGATTCGAGGATGAAACATTAGGTCTACCACGAGGCTTTCAATGAGCAACCTGATGGAGATTCCCAATACATAAGCAAGTCACACAGTAGTCAGTCCATGATTCAAACACTACCACATGATGGTGTTGGAAAACCTCTATAACATCAATATGGATAGCCTCAATTGGGGGCTGGGACACATCCACTTCAACGCAAATGTGTGGTGAAATGGGATGACCATTGGATTTGGAAGGACTGAAAAAGGACTGTAAATGGAAAACATGGTTTCCACCCATATGAAACATGGGTAGATTATGGAAGGGGAGTGGCAGGGCTAGAAAATGTACAAAAATTATTGTAGATGTAGGGTCCTTCTATATATGAAAATTTTATGTCCATCCAATGATAGAGAGGAAGAATCGTTCAACAACCCCCAAGGACTGGGAACAGGACAAGGTGAGCTCATCTTCATCAGTGAATCAGATCAAAATGTGGTGGGAGTCCAATAGACCAACAATAGTATGGTCCTTCAAACCGAAGAAGGTGTTGAAAAAATGGTCGAAGGAGTCCAACGATGGGTGACGTCAGCTAAAACGAGCAATCAATGAGAGGTGAAGGGGATCAGAAGACTGAGAAAACTTTTTGAGGGAAAGAGAAACCCGTAGAATCCCAAATTCCATTGAGGGGACTTTTGTTACCACAGGGATGGATGGAAAATCAAGAAGGGAAGAAGGATTTGTGAAAATGAGGAATGGCTTACGGTGAGTAGATGACGAGGGAAGATTATAAGGCCCCAGCCTTAAACCTTACTTAATCTTGAGTTATTACAAGATTACACATTGAGGATCTTTTCGGGTTTAGAGTTTTAGAGAATTAGATCATAAAACTTGCATTACATTCCACATATAAACAAAGTGGTTACATAAATATAGTATTTCTTCATTCCCATCAATGGAAACAGATTTAAAATAAAACATGGATTATTTCTTGACACATCCTTGACTCTATCATCTTATCATGTACCTTTCCCTTGACCTGTGAAAAACATTTCAAAAAACTTGGGATGAGCGTAAAAACTCAGTATGGGTTATAAAAACATGGAAAGGAAACATGAGTTCATATATACATAAGAATGAAATCATACTTTACCCATAAAACATAGGCACTTTAACATACCTCATAAAAACATGAATAAATCATATAAATCATAATACGTAAAGGTAACTTGAGGCATTCATAACATTCTTACGTAGGGGGTAACCCTCTTGGTTACGTTTGGAATACCCATCACAGTATATTCCCTAAAATCTCTTCGGAGAAACCTTAACGTTTCACTCCTTCGCGTTACCCAATGCATTGGAGAGCTATAACGGGCTCACCCGCCCTTAGTTTATCACGGAACCACCCGTCTTCATAATAATGCCCAAGAACCATAACATAATCATATCACATAAAACATGCATAAAGGAAACATAACATTTCCACATTTCAATCACGAGATATCAATACAACACATTGATATAATAAAAACATTATGAAAACCATTTTCAATACCAAAGTAAAACATGGTATTTATTTTTCTTTTAAAAAAAAGGTATGGCTTGTAGAGGAAGCCAAAACTCAAATAACGGTTACGACGGCGGAGAAGTCGTTGTCGCCGCATACGTACGACAAAAACATTCCCTTTTGTCGTTTAGTAAACACTTCGTATAAAAAAGATTCCTTTTGAATAAATTTAAAAGTCAAAGGGGTTTATACACCGTATAAAAGAAAGTTGTGTATAAAATAAAATATGCCTCAACGAAAGGAGATTGAGACGAAGTCCCATACAAAGATAATTTTTAAAATAAAATAGATACATTATGTGTATTCACTATAAGTACACATAAATAAAGTACAAATACAAGATACGACATAATAATATAATGACATAATTTGAAAGTAGGAGATTAACCCAAAGAATGGAAATTGGGTTAAGAAGTTCCCATACCTCGTATCTGACTTGACCCGACCGTTCTTTAAACTCCTGAATAATAAACTTTAGTTAATCTCTACTTGATTATGAATCTTTTCCAAGTTCATTATTCCTTTTATACCATGTTATTAACATCATGTAATCATTTAAGTTAATAATGTTCATTTTGTCGGTATTTGGTTCTTAAGTCAAAAATAGACTTCTTACACTTACATGTTGTTAATTTGGTCAAAGGTTCATTATATCCAGAATGATATTCATGATGTAGATATCATATATGTCATATATATCCAGTACACACATTCATTTATAATATTACATCACATTTAGAGGTAAGAAATGAAATGCATCGTTCATGGAGACGGTAAGCCGTACGTACGCATGAACGCTACTTCCATTTCTATTTCATATTTTCTGGAATGGAATCATAATGATATAAAAGTATATTATAATTCCAGTATAACAACATATATAATATCATTAACTTTATCCTTTACACATCCCACATATGGTATTAACGAATCAAATCACTTTTAGGGGGCGGTAGTCCGCACTTCCTAAAATGAAGATATCGTGTTTTACCCATAATGGAAACCATAAAGGTATGCCCAAAATGAAAAAAACAGAAGCTTAAGGAAAACATAAACATATAATATATCATATATAAAAATAGTGACATCATAATGGCCACCTTTGAAGGTGTTAAATGAGTATTGAACAATCATCGTTTCGGGAGGCAGAATTTCGCCATCCACGGAAACCGTATGTTCTTTAACCATTTGATGTAGTTGTGTGAGAGTGTAGCTCAAATATATCTTATAACAACATCCTAGTATATTGAAGATACTGGTGTTGTTACAAAAGAAGTAAATAAAAAGAGTTTAGGGGGTTGGAGAAGCAAAATAAAACAAATGAGCATGAGAGGATGAATTACCTTAAAAAGTGTAACTCCTTTTTATTTGAGCCTAAAGGCTTCCTTTGAAAGGATTCTGCCCAATGGGAATACTCTAGGATTAGGAGAAGGGTGTGGAGAGAGCAAATGGGCAGGGGTTGGCCGAGACAAAGGCTTGAAGAGTGTGTGAAATGAGGTAGAGGTGGGGGCCTTTTATAAGGGGAGAGGAGGGGCACTTTTGGAAAGTAAAGAAACATTACATTATTTGAAACTGTGTTTCGGTTTTAAAAGGTCCCACATTGATGTAATTCGTGGATAAGGTGATAAGGCATCGAAATCCATTCATCCAATTGGTTTTGGACATGTGTAGGTTTTAGATTTTTCATTATCTTTCCATTTTATTTAAATCGCCAAATAATGATGTCATCGCTGCATCATTATTATATCATAAATACTTTAATTTATTTAATGTCTAAAAATTATAAAAAAAATACTATGATATAGGAAATCTCTTTATCTTTCCAATGACTATTTATAATCGAAATTTGGACTTGTATAACCCCACTTAAAAATTGTTTTAGCAAAACATATTATGTTTGTGTCATTTTCACTTTAACACTTAATAAAAAGTAATTTATGTTATTTCCCAACAAAAGTGGATACATGGGGTCCCCAAGTTAGGCCATGGCTTGTCTTGGTCGGCCATGACACAACCAATGAGGTTGGGACATGTGTCTAAGTCATTTTATATTATTAAAGCATTATTTATACATTAAACTACCCTAATTACCACTAATCGCGATTAAGAACTTAATAAGTTACTATTCACCAAAAAATTATTATAATCTCATTGAACCACATTTTACTTCTTAATGACAACCATGTATGTCGGATTTTCAAAATTCAATACACATTAGTGGTAAACTTTCATTTAACTGAAAAATCAGTTTGCTTGATTACCACTTAGTGGTTTCACTATTCATCAAAAATTGAAGTTTTTCAGAAAAATCCCAAAAATTCACCCTAAGATATATTTGATATTCTGAATTCAAAAATGAAGTCCATTTTACAAAATTCAAATCATATAAGTCACATTAATTAATTTAATAATTAATTCCCGCTGCGAGAGCAAATAGCGTGTTTTTACAAAACAATAAGTATCAAAAGATTGACACCAGTTTAAGTCTAATTTCAAATCGAAATTGATTCCAATGACCACCATTGGATAAAATGGTAAAAATAGATTCTAATTTTACTTAAAAACCAATTCAAAACATAATCTAATCATATAAATAAATTAGATCAAAAAGAGGTTTTGAATTAAAATGCAACATTTTACACTATTCATAAAAAAAATGAACTTTATCAGAAAGGTACCAAAAATTACACAAAGTAAAATTTGATGTCCCGATTCTTAATAAGAGTTTTATTTGGTCCAAAAGAATGTATAAGAGTGATCAAAACTATATTCAATGACGGTTCACCATTAAAAGGTGATAAGTGAACCTTTAGTGAAAATTAGAGTATAAAAGCCTAAAATTGAACTCTTTCCGTATTTTAAGCCTTTATCTTTTATTGGGTAAATGTAAAAACATATAAAAACATATCTATTCATATTTTAGTAATTTCTATTCATTCCCGCCAGTACAACGACTACTTGTTAACTAACATTTTAAAAAAAAAATATTATTTTATTACTAGTGTGCTACGTAAGTTTCAAAGAAACTCATCGTTGCGTATCGGGTACGCTATCGAACATAGCAACCCCTTTTAATTAAAATTCATATTTAATTCTCTAATATTAATAAATATGAAAATTATTTATTCTTTAATTACCTGGGATGTTACATCCTTCCCCCCTTTTGGGAATTGCGTCCTCGCAATTTTATTCACTTATCAAAATAAGTGGGGGTATTTATCCCTCATAGCATTTTCAGATTCCCATGTTGCCTCTTCAATCATGTGGTTTTTCCACAAAACCTTTACCTGGTGAATCACCTTATTCCGTAACACTTGCTCCCTGTGGTCAAGAATCTGGACCGGTTGTTCCTCATAAGATAGGTTCTCTTCCAGCTGAACTACCTCTGGACTCAAAACATGAGATGGATCTGGCATATTCTTTCTCAACATCGAAACGTGAAAAACATTGTGTACCTCGAAAGATAGATCCTTCCTCTGGTTATCTGCATAACTCTTCTGCCTACTCTGAGCTATTCTCATGTGTTTCTGAATCAACTGAACTTTTTCTGCCATCTCTTCTACCAATTCTGGTCCCATCAACTTTCTTTCACCCACTTCATCCCAGAAAGCTGGAGTTCGACACCGCTTCCCATATAATGCCTGAAATGGTGCCATCTGTATACTCGAATGGAAACTATTATTATATGAAAACTCAACCAAAGAAAGATGTTGGTCCCAACTTCCCTGATAATCCATAGAACAAGCTCGTAGCATATCCTCCAATGTCTGAATTGTTCGTTCTGACTGCCCATCTGATTGAGGATGAAAAGCTGTACTAAAATTTAATTCAGTACCCAACGACTTCTGAAGGCCTTTCCAAAAGTTAGAGGTAAACCTGGGATCACGATCTGATACAATGGAGAGAGGAACTCCATGTAACCTGACTATCTGCTTAAGATACAAACGGGAAATTTGATCTAGATAGAAAGTATCTCGTATAGAAAGAAAATGAGCAGATTTAGTCAAGCGATCAACAATAACCCAGATTGCATTATTACCTCGAGATGTCTTCGGTAATCCAACAACAAAGTCCATGGATATATTCTCCCATTTCCACTCTGGCACTGGTAAAGGCTGAAGCATCCCTTTTGGTAACTGCCGATCTGCTTTAACCTGTTGACAAGTCAAACACTTCACAGTAAAATCAGCAATATCTCTTTTCATTCCATCCCACCAGTAATACTCCCGCAGATCTCTATACATCTTAGTACTGCCCGGATGAACTGAAAACGGAGAACTATGAGCTTCACATAACAACTCTCTCTTCAACTGTGAATCACAAGGCACACATAACCTCTTCACAAACCTCAAAACACAAACACAAACTTATCCAAGAACTCATGGAAAATTTTATTCATAAGGTCCATGAATACGACAGGTGCATTGGTTAACCCAAAAGGCATAACTACAAATCCATATTGGACATATCTAGTACGGAACACAATCTTCGGAACATCTGCTTCTTTTACTTTCAACTGATGGTACCCCGACCTCAAGTCAATCTTCGAAAAATACTGAGCTCCCTGGAGCTGACACCACTTCATTCGATGGCCCAACATCTGCTGAAGTAGTTGCAAAGGATTTCACCACCCCTTTCTGCTTGTAGTCTAACTGCTTCCCATCACTCAAGCTCCTTGTCGGACACTCGTTTGCATAGTGACCCATCTCATTGCACTTAAAACATTTCACTAACTGTAAATCAAATTTGTTCTTACCTTCACCTTGAATCTTTTCAGTGCAATCACGAGCCTTATGTCCCATCTTACCACATCGGTAGCACTTCCCAGAATTCAGAAGACATTCACCAGCATGCCCTTTTCCACATTTATCACAAGCTGGAAACTTAGTTTTCTTACCATCAGACTTTTTTGAAGAATTCTTACCGTTCTCCTGCCACCTCGGTCTCTTCTTCTGCTGGTTGTTATAGAAAACTTGGTCATCGGCAAACTCCATTTCTACCTTCTCAGCACATCGAACAAGCTTTTCATAACTTTTAAACTCACGAGAAGCTAATGCCCTTCGATACTTTGGCTTTAATCCTGAGTAAAAACGATTGATTTTACTATCAAGGTCTCGGATAAAATTTGGAGCATACCTTGCCAAACGAGTGAACTTTTCTTCATAGGCAGCCACTGAGTCTTCCTCTTGCCTCAATTCCAAGAATTGCTTTTCCATCCTAAGTCGAACAGCCTTAGGAAAATACTTCTCAAGAAACATACCTTTGAATTCATCCCAGTCAAGAGCATCAATCTCATCGGCGTCCCTGATATTTTTAACCATAGACCACCACTGATCTGCTTCACCCTCCAAACAGTAAATAGCAAGACTAACCTTTTGATTGTCTGAACACCCCATGACATCAAAAATCTTCTCCAGTGCTTTAATCCACCCTTCAGCTTGCACAGGGTCAGATGATCCTCTGAATGATGGGGGATGTTGCCTCATGAAATGTTCCACCACTGACATGTTCCTCTGCGGTTGATCTGGCTGATCTCGTGCATGGATACCACCACCACTTATAGCCTGAGTCAACTGTGCCATCACTGCAACAAACTGTTCAGTTCCGATTCCGACCATCTCAGGTTGCTGATTTGGAAGGCTGTCTTCCTCCTGATGTCGTCCCAACATAGCTGCTTTGTTTCCTCTGCGGAAAACCATTCTGAACACCGAAATATCTAAGGCGAAGCAACATGGTAATCTGTAAATGCTATATCATTTAAATCATATTATAATTTAACACTTTTCTAACTCCTAAAGTTGTCTAAACCGACCTTTGATACCAACTATAAGGCCCCAGCCTTAAACCTTACTTAATCTTGAGTTATTACAAGATTACACATTGAGGATCTTTTCGGGTTTAGAGTTTTAGAGAATTAGATCATAAAACTTGCATTACATTCCACATATAAACAAAGTGGTTACATAAATATAGTATTTCTTCATTCCCATCAATGGAAACAGATTTAAAATAAAACATGGATTATTTCTTGACACATCCTTGACTCTATCATCTTATCATGTACCTTTCCCTTGACCTGTGAAAAACATTTCAAAAAACTTGGGATGAGCGTAAAAACTCAGTATGGGTTATAAAAACATGGAAAGGAAACATGAGTTCATATATACATAAGAATGAAATCATACTTTACCCATAAAACATAGGCACTTTAACATACCTCATAAAAACATGAATAAATCATATAAATCATAATACGTAAAGGTAACTTGAGGCATTCATAACATTCTTACGTAGGGGGTAACCCTCTTGGTTACGTTTGGAATACCCATCACAGTATATTCCCTAAAATCTCTTCGGAGAAACCTTAACGTTTCACTCCTTCGCGTTACCCAATGCATTGGAGAGCTATAACGGGCTCACCCGCCCTTAGTTTATCACGGAACCACCCGTCTTCATAATAATGCCCAAGAACCATAACATAATCATATCACATAAAACATGCATAAAGGAAACATAACATTTCCACATTTCAATCACGAGATATCAATACTACACATTGATATAATAAAAACATTATGAAAACCATTTTCAATACCAAAGTAAAACATGGTATTTATTTTTCTTTTAAAAAAAAGGTATGGCTTGTAGAGGAAGCCAAAACTCAAATAACGGTTACGACGGCGGAGAAGTCGTTGTCGCCTCATACGTACGACAAAAACATTCCCTTTTGTCGTTTAGTAAACACTTCGTATAAAAAAGATTCCTTTTGAATAAATTTAAAAGTCAAAGGGGTTTATACACCGTATAAAAGAAAGTTGTGTATAAAATAAAATATGCCTCAACGAAAGGAGATTGAGACGAAGTCCCATACAAAGATAATTTTTAAAATAAAATAGATACATTATGTGTATTCACTATAAGTACACATAAATAAAGTACAAATACAAGATACGACATAATAATATAATGACATAATTTGAAAGTAGGAGATTAACCCAAAGAATGGAAATTGGGTTAAGAAGTTCCCATACCTCGTATCTGACTTGACCCGACCGTTCTTTAAACTCCTGAATAATAAACTTTAGTTAATCTCTACTTGATTATGAATCTTTTCCAAGTTCATTATTCCTTTTATACCATGTTATTAACATCATGTAATCATTTAAGTTAATAATGTTCATTTTGTCGGTATTTGGTTCTTAAGTCAAAAATAGACTTCTTACACTTACATGTTGTTAATTTGGTCAAAGGTTCATTATATCCAGAATGATATTCATGATGTAGATATCATATATGTCATATATATCCAGTACACACATTCATTTATAATATTACATCACATTTAGAGGTAAGAAATGAAATGCATCGTTCATGGAGACGGTAAGCCGTACGTACGCATGAACGCTACTTCCATTTCTATTTCATATTTTCTGGAATGGAATCATAATGATATAAAAGTATATTATAATTCCAGTATAACAACATATATAATATCATTAACTTTATCCTTTACACATCCCACATATGGTATTAACGAATCAAATCACTTTTAGGGGGCGGTAGTCCGCACTTCCTAAAATGAAGATATCGTGTTTTACCCATAATGGAAACCATAAAGGTATGCCCAAAATGAAAAAAACAGAAGCTTAAGGAAAACATAAACATATAATATATCATATATAAAAATAGTGACATCATAATGGCCACCTTTGAAGGTGTTAAATGAGTATTGAACAATCATCGTTTCGGGAGGCAGAATTTCGCCATCCACGGAAACCGTATGTTCTTTAACCATTTGATGTAGTTGTGTGAGAGTGTAGCTCAAATATATCTTATAACAACATCCTAGTATATTGAAGATACTGTTGTTGTTACAAAAGAAGTAAATAAAAAGAGTTTAGGGGGTTGGAGAAGCAAAATAAAACAAATGAGCATGAGAGGATGAATTACCTTAAAAAGTGTAACTCCTTTTTATTTGAGCCTAAAGGCTTCCTTTGAAAGGATTCTGCCCAAGGGGAATCCTCTAGGATTAGGAGAAGGGTGTGGAGAGAGCAAATGGGCAGGGTTTGGCCGAGACAAAGGCTTGAAGAGTGTGTGAAATGAGGTAGAGGTGGGGGCCTTTTATAAGGGGAGAGGAGGGGCACTTTTGGAAAGTAAAGAAACATTACATTATTTGAAACTGTGTTTCGGTTTTAAAAGGTCCCACATTGATGGAATTCGTGGATAAGGTGATAAGGCATCGAAATCCATTCATCCAATTGGTTTTGGACATGTGTAGGTTTTAGATTTTTCATTATCTTTCCATTTTATTTAAATCGCCAAATAATGATGTCATCGCTGCATCATTATTATATCATAAATACTTTAATTTATTTAATGTCTAAAAATTATAAAAAAAATACTATGATATAGGAAATCTCTTTATCTTTCCAATGACTATTTATAATCGAAATTTGGACTTGTATAACCCCACTTAAAAATTGTTTTAGCAAAACATATTATGTTTGTGTCATTTTCACTTTAACACTTAATAAAAAGTAATTTATGTTATTTCCCAACAAAAGTGGATACATGGGGTCCCCAAGTTAGGCCATGGCTTGTCTTGGTCGGCCATGACACAACCAATGAGGTTGGGACATGTGTCTAAGTCATTTTATATTATTAAAGCATTATTTATACATTAAACTACCCTAATTACCACTAATCGCGATTAAGAACTTAATAAGTTACTATTCACCAAAAAATTATTATAATCTCATTGAACCACATTTTACTTCTTAATGACAACCATGTATGTCGGATTTTCAAAATTCAATACACATTAGTGGTAAACTTTCATTTAACTGAAAAATCAGTTTGCTTGATTACCACTTAGTGGTTTCACTATTCATCAAAAATTGAAGTTTTTCAGAAAAATCCCAAAAATTCACCCTAAGCTATATTTGATATTCTGAATTCAAAAATGAAGTCCATTTTACAAAATTCAAATCATATAAGTCACATTAATTAATTTAATAATTAATTCCCGCTGCCAGAGCAAATAGCGTGTTTTTACAAAACAATAAGTATCAAAAGATTGACACCAGTTTAAGTCTAATTTCAAATCGAAATTGATTCCAATGACCACCATTGGATAAAATGGTAAAAATAGATTCTAATTTTACTTAAAAACCAATTCAAAACATAATCTAATCATATAAATAAATTAGATCAAAAAGAGGTTTTGAATTAAAATGCAACATTTTACACTATTCATAAAAAAAATGAACTTTATCAGAAAGGTACCAAAAATTACACAAAGTAAAATTTGATGTCCCGATTCTTAATAAGAGTTTTATTTGGTCCAAAAGAATGTATAAGAGTGATCAAAACTATATTCAATGACGGTTCACCATTAAAAGGTGATAAGTGAACCTTTAGTGAAAATTAGAGTATAAAAGCCTAAAATTGAACTCTTTCCGTATTTTAAGCCTTTATCTTTTATTGGGTAAATGTAAAAACATATAAAAACATATCTATTCATATTTTAGTAATTTCTATTCATTCCCGCCAGTACAACGACTACTTATTAACTAACATTTTAAAAAAAAAATATTATTTTATTACTAGTGTGCTACGTAAGTTTCAAAGAAACTCATCGTTGCGTATCGGGTACGCTATCGAACATAGCAACCCCTTTTAATTAAAATTCATATTTAATTCTCTAATATTAATAAATATGAAAATTATTTATTCTTTAATTACCTGGGATGTTACAAAGATACTCCCCAGTAACAGTTGGGGGGGCTTAGCTTCCAGCATAGTGAGAAGACAACCGCTAGTGCATCGCCATAACTCTTCTTTAGAAAGTCTCATTTATGTATTAAAAAGTGGAAAATATGTATGTGAAAATAACTATGGAAAACATGGTCTTTCATCTTTCTGAACAGTGGTGAACTTTTTTAATAAACATTATGTTAAATTTTTGTTGGAATTGGTTAGAATATAAGAGAACTATTGAATAAAAATAATAGTAAAAATGTTACTAATAAAATTATTCACGCCCCCACTAATTTGTATCACCACTCATTTGATCTGAAAATAACCCCAATTAGGAATAATACATTACTGTTATGTATATCACATTAATAATTTCATCTTATATTGAACACACCCAATTCCACATCAATGAAAACCTGGCAAGCTGGATATTCAATATCTGTTCTAATCAAAACCATTATTTCACTGTTTCAATATGTTCTACCATGTAATAAAAAAATATATATAAAATACCATCATAAATAATAATTCAAACTCATAAAAATATAGATAATAACATATTAGTCCATTACTAATGAAAATTAGTTTTTTAAAATCATATTTCATTTATAATTTAGCTTTAGACAATTTTTGAACCACTTTGTTTTAGATTCCTAGTAAAATAGAATTTTTGAGTTTATATCAATGGGTAGGACTATCTATTTCTATGTAAAAAAAATCTGAATCCATATTTTTTAATGAAAAAAAAATCACAATTATTTTTAACATTCGATGAGACACCCTATTAATATACTCTCATATCAGCTTCCTTAAACATAAAATAACATACATTCATTGACACAAATATATTACCAAACATTACTGTCCCATAATTTCTTAACATAAATGACATATTTCATAACATACATTCCAAATAGATTTTATTTTTGGATAATTACATAAATATGAAATATTATAAATAAAAAAACAGGAATTTAACAACTAATTGATATTTATTCTATAATATAAAAAACTAATTAATCGATAATAATACCTCAACGTATGATGTTTTTTCACACACATGTATTGTATTAGACATATCATTTTTAATAATATTCATCATGACATGGGGAAATAGAAAAATAAGACGGTGTGGGAATAAACCATTATCATGGAAAAACATACAATTGGGGAATTCACGAGATAAATATTATATATTCAATAAGTAAATATCATAATTCAATCATCAATTGAAACTAAAGGAATAATATTACATTTGATAGAATTGAAAATAAATTAATGACTTGGATAACAATAATAGTTTCTTATGTTATGAAATGCACGAGTCTACATAGCTAATTCCATTTCCTAATATAATACATCATTATCATGGATAAAATAATATTTCCTTCAAGGACTTGTGTGTGAGAAATATATTGTTTTATTACACAGAATCCAAATACCAAAACTATAGGCCTCTTGAGACCTACGATAACATCAAATGTGTATAAAATGATATCCACCACCAAACCGTTTTAAGCCCTATGGATTCATCAAATGACATTAGTGTAAGTGTATCATAAAAATATTTACAACGAATCAACCATGATTGGTATATAACATAATTAATACTAATAAATATATCCAATTTTTTTAAACTAGATATCATTGTCATTACTCATAGGTGTAAACAATATATTTGATAAAAGATTTCATAGACCCCTTTCTGGAGTATTCAATAATCATCTGTATAAAAATAAATATTGTAAATATTATAATTATGAAACATAGAGATTTAATCTTGGAATAAATTCAAGCACCCCAAAATCAAAATGAATAGAAAACATGGTATTCAAAAATAAAAGTATTATGGGGAATGTTATTTTAATTCATGGTGGACGGTTAGGCATGGAAAATGTAGTGATATTTCATATTTTTTTATAGAAAAGAATATTACATAATTAATCATGTCTAATATAGTGTATGGATTAAAAATTATATATCCCCATTATAATAGAGAATACGACTTTGGATTTTGGCATTGATAAGAAGCATCCTTGAAAATGAATTATTTTAAGTCTATACCAAATTATTGTTTCCAGAAACAAAATATTTAATTCCATAAGTTAAAAACATAAATTTTAAAAAATATTAATTAATTATAAAATAAATCATTCTAAATAAATAACATGTATATAAATCCTATTGATTATTAAAAGGAATATAAAACTGAAAATATGATATATTTTATAGAAAAAAATATTGATGTTAAACATAAAAATTTCAGACACATTGAAAAGTGTGTTTTGAAAAAAAAAATAAGGTATTATATTATGGAAACAATTTATTTTAAACATAATATAAAATAATAGAACATGGAAAATCACATCTATGTTCACATAGTAAATATGGTTCTGAGGATAACAGAAATTATAATGAATGAAAACTTTTTAGTAATTTCAAATTACCTTTTTAAAAACCCAGATAGTAGTAAGACTGATAAAATATTCATTTTAATAAAATATCATTTTACAAAATATGAATATAAGATATTTTATTATAAAATATTATTTTAATATTACCCAATAATCCTTATACATTAAACAATCATTGATAGGTTGTACAAATATTATATAAAAGTTTACCAACATAATGATCATAATACAGTGAAAAAAAGTTTCATTTCCAATAATCCATACACCATGGGTAATACATAAAGAAATATCCATTTGAAGAATGTAATATTATTTCACATAATATATATTGAAATAAAACAATTTCAGAATAATAAATCAATATAATTTAAATAAATCATATGAATAAAATCATGGTGCATAAAATGTATTATATCTCAATGAATCAGAACTCTAACAATAAAACCACTTATATTTTATCCATGACTCACAGAAACACTGTATAATTTCTTCTATAAAAATAATATCATTATTAATAACATATATTAGATACATATTATTACTTTTTAAAAAATTTATACTCATCACTTATAATTATTATCTTTATGAGTTATAGTTAGTTATCATCTATTGTTAATATTGGGTGAAAGTAATAATGATTATTTCAAGAAACATTAGTAAAAAAAGTTTCTGAAATTAATTTTTTTTCTTTATATTTAAACATTAAAATACAATTAAATAAACTATAATAGATTACCCAAGATATTTATACAGGTAAAATTTCAATCCCTTATAGATTCGATGATAATCTGTGAATATGAAATCATCGTTGATCATGTGTATGTGATTCATAATGACAAATGTTTTCTTCATTACCATGATAATAATAATATTAACAATATATAAAAATATAATTATTGAAATAATTATATTATATCATACCATTAATTAACATCCCATAGTCATTAATGATTTAAATTCACAGAATTGATTTAGATGTTAGTGAAAATGACCCAAACCTAAATGAAGGATTATTAATGGATGATTATGTGGATGTTTAGTTTTAAAATCATTATATCAAAATCATGAGACTATTATTATTTTTTTATTAGTTTGATGTATAAAAATATTAGGGGTTTTGAAGATTAATTATTTAAAGTGAATTATATAATATGAATTAGAATATTTTTCCGTTAGTACTCTTATTTTAAAAAATAGTATTAATGGTTATAATTTATTAATCATATTATTGATATGGTCTCTAATTTATAATTATATAACCTTCATTATGTCAAGAGAATTATTTTTATCAGTTTAACTATCTCTTAAGACCAACCATGAATGGTAGATTTTAAATGAAGGATTGAAATCAATCATATCATGGAGGAGATAGTCCACAAATATAAATGGTTGATGATTTCATATTATATAATATATGAGAAATGTATTAAATTATTTTACAATTTACAAATAGAAAATATTTTTTTAAATATAATAATTGTCCAATAAATTAAATGTTATTACATGTATTGTTTTTTTGTTGATGAAAAATATATTGGAATCTTTATGGAAGTTGTATTTCACAAACATAATTTTTTTTTATTTTTCATAATATAAAAGTGGAAATGTGATTAAACATTAATAAATTAAAATAATAAACTAATTATATCACTAATATTAATTTTGGAATATCTCAATGTGGTAACATGAATTATAAATGTGACATGGAAAGAGGAGAAATAAATTAAAAAGGTTTATCACATTGAGAAGTTAGAGAAAGCCATGGAGGATCCCATGGGAATGGAGGTATTAGGCTAAAAACATCACATGATAATCTATTATAAGAATGATAGGATTATAGGGGATGGAAAAATCGAATATTTATTAGGAAACTCATTTTTTTAGTTATACCAATGGGGTGGCATGAGTAGTGTTTTATATGGGACAATTGATGTCATTTTTTAAATACTGATACTTTTTAAATAGTTGCAATTAAATATCTAGTATAGAGGTTATTAATTGATAAAAAAGAATTATGTAAGATTTTTTGTAGATAGATTTGATAGAGACACATAATAATGAATTTTTTTAACATGTTTTACCCTTTTTCACTATGATTAACACTTTAACCATAATTTATAATTACCAGGGTATCTAGTTTTGACCCTTGTAATTTATCCATTATGAAAACAAATTCCATATGAAAATAATTTGACATGTTGATTCAAAAATTTGAATCAATTTTATATTATTCAATTTCTCATAGTGATAAAAAAATATTTGTCAATATATTTAATGTATTATAAAATTTGGGAGAAAAATCTATATTAAATTCAAAAGTATAAAATATATATTTTCAAAGAAAATATAGTATTATATAATGTATAATGTTACTTATAATATATATATTTTCATAGAAAATGATTGAAATATATATATAACAATATTTTCTTAAAATCAGTGTATTTTTTAAAACATTGTATGGTACTATTCACATTAAAAGCAATATTTTCATGAAAATATATATAATTCATATTTTAATAATATTGAAAGGTATATCAAAAAAATTAATATTGTTTCTCGAATAATATTGAAAAATTTATTAATTTATTATATAAATAAAATATATGAAATATAATAATAAGCTCTTTTGATATGAAAATTATTTTTTAAGAACATTTTTCATTATCATTCAAATATCCAACAATTTTAAAATTAAATTAGTTGTAATAAAGTATTCATATAAATTGTATTTTAAAATATTCAATATCATTTTTATGAAATAAAAATTCATATACCATTGATATAAAATATTTAGAAAAATACATTTCTAAAAATAAAATTATTATATTTGTAGTTTTTGCTATATCAATTGTATTTCATTACTAATAAATTTTTTAATTATATTTATTTCTCTAAATATTTTTTAAATATCAAAATACTATTTATTCACAAAAGAATAATTTCAAGGATTTAATAGTTGTATTTAATATATATATTTTTAGTTAAATATTATGTGGATTCATTTATGTTTGATATTTAGTGTGGGGAAAACTATTAAATAAATTGAAAATTTTAAAGGTAATCCAATTTCAAAATCATATGCTGTTAAATTATCACCCATTAAATAAATTACATGTTTCTAATTTCAATTTTCTCTTAATAATAATATTATTGCAGGGTATTTAAATAATATATATATGTGAAGTAATTTTTTTAAATATGTGTCTACCATAATATCTAATATAGATATACGAAGAAAATTATTTTTACCTATTTTGTTAACTGAGAATTTCAATATTCATATATAATGATTGTCAATATTTAAAACGTTTACACACATAAACCATATTACAATTCATTTAAGACATTTGAGATCATGCATCAAGATACATTTTGTTACATGAATGATTTGAAATTATCTTTTATTAATGAGCCTCATTACTAATAATTTCTCAAGGGATATTCTTTATCATCATGGGTACATTCAATATTTCAACTATGTTCACTTAATCATATTTCATGTTAGTTGGATTAAAATGATCTATAAATATCTCTGCCAATATCCCATTTATATTGGTTGATTATTAAGATAGCCAATGTATTTCCATCACACCAATTGTTAACCTGTTACCTTTAATATCTATCCATTACAAAAACTAAAATAGAATATCCTAAGATACAAAAATTGACATCACAATAGAATTTTGATAATTTATATTAAATATATATTTTTGTATCACACTAACATGTAATATTAAAATTCTCTTATTCTTACCCATATCAATCATAGTTATATATATATCATATATAGCATAAAATGTTGTTTTCTAGGTTCATCCTAAGACACACCATGTTTGAGTTTTCTCATACACAATAAAAAAAAAGTAAATCTATAACCCTTGTGGTTTATAACTAGAATATTATATACGAATGATTATCCCATTGGGTGTCTGGACATGTGTACAGTTAGTCAAATATATCAATCATAAGGACGCAATTGGGTTATTACCCAATCCACCATATTCATGGTTATTAACCCAAGGTACATCTAAATGAGATCTACATCCACATGATGTACCTAAAAGGGATATCAATTCTAGGAGAACCACACAATTTTTTCAACACAAATATTTTTTCATATTATCACATACCAATACTAATTTTTTTAAATTTATCTCTAGGGGATTCACTAAATATATCTTATCCTAATTCCAAACATAAATTTTTATCATTACATTCTTATTAAATCAAATACTATGTCAATGTTTCATTTATATACATGATAATATGATCAAATATAACTTATCATCACAATAACCTTTCTTCAAAACGCAACAAAATCAGTTAATTTTTTTAGACGGCAATCTGATAAAAAAATAATATCCCAAACCAACAATCAAAAATCCAAGGCATAAAACAGATTCTTCAAAAACAATCATTTCAATTAAATATATATTATAGGACATAAATGTCAAATAATTACATGAAATAATGAATATATTATTTTATATACTATCTTATGAACTTTTATGTTTAATTATTTAGTGAATTAAGACAAAACAATTGACTAATAAACCACATGTCTTTCTCAAGTAACAGAAACTTTTTCCTAATATTAAAAAAACAAATTATTCCATCATAAGTACTCTTAATATCTCAAAATTTTGTATAGATATCTATTCATTCAAAAATATCATGTTTAATGTGATTATTCATGAACATGTGTAACATAAACCAAAAAAGGTGTTTCCTCAAATGCACTAAAAGGGAATCATTTGAGGAAATATGGTCATAAACATGGAATATATATTACACTAGGAATAAGTAATCATTATAATTTCAGAATAAAGTGATTTGGTATTATAATATTCAGAATATCATAATTAAATTAAATATATCACGTGTATAACAATTATTGGTTTATTTGATTTGAAATTAATAATTTAATATAAATAATTATAAACTCTAATCCATGAAATCCTGATCTTTTATATCAATATATTAAAATTAGGGCCTTGTATTGTTGAAATATATTTTTTTATATAGTCAAATAAAAAAGATTCTTATAATTTATATGAATTCATTGATGGAAAATATTATTCGAGACCCTATTTTTTTCTTATTTTTGTCAATTGAATTTTACATATGTGACAACAAGTAAAAAACTACCTCATCAACTTTTAAAATATTTATCCATGTTAGGATGAAAATATATATATTTATAATAATTTTTCCCATTTCAATAAAAGAGATAACATAATAATAATCAATATAGATTATAGTGGTTGAGAATTAAACAATATATAGTAAACATACTAGAGTAATTAATATAAATCTATATTGGATAAAAATTATATCGAATTTAAATATTTCCCCTATTAGTCGATGTAAATCATGTAGGTGAACACACATAAATTATATGATCAAAAAAATAGAATTTAAAAAGAATAGGGATTAGATGAAAAGTTATTCTAATTCATAATGTCATGTTATGAAAGAAAAATTAAGTGACAGATCATATATTTGATCGAAAATAACAGAACATGTTACATCCATAGATAGAAGGTGAACTATTCAAAATTATCAATAACCTAATATAATTATGGAAATTCAAAAAGAAGATTACATTGATGAAAAATTTCCTTTCAAATTTATGTTTCAAATTTTATAAAATAATAATGGATCCATAATTTAATATGTCCGTTACCATGAGTTCAGTGAAAAAAATTATAATTAGATATATTTATTAGAGAATAAATCATGTAACATAAATAAAATAACTGATTATTCATTTGAATATAAAGAAGAAAAAAATTGTTAATATAATATGGAATTATAAAATTATAATGAAATGATATAAAAAAATTAAATTTTAAATTCAAAAGTAACATTTGAAAAGGATAACTAAAATATTTCAAAAGACATAATTTTAAAAATAATATAAAATAATGGATCGTTTAAAATGATTATAATATTTATTTTGGAAATGAGGATCCAATGATATGAAATTCTATTATCAAAGGATCATTCTTACATACATGAATAACCTTTTTAAGAAAAAGAAATTGAAAAATGAGTAAAAATAACAAATAAAAATTTTAAAAGAACACTATGCTCGATAGTGTATTGAAAGTTCAAGATTATGTTTAAAGAAACAGTAGTATAATATAAAAAATATTTAATTTTAACATGAACAATGTAACTATTCCATTAAATTAGAGGCATTTAATTTTATAAACATTATTAATAAAAATATAAAAAGTACCTACAAAATATAAATGTATTGAAAATTTCTTAATAAATAAGAACTCCACATTAATAAATATATTTTATTATGAAAAATAAATTATTTTCTTAAAATTTGATTTCAATAGATATTATGAGAAAATATTAAAATAAATTAATATTACATTTAAAAATATTACTTTAAAACCAAATATTCATTTTTAAAATCATTATTTTGATATTAAATTAGAGTTAAATTTTGGGATTCATTGCATCATATTTATTTCCTTGTGAATATTGTATAATATGAATTTTAGCATTAGTCGAATTCTTTATAATAAATTAAAAAATTAAAATTTTGATTATTACATTAATTAAATAACAATGAAACATTTTAATGATTTTTTTTCTATATAAAACAATTAATTGAATTAAAATATCATGTATACAAAATTTTAGTATAGTTATTTTTTTAGGCTTGATACTCATTTTTTTCCAAATTATTTTCACGTGCATAATGTTCTTCCATTTTAATTATTTAAAATAAAACATAGAAAAAATTGATTTCAATAAAATATATAGATTATATATCTATCATTGTGAATTTCAAATTCATATAAATATGATTTTTTATAATATTAATATAAGAGATAATTTTCTTTGAAAAAATGTACATTCTTGACAACTAATTTTTGTCAAGCATGTGGATATTATTATCAAAAAAATTATTCCACTTTTTGAAATATTATTTTTTGAAAATTAAAATATTTTTTGAGTTACATAAATTTATATGATATCGTAATTAAACTTTTATTTTTTTATAACGAATCAAAAAAGAAGAAATATAGTAGTTTTATATTTTGAAAAAAATTATAATGGTAAATGTGTGTAGTATTAGAGGTAATAATGTCAAATATTGAAAATATGTAACATATTAGTGATAACTGTGTGTAATGAAATTATCTCTGCATAACTCCTTTGTTTTTCATTTTTTGAGGTGCTTGGATGGTGGGTGACCTCACATTATTGAATATATTTTGTAGTTATAAAAAAGAACTCCTACCAAATCATAAAAATTTACCACTCCACTAAAATATTCACAATACTCATGGAATATTTCTTGAAACCCCCCCTAATGAAATATCTACACTATATTCATAAAAAATATCGGTTCATTTTGTCTTCCCAAAATACTAACCATAATATCCTAAATGAGATATCCAAAGGATGATCTTCTATGAATCAATTATCATATTCAATGAGATCATTGTTTTTATATGTTATTTTTACACCTTTATTCAGGTCATAAATATTCCACTATTTGAATAGTAGTATCTCATTTATAAATAATTTTTTTTAGTTTTATGCAATAATATTAATCCATCTCCTCTTATATAAAAAGGTAATCAAAACGTTCTATCACATGTATGATGGTTATGTCCCTTAAGGCCCGCAATACGAATGGTTTTAACATTCAAGTCGAGGCTAAATAATTGTTGCCTGGAATCGTACTGAGTATCCATATGAACATTAAGTTATCCAACATGAATATTGATTTAATGATCATTCACCACTCCTTTCAGAGTAATGATCGATCCCCATGATCGATAACTTACATCACAAGAAAATTAAGAGCTCTCCTTAGTAATTATTTTAAGGTTACTCATACCTAGAATGAATGTAATAAAGTTACAGATCATTTATTTTCTCAATCTGATATAATACTTAAAGTCACCAACTCTCTCAACATTTATTTCATTAAACATGAGGTTCTATCATTTATACGAGGTGACGCTCTTGACCTTCAATATTTTAGTCCTCCTAATGAATTATTTTTTCCTTCCTTATTTTCTCTTTCATTTCAATCAATAAAAATGGAATAGTTGATGATGATCTCAAAGCACTGAATTTTAGGATGAAGGTATTAATGATTTTAAAATATATTAATTAATTGTATATATTTAGGTAAATTTAATATATCATACACCATATTACCATACGATATATTAGTCAAATGATAACATATTTACAATGTATGGAAGACAACCAACTCAAAAATCGACATTAATTTTTTTCATTACTAAATAATATAGATTGTAGAAGAATGTTTATTTAAGGAAATTATAATTTATTACATATACAATAAACAGTGTGGTAAGATAAATTAATTATTTATATCATTCCATCATGATCATTGAAAATTGGAAATGTTACTCATTCGAAGGTACAACTAACCGTCCCCGTGATTTTATCATATTTCAAGTATCAAAACCATATTTCATTATTTTAAATTTTAATTTATGTATAAAATTAAAATAATTTCAATACTATTTTTATGAAAATTAAGTATCAAAGTCACTATTGACCATGTTCAACACACAAATACCATTTTCAAATTAAGAACCATATATCCTTAAATCATGCTATAGAGACGGAATTATTTAATTAATTAAATTCTAGATAAAATTAAACAAATTAAATTATTTAATTATAATTTCTTAAACCAAATTTTTTTAAAAATATACATTTATATTTGTTTATTATAAATTTGAGAAAACACATAAATGACAACGTTTGGACTCGGGGTAAAAAAATTTCTCAAAACATTTTTATTTGACACACATGTTCTCTTATGACCTTAATTAATTTTATATATGACTATGATTCCCCATTAATTATTATATCAGGAGTACATCATGATTATGGATATCTTATGTGACAAATAATTTAATTATTTAATTAGAGTTATTATTCAAATAATACCAAAGTAGTAGGGGTTTATGTTTCAAAATCATTTCACTAAATATTTTTTAGCTTAAATATCCATTATGAGAAATTCTATTATCATTTTATAATGGAACCATATTATTTTATTTTCCATTGGTAATTCCTTAAATAATCATATAGTAGTTAGATTTTATTTATTTATTTATTTTATGAAAATCAAAATTCATTTTTCCCTTCTTAGAGAAATCCTTTTTCTACTATATATGTTTTATAAAAATATTTATCTTAATATTTCTAAATACATATTAATTATTTTTTATTAAATTTATTTTAATGCTTGAATTTATATATAATTTTATCAATTAAATACACATTTAATTTTCATCACAATTTACTTATTAACCATTTTACAATAGTCATAATGATTTTTATACTTATACGACATTTAAAGAATTACACATTGTCAAGACTATTCCTTTCTATGAAGTATAATATAATAGTTTCCATCGTTACAAAAAAAACATATTTATTTGGATATTTTTAAAATTTAAATATGTTTTATGAATGTAAAAAATAGTGTTTGGCTCAAAAAACGTAGCATTTAATCAGTAATGAAATTTTAATTAATTAAAACAAACATTGATGTTATTGATTAGTTATAAACAATGTTTATATGTCCCTCAAATATATATATTGATCACTTTGTTTAACATGATGGAATAATTCACTTCTATTGATATCCTCTAAGATTAAATTACTAGGAAATTTTGTTTTATTTTGATATGAAAAAATGTTTTAAGATCCCATATTTTTCTAGGTATGTTCCCAAAATATTTTCATTTAAGACATCATGGTTGTATCTTGTTCATAGATGGATAGCCATTGTTGGGGAAAAGGACATAATGTTTATGGATGTTTTCTTTTTTGAAATCATCGAGTTCAGTTATAATTTCGACTAAGTGCTAAAACGGATTCCTGTTAAGTATAGATTCATTAAAGGAGGTCTAGAAATTTAAAGGGAAATTGGACAAAAGATCAATTGTACTATAACTACATGTCATGTAATGGGATTACATATTCTGAGATGTTTCATGGGATTTAATTAATCAAATATGAGGCTACAAGTCATTGGAGAATACCATCAAATAGAATTATATTATGTGTAAATGATTCACACAACCACTAATATTTTTATCATGTGTTTTAAACATGCTTTCTAGATTAAATTATTTTCATTTATCTATATCCCCCCTCCTCTGACAAAAGTAGATTATCAAAGTGATTTTGGTGTACCAACCATCAGTTCGGATTTTTCACTTATTTCTTCAATCTCTAGAATTTTATTTTGTTCATGTTTCATCATTCTTATCTTTGGTTCTCATCCTATTTTGGTGAAATCCTTTATCCAATTTGGTTTTTGTTTTTTATCCTCATAAAAATTTGACCTAGTAAACCCTTCTCAATAATCCGCACCCTCTTCCTCATGGGAGTAAGTCATAGGAAACATGGTTCGATCTTCGCTATAAGTTAGGGTCCTAAACATAAACCATATGGTTTGAAAAATCTATGTTTAAACAATATCGAGATTGTTCCATTATTGTGTGCGGCTAAATTGATTTAATTATTGAACGAAATTACCAATTGAATTCTTCGGTTTCTAATGAAATTATAATTGGATAATGACTTAATGTATGTTTAGCATGACATTATACTTAGGGTGATTTCATGTAATATAGTCCAATTTTTTGGCATTATTCTTATTTATATAATGGCTAATCAATTTTGAAATAAATTGAAATGGGATTTTAACGAATCATTGTAATTCAAATTTTAACCATTGAGATATATGATGTGATATTTTGATATCCATTCAGTAATATTGGAAAAGTGTTCAATTATGAGATGCATCTATAATAGGCTAGTCTAAGGAATATTCACATGTATATATTGTAATGCATAGAGGTAAAAGGCTTGGCTCAGTCCCCGTATTGTAATTCTTATAGGGATTTTTCCTAGAATGTTGAAATTCATATAGGAGTTCGACCTGGAAATGCTTTAATTATTATTGTATTTTGTCTTGATTTTTATGTGGCTACTATTCTGTAAGTGTATTGTTGGGGTTCACATGCCTATAATACATTATCAGAGTTTCTCTCTTATGTTGTAGAAGAATGTTATTTACAATTTTTATTTGTATATGGACAGCATGGTTGTAATATATGTTAAGATATATTCCTAATTTCAAGAGAATTAGGTTGTTTTAGTATTTTATTAATTTTATTATTAATTTAATACCCAATTTTATCTCTTAATTTTATACATTTATTATCAAATTGGTTTTGTTTATACATGGTGCTGTCGGCCAACTAAATCATGCAGACTCCATATTTGTGCCACCATTTGGCACCTGAGTAGATTTTGTGGATGCATGTTTTTTCAAGGAAATGTTTCCTTAGAGTTGATGATTTTTTGATGTTCTATAATAGATTGGATATAGGACATCCCTAGGGCACAGGGTGAGGGAAATTGAGTATTATATTTGCTTTTGATAGTGTTCTTAATGTAATTTTTTCATTTCATTTTTTAAAATTATATCACAACATTAAAGCATTATATTATTATTATGGGATTCTTCTGCCGGATATTATTGATGTCTTCCTCAATTTTATTTATGTTGATTATTATTTCTATTCTATTATGATTTTTTCTACCACTATGAAACATCATAAAAGGGGGTATTGTCTCCTAACTATTAATTCCACACCCCTAGTGCAAGTCGAAATCATTTAGAATACTAGGAGGTATTAATGAGGTCTGATAACAATCCCCTTCCAACCGCATGAGAGAGTGCTACATTGGGGAATAATAAAAAGTGGCATCAAAGGATAAAGTTCAACTTTTATGATAATTTACTATTTGGGAATGTTTGAAAAGAGAATATGATCTTTCAAAATTTGGTAATGAAATTGTTCAGGGGAGTATCTATCCCATGTATTAGTGAAAATCCATGTTCATAGTGTTGGGATTGTTTTATGTGATGTGTTATATTAATCAATTGGTGATATTTAAACATTGGTGATTCACATGTTGTGTGTGGATATTATTCTAATAATGTTATTAATTATTGGTTATGAAATCATGGCCATATATGGAATGTGATAAGAATACATGCATTTTAAATTAACATATGGATGTCTTGACATGCACAGTTCATGATAGGGATTCATCGATTTTTTCATGTAATATATTTATTCATGTTGAACTGTGGTAAGATATATTTTTTCACTAGATAATAAAATTATTGTATATTTCATGCTAAAATACATTTTAGTAATTGTCTAGAGAGACCTATATTAAGTGGGTAATTTTTACAGTCACATGTTAGGTTTACCTTATTTCAAGATAATTTTCTATGGTGTGTGTCATTTTTATAGAGAAAATGAATCATTTTCATCAATGACTTGAGCATAAAAAGTGAGTAATTTTTAACTCTACTAACATAGTTGAACTAGATGTTTTTATAGTTAATGTGGAGTATATGGATGTTCATCTTCACAACATCTTATGGATTGTCATGGGATCCATGGAACGGGATACAAATTTCATCATTTATTAGATGTCGTAGCTGAAATTGGAGTTTCAGATTCTGCACCCACCATTTTTTACAATGGAAGTGGGACCCTAGATTTGAGGGGGAATCTTAATATGTATATAATTGGTGGGACTACCAAAAATTGGTGGAATATTATGGAAGAAGTCAGGAAGTACACTGAGATATATTAGAAAGACATTGAAATAATGTTCTTGAGCCATTTCTATCCGGAAAACATAGGGATAAAAAAAATCTATGTTTCACGTATCTAATGTATGATGGTTTTTCATTATTGGACTATAATTGACGGTTTACAGTCCTACAACATTTTGTAACATTTTGAAAGGTGACGAGACCTCTAAGGATAGAATTCTCCATGACGGTATTTGTTATGCAATCTAGTAACGTATTAATGTATTATGTGTATGATATTTTTAGGATATAATGTATTAGGATCTCGTAACATAAGGTAATATATTTGGGGCTTTGAAATGTCGATAGGTTATTTCAGAATGTTGAACATGAAATTTGTATTTGACTTTTAAGAAGTTTCTTTATGATAGTTTATTGTAAGGATGTAATGGGAAGAGGAGACAAAAATGTATACTACTATATCAAGATTGTGTTCTATTCTAGTGCTATCAGTGTGAAATTTTCTATCACCATAACCCATAATGTTATTACCCCATTGTCAAGGGTCACTTATGAAGAAGAATGTCCATCTATATATGTTCCTTTCATACCTTCCACAGTAGGCATGTGGTAAAGGATTATGAAAATCTCTAGAATTAGGAAGTGGCATAGCTACAGCTTGTCACACTGGTAAATAGAGTTACACGTGTCATTTTGGTTGAGTCAATGGTTAAGGTACCCCAATTCAAGATAAAAATTACCATGAAAGGGAATACATTCAGGGCAGTTAGACTGGAACCTTTGGTAGAGAGAAAACATAGCTACAGGTTATATAGAATACTCCGGATAATGATGATGGATGACCATCTACCACAAAAGGTAAAATTCATGTGTCTTCTACCATATTATGTTTTTTATATAGGAGAATAACATGATTTTTTATTTCATCCTTTTACAACTAGTTTTGTCTATGATGTGTAAAGATTAAATGGTGTCTTAACCATTTTCACACCAATGGGAGTGCGATCATAAAATATTAGAAATTTCAAACTTTTTCCTCTTGAGATTGGTTATTACTATTTTTATTTGGATCCATTCATGATTGAAATAACGAGATTTTACTAATTCATCATATGGATTGGTTAGTTTTATACCAAGATTATCTCTACTATTATATGAGGATATTCTTCTTCTAACCTCTTGAAGGAAGTTTTAATTCTCCCATAAGTGGGTGGGATCATATGCCTCGTGTTGAGGAACCAGTTCATATTAGAATAGATTATCTCTTTACTCAATTAGGGGGTCTTGATATAGACAATGGTGGAATGTGGAAAGTTTATTTTCATTAAGTGGTATACTATTTTTTGGATGTTTTCTCTTATGATTTCTATATCTTATCTCATGAGTGATAGGTCGAGTTCACGATCAATTTGGTGTCGAGAGAAATGCTAGATCATATCCCACCATATAAAATGTCCCTAGAAGAAAATCTAGAGTTGAATATTCAATTGGAATTTCTAAAATCTAAATACTTCATCTGATAGAGTACATCTCCTTGGGGATATAACGATCCCTTTTCCAGTAAGGGTAATTGTTTCGGGTCGATGTCAAAACGCCCAACGGTTCCGTATCCGATGATGCGTGTACATGCTTTCCAAAGGCAGGTGTTTGCCAGATGGTCTGAACAGCGACGCTTAATAACTCACATTGGTTGATAGGATGGAAAGTCGAGCTCATCACAGCCTTTTAGGGGGAATTATTGCATGTTCTGGGACTCTCTTATTGATTTAAGACGTATTCATATGTTCGCGAATCATTGGTTTATACCCAATCATAGTATCCATGGATTTCTCTTGGATGGAAATGGTCAGCTGAACGCAGGGGTTCAGAATCATTTATGCCCAAGGTTTACTATCCCTCGATGGATTAATGACCCAGAGGAGTCAGAACTCATTGAGGCAGCACTAGGAGTGTCGCGGTGAACCGATTTGAAGATAGTCAGATTGACTAGTTGATGGGATTGAACCTCATGGAGTCTTCTTATATACCCTAACTAGGGGATAGGGATCAATGTCCACTTAGTTTGAAAGGGGAACATCAGATAACATACATGAAGGTGGACTTGGGGGGTCCATTGGTGATCCAGCTTGAACCTCATTGAGGCTTCCTACGTATCCCTGTAGTAGGGAATCAAAGTCATCGTTGTTCGCATTGGATTGTGACTTATGCTATGAGGCATCCTAGAATGATGGATTTGGGCTTACACTCTTAGGAGGCCTAGCGCGATGGATTGGGGCTTACACTCTGAGGAGGCCCATAAGAGGATACCATGGTCGATTTATAATCTAAGCCCACGTGAGTCATGCTCGGTGTGAGAAACAAGAGGTGGCACAGACCAGAGGATCACGTCATGTAAGGTGCATCCGTGAGAGTGGAGTGTGGCTTACGCATGAGGGAGGACCATAAAGTCAGGGATTACTCCAGGATGGATTCCCATGGAGACAAATCGCAGCGAGAGAGGGATAGGGGTGCTCTTCTTCCCGTCACCTCCCTTGTTCCCTGGGGCAGTACTCGGGGATGTACCTAGTTGCATGGGGACGATTGCCTTCAGATGGGTATGCTACCCCCTCTATGGGGTGGAGAGAAGTGCCCAAACTCCAATGCATGCAGTCCCCCATCCTTGAGAGTAGAGGCAGAAAGGGGGCTCTCGGGCTTAGACCCCACATTACAGTAGGAATGTGAACCCATGAATTCTTTGGAAAACCACACAATGGTAGGGGAAACCCATTTTCCCCTGTTTACCGTGGGTATGTGAACTCAAACCGGCGCACTGATGCACGTGATGGTTACACCACACGGATCTGGTGGCTCTGGTGGAGGCCTCGGCTCGGAGCTGATAAGTAGGCCAATGAGGAGGTTGTGAAGGATCAGACCGGATTGAAACTGGAAGGATTTTTTCTGGCACAGGGAATGGGAACTCTGATGGTTTTGTCAGGACACACAGGGGTATGGGTGGTGGAGCCCTTCGAGTAGGGAAGTGCTTAGTGGCTGGAGAGGCTATCTGTGAACCAGGGTGGTCCGCAGACTGATGGTAATCCCGCAAACCAAGGTGTTTCGCGGCTCCGGGTTCGATCCGCGAACTAGGGTGGTCCTCGGAGGGTTCAATGTAGGCCGCAGTGGCCAAGCGTAGTGCCGGCCGGAGGCTCCTCAGTCAGGGCATCGCCCGCGTAGGAGGGTTCTATGTGGAGAGACTGATCGGAAAAGAGGCATAAACTCCCTGGTCTGCGCGGAGTACATCCACAGAGGGACCCTAGTTCGTGGTTTTCTCTTATTTGTTATATTATGTTTGCGGTTCACCAAGGTATTTTGAGTTTTTTTGGTTCCATATTAGTTCATTCCCAGGTTCATACCTGCCCTGGTTCACGAACTGGAACTTCCAAAATCCTAAGCCTTCCTTTGAAATCCTTCCACCTGAATCTGACTGATCTCATATCCGTTATCTGTATTTCATTATTATTTAATCTCCTTTTATAAAGTGGGGAAAAGGACATATCTATGGTCATGCAACACCATTTGTGGAGGCCCATTACCAAAATCCAGGTTCACAGATGACTTGATCAATCTGTAATTCGCGGGGTATTAAACACTACTCCGCGAACCAAACTTGGGGAGTGCTTCACGGCCGCAAAGGGTTCCGCATCCATTTCGAGAACTACAGTGGAGGAGGTTCGGGCCGGCTGACGCAGCTCACAGCTAGGGTGGTTCGGAATGGTGAACCGGTTTGGCATCTCCCACCTTGCGACCAGAGAGGATCTCCACCTCCATCTCGTGGACGACGGAGGTCCGTGGAGGAGGGACACTTCGAGGAACCCGTCGTACATCGTTAACATTAGCCCGGTCCGCAGACCGGTTCCTCCTTTTCCATCCTTGAGTATTATCCACATTTTCCTAATCTTTATGAGGGGAAATTTGGTGGAATATCCCTTGAGATAAAGGGGATCATCATTCTTCTTTGATGCTTTTTTTCAGGACCCCACAAATGACCACCATATGAATGGGGTATGGTCGGAATGAAGAGGAGGCTATTCCAATGCAGAGTGGTCCTGAAACTCGGGTAGTTCACAGGAGAGAGGTGGGCCCGGTAGGGGACCATGCCTATAAACATGGGGGGCTCTTCATTTGTCCTTTACTGGATTATTCGCGAAACCGGAGCTTTTTTTGCACACACATGCTTGTTCATTCGTGAAACGCTTCGTCTGCGAACCGGCTGCTACTTCCGTGAACCATTTCTCATTCGCTCTATTCTTCATCCATGGATCAACGTCCCAGCCGTGAACAACCACATTTAATTAATTTAAAAGTAAGTCACGAGGGGCCGTGTAGGAACTCGCTTCGCGATTTTGGTGCTCCACAGTTTTGATGCTCCGCGGACTAAAATCTTCTGAACAGTAAAAGTTTCTAAGTCTTTCGAACTTAACCATTTAAATTCGGGACTGAAATTCCGCAGAACAACCTATTCCACGGTTTCCTGGGAAACGCTCTACGGGCCAAGTTTTCGCGGACTATTTTCATGAAGGGTTAGTTCTCGGGATGATGTCATCGTGAACCATCCTTCGATGCATCCTCGTGGTCTTTTCTATGAAGGCTCCTAAAATGATACTCAACCATATATTTGGTATTTTAGGCCGATTTTTTTTTATTCCAGACTAACAGCTTGTAGGCTCTCGTTGTGCAAGGAAAAACTATGGTTCCCCCTCGTTCTTAACCGAGGCCTACTTCAGAGCCTATCCCAATTGGTTCAGGGAGACATTTAGCTATGATTCATAGAGCGGAGAACATCCAAGAGGACCCTAGTCAGTCCATCATTCATGTTTATGGTGTCTTGAAATAATTGCTCTCTTTTGAGCTCCTGGATTATCCATTATCAAATCGGCTTCAAATTCATGGATTTGGTCTTCAATATGATGTCCCTATTCCCCCAACAGTCTCAGGTCTTCCTTCTCCATTATTAGAAGAGTCATCCATGTGTTTTCAGGAAAACCGTACCCAATTGGGGGAGATGTTTTCTGACTCTGACCAGAAAGAAGCCTTCATTTTGAGAGGCTATGTTTGGACCCAAAGTGATCACCATGCCTAAAACTTTTCTTAGGAAGCTGTCATTAAGAGTTGCCCTTCTATTATCAATATTTCTCGAGTAGATCCTGATGCGGGGTGGATTCCTAGGTGGGATCTTCGGTCTGGATGGCTCTTCTCAATTGACTTCTCTTGGGCTTTCTAAGTCCATCATCACTGTTGGGAGTCTCTCGAATCATTGGAAGCCGTCAATTTATACTCCGTAGTTTGGGCTTCCAAATTTTCTATTTACCCACCATCCTTGATCCTTCCAGACCTACTCAATCGCTGGTGTTGAAGAAAAAATACATTCCACCTTGCCCATGGTGAAGTTGGCACTAGTATGTGGGATATCTATCAATTGGGAGGGCTCCCGGTTATTGGTGAAATGTATGGAGAATTTCTGCCTGCCCTTGATGCATGGGATAACGTCGAAGAAGTGCCTTTATTGGTGAGGGATCTTCCAATTATGTTGGAGTATTAACTGGGTCAGGCCATGTGTGCCCGCTCTCTTATTCCCTATAGTACCTGGATAGGGTTATTTCAAAACACCACTAGTATAATGCCAATGATCAAGTGACCCAGGAATCATTCTTCTCAATAGTCACGAACCTCCACAGGTTCCTACATGGTGGTTCTGGAAGTGGGAAACTAGCTTTCATGGGGTTAAGAGGTGCGCCCCGGTTTGCCGCCTATGCTCTGACTAGCAGGTTTGTTTGCTATGTTCCTGAGCAGGTGGCTATTCCCTTCTAGGGATATTTATCCTTGTGTTAGGGCTTGCACCCTGATGATGGCAGTTGAGTTTTCAGAGGGTCACCTGGTGAATTTGGTGGTGCCCACATTGGTTCGTATTTATGAACTGTTTGGTCACATGCAGAAGGGAGGGTCACCCTTCCGTCAGTGTGGGCCATTTTAATTTTTGTATGGATGGGAAGCAGATCATTATCGCTGTTATGATTATCGTCACAACATGGTCATCCCGCTTCATACTTTTTAGCCTACCCTGCATGATATAGATGGAGTCCTCATGAAATCCTTCAGTTCTGGTGAAGTCCTAGAGATTTTGAGTGACTTCTCCTAGTTTTCATTCACTCCCTACCCCACCCCTTCGGGTGTTTAAGTTGACAACCACTGGGGGAGGATCGAGGAGCATTATTACATGATCTCTATGTGGGAAAAATTTATTTCTGTGTAGATTAATGGGGTTTCTCTATGTGAGTTATATATCCCGTATAATTCATATCGCCAGTTAGGGTTCATGCAAGTCCAAGTTTCCCTTCCCTCGCCTCTGGCTCGAGGACTGCACCCGGCCATACTTTTTCAATGGTGGCTGATGATGATGTGGGACAGATATGACACGAGCATTCCGCTACCTATCATGGTGGCGGCCGCCGGCCATTCCATGAAATATGCAAAGGCATGGGAAAAACACTGTCCTGATGGAATCTTAGGGAAGGCCGTCCAGCAGGTTCCCTAATCAAGAGGATCTACAGCTGTTGCATTCACTGCACCTTCCTCATCAGCTCTAAGGGAGGATCGACTGATGGCTTGTCGATCAAAGCAACTCCTGGGATTTTCCTCTCCAAACCATGTGGTGGATGATTTTTAGATGGGTTCCTCTTTCTTGGACGTGGATGAGGACGACCCTGTGGTTCCGGGTCCCAACGACAAAATCCTGGAAGTTTTTCCAGTTCATATCTGGCTTAGAAACATGATCCCCAAGCCTAAACCAGGGTTAGAGGCTCCAGACATTCCATCTTTGGAACCAACTTCAAGCGAACACATTCTTGCGCTGGTTGCAATGTCAGATTTCATTCTCGGGCTATCCGGTGAGGATACCAAAGATCCACATGTCATGGGGGACCACCGGGCGGTGTGCAGGTGGTCCTGGCCATGGATTTGCGACATCGTTGCTGAAAATCTTCTAGATGAGATGGAAACTAATACCAAAGCTCTTCGACAGCTCTTCCCGGTTTTGGGGTCTAGTGGATTTGACTATCGGCAGTTCCATTCTCTTACTTTCCAAGATGTCATGGCCCCTGAGGAAGCTGCCACTAGTGAACGCAAACATTCTATCTTTGCTGCAGCTCATTACAGGACTCGAGCCCTAGAGGAAGCCACGATACATCTCCATCAGCTGATAGAACAGGAGGTGATCTCTCGAGATCAGGAGGTCGTCCTATCCTCCGAGTTTCATGAATGTGAAGAATGTGCAGCGATGTTGAGGAATCAGTTGTTAGCTCTGGCTGGTCTTATTGAAGCCACACGAAAAGTGATCAAAGATCTCCAAAAAACAGTGGAGCGTACTCGTCTGGTGGCTGAGGTTGAAGCCCGGGAGAAGGGTGTGTTGGAATAGTCTTGCAATGACCTCAACCTCACGGTCGCTGATCTGGTGGAGAGAGCGAGTCGGGCTCCTTTTTGACTATCGGAGAAACTATTGTACTCTCTGTTTTACTTACCCATCTCCCTTTTCTTGTGAGGGAGAGACCCTAACTTGTGGATGTTCTCTATTTTTGTTTGAACAAAATACAGTCTCTATCAATCACTTGTCGCTGTAAAATTTTATTGTTATTAGAACAGTTATTGTGTAAATAACAACTCACTGAATCAGAATTAATCCAAACTCAGGGAAACAAACTCTAACTTTTTCCTAGACCATGGGGTCCAGCCAGAATAGTTTGACTATTACTAGGGATTTGTAGAAAATCCCTATAAACTTTTTTGTCATTTCTTTTGATGTCCTAATTTTTCCTGGGCTCATTTAGTGTGAACCCAGTGGGTATGGCCTGACATTTTCTTATGTGTCCCTTTTTGGGTTTTCATCCTAACATGATTTGTGCCTCTTTTCTTGTGTGTATTAAAGTCCTGCAATCAAGACTATCATTAAAAATGTTTTAGGTCGAAAAACGTTGACCAAATACAGTGGGGAAAAGGCCCCAATGGGATTTGGTTGATTAAAATATGTCTTGTTGTCCTTCAGACGCATGTGGAGGGAGTTTGTTTAGATTTGAACGACACACAGGGAATGTCTCATGGAATGGGAGTCGTATCGGCATGCAGAGGTGGGAGGATAATTGCCTAAGGAAATCTTACTTTTGGTAAGCAGGGCATGGGCGATCAATATGTAGAGCCGCTGATGGAATGGAATGCATAGTCGTGCAAATGTGTCCTTAAGTCAATGAATCTCCATTTCTGATTGCCATAGGACTTCATGAAGGTCCGGCTTATGGATACCACCATGGGTGGCATGGAGAATTATGAAAAACATCGGGTGTGGCTTGGAAAGGGTATTTGACGTCTGAAAGGTTTTGAGAACATCATTATAAATTAGGAGTGTGGGAGAAAGGTTCCAGTCCTACACATTTATCTAGCATAAAGGACGGTTGGGGCTTCGCGCAGTTTAAATTCATGCTTTTGGGACATCATCTGGAATGGAATGGCTTCTCCTGGTCCTCAGTAATATTGTCAGAGATGTTCCACCATATTCAGGAAGGGTTGTGAAAGAGGTTGGTAAACTGTAACTCAGCGGGTTTCCGAATCCCGGGATAGACATGGGGGCTCGGAAGACAAGAGGTGTATGGAGAGAAGAATTGCCTATGGAAATCCTTCCATTGGTAGATGGGCCAGGGGCAATCAATATCCAGAGCTGCTAAGGGAATGGTATTCATAGTCATGCACATGTGTTCTTAGGTCAATGATTGTAATACCTAGATAGCCAAGAAACTTCAGGGAAGTTGTGATTTGGGACCACTAGGGGAGGCTTATGAGAGTCTGGCTTTTTTGAGTACAGAGTATGGTTTATGATGAGAGGGTGCCTGGATATGGGGGAAACATCTAGACTGAACTTCCTGAGAATTTGAGAAGTAATTCTTTCTCACACGGGTGTGAGATGGTGTCTTGTGTTGGTCTGACCCGTGCACTGAAAGACAAAGAAAATCCTCTGTTCCTTACCGAACCCGTGACGCGTTTGACAGTGCAGTTTAGAGTTATATGGTAAAGACGAAGAGCATTATTAAAGGATTATTGTGCAGTTTAACATCATGCAGCGAGGAAAGGGGCATTTTTCTTTCCTTTTCCAATGATCTGCAGTTTAACGTCATGAAACATGGATGATTGACCATGTAGTTTAATGTCGTGTGGTAAGGATGAGGAGAATTATTAAACCAGTGAAAATGATTTTTGTTGGGGGCATTCCCCTAGATGTTTAATGCTTATTCTTTGTAGCCTTACGCCAAGTGTCCATGATGTGCTCTGTGCCATTTGACTTCATACGGCAAGGACATAGTTAAAAAGACCGCCATTGATTAAAATGTAACTGGGCCCGAGTATTATATAATGTCCAAGACGTGGAGGGGGTTGATGGTTTAAATCATGGTTCCAGTGCTTCTTGGATCAGGAGAGATGTCACAAAGGCTCTGAGGCCAGTAAGAGTATGGAGCTAGGAAGAGTATCACCCGGGGAAATCTTGCCTTTGCTAGATGGGCCATGGGCTATCAATATGCAGAGCCGTTGAGGGCATGGTATGCATAGTCATGAAAAGGTGTCTCTGAGTCGATGACTGTCCACTTCTGATGGTCGTGAATGGTTATGAAGATCCACAATTTTCCGGGCCACGAAGTCTATCATCGGGGAAGGAAATGTCTAAACATGTTGGGCACACTCGGCCCTGGTTACTGTTAAAGTTCAGAGAGCTCTCTGTGCTGATTTATTTTTCACGTGGGGGTGTACCTTTACTCCATGAAGTTTAACGTCGTTCGGTAAGGACTAGGTTATCCTAGTTTAGTGGTAATAGAGCTCTAACCATTGCGTGACTATTAATGTAGTCACTAGAAGGATAATTTGGACAACATGTTCAGATATACTTGGAACAAGGTGGGGGATGAAGGGTGTAAAATGCAACATTGAGTTTTCCCAAATCAGAAGGTGTGGTGTGGGGGATCTGAGGCTGGTAAGCGTATGGAGCTAGGAAGAGTACCGCCCAATGAATTATTTCCATTGATGGACGATCCAAGGGCTATCATTATGGAGATCTGCTAAGGACATGGAATGCATAGTTGTAAAAAGGTGTCCTCAGGTTGATTAAATTCCACTTCTGATGGCCATGAATGACTAAAAGAATCCGAGATTTCTCACAATGCAAAGTTCGGTATGTGGGGATAATGGTGTCCTAGTATACAAGAAACATCTTCACTGCAATTGTCCGTTGAGTCAAAGAAGCCTATTCCGGGCTTGATGTTCGTTGACGCAAGTCGCTATGTGAACCATCGGTGGACACATAGGCTAGCCAGGTAGTGGGTACCCTAGCAACATTTGGATGTGAAAAGGGGAATGAACTTGTATACCACTGCTCCATATATTTTTGGATCGGGAGACGTGATACGGGGGCTTTGAGACCGGTAGGCGTACGAATCTTGGAAGAGTGTCGCCCAAGGAAATCATGCCTTTGGTAGACAGGCCATGTGCTATCAATATGAAAAGGCGTTGAGGGCATGCTATGCACAGTCATGCAAAGGTGTCCGAAGGGTCGATGAATTTCCACTTCCGATGGACATGAGTTCTTATGAAGATCCATAATTATCTGGTCGTGGAGTTTGATGTATGGAGAAGATGCATCCAAATGAGCAAGGAGTATCTCCATCTCATATCACATTGTGTCTTACGTGGGTTGCGACGATGTCAGTGTATTTTAACGTCATGCGGTGAGGACGAAGTCCGTGTAGTTTAACGTCATGAGGTAAGGACACAAAAATACCCCCCGTGCAGGTCTAGCCCATACACAGGGAAAAGGGAGCATTTATAAATATTTCTATCCGTGTAGTTTTACATCGTGTGGTAAGGACGAGGAGTACAACCCATGATGTTCTGGTCCATACATGAGGGGAAAGGGAATTTTTTTCTTTTATTCAAGGGGTTGGGCCAGGACGGGGAACTCGGGTGTCACTACATATCTTGTGAGGGCAGGAATCAAGACGCATGTCATTCTTTGGAAGAAGTACACCCCATGCAGGGCTAGTCCGTACACGGGGGAAGGGGACTTTGTCTAACTTTTATTTTATTTCATTTGGAGGTGGTTGGTCCGGGAAGGGGAACCATGGCATCACTACGTATCCTGCGAGGGTAGGAATCAAGCCATAAATAGTTTTTAGAAAGAAGTACACCCCGTGCAGGTCTGGTCCACACATGGGGGGAGAGGGGAATTGTTAAAACTTCTTGTTTGTGCAGTTTAAAGTCGTGCTGTGAAGAAGAGGGATACACAAAAAACAGGTCTGGTCCATACATAGGGGTAAGAAAGAATTTTTAACTTTTATTTGGGAGTGGATGGTCCAGGATAGGGGATCCCAGCATCACTACATATCCTGCGAGGGCAGGAATCAAGTTGTACATAGTTCTCTGAAACCCGTGCAGTTTAACGTCATGCGGTGAAGATGAAGAATACACCCAGTGTAGGTCTGGTCCATAAACGGGGGGAGGGAGATTTCTTAACATTTATTTGCAAGTAGATAGGCCAGGATAGGGGATCTCGGCATCACTATGTATTCGGAGAGGGCAGGAATCAATCCGTATATAGTTCTCTGAAATATGTGCAGTTTAACGTCATGCACTGAGGATGAAGAATACACCCCGTGAAGGTCTGGTCTGTACACAGGGGTAGAAGGAATTTTTAACTTTTATTATCTGTGCAGTTTAACGTCGTGCGGTAAGGATGAAATCTGTATAGTTTAACGTCATGTGGTTAGGATGATGGGTATTATTAGATTCCGTGCGGTTTAACGTCGTGTGGTAAAGATGAACTCCATGCAGTTTAACGTCATGCGGTGAGGACGTGGGGTATTATTAGATTCCATGCAGTTTAGCATCGTGCGGTAAGGGAAAACTCCATGCAATTTAGTGTCATGTGGTGAATACATTCTCCACTTTCGGTTTCGGTGCGAAATACTTCTTTTGGAATATCGCATTGGTAGGAGCCATTGTGGCTTGCCCATTCATGGAGATTAGGGTATATGCTTCATTAGAGTAGACCTTGTGTACAATGTATGGTCCCTCTCATTTGGGCTCCAGCTTTGGAGTCTTCTTTCCAGGTATCATTGGGGTCTGGGGGACCAACACTAATTCTCCTTCCAAGAAATACCGAAGACGAACTTTTTTGTTGAAGGCTCATGCGATCCGGTTCTCGTATACCTCCAGATGGTGAAAAGTGTGCAACTTCTTATCGTCTAGCTGTTCCAATTCACCTATCCACTTTTCTAACAACTCATCATTGGATAATTGATCACAGATGGAAACACTGAGTGAGGGAAGTGGGAGTTCAATGGGCAGGACCGCCTCTGTGACGTACACCAATGAGTACGGGGTAGCCCAAGTAGCGGTGTGGATTGTGGTTCGATAAGCCCACAATGCATGGAGGAGTTTATCCAGCCATGAGATCTTGTATATGACAACCATTTTCTGGAGAATATTGGATATGGTCTTGTTGAAAGCCTCTATCTATCCGTTGGCCGCTGCATGGTAGTGGGATGAGTGGTTAGCCTTAATATCATACTTGTGGTATAGTTTCCCCAATTCAACAATGAAGAAGTTGGTGCCGTTTTCTGTCAGTACGGTATGAGGGATACCAAATCTGGTGATGATATTTGTCTTCAAAATGCTGAAAATATTTCTTGCCCTGACTTCTTTGAGGGGTATGGATTCTGCCCATTTGTAAAAGAAGTCGGCTGCTGTGAGGATATACTTCAGCTGTTTGGCCGTGGTGGGAGGATATGGTCCCACGATGTCCATCCCCCACACAAAAAATGTCCAGGAGTACTTGGAATGACGAAGTAACTCTGGGGGTTGGTGTATGAAGTTGGCATAAATCTAACATGAGTGTCATTTTGTGGTAAAATTCTCCCAGTCTCGTGCCACTGTGGGCCAGTAGTACCCAACCCTTCGAACCTGATGGGAAATCATGGTCCCCAGTTGATGTGCTCCACATACTCGGCATGCACTTCAGTCATGACAAAAATGTTTTCTTCTCCACCAATGCATCTGAGGAGCACTCCCTAGAGACCTCGTTTGTAGAGGACCTCTTGTTGACCCACACCTCCATATAGGAAAATGTTTATTGCCCTTCTCCGTATTTTCTCTCGTTTAGCCCTTCCTGATGGAAGTTCTCACTGTTTAAGGTAGTTTGTAATGGGGGTCATCCAGCCTGTGGCAGGAGCATATGGCTCTAGGATAGGACTGACTTCATGGATTTCTTTTTTCTTGATCTGAACAGAGAGAAATACCATTTGACGATCAGAAATACTGATAATTGTTTCATCCCGGCCTGGGTCAGCTAGGGTTGTGGCCGTGTTGGCTAATGCATCAGCCTAATCGTTCTGAGACCGGGGAATATTGGTCAATATTAGTTCTATGGAGAATTTCGCCATCAACCCTTGGACATGGTCAAACAGGGGTATCAAATCGTCCTTTTTTATAGCATAGTCACCATTGACTTGCTTGATGACCAGTTCCGAGTCACCTTTTACCTTAAGGTGTTGTACTTGTGCCTGGAGTGCGAGTTTTAGGCCTGCAATGAGAGCATGATATTCTGCTTCATTTTTTGTACATCCTTATGATACGATGAAGGAATATGGCAATACTTCCTTTTCTGGGGACACGAGTATTATTCCTAAACCCAGTTTGTTGAATCTGGGATCCTCGATCCTCTTCCCGGTTGGGCTTCAGGATGCTCTGTCGAAGTACATTTCCCATACTGGGAACTCCTCTTGAACTGATAAGATGTCTTCATCAGGTAGCTCGATGTATAGTGAAGTGGCCCCTGTCAAAGGATTCACTTCTAGAATTTCTACTAATGCCTGGCCCTTGATAGCTTTCTGAGGCACAAATCGGATATCAAACTGTTGCAGGATGGCCGACCATCGGTATAGGCGTCCAGTTAGAATTGGGTGGCTAAGGATGTACTTTAGTGGGTTACTCCATGAGATAAATGTACTTAATGATTCTGTAGATAATGTTGCAAAATATGAACTGCGAAGACAAAGTCTAAACAGCTCTTCTCAATGTTTGAGTATCAAGTCTCAGCATTAATCATTGTTCGGCTGAGGTAATAGAGACTGTTTTCACTGCCCGTGTCATTCTATTGTGCGAGGAAGGCTCCCAGTGATCACTCTAAAGCTATCACATACAAGATGATATGTCTTCCTTCAACCGGGGGAATGAGCACGGGTGGGCTTAAGAGGCACTTCTTCAAGTTGTCGAATGCCTCTTGGCAGTCGTTCGTCCATTGGAACGTGACCCCCTTCTTCATTACCCTGGTGAAGGGAAAACATTTTCCTTCAAGGTTGGATATGAACCTCTTAATGTAGTCGAGGTGTCCTTGGAATCCCCTCAATTCGATGAGATTTAGGGTAGGTGGAAATCCAAGGATAGCCTTTATCTTCTTAGAGTCAACTTTGATGCCATGATGGCATACAACGATTCTAAGGAATTCCACTGAGGTAACCCCAAAGGAACATTTTAATGGGTTCATCTTCAAGCTATATTGTTAGAGTTTGTTGAAGATGGTCTTAAGGTCTGATAGGTGATCTGAGCCCTGTCTGGACTTGACCACTAGGTCATCCACGTAACATTTAATGAATTTCCTCAGGAACGGTTTAAAGATCTGATGCATGGCACGATGATATGTGGTGCAAGCATTCTTGAGACCAAAGGGAATAACCTTGTAACATAATACCCCTTGAGGGGCCCTTAGGGCAGTTTATTCTTCATCTTCTCAGGCCATTCTGATTTTATTATATCTAGAATAGTCATCCCTGAAGGATAGATCCTCGTACCTGGTCGTCGCATCGATTAATAATTCGGTGATCGGGACCGGGAAATAATCTCTCGGACAATGCCGATTGAGATTTATGAAGTCAATGCAGAAGCGTATTTTTCTGTTCTATTCCTTGATAGAGACGGTGTTGACCAACCAAATGGGGTAGTGGACCTCCCTATTAAAGCATACATTATTGGGATTATTGACTTCAGCCTTTATTTTGGCAGCATGTGAGGGATGCATCCTTCTAGTGACCTATTTATAGCCCAAGTGGTCTTCTGGAAGACCCAGGTGATGTGTTGCCACTTCAGGATTGAGTCCCGGCATTTCGGTGTAATTAGAGTAAAAAATATCCCGGTATTGCCTCAAGAAATAGGTATATACATCGTGCTTCTCAGGGGACATGGCTGCACTAATGAGAGTAGGACTCAGATCTTCCTCGGTACTCAGGGTTATTCCCCTGAGCTCGTCCACCGTGGAGGAGAAAACCTACTAAAATACAGGAGGTGCATCCCTAAGATTTTCCCCCTCTTCTTCTCCCAAGTCTTAATCTTCTTGATCTGATGAGGAGAGAGCTCCTGACACAGGCTCTTGGGAGTCTGCAGGTGAGGTGTTGTGGGCATCCTTACTCGAGTATTTGTCCCTAGATTGAGGGTTGGAGGACCATCCCACATTTTCATGCTCGACCATCGTGGGTGAATTCATGGGGACATCCGAGTTCATGTCCGTACTTTAACTCCTACTCTCAACATGGTTGACGAGAAGAACATAATCACTGCCAAACTGCTTGAGGGGGTCATCAGGAACCATTTCCAGGCCATTTGGAGTGGGGATCTAATAGACATCATAGACCAAATGCTTCTTTTTCTTTTGATCATAGAACCCAACATCAATGTATTGTGACTCGTAGATCTCTAAAGGGGCCTTGTCGGCATGTAATGTGCCACTTTGTCCATTGACGCAGTACATGATACACTGGTGGTAGGATGAAGGAACAACCATGTGCTTATGGAGCCCCGACCTTCCCAGCAGGGCATTGAATGCTGTACTCTGCCAGACCACCAGGAATTCTGTATAGGATACCAGGTCACCAAAATGGGTCTTTATCTTAATTTTTCCCATTGGTTTCTACTCACGCTTATCGTAACCCAACAGAGTTGTGGCCGAGGGAATTAGGTCGTCCTCACTATAGCCCAACTTACGGAGTGTCCGTAGGGGAAGAAAGTTAACTATAGAGCCATTGTCTATAAAGAATTTCTAGTTCTCAGTACCATTTAGTGTACCAGACACATATTGTGGTCTAATGTGTCCTTGCATGATGGCCTCTTCATCCTGATCGGTGAAGGAAATCACCGCATTGCATTCAGCCAGGTCAGTCTCCGTCCGGTAAATTTCAGCGGCAACTACCTCGGCTTGAAACTCCTAGGGGATGATCAATGCTTCTATAAGTGCCTCCCGGAGGTCTGCTGATATACTTTGGGCGTCGAAGATTGACATGTTGGCTGGTACCGATGCCAGCTTCTTAAGGATATCGTATTTATGATCCAGCGGCCAACTCTTATCCGTTTGCGGGAGAGCCATAGCGGGTGCTTTAGGGGATGGATCATTTGATGATGAGGGGCTGGCTGTAGGTTCAGATATCGATGTTGTTCCCTCATTTTCAGGACATGGCCCGGCCGGTCTATTTATGTTCACTTGGCGGCCGGACACTTGTTCCTCCTCTGGTGGGTATCACAGAACAACAGGGCCAGAGTGGATGCTTGTAGAGGTGGGGGGCATTCTTTCTCCTGGTGAGTCCGTTGAAGGGCTCTCCCATGGGTTTCCGCGATACTAATGGTTTGGGCTGGGGTCCAACCATAGGGTTGGTGTCATCTGCGGCTGCGCCTCCCCTGGTATCCCCTACCTCTTCGATTCCTCCTCCCAGCTCCTCATTCTTGGAACTCGTGTTCATAACGATACCCTTCATCAGGAAATGATTACATAAGATGGATAACATTAATAGAACCAAAGACTGGTTCTTCATCCTCTGACAGTTCAACCTGGTCGGTTGTCCCTAATGGTGTCGTTTGGTGGGTCAGTGCCCGTGCAGCTAAATTCAAGATCATATAATCATCCATGGTCGGGACTAACATTGGCCCTATTTCGGACTACTGCTCTTACGATTGATTCCTCCTTCGATTACGCCCTGATGACCGGATCGTGGAGGGTTGTGAGGTCGATACTGTCGGCTATGCAGCTTCAGGGGCTGTTGGTGGCAACACCGGCTGCTGTAGTTGAGCTCGGAGTATGCCCTGGGCTCGGTTGATAGTCTTCCGAGTCATCCAGTTGTCAAATTTCTTCCCCTTCTTGCTGGTGACATTCTTCCACCCCTCCTCTTTGTTGGATCCGGTGGTAGAGATACATGCCACATGTGATGGGGGTGGTCCCACCTCAACCTGTCCGGAGTCAACCATCCTATGCAGTATGTCTTTGAAGACGAAGCATTCTCTGATACTTTTCCCCAACAATAGATGGTAGGGGCATTAATTTGGCATGTCATCACTGCAGACCTCTTCAGGTTTCCTCGGCTCCGGGAGGTGGAGAAAGTGGCAGTTCATCGTGGAAATTAAGTAGTCGCGTACTTGATCGTCTCGGAATGAGTATACATTTTATATTAATTCCTCAAACTAGTTCTGCTTTTATCCTCACTGATCATCCCATTTAGGTGAAGGTGGATGATGATATGCAGAAGGCCCTTGGCGATTTCGAATTAGTTTGCTTTAGGGAGTCCTCAATTCTCTGGGAAATGGCCGATAGATGGAGGAAACCAGTGGCGCACTCCACTGGTATGAGCGGTGTTCACAGCTCATCTCGAAGATTATCGATGCATATGGAAAGTATCTCATCTGGAGGCATCGGCCTGTTCAGGGAATAGGTCAGGCCTTTCCATATGGAGAGGAAATCGGAGACCCTCTCGTTATCCCTCATCTTATAGTTCATGAGATCGATGGCTGTTGTATTAGGCAACATTGAGATGATGTGGAACAGGAACTGTTTCCGAAGGTCTTCCCAGCTCTTTATCACTGGTCTGGCAGACTCGTATACCAGATAAAGGCAGATCCTTGCATGGTCTGTATGAAGCATCTGAGTTTTACTGCTTCTTGTTGCTCCAGATTTCCCATAATAGGGTCGCAGTAGGATGTGTAGTGCATCAAATTCTATTCTGAATCACCTGATCCATTGCATATAGGGAATACAGGGCTCCCAAAATTGGGTACAGGAAGTGTGTTTGTAACACCCCGAGATTTTATGAAAAATATTCTTTTTGATTTCATTAATGTCTTGTGTTATACGCTACACCAAAAGAAGCTTTCACAACACTCATCTCTGACCTGGCTTGAATTAAACGCAATCGCGACCTTCCACGATAGCGTGTGTTGTACGCAACACCAAGTTTCGCTAAACAACGATATGCTATTAAAATATTATTAAAACTAGCCGTTATGAATAGTAATAACCAATTTTTGAAATTTTGTAAATTTTATTTTCAAAATGGACTTCATTTTTGGATTCGGAATATCTAAATTAGCTTAGGGTAAAATTTTGGTGATTTTCGGATAACTTTCATATTTTGATGAATAGTGAAACTTACTAAATTTTAATTAAAAACAACTTTTTAAATCGAAATAATTAATAGTGATAAATTATTAATTTCAGTAGATTTAAAGTATATTTGGAATATATTTTTACAATTTAATACAATGTTGGTCATTGGATGTAATTTCACATTTAAACCAGTTATAAACAAGTGTCAATCTTTTGATAGTTATTATCTCTTAAAAACACGCCTTTTGTTTTGACGACGGGAATTAATTTTTAAATTAATTAATGCAACTGATATGTTTTGAATTTGGTAAAATAGAAATAATTTCTGTGTTCATAATATCAAATATAGCTTAGGCCTAATTTTTGGTATTTTTCTAAAAACTTTCAATTTTGTATGAATAGTGAAACCACTAAGTGGTAGTTAAAAACACTGAATTTTTCATAAAACTGAATTTTACCGCTTCTGTGAGTGGAATTTCAAAAATCCGAGAGACACGGTTGATGTCAGTAAGTAAAATGTGGTTCAATGAGATGAAAATAATTTTTGGTGAATAGTAACTTTTTACTTTTATTTACCACGGTTAAAAGTAAATAGGATAATTAAGGGTAAAAATGATATTATTATTACCCTAACACATGTCCAAATTCTATTGGATAAGCTTAATTCGACCAAAAACAAGCTTAGGAATAAAATATGACCATTTAGGCCCACATGGATTAGATTAGGACATTTATTATTATTTAATTCAAAGAAGATTTAAAAGAGTTAAAATCAAAGTTTATTTACTAAAACCTTTATAATATAGGGTTATACATAAGATAAATTAGATTGTAAATATTAATTATAAAGCTAGAAAGATTTCCTACATAATGGTATTTTATTTGTAATTTTTAGAAATCAAATAAATTAATTTATTTATGACACAAAGATGATGCTGTAATTATCTTATTAATTAAATATTGACATAATTGATGTTATAAATACCAAAATAAATGTAATTTAAGACATTTTATGAATTCCACTAATTTTATTGGATAATATGACATGTTAGTATTGATTTAATTAACTTTGTTCGAACTTATCATTCTGTTATGATTTTCAAAAAAATCAATTAATAAATAGTGTCAAAATTGACATAAAATAGTTTTTAAAAAAAATATTATATTATTAATTGTTATTTTATTTTTAAAAATCTAATGTCCGGCCAAATGACTTAGATAAAGGTTTATATATTAATAATAGACAATATGGGGTTCTTGTGGCTTCTTATTGTAAGTTTATTAACCTTACAGTGTAAGAACACAAGAAGACACGGTAAAAGTAAAATTATTTAACTTAATGTTAAATTTAAATGATAAGGTTAAAAGAGGAACCTAAACTTGTCTAAATTATATTGGATGATAGGATTTCGTCCCATCCCCACCTTAGACTCGAAATAAATAAATTTGGAGCTATTTAAAACCGAACTTGACTTTATAATAAAATAATATTTTTAGTTTTTCCAAAGGAGCCCCTCTCGTCCCTTATAAAAGGGAACCTCCTCCCTCTCTTCCTCACACAACATTGAGCCTTCTAGCTCGGCCAACCCCTGCCAAATTCTCTTCTCCACTTCCCTAGAAACATCCTAGAGGTTCTGTTCTTCCTCAAAGACCAATTTTAGTTCCCTAAGAGGAGGTCTCAAAGAGGCTCTTCAAAGAAGAGGTAATTTCCGTTACCGATTCTTTCACCTTTATTTCTTCTTCCACTTATTCTTCTTAGGTTGTTTCATTATGAAGTAATAAAATCAGTATCACTCATATACTGATATGTTATTATAATTATGAAACAATCATATTTCACCATCTATCCATCCTATGGAAAACGAAATCACCACGCGTGCGTACGTACGGAATACCGTCTCCACGCCGTGGTGAAATCTATTTTCCACCACCACCTTACTTGGATGGGTATAATGGTGTAAATAATAACTATATATTATAATTTTAAAGTGATATTGATTCTGAAATAGTATACATACACTCCAATACAGTCCCACAATCATGAGAACGATATCATCGCTTGTGCGTACGTACGGACTACCGTCTCCACGACGCGACGAGATTCATTCTCCACTTTAACCATTCATGAATGATTATAAAGTATATATAATAAGTAATAATGAAATATATGACATAATAATGATACTGGATTTATGTTTATATATATGAATGTCATCTACTTAATTCCGTTCAACTCCATAAGGAATCGAAAATAGCGTTCATGCGTACGTACGACCTACCGTCTCCATTAACGGTGTATTTCTTTCCATTTACTGATTTATTATATATATGTATATTCTGAATATATATATATATATATAAAAATAATGTTTTATATTCTGGAATTAAGTAATCATGATCTAAGTAATCATATGAATAATTACAAGTCAAAACACGAATGACAAATGAAACAATTTTACCCAAAACGCTCATTAACATGGAATTTACAAAAGAACGGGTAATATAAAGTCATAAGTGAACCATATATGATATCATAACAATTAATATGATTCTGTAATATGTCAATGACATTATTTAAATCATTATAAAGGAGGTTCGGACACATACGAAGCAAATCGGACCTAAGGTAAGGAAAATATCACAATCTCATTTTTATCCGAGATTGATTATTCATTAGTATTTAGTGGGGTGTATTTTATCATCCACATCCATGTTTCCTCAATATGTAATATTATTTCCATCCACCTACAATTGTTTAAATCCAATTTTACCCTTCGGTGAGTTTTTAGTAAAAGATATGAAACAAATCTTTTGTCATTTTTCGTATGAGGTACTTTTTGACTTTTCCAACAAAAGTACGAGAAGAATTTTTTTTAAAACTTATACGGCATGAATGAATTTTTAGAACATTATTTCCAAGAATATTCCTTTACAAGTTTTCAAATTTATTTTTAAACAACTTCTTTTAGTTTAGAATTTTATGACATGTTAAGAAAGGAAAAGTGTTTTTTTTGAAGTAGAAAGGATATTTTCCTCAAGAATGGAGTTCAAGTGTTTTATCAAAATTATTTTCCATCTAAGATAATAAAGGGTTCTTTTTCTATCCCTATTTTTACATTGATTTGACTATGTTGTGATGGAATTATGTTTATGAATTCCTTTATCTTATATAAATTGTTTTATGATGTCACGATGTTTAAGACTCCCATTTTTATTACATGGGTTATGCAATGATGTATGATTTAAGATTTTGTGGCACACATAAGAATGGTATCATTGTAAGATGGGTGAGACCTATATATCCCTCCAATGCATTGGGTAATGATTTTATATCTCATGAGATAGACATGGCTGGAATGGTAGGTTATACCAGTTCAGTGAAACAGGACTGAAACGAGGGTGACTCAGTTCAGAAAGGGACTTTGTCCACTAAGATAGTCTTGGCAATGAGTCTTGACTAACAAGAAATGATTCTCTATGATTATGTGTGTATGCCACAAATTTTCATGTTTTATGTTATTATTATTGGGATTACATTTCACTACTATGATTTATCCCATGTTATGATATTATGATCTATTTTGCAGGTTAAGATTTCCAAAATTTTATGTTCTTATGAATATGATGTGATTGATATTTATTTTGTTTACCCTTACTGAGCATTTTAGCTCACCCTTTTATGTTTTATTTTCCCCAGGATATAAAGAAAGGTTTTAGGTAAGAAAAAAAAGGGAAGATCTTTATGGGAGATATTGAAGATCTTTCACCACGATTAGAAGATTATATTACGAGTTTCCAAAGACACTATACTATTACGGTCCTTGTGTGTGTGTTTTTGTAATGTAATAAGTATTCCGCAAAAGTAATGTAATTTCCATGTACATCAGGCTTTGGGTCTCTACAGTTGATATTAGAGGAAAGGTTTAGTCAACCTTTGGAAACTAGGATGCGAAAACGTCAGTGAGATCCCTAGAGATATTTCTATGGTATGTCTAGGGATGTCCCTAAGGTTAAGTATACGTATAGGTTATAGTACTAGAATTACGCTAACGATCATAGAATTAAATCTAAGCAGTTAGATATTGAAGGTACTCCCCCTTTACTATGTTGTTTTCTCCAGCATGATTTTTGCCTCTCACAGAATTCTTTTTGTGTTTTAGTTAATGGAGGGAACCATAAGGAATTTGGTTTACATTGAATCCAATGGAAAAATTGGTGACTATGAGAAACAAAATTGTGTAATTCCTAGAGAAAAAGATGTTGTGATTATGCCAAATCAGTCATCGCGATATATGATTAACATGGTGAAATTTAGTGGGATGCCTAATTCATCAAAGAAGAGGAAGATAAACTATTATGCATGTTCGCATGTTGAGGATCATAAAGAAAGGAAGATCGAGATTTCTAAAGAAGGGAAGAAGAACCTTGAGGAATACCTCAAGTGGAGGGACCGATGTTATCTATTTGGAGAAAAGGGTCATAGAGTGACAGACTTTTATGGAGTTCAATGTATTATTTGTGGAGAACATGGGAATTACCCAACTCAATGCCCTCACCTAAAAAGTTACTTCTAAATCAAGGATGGACTTATTCTAGGACAATAATTGAAGAGGATGGATTGAAGTGTTTTTGTATTGGTATTCAAGAATAATGTTGTTGAGGTACTTTTATTAGAATATTTTTGTATTATTCTATTGTGGTTTTCAATAATTTTAAGGTATCGGTAACCATGAAAAGTGATTCAAATATTTTGGAAAGTAGATGATATGCGCATCATGAAGGGATAAGAAGAAAATGAAATGTTTGATATTATTAATGAGATCATGATTGATATAAGGACTAAGTGATATCATGGTTTGAGTATATAGAATTTTGAGGATTTTGGTTTGTGGAAAGTGTTAACTTTTAACTGCATTCATGTTTTCACTAAGGTTCAATGGGTATTCATTCTTCAAGAGAATACATGATTAAGGTATTCACATGTTTGTAATTTGACCAACAAGATATATCTTATGATATGTGGGGGATAAATGATGGCATTCACGTGATTGTTCTGTGACATTTCAAGTAATCATTTTCTTTATATTATGAGCTTGGACCGAAGTATTTTAGATAAGCCTAATGATAATAATGGATTACGTTGGACATAAGTTACGATAAAAAGTTTTTTGATATTATTGATGGGATGTTATAGTAATATAGCTTTAGAAAAAGGACAACATGCAGGACGGGCGACAACCCATCGCGTCGGACAAGGCTATGGGAATCGAACCCACAACCGAAGTGCGACTGGCCTTTATCACCTACCACTGGCCTACAAGAAGTCCCTGGTTAGTAGAAACTAGTTTTATTTTATTAAGCGGTATGATATATGAAGTATAAGTTCATTTTTGGAACCATATACGATTAACCATAAGATGGACTTATAAATTTTGCTAACCTTTTGTTTGAAAGAGATGGAATGACCCATCATGCTATTACATGATCTTCTAACACATCACGAATTACAAATTCAACTTCATTTCTTTAAGAGATGAAGTGGAAATTGTCCAAAGAACGACAAAAGGTGAGACTATACAAAAATCACAAAAGTATTTCTTCTAATTCCAATTTCATCAACATTAGGGAAATGATCTTGAAAACCAAAAATGTTGTCTTAGTGCTCTTATATCTGATGAATCAGATGGTACCTTAGATCGTCACAAATTTAGGGCTTTTTGATTTCTAGATTTTCCATAGCCATGTTCTCTACCACTCTCCATCAGAACATGATGGTTAGATTTTCCTTCCATATCCATATTTTCACCTATGTGGAAACCCAGTGATTAGTTTATTTGGGTAACCGTTACGTTTCATACTTTTGTTTTTAAAGATTGGTTTTGGTATTCCTTTTTACGATGTGGGTTTCTATTAATGAAACTTTCGAGTAGTAAACCATTTATAACCCCAACGAATTTCGAGTGCGAAATTCATTTTAAGGGGGGTAGAATGTAACACCCCATGATTTTATGGAAAATATTCTTTTTAATTTCATTAATGTCTTGTGTTATACGCTACACCAAATGGAGCTTTCACAAAACACATCTCTGAACTGGCTTGAATTAGACGCAATCACAACCTTCCAAGATAGCGTGTGTTGTATGCAATACCACATTTCGCTAAACAACGATATGCTATTAAAATATTATTAAAACTAGCCGTTATGAATAGTAATAACCACTTTTTGAAATTTTGTAAATTTTATTTTCAAAATGGACTTAATTTTTGGATTCGGAATATCGAAATTAGCTTATGGTAAAATTTTGGTGATTTTCGGATAAAATTCATATTTTGATGAATAGTGAAAATTACTAAATTTTAATTAAAAACAACTATTTCAATCGAAATAATTAATAGCGATAAATTATTAATTTGAGTGGTTTTAAAGTATATTTAGAATATATTTTTAAAATTTAATACAATGTTGGTCATTGGATGTAATTTCACATTTAAACCAGTTATAAACAAGTTTCAATCTTTTGATAGTTATTATCTCTTAAAAACACGCCTTTTATTTTGACGACGGGAATTAATTTTTAAATTAATTAATGCAACTAATATGTTTTGAATTTGGTAAAATAGAAATCATTTTTGAGTTCGTAATATGAAATATAGTTTAGGCCTAATTTTTGGTATTTTTCTGAAAACTTTCAATTTTTTATGAATAGTGAAACCACTAAGTGGTAGTTAAAAAAACAGAATTTTTCATAAAACTTAATTTTACCGCTTCTGTGAGTGGAATTTCAAAAATCCGAGAGACACAGTTGATGTCAGTATGTAAAATGTGGTTCAATGAGATGAAAATAATTTTTGGTGAATAGTAACTTTTTACTTTTTTTTACCACGGTTAAAAGTAAATAGGGTAATTAAGGGTAAAAATGATATTATTGTTACCCTAATACATGCCCAAATTATATTGGATAATTGTAATTCGACCAAAAACAAGTTTAGGAATAAAATATGACCATTTAGGCCCACATGGATTAGATTAGGACATTTATTATTATTTAATTCAAGGAAGAGTTAAAATGAAAGTTTATTTACTAAAACCTTTATAATATAGGGTTATACATAAGATAAATTAGATTGTAAATATTAATTATAAAGCTAGAAAGATTTCCTACATAATGGTATTCTATTTGTAATTTTTAGACATCAAATAAATTAATTTATTTATGACACAAAGATGATGCTGTAATTATCTTATTAATTAAATATTGACATAATTGATGTTATAAATACCAAAATAAATGTAATTTAAGACATTTTATGAATTCCACTAATTTTATAGGATAATATGACATGTTAGTATTGATTTAATTAACTTTTTTCTAACTTATAATTCTGTTATGATTTTCACAAAAATCAATTACTAAATAGTGTCAAAATTGACATAAAATAGTTTTTAAAACAAATATTATATTATTAATTGTTATTTTATTCCAAAAAATCTATGGTTCGGCCAAATGACTGAGATAAAGTTATATATATTAATAATAAACAATTTGGGGTTCGTTTGGTATCTTATAGTAGGTTTATTAACCTTATAGTGCAAGAACACAAGAAGACACGGTAAAAGTAAAATTATTTAACTTAATGTTAAATCTAATTCATAAGGTTAAAATAGGAACCTAAACTTGTCTAAATTCTATTGGATGAGAGGATTTCGACCCATCCCCACCTTATCCTAGAAATATATAAATTTGGAGCTATTGAAAACCGAACATGACTTTATAATAAAATAATATTTTTAGTTTTTCCAAAGGATCCGCTCTCTTCCCTTATAAAAGGGAACCTCCTCCCTCTCTTCCTCACAGAACTTTGAGCCATCATTCGCAGCCAAACCCGGCCAAATTCTCTTCTACACATCCCTAGAAACATCCTAGAGGTTCTGGTCTTCCTCAATGACCAATTTTAGTTCCCTAAGAGGAGGTCTTAAAGAAGCGCTTCAAAGAAGAGGTAATTTCTGTTACCGATTCTTTCACCTTTATTTCTTCTTCCACTACTTCTTCTTAGGTTGTTTCATTATGAAGTAATAAAATCAGTATCAGTCATATAATGATATTTTATTATAAGTATGAAACAATCCTATTTCACAATCTATCCATCCTACGGAAAACGAAATCACCGCGCATGCGTACGTACGGAATACCGTCTCCACGCCGTGGTGAAATCTATTTTCCACCACCACCTTACTTGGATGGGTATAATGGTGTTAATAATAACTATATATTATTATTTTAAAGTGATATTGATTCTGAAATAGTATACATACACTCCAATACAGTCCCACGGTCATGAGAACGATATCATCGCTCGTGCGTACGTACGGACTACCGTCTCCACGACGCGATGAGATTCATTCTCCACTTTAACCATTCATGAATGATTATAAAGTATATATAATAAGTAATCATGAAATATATGACATAATAATGATACTGGATTTATGTGTATATATATGAATGTCATATACTTAATTCCGTTCAACTCAATAAGGAAACGAAAACAGCGTTCATGCGTACGTACGGCCTACCGTCTCCATGAACGGTGTATTTCTTTCCATTTACTGATTTATTATATATTTGTATATTCTGAATATATATATATATATATATATATATATATATCATGTTTTATATTCTGGAATTAAGTAATCATGATATAAGTAATCATATGAATAATTACAAGTCAAAACACGGACGACAAATGAAACAATTTTACCCAAAACGCTCTTTAACATGGAATTTACAAAAGAACGGGTAATATAAAGTCATAAGTGAACCATATATGATATCATAACAATTAATATGATTCTGTAATAAGTCAATGAAATTATTTAAATCGTTATACAGGAGGTTTGGACACTTACGAAGAAAATCGGACCTAAGGTAAGAGAAATATCACAATCTCATTATTATCCGAGATTGTTTATACTTTAGTATTTACTGGGGTGTATTTTATCATCCACATCCATGTTTCCTCAATATGTAATATTATTTCCATCCACCTACAATTGTTTATATCCAATTTTACCCTTCGGTGAGTTTTTAGTAAAATATATGAAACGAATCTTTTGTCGTTTTTTGTACGAGGTATTTTTTGAGTTTTCCGACAAAAGTACGAGAAGAATGTTTTTTTAAACTTATACGGCATGAATGAATTTTTAAAAAATTATTTCCAAGAAGCTTCCTTTACAAGTTTTCAAATTTATTTTTAAACAACTTCTTTTAGTTTAGAATTGTATGACATGTTAAGAAAGGAAAAGTGTTCTTTTGAAGTTGAAAGGATATTTTCCCCAAGAATGGAGTTCAAGTGTTTTATCAAAATTATTTTCCATCTAAGATAATAAAGGGTTCTGTTTCTATCCCTATTTTTACATTGATTTGACTATGTTGTGATGGAATTATGTTTATGAATTCCTTTATCTTATATGAATTGTTTTATGATGTCACGATGTTTAAGATTCCCATTTTTATTACATGGGTTATGCAATTATGTATGATTTAAGAATTTTTGGCACACATACGAATGGTATCATTATAATATGGGTGAGGCCTATATCTCCCTCCAATGCATTGGGTAATGATTTTATATCTCATGAGATAGACATGGCTGGAATGGTAGGTTATACCGGTTCAGTGAAACAGGACTGAAATGAGGGTGACTCGGTTCAGAAAGGGACTTTGTCCACTAAGATAGTCTTGGCAATGAGTCTTGACTAACAAGAAATGATTCTCTATGACTATGTGTGTATGCCACAAAGTTTCATGTTTTATGTTATGATTATTGGGATTACATTTCCCTACTATGATTTATCCCATGTTATGATATTATGATCTATTTTGCAGGTTAAGATTTCCAAAATGTTATGTTCTTATGAATATGATGTGATTGATATTTATTTTGTTTACCCTTACTGAGCATTTGAGCTCACCCTTTTTTGTTTTATTTTCCCCATGATATAAAGAAAGGTTTTAGGTAAGAAAAAAAAGGGAAGATCTTTATGGGAGATGTTGAAGATCTTTCACCACGATTAGAAGATTATATTCCATGTTTCCAAAGACACTATACTATTACGGTCCTTGTGTGTGTGTTTTTGTAATGTACTAAGTATTCCGCAAAAGTAATGTAATGTCCATGTACGCCAGGCTTCGGGTCTCTACAGTGTTTCTCACCCAATCCAGGTAGGGTTTCCACTGTGGTTGTATCAGATCACGTCAACCATCCATCACTTCCAATCAAGATGTTAGTGCCTCGATGGTGTTGGTGAGACCCACGTTTACATCCTTTTGGTCCAGGTCCTGGGAAATCGTAGCCCGAGTCATTTCTGGAGGATCTGGATTGGCCGGGACCAGTGGTGCATGTGCCGTTTGTGGCACCTTCTGAGGGTTTAGGCGTACTCGATCTGGTTTCTTCTTGAGTGGAGGGAAGTCTTGGTATTTATCTGAATCTATGTTTAGGAAGTTGGATGGGCCAGAAGCCTCATTGTACGGGAGCCCTGACAGTGTTTCATTTGCCGGGACAAACCTTAGTCTTTCAAGTGCACTTGTTGGGAGTTCATGTTGTGGCTCCTCCTGGGACGTACTTTCGATAAGGTGGTTCCTTTGGAGTAGCTCGGCATTAAGACACCTTAATTATTTCATCTCCTCTTCCTGTTGAGAAAATCAATCTTCATGCGTGAGTGGATCATCTTTGTCGAGAGAAGGAGGCATGTTAAGGGTAACCAATCCTTTGTTCTTATCCTTGATAGAGGCTCGCAGAGTAGGCGGAGGAGGGTTGGCTAGAAGGACGAACATATTTAGGGCGGCCCTCTGGTTCTAAGTGTGCACACCTGGTGGTTCGTTGTGAGTCACAGCCTAACCGGCACTATCATTTCTCGATCCCTCCTGATTTGATTTATCTCTGGTTTCACCCATGGGGTAAACCTCTATGACATTGATAGATACGTATCGTGGGGTGGAGAAGATGCCATCTTCCAAATGGGAAGATGATATCCTGGGTCTTCTGTTGGCCTTCCCTTTCATTACCTGGGATTGCCTTCAGACTTCTTAACAAAGGGTGACGCAGAGGGTTCATTGGTGCAATATTACGGTGCGCATTCCTCTCGGAGGGGATGATGATTCAAATGATAGGATAGGATGGGAACATCCTCTTCTGATTTTCCTCCCTAGATGAGAGAATACTGATTCTTTTGGGGGAGGTTGTTGTTGGGGGGTAATAATGCCCCCAGCCCTGAGGGCTAGGGTTGGCTCTGTTCCTTGGATATCGAGTCTCTTCCCTGTTTTATTGGTCTTATGAGGGCATTTGTTATTAAAAATTTCCCCAGCCCTACAGGCTGGGGTTGACACTGGATTGAAACAGTGGTTGTGGCTATCACTACCTTCCTGATCTTGTGTGCCCCCATTTGGGGGTAAACTGGGTTTGGTGACAAGTTCTTCTGTGAATCAATCCCTTCTGGGGAGGCGGGAAAAGATTTCGGATTGGCCTCTCTTAGGCGAGAGGCCTGTTGTATGCTCTCGGTGGCCTGATTCATGAGTTCTTGAATGGCTTGTTTCCATCGGGCCTGACATTTATGGGACATACTGAAGGCCTGACTCTGCTGGGTGTGTTGCCTTTCCTGAATGGAGAGACCACTCGATTTTCGTCTTGATGTGATGACTTTGAAAGACACCATGCTAAATGGGTTCTTCTGGGTGGGGAGCAGAGTTAAATGCAGAGCTCCATGATCTCCCCATACCCTGATATAGACTACCGTCGGAGCGTCACCAATGAGGCGGCACAACAGCTGCATCGCAAAGAGGTGTGTTATCTCCGTGTTTCCTTTATGCCTTTAGGGTCATTATTGTCGTGCAGAAGGAAGATATTCCAGGTTGATGTGATGCAAGAGGCCACCTATTGTCTTGACATGGTCTAAATACCCATCGTAGGGCCTGAATCTTGATTTCAGTCAGTGGAGGGTTGTCCATATATTATGGTGGCTGTCATGCACACATTTTTCGGACAACTCTCTGGGTTTGTCGAACTGAGAGGTGGCCTTAGGCCAAAACATAACTACTATATCTTCCTTGGCCAGCCATTTCCTAAGGTGCATCATATCAGTATACTCATCCACTAGTGACTCCTCTACCTTCTCGGCCCAACTGAGATGCTCGCTGCCAATGTGGTCAGAGGCAATGAGACTGGTAGTTGCTGAATCATTATGTGGGCGATTCTGAGGTGGTTTAGAGGATGAACACAGCCCTGGACCATCTCCTTATTGCAGAAGGTTGTTGTCAGCGACTAAATGGGAATCTGACTTGCTTGATACCATCCTTCTGAGTTCCTCAGCATATGAGGGATTTTTAGTGCTTAATTCGGCAGGAGGAGGACCTTCCTGTTGATATGATATGTCATTACGGGGAGGACCTCCTCAATGGCAGAGGTAATGGTGAGGACTACCATTACTGCTTGATGCATCGCTGTATAGAGGAATTTTGCAGTGCACACCCGAGGGAGGACCTCCAAGGTGCGTCACAGCAAGGGGGGAACCTTCTGGCTGTATAGAGTCATTACGGGGTGGACCTTCGCAACAACTGTCATTATGGTGAGGATGAACATCATGTCTTGATATTCGATGTGCATCCTGGGGAGGACCTTCTTGTTGATTGGGTCCAATTCGAGGAGGACCTTCACAATGGCTGTCATGGTGGCGAGGACTACCATCACAGCTGTGGAAATGGTGAGGACTACCATTACTACTGCTGTAGGGAGAATATACGTGGGATACATCCTGAGGAGGGCCTCTATAATGTACCGCAATGAGGGGAGGGCCTTCTCGTTGCTTGACGTCTCTATAGGGAGGACCTCCGTTATCAGGGTGGAGAGGACCACCACCGTGATCTGATGCCTGGAAACATGGAGTTCTGTTGCATTGTAAACCATGGGGAGGACCTTCAGGGCACGCTTAGACAAGGGGATGACCATCTTTTCATGATGAGACGTCACTACAAGGAGGGCCTCCGCAGCTGCGACTATGATAGCAAGTACTACTATCATAATCTGTGGTCCCACTGCATGGAGAGTGTTTGCAGCGTATACCCCGGGGAGGACCTTCAGGGTGGACTGCAGAAAGTGGAGGACCTTCTTGTTTCTCGATATTCTGGCCATGTGGAGGGTTTCCATGACTTGCGTCAAAAGAGTATCTCTCATGATCGATCGTTATATGCCCACAGGGGAGGCCCCCATGCGTGCTCTATGGAGGACCTTCAGATTTGCTGGTAGCAACATTGCGGGGAGGACATTCGCAACTGCTACTACCACTCCCATAATTTGGTAATGGATGGGAAGGGTTTTGAGCCTTTGATGTATGATCAGCGGCATTGGGAACCCCATCTTCCAATAGAGCAGAGTCATGAACTCCCTCTTTATTTTCCGGCTGCCTTTGGTGCGTTCAGGGTGCTTTTTGCGGGTAGTGGGGACTGTATGCTATTGACAGTGACCTTCACCATTGGGTCCCTGTCTAATTGGGTCCCATGATGCTTCCGGGATATGCCGACGAACATCTTGACTTTTAGCAGGGATATATGCCTACTTTGGAGAATCCAACGTGATGGACGGGTGTCCCCCAATTGAAACGAGTGATGCTGCTCGATCTGGTAGCCCTTGCATCGTAGAATATGGTCAGCGACCCTCCCTGGTAGAAGCAGTGATGCAGATATGCTCCAAGGCGGCTATCTCGCCTCTCAGACGAGTCACCTCAATTGGGACGATGGGCTCACGGGCCCGAGTCCTTGCTGTTGCTGCTGATGCAATTACATTCTGTCAAGTCTTCAAGATATGATCTGGGATCGATACCTGCTCCTCCATCTTTTCGCGGATATGTAGAGAGACATCTTTGGCTGGAACGAGTATGAAGGCACATTCCTGTATCGGAGTAGGATTATCCTACTCCGGTCCTCCTATGGTCAGTGGGTACTCACAATTCTCCTATGTCAGGGCAAGTGAACGAATCTTCCCCTATGTCGGGATACGTGGTTTATCTCTCCATTTGTTGCCACATCGAGATGGCGTACTTTACTTGCATACACAGGGAGATGGCCCTGTATATATTGGTTTCCCACCATATCGAGTCGGTGGCCTTTGTTGGTGGGGAGACGTGCCAACCTATGAATTTTCTGCCACATCTGGGTGGTGGGTTTTGTTGATCGCCACCATATCAGGATGGCGGGCATCAGAAAAATCTTCTAGGTGCTGGTCCTACCAGCGCCGGGTCTCCACCAAGTCAGGTTGTTGGGATTCACGACCCTGGGCAGGGAGAGGTGTCTACCTAGTAGGTGTCGTCCAATGTGAGCGACATGCTTGTTGGAGCTCGAAGGGTATGCATGCCGACTTGTATGATTCTACCATGTCTGTATGGTGGGCTCATGAGGAGAGAAAATGTGTAGGTGCCTGTTCATGGTACGTCTCTGTGGCTGGGCAGTGGAACTCCTCCTCAGGGACCAGGGTGATGATCGGTCCCTGATTGTACGTCTTCCACCCTTGTCGGGTGGTCCGAGGGGCCGGAGGTCAGGGAGTGTGGGCCTAAATACTTGGGGAGACATCCTTCTAGGTGTGAGGATGTTGAATCACGGCATGACCACGATGACATCTGCCGACGGGGGCCTGGGATTGGAACCCCGGTTCGGTGGGGATGAAGTCCTCAATGTCGACCTCAACTGCCTCCCTAAGATAAGGGAGTTATGCATTGTTTGTTTCTGGGGATAGACTCCCAAAATGTTTGGAGACAGCAATTGGGGCTGTCTGGATCTGCCTTTGTGGCCATTGCTGGGAAGGCAACCGGTGAGTTCGGGCGGATTGGAGGGTATGCATGGCCGCCTCCACCGTTGGGAGAGTACCATTCATGTGGTAATCACGGATTAGTGCGTCCGAGACCCAGTGTTGAAGACACTGGGTGGGTGACGAGGTCCTCCATAGGTGGGGATGTCCGGTCATTGCGTTGTTGGAAGCACGCACTTGTGAGTTCCTTCGGGACACCATTGGATCGAAGGAAGTTATGTATAGTACCTATAAAAAATTTTAACATATACAAATATCAAACCTATCAAAGTAGCATCTCATGATCCCATGTGTAATTAATTACCTTTCTTGGCCCGCCATGTGAGTATAAGAGGTCACAGAGATGAATTAGGTTAAATTTTTCATGATTGGTTAAAGATTCATGTCGAGTTCACCATTTTTTTTTGTGTAGGTCTCAAAATGCACAACGGTTCTGTATCTGATGATGCATGGACCTGCTTTCCAAAGGCAGGCGTTCGCCGGATGGTGTGACCAATGACACTTAAGGACTAACATTGGTCTAGAGGATGGGACTTCGGGCTCATCTCTCCCTTTTGGGGGGGTAATATTGCCTGTTTCGGGACTGTCTTATAGATTTATGATGTATTCATATGTTCCCGAATAATTGGTTTATACCGAAGCATAGTATCCACATATTTTTCTTGGTTGGAAATGGTCTGCTGAACGCAGGGGTTCACAATCATTTATGACCACGGTTTACCATCCCTCATTGGATTAATGACCCTGAGGAGTCATAACTCATTGAGGCGGAAATAGGAGTGGTGCGGTGAACCGATGTGAAGATAGTCGGATCGACTGGTTGTTGGGATTGAACCTCATAGAGGCTTCCTAATTACCCTTCCTAGGAGACATGGATCAAATTCCACGTAGTTTGAAATGGGAGCATCAGATAATCGATGTGATGGTGGACCCGGGGGTCCATTGGTGATCGGGCTTGAACCTCATGTAGGCTTCCTACGTATCCCTCTGGTAGGGAATCAAAGTCCTCGTAGTTCACATTGGCTTCGGACGTACTCCTTAAGGTAGACCAGAATGATGGATTAAGGCTTACACTCTGAGGAGGCCTAGGATGATGGATTGGGGCATACACTCTATAGAGTCCCATAAGAGGATGTCATGGTCGATGCATACTCTAAGCCCACGTGAGTCATGGTCGGTGTGAGAAAAAAGAGGCAGTAGGGACTAGAGGATCACGTCGTGTAAGGTGCGTCCGTGAGAAGTGGAGTTGGGCATATGTATGAGGGCGGGCCATAAAGTCGGGGCTTACTCCAGGATAGATGCCCATGGCGACAAAGTGTAGCGGGAGAGGGAAAGGGGTTCTCTTATACCAGTTACCTCCCTTGTTCCCTGGGGAAGTACCCAGGGAAGTACCAAGGTGCATGGGGACGGCTGCCTTCAGATGGGTATGCCACCCCCTCTTTGGGGAGGGGAGAAGTGCCTGACCGCCGAAGCATGCAGTCCCCCATGCTGGGGAGTAGAGGCAGAAAGGGGGCACTCGAGCTCAGACCCCGATTTACCGTTGGAATGTGAACCCAGGCATGATTCGGGGATCTACCCAAGGGTTAGGGAAACCCCTTTTCCCCTATTTACTATGGGTATGTGAACTCAAAATGGCGCGCTGATGTGCTTGAGGGTTACACCACACGAATTTTGTGGCTCTGGTGGAGGCCTCGGCTCGGGGCTGATGAGTAGGCCAATGAGGAGGTTGTGAAGGATTAGGTCGGATTGAAATTCGAAGGATTTTATATGGCTCAGGGAATGGGAAATCCGAAGGTTTTGGTAGGCCACACAGGGGTATGGGTGGTGACTCCCTTCACGTAGGGAAGTTCTACGCATCTGGAGAAGCCATCCACGAACCAGGGTGATCTGCGGACTGATGGAAATCCTGTGAACCAAGGTGGTTCGAAGATCTGGGATTGATCCGAGAACCCGGTGGTCTGCGGAGGGTTCCATGTAGGTAGCGGTGGCCAAGGGCGGTGCCAGCTAGAGGGTCGTCGGTTGGGGCTTTGCCCTCGTAGGAGGGTGCAACGCCGTACGATGTATCGGAAAAGAGGCATAAACTCCCTGGTCCTCGGGGAGTACATCCACGGAGGGACCCTGGTTTGCGGTTTTCTCTTCTTTGTTATTTTAAGTTCGCAGTTCACCAAGTTATTATGCGTTTTTTTGGTTTCTTATTAGTTCATTCCCAGGTTCATTCCTACACTGGTTCGCGAACTGGATCTTCCGAAATCCTAAGCCTTCCTTCGAAATACTTCCACCCAAATCTGACTGATCTCCTCTCCGTTCTCTCTTTTTCTTAATTCATCAATATCCTTTTATAGAGCGGGGAAAGGGACATATCTATGGTCATAGAACACCTTTTGTGGAGGCCCATGACCAATAAACCGGTTCATGGATGACATGGTCAAACCATAATTCACGTGGTATTTAACACTCCTCCGCGAACCAATCTCGGGGAGTGCTTCACGGCCGCAGAGTGTTCTGCCACCATTTTGCGAACGACATCAGAGGCGGTTCGGGCCAGCTAACGCAGCTCGTGGCTGGGGCGGTCTGGAATTGTGAATTGGGTTGGCACCAGTCCCACCTCACAATCGCAGAGGATCTCTACCTCCATCTCGTGAACGACTATGGTCCACGGAGGAGGGACGCTTCGGGGAACCGGTCGTGCATCGTTAACATTAGACCGTCCCGCGAACCGGTTCATCCTTTGCAATCCTTGAGTATTTTCCACATTTTCCTTATCCTTTTGAGGGGAAATTGGGCGGAATCTCCCTTGAGTTAAAGGGAATCATCATTCTCCTTTGAAGATTTTTTTCAGTACCCTACAGTAATAAATCCTTGAGATTATGTGTGGTTTTTTATAGATTAAAACAAATGAAGGTAGAGAACTTATATCCTATTCCATCAATTGATAATATTTTTGATCATTTGAGGGGTTATAAGGTCTCTTATAAGATTAAATTGAGATCCTGATATCGTTAGTCAAGAGTGACACTATCAAACATAATACATACCTATTTTTGGATATGGTATGTCTTTTTTGCATTCATAGTTATTTGTTTTGGGTATACTAATTCACCAACGATATTACTGTTCATAAAGATAATGATATTTCGTCCATTTAATGATCAGTTGGTGGTAGTTTTCTTCAAAGATATTTTATTTTATTGTTATATAGATTAAAATAATTCCAAACATCTTAACATCATTATGAGTACATGCTTTGTGAATCCGCATTATGCAATGAAAACTAAATGCAGTTTCGGGATAAATAATGTGCACTTCATGGTCCATGTCATTATAGAGACAGGTGTGTCAGTGGACCCAATGAATTTCAAAACTTTGGTATCTTGGGAACAACTAAATAAAATCTTCAAAACATAGCAGTTTCTTGGTTTATCTGGTTATTACCAGCATTTTATCTAATATTTCATCAAATTGGAAATGAAAATTTCTACGCTTAACAAGAAAGGGTTAATTTTTTTGGGTATGATTCTTGTGAAAGTTAATTTTATGTGATGAGAGGAATTTTAACCACAACACATATCCTCACATAACATGTTCTAGGAAAATCACATACCATGTATTGTGACACACACATAGTTGGACTCAAGTTTAGTTCTAATGCGGGAAGATCATGTGGTTGCTTAAGGCTCCAGACAGGTGAGACCGCATGATATCAGTTACCCAACTAATGTTATATTTTTAGTAGCATTGGGACACTCTATAGATGTTGGGGAAAATATCTCATGGGTGAGATATTTTTTTTATAAATGTATCAAAAAAGCATCACGTATATATTATCTCAATGAGACCTAATACTTCAGCAAATGAACTTTGAAATGTATCTTCAGTCTTTTGACATTGAATTTTCTTATACACTAGGCAAGGGAAATTTCATTTCCAATAAAGTAAGGATAATTAAATTACCATTGGTATTATAGGATTCTTGTGAAATGTGGAATATATAGGTCATTTTTGTTGACATGAATCATGATATTCAATAATTTAATGGTAATGTTGCTCTAACATCAACATATGTTATACTCATGCTTTTGGATAAAATAAAGATGTCAAATTTGTATGATATAAATTTTTCATTTTTATGAGACTAATTATATATGGGATATTCCCTTAGTATAGTATCTATATAGTGGAAATTATAAATTTTTCTATGATATGTTATAGGTTCTTACGGGATGTCGGATGATATCGTCATGAAATTTCATGCGTTCAGATGAGCGGTGCATCCTGGTTTCAAAAAGTTGTATTGTAATCTCCTTATAAATTATAGGTGGTGAATAATGAAGAAGGAGGTGGAAGGAAAAATTTCTATCTACGACACTTTTATGTTGATGAAATATGATCTATAGTGGCCATGTGGTATTTCTCAACCTTTACCCATCCCTGATTGGAAGTGGGATAAAGTCATAATGGATTTTTTGATAGGATTAATCAGGATGACGATGAAAAAATGTTTTTATATGTTTATTTGAGAACTTACTGATAAAGGTGTACCACTTCTTACATATTAGGGAATCCATTTTATTTTAATATTTAGGAAATATTTATGTGCATGAAGTAATTCATCTTCACAGTTTTTTAAATAGTATCGTTTCAGACTGAGTTCATCGTTTCATGTCACATTTTTTGAAGGGTCTACATAAAGCTCTAGGATCACGAGTTATTTTTTTGTGTATCATATCATTCATATACTGATAGTCAATCAAAATGGTCAATTCATGTTCTGAAGGATAGGTTTTAGAGACCCGAAGCCGGACGTACATGGACATTACATTACATTTGCGGAATACTTAGTACATAACAAAAACACACACACAAGGACCGTAATAGTTTAGTGTATTTGGAAACTCGGAGTATAATCTTCTAATCGTGGGGAAAGATCTTCAATATCTCCCATAAAGATCTTCCTTTTTATTTTACCTAAAACCTTTCTTTATATCCTGGGGAAAAGAAAACATAAAAGGGTGAGCTCAAATGCTCAGTAAGGGTAAACAAAGGAAATATCAACCACATAAATTTCATAAGAACATAACATTTTTGGAAATCTTAACCTGCAAAAGAGAGCATAATTTCATAACATGGGATAAATCATAGTAGTGAAATGAAATCATAACTTAAAACATTACTCATTGTGGCATACACACATAATCATAGAGAATCATTTCTTGTTAGTCAAGACTCATTGCCAAGACTATCTTAGTGGACAAAGTCCCTTTCTGAATCGAGTAATCCTCGTTTCAGTCCTGTTTCACTGAACCGGTATAACCTACCATTCCAGCCATGTCTATCTCATGAGATATAAAATCTTTACCCAATGCATTGGAGGGAGATATAGGTCCCACCCATCTTATAATGAATCCTTTCTTATGTGTGCCACATAATCATAAAACATACATCATCACATAACACATGTATCAAAAATGGGATTCTTAAACAACATGACATCATAAAACCATTCATATAAGATAAAGGAATTCATAAACATAATTCCATAACAACATAGTCAAATCAATGTAAAAATATGGATAGAAACAGAACCCTTTATTATCTTAGATGAAAAATAATTTTGATAAAACACTTGAATTGAATTCTTGAGGAAAATATCCTTTTTTCTTCAAAAACATTTTTCCTTTAATAACATGTCATACGACTTTAAAATAAAAGAAGTTGATTAAAAATAAACTTGAAAACTTGTAAAGGAAACTTCTTGGATTTAATGTTTTAAAAATCCATTCATGCCGTATAAGTTAAAAAAACATTCTTCGTACTTTTGTCGGAAAAGTCAAAAATCACCTCGTACGAAAAAGCGACAAAAGATTCCTTTCATATTCTTTACTAAAAACTCACTGAAGGTTAAAAATGGATTTAAACAATTGTAGGTGGATGGAAATAATATTAAATATTGATGAAACATGGATGTGGATGATAAAATACACCCCAGTAAATACTTACGAATAAACAATCTCGGATAAAAATGAGATTGTGATATTTCCCTTACCTTAGGTCCGACTTGCTTTGTAAGTGTCCGAACCTCCTGTATAATGATTTAAATCATGTTATTGACTTATTACAGAATCATATTCATTGTTATGATATCATATATGGTTTACTTATGACATTATATTACCCGTTCTTTTGTAAATTCCATGTTAAAGAAGCGTTTTGGGTAAAATCGTTTCATTTATCGTAGGTGTTTTGACTTGTTGTTCTTGACATCATTATTACTTATATCATGATTTACTTACTTCCAGAATATAAAATATGATTGATATATCATATATATTCAGTATATATATATATAATAGGTAGAAAAATGAAAAACACCGTTCATGGAGACGGTAGTCCGTACGTACGCATGAACGCTGTTTTCCTTTCCTTATTGTCTTGAAATGGAAGTAGGTAGATGAAATACATATGTATATATATACATAAATCCAGTAGCTTTATAATGTCATATATTTTATTATTATTTCTTATATATACATTATAATCATTCTTAAATGGTTAACATGGAGAATGAATCTCATCGCGTCGTGGAGACGGTATTCCGTACGTACGCACGAGCGATGATATCATTTCTATAAATATTGAATTGAATTGGAGTGGATTATACAATATATCATAATCAATATGATGTTATAATAACTATGTATAGTTATTCTTTACACCATTATACCCATCCATGTAAGGTGGTGGTGGAAAATAGATTACACCACGGCGTGGAGACGGTATTCCGTACGTACGCACGCGCGGTGATTTCTTTTTCCGTAGGATGGATAGATGGTGAAATAGGGTTGTTTCATACTTATAATAACATATCAGTATATGAGTGATACTGATGTTATTACTTCATAATGAAACAACCTAAGAAGAAGAAGTGGAAGAAGAAATAAAGATGAAAGAATTGGTAACGGTAATTATCTCTTCTTTGAAGTGCCTCTTTGAGACCTCCTCTTAGGGCACTAAAATTGGTCTTTGAGGAAGACCAGAACCTCTAGGATGTTGCTAGGGAAGTGGAGAGGAGAAATTGGCAGGGGTTGGCCGAGCTTGAGTGCTCAAATTGGTGTGAGGGGGAGGGGGAGGAGGTGTCCTTTTATAAGGGAGGAGAGGGGCACCTTAGGAATATCTCAAAATATTATTTTATATTAAAGTCAAAATCGGTTTATAATGGTCCCAAAGGGTCTTATTTCGAAGCTAAAGTGGGGATGGGTCGAAATACTATCAACCAATAGGATTTAGACAAGTTTATGGTATTATTTTAACCTTATCAATTAGATTTAACTCTAAGTTAAATAATTTAGCTTTTATCGTGTCTTTTTGTTTTCTTTCACTATATGGTAAATAAACTTACTATAACATGCCAAACGAACCCCAAATTGTATATTATTAATACATATATCCTTATCTAAGTCATTTGGCCGAACCTTAGATTTTTAGGAATAAAATAACAATTAATAATATAATATTTGATTTAAAAACTATTTTGTGTCAATTTTGACACTATTTGATACATGATTTTTGTGAAAGTCATAACAGAATTAAATGTTCGAACCAAGTTTATTAAATCAACATTAATATATCATAGTAACCTAGAAAATTAGTGGAATTCATAAAAAATCTTAAATTACATTTATTTTGGTATTTATATTATCAATTATGTGAATATTTCATTAATAAGATAATTACTGCATCATCTTTGTGTCATAAATAAATTAAATTATTTGATGTCTAAAAATTACAAATAAAATACCATCATGTAGGAAATCTTTTTATCTTTCTAATGAATATTTAAAATCGAATTTATCTTATGTATAACCCCATATTATAAATGATTTACTTATTAAACTTTTATTTTAACTATTTTAACCCTTCTTTAAATAAATTAATAATAAATGTCCTAATCTAATCCATGTGGGCCTAAATGGTCATATTTTATTCCTAAGTTTGTTTTTGGTCAAATTACACTTGTCCAATAGATTTAGGACATGTGTTAGGGTAATATTAATATCATATTTACCCTTAGTTACCCTATTTACTATTAACCGTGGTAAAAAAAAATAAAAAGTTACTATTCACCAAAAAATTATTTTCATCTCATTGAACCAAATTTTAGTCCTTGATATTAACCGTGTCTCTCGGATTTTCGAAATTCCATTCACAGAAGCGGTAAAATTAAGTTTTATGCAAAATTCAGTTTTTAACCTACCACTTAGTGGTTTCACTATTCATCAAAAATTGAAAGTTTTCAGAAAAAAGCCAAAATTTCATCCTAAGCTATATTTCATATTCCAAATTCAAAAATGAAGTCTATTTTACCAAATTCATAACATAGATGTTGCATTAAGTAATTTTATAATTAAATCCCGCTGTTAAAACAAATAGCGTGTTTTTAAGAAACAATATCTATCAAAAGATTGACACTTGTTTATGTCTGGTTTAAATGTGAAATTACATCCAATGACCAACATTGTATTAAATTGTAAAAATATATTCTAAATATACTTTAAAACCACTCAAATTAATGATTTATCACTACTAATTATTTCGATTAAAAAAGTTGTTTTTAATTATAATTTAGTAATTTTCACTATTCATCAGAATATGAAAGTTATCCGAAAAGTACCAAAATTTCACCTTAGGCTAAATTCGATACTCCGAATCTAAAAATGAATTCCATTTTGAAAAATAAAATTTACAAAATTTCAAAAAGTGGTTATTACTATTTATAACGGCTAGTTTTAATAATATTTTAATAGCATATCGTTGTTTAGTGAAACTCGGTATTGCGTATTACACACGCTATCGAGGAAGGTCGCGATTGCGTGTAATGCAAGGCAAGTCATGGATGCGTGTTGTGCAAGCTCCTTTTGGTGTAGCGTACAACACAAGACATTAGTAAAATAAAATAGAATATTTTTTCATAAAATCTCGGGCTGTTACATTCTACCCCCCTTAAAATGAATTTCGCCCTCGAAATTCGTCGGGGTTATAAATGGTTTACTATTCGAAAGTTTCTTTAATAGAAACCCACATCGTAAAAGGGAATACCAAAACTTGGCATTAAAAACTAAAGTATGAAATGTAACGATTACCCAAATAAACTAATCACTGGGTTTCCACATAGGTGAAAATATGGATATGGAAGAGAAATCTAACCATCATGTTCTGATGGAGAGTGGTAGAGAACATGGCTATGGAAGAGCCAGTAATCACAAATCCATAGATTTCTGGTGATATAAGGTACCATCTGATTCATCAGGTATAAGATCAGTAGGACAACATTTTTGGTTTTCAAGATCATTTCCCTAAAGTTGAAAATTTGCTTAGAATAAATACTTACTTTATTTTGGTACAATCTCACTTTTGTTCGTGTCTTGAACAATTTCTACTTCATCTCTTAAATAAATGAAGTTGAATTTGTTATTCGTGAAGTGTTAGCAGATCATGTGATAGAATGACGGGTCATTCCATCTGTCTCAAAAGATTAGCAAAATTTATATACATAAGTCGATCTATAGTGGGATTAATAATATATGGTTCCTAAAATGGGCTTATACTTCATATATCATACTGCTTAATATAATAACACTAGTTTCTACTAAACAGGGACTTCCTGTAGGTCAGTGGTAGGCGATAAAGGCCAGTCGCACTTCGGTTGTGGGTTCGATTCCTACAGCCTTGTCCGAAGCGATGGGCTGTCGCCCGTCCTGCAGGTTGTCCCTTTTTCTAAAACTACGTTACTATAACATCCCATCAATAATATCGAAAATCTTCTATCCTTAAACAATACTAACTTATGTCCAACATAATCCAGTCTATTCTTTAGGCTTATACATAATACTGCAGTCCACTCTCATAATATAGTGACAACGATTACCAAAGATTTAATACTGTCGTTGATCCCCACATATCATAAGATATGTCTTGTTGGTCACATTCCAAACACTCAAAGTCCTTAATCGTGTATTCTCTTGAATACCTTAGTGAAAAAAGTTAACACTTTCCACATACCAAAATCCTCAAAATTCTATATACTCAAACCATGATATCACTTAGTCCTTATATTAATCATGAGCTCATGAATACTATTAAACATTTCATTTTCTCGTCTTCATTATGCGCATATCATCTTATTTCCAAAAAATATCTCAATCACTTTGAATACCACATCAATAAATATTGCAACACTCAATGATACAACATTATTTTGGAATCCCATTACATAAACACTTAATCATTCCACCACATCGTTGTCATATTCAACATTGCCAATAGTGATCGCATGTGATTTCCCTTTGTACTTTGCCTTCAGTGGTTGCTCATGTTGATAATCACTAACCCTTGGATTAGGGCAATTATTAGCATAATGCCCCCATTTCCTTGCACTTCAAGCATTGAAGTGTTGGCGGTGCGTTCTCTGCAGTGTTTGCTTTATTCACATCATTAGAAACCCTTTTTCCATTACTTCGACACTCAGCTGCTCGATGACCTTCTTTTCCACACTTAAAACATTTTCTAGTCCCTTTAAGACAATCTCCACCATGCTTCTTCCCACACTTTGTACATAAGGAAACATTCATCTTCTTTTCACCATTATTTTGAGATTTCTCCTTGAACTCCATCTTTCGTTTCTTGTCAAAACCATGAGATGGATATGTAACACCAACTTCCATTTCTACCTTAATAGCACAACGCACAATTTCTTCATAGCTACTGAAGTCTCTTATAGCTAATGCCCTTCGAAGACTTGGTTTTAAGCCACTGAAAAATCGATCAACTTTACTTTCAGGTTGGATGATAATTCCAGAAGCATACCATGCAAGTCTTGTAAAATTTGCTTCATAGGTACCAACAGATTCATCGTCCCTTTGCTTCAGTTCAAGAAACTCTTTCTCCATCTTTGTTCGAAGAATACGAGGGAAGTACTTATTGAAAAATAAGTTCTTGAACTCGTCCCATTCCATAGACTCAATTTCATCCCTTTGCCTTGTATTCTTAATAAGATTCCACCATTGATCAGCATCTCCTTCCAAACGATACACTGCTAGGATGACTTTATCATGTTCAGATCATTGAAGAACTGAAAATATCTTTTCAGTAGTGCTGATCCATTGTTCAGCCACAAGTGGATCAGAAGACCCACTGAAAGAAGGTGGACGTTGCCTCATGAAGGACTCAATAGAATATTGTTCCCTTCTCTGGTCATTTGGAAGTCCAGAATGATTCATAGCTTGTGTAAGTATAGCAATAAGATTTTGCACTCCATCTCCCATAACATTTGTTTGTTCAGGAGGGCAATCATTGCATTTTCCATTGCATTGATCAACACGGTTCCTTCGGGTTCCAGCCATCGTCTAAAACCCAAAAAGAATAGTGTGAGAGGCAAAAATCATGCTAGGGAAAACAACATAATAAAGGGGGAGTACCTTCAATATCCAACATCTTAGGTTTAATTCTATGATTGTTAGCGTAATTCTATTACTATAACCTATACGTATACTTGTCCCTAGGGACATCCCTAGACATACCTTAGAAATATCTGTAGGGATCTCAATAACGTTTTCGCATCCTAGTTTCCAAAGGTTGACTAAACCCTTCCTCTGATACCAACTGTAGAGACCCGAAGCCGGACGTACATGGACATTACATTACATTTGCGGAATACTTAGTACATAACAAAAACACACACACAAGGACCGTAATAGTTTAGTGTCTTTGGAAACTCAGAGTATAATCTTCTAATCGTGGGGAAAGATCTTCAACATCTCCCATAAAGATCTTCCTTTTTATTTTACCTAAAACCTTTCTTTATATCCTGGGGAAAAGAAAACATAGAAGGGTGAGCTCAAATGCTCAGTAAGGGTAAACAAAGGAAATATCAACCACATAAATTTCATAAGAACATAACATTTTGGGAAATCTTAACCTGCAAAAGAGAGCATAATTTCATAACATGGGATAAATCATAGTAGTGAAATGAAATAATAACTTAAAACATTACTCATTGTGGCATACACACATAATCATAGAGAATCATTTCTTGTTAGTCAAGACTCATTGCCAAGACTATCTTAGTGGACAAAGTCCCTTTCTGAATCGAGTAATCCTCGTTTCAGTCCTGTTTCACTGAACCAGTATAACCTACCATTCCAGCCATGTCTATCTCATGAGATATAAAATCTTTACCCAATGCATTGGAGGGAGATATAGGTCCCACCCATATTATAATGAATCCTTTCTTATGTGTGCCACATAATCATAAAACATACATCATCGCATAACACATGTAACAAAAATGGGATTCTTAAACAACATGACATCATAAAACCATTCATATAAGATAAAGGAATTCATAAAAATAATTCCATAACAACATAGTCAAATCAATGTAAAAATATGGATAGAAACAGAACCCTTTATTATCTTAGATGAAAAATAATTTTGATAAAACACTTGAATTGAATTCTTGAGGAAAATATCCTTTTTTCTTCAAAAACATTTTTCCTTTAATAACATGTCATACGACTTTAAAATAAAAGAAGTTGATTAAAAATAAACTTGAAAACTTGTAAAGGAAACTTCATGGATTTAATGTTTTAAAAATCCATTCATGCCGTATAAGTTAAAAAAAACATTCTTCGAACTTTTGTCGGAAAAGTCAAAAATCACCTCGTACGAAAAAGCGACAAAAGATTCCTTTCATATTCTTTACTAAAAACTCACCGAAGGTTAAAAATGGATTTAAACAATTGTAGGTGGATGGAAATAATATTAAATATTGATGAAACATGGATGTGGATGATAAGTAAATACTTACGAATAAACAATCTCGGATAAAAATGAGATTGTGATATTTCCCTTACCTTAGGTCCGACTTGCTTTGTAAGTGTCCGAACCTCCTGTATAATGATTTAAATCATGTTATTGACTTATTACAGAATCATATTCATTGTTATGATATCATATATGTTTTACTTATGACATTATATAACCCGTTCTTTTGTAAATTCCATGTTAAAGAAGCGTTTTGGGTAAAATCGTTTCATTTATCGTAGGTGTTTTGACTTGTTGTTATTGACATCATTATTACTTATATCATGATTTACTTACTTCCAGAATATAAAATATGATTGATATATCATATATATTCAGTATATATATATATAATAGGTAGAAAAATGAAAAACACCGTTCATGGAGACGGTAGTCCGTACGTACGCATGAACGCTGTTTTCCTTTCCTTATTGTCTTGAAATGGAAGTAGGTAGATGAAATACATATGTATATATATACATAAATCCAGTAGCTTTATAATGTCATATATTTCATTATTATTTCTTATATATACATTATAATCATTCTTAAATGGTTAACATGGAGAATGAATCTCATCGCGTCGTGGAGACGGTATTCCGTACGTACGCACGAGCGATGATATCATTTCTATAAATATTGAATTGAATTGGAGTGGATTATACAATATATCAGAATCAATATGATGTTATAATAACTATGTATAGTTATTCTTTACACCATTATACCCATCCATGTAAGGTGGTGGTGGAAAATAGATTACACCACGACGTGGAGACGGTATTCCGTACGTACGCACGCGCGGTGATTTCTTTTTCCGTATGATGGATAGATGGTGAAATAGGGTTGTTTCATACTTATAATAACATATCAGTATATGAGTGATACTGATGTTATTACTTCATAATGAAACAACCTAAGAAGAAGAAGTGGAAGAAGAAATAAAGATGAAAGAATTGGTAACGGTAATTACCTCTTCTTTGAAGTGCCTCTTTGAGACCTCCTCTTAGGGCACTAAAATTGGTCTTTGAGGAAGACCAGAACCTCTAGGATGTTGCTAGGGAAGTGGAGAGGAGAAATTGGCAGGGGTTGGCCGAGCTTGAGTGCTCAAATTGGTGTGAGGGGGAGGGGGAGGAGGTGTCCTTTTATAAGGGAGGAGAGGGGCACCTTAGGAATATCTCAAAATATTATTTTATATTAAAGTCAAAATCGGTTTATAATGGTCCCAAAGGGTCTTATTTCGAAGCTAAAGTGGGGATGGGTCGAAATACTATCAACCAATAGGATTTAGACAAGTTTAGGGTATTATTTTAACCTTATCAATTAGATTTAACTCTAAATAAAATAATTTAACTTTTATCGTGTCTTTTTGTTTTCTTTCACTATATGGTAAATAAACTTACTATAACATGCCAAACGAACCCCAAATTGTATATTATTAATACATATATCCTTATCTAAGTCATTTGGTCGAACCTTAGATTTTTAGGAATAAAATAACAATTAATAATATAATATTTGATTTAAAAACTATTTTGTGTCAATTTTGACACTATTTGATACATGATTTTTGTGAAAGTCATAACAGAATTAAATGTTCGAACCAAGTTGATTAAATCAACATTACTATATCATAGTAACCTAGAAAATTAGTGGAATTCATAAAAAGTCTTAAATTACATTTATTTTGGTATTTATATTATCAATTATATGAATATTTCATTAATAAGATAATTACTGCATCATCTTTGTGTCATAAATAAATTAAATTATTTGATGTCTAAAAATTACAAATAAAATCCCATCATGTATGAAATCTTTTTCGATTTCTAATGAATATTTACAATCTAATTTATCTTATGTATAACCCCATATTAGAAATGATTTACTTATTAAACTTTTATTTTAACTATTTTAACCCTTCTTTAAATAAATTAATAATAAATGTCCTAATCTAATCCAAGTGGGCCTAAATGGTCATATTTTATTCCTAAGTTTGTTTTTGGTCGAATTACACTTGTCCAATAGAATTAGGACATGTGTTAGGGTAATATTAATATCATATTTACCCTTAGTTACCCTATTTACTATTAACCGTGGTAAAAAAAAATAAAAAGTTACTATTCACCAAAAAATTATTTTCATCTCATTGAACCACATTTTAGTCCTTGATATTAATCGTGTCTCTCGGATTTTCTAAATTCCATTCACAGAAGCGGTAAAATTAAGTTTTATGCAAAATTCAGTTTTTAACCTACCACTTAGTGGTTTCACTATTCATCAAAAATTGAAAGTTTTCAGAAAAAAGCCAAAATTTCATCCTAAGCTATATTTCATATTCCAAATTCAAAAATGAAGTCTATTTTACCAAATTCATAACATAGATGTTGCATTAAGTAATTTTATAATTAAATCCCGCTGTTAAAACAAATAGCGTGTTTTTAAGAAACAATATCTATCAAAAGATTGACACTTGTTTATGTCTGGTTTAAATGTGAAATTACATCCAATGACCAACATTGTATTAAATTGTAAAAATATATTCTAAATATACTTTAAAACCACTCAAATTAATGATTTATCACTACTAATTATTTCGATTAAAAAAGTTGTTTTTAATTATAATTTAGTAATTTTCAATATTCATCAGAATATGAAAGTTATCCGAAAAGTACCAAAATTTCACCTTAGGCTAAATTCGATACTCAGAATCTAAAAATGAATTCCATTTTGAAAAATAAAATTTACAAAATTTCAAAAAGTGGTTATTACTATTTATAACGGCTAGTTTTAATAATATTTTAATAGCATATCGTTGTTTAGTGAAACTCGGTATTGCGTATTACACACGCTATCGAGGAAGGTCGTGATTGCGTGTAATGCAAGGCAAGTCAAGGATGCGTGTTGTGCAAGCTCCTTTTGGTGTAGCGTACAACACAAGACATTAGTAAAATAAAAAAGAATATTTTTTCATAAAATCTCGGGCTGTTACATAGGTTACAAGCTTATGTAGGGTATTTTGGTGGTTCGTGGGAGAACCATATGGAACTCATCGAGATTTCATATAATAAGAGCATACAATAATAAATACAAATGTAACATTTGGAGACTTTGTATGGAAGGTTGTTATATTAACTATTTTTTTTTTGGTTTGAGTCATGTGAGTCATTACTTTTTGGGCTTACTCTCATATAAGATACATCTGAAAATGTTTAGTTGATCAGACAGTGGTTGGTGACCGTGCAGAGTGGCCAAAATTGTATGATGGTCATTGGAGATGACCTCAGGAGTTCATGGTCATTTATTATGTTTTCTAGATCATCTACCTTATAATAGTACAATTACGAATCATGAATTTGGGAAATCAAGCTGATTGCTTTTTTTGGATACTTGAAATAGTGGCTACTGTAGGTCTTAGGGAATATTATTTAGCTGTTCCACAACACTACATTTCAAGCCACGATGTGTTTCACATATCGCAACTATGATGATATCATCAATACCCTTACCATGTTATAGTTATTATATGCATAGATATTTTTGATTATTCATTTATTTATTATCATATGCTATGGATTGTTAATTATAGTGATAAATACCTTTGGGGTCGATTTGAGTTCAATGGAAGCACGTGTGAGTTTAAGAAGATACTTGATAGAGGGAGTCTCATATGTGGACAAAATGATAGGATATGTGCATAGACACCTCACATTATGTCTTGGGAAATCTCGAGGATGAGATTTTATATGTTGGGGAGATTATAATTTCCCATCTTTTTCTAGGTACATTTCTCTCTGATTATTCATTTAACGCTTAATGCACGTGTATTGTTTGGCGACAGAGAGCCTTTTCTGGGGAAAATGACATATTTTTCAGGGATATATGATTGTTTTAATTTATGGAGTCCTTTTATAAGTGAGAAAAGGTATTTAAATGGTTTTTTGATAAGTTTATGAGATTTGAGTTAGGTTCATAGTGTAATAGAAAAAATGGGATGAAAACTCAACTAGAGAAAAATTATATGAAATGTAAATGGATTAAAATAATTTAATATTTTTTGGGTTTTAATAAAATGAATCTTATGTGATCGATTTTCTATTTAATACCATCAAAAATAATTAAACTACATGTTAATGAATTACAAATCATAAAATTATTGACCATTAATTTTAAACATGCCTTGTTTCTAACATTCTATTAATTTAACAACAACACATATCCTCTTGAACATAGGAAATTTTTCCACAAATTTAATGTTTCCAACCTTCCATAAAAATAATACCCTTATTGATTAAATACCTATTAAGATCCTTTCATTAGGTTTCTTCTTTATTTTCCTTGGTTCATTAACTATTATTGTGATATCCTTTACCAAATATTGATGTTTTATTTTAAATTGTTCAAGAATTGATATAAGAACAAATTTGAAATCATATTCCCCCATCCTCATCATTATAGGATATAGGATGAGTTCATGTTACATCTATATAAGGTTGTGGTCAAACCATAAACCCTTTGTCTTGTTAAATACATGTTTATGTAATATCACTATTTTTACCTCATTATGTTCACCGAAATTCATTTAATTATTTAATGAGTTTACACCATGAATTTTGTTGGTTTACTATGGATTTTTAATTGGATACTGACTTATATTATCATTATCATTACATGAGACCTGGGTTTTTTCACAACCCCTTTGTCCAATGATTCCCCAATAGGTTAGAAATAAAGAAAAAAAATATAATAACCCCTGAGTCTTACCTCTATTAGGTCCTAGGGAAGTGATTAGCACCAATGGTAAATATTTCTCACATTATGGGAGGAATGTCCCTTTATATGAAAAAAATAACAATAGATGGGCATAATGATGTGTAAAAACAGAAAAACATATATAAAAAACCAATATAATACCACAACTCAAGTATATATCAAAACTGATTCATATAAAAGTCTCCAAAATAATGAAAAAATAAATAAAAGATAAGGTAGTGACACAAAAACAACTCCAATTCCCGAGAAAGAAATTAATAGCACAACCTAAAAAGTCCTCCTAAAAACCATAAAATATTTTTTAAATATGTAGTGTTAGTATACACATATACATAGAAAGGAAAAAAATGAATCTCAAGCACCTGTGAAAAGGGAATAATAAAGTATTATTGGGAATGTAGTAGAGCCAAACATCAGCTAAACAGATTTACTAACCATCCAAACCTCACCATTGCATTATCACTAAATAATGCAAGTCAAGTACTATAATAAAGTTAACACATCAATACTCATCCACAATTCCATTGTCACAACTATCCTACACACACTTAAGACTCATATCTACTCCTCCATCCCGAGAAAATGAAACTCATCAAATCCCACCTGTAGACATATGTTCCACAACCACACCTCATCCTAAAAGCAGTAACCAAGGATACAATGACACCTCATCATTAAGAAACCTATAAAATCACACCACATATCATCTCATAGACTGCAAGGAATGAACTCCTTACCCATAGACAACTGGGCCTTACAACCACACCACAACATTCTAAATGAGTCTATCTATACCAATTCTTAGAATATGGAGATGAAAAGAGACAAAAACTATTTTTCCATCATCTCATCGGGATGTGGGGAAAGCACACGTTCTCCAACTAAAATGGTGGGATTATCATATAGTTTTAATCATTTGTTGAGTGCATATAGAAATTATAGGGAAGCAGGACTATATATGTATTTTTATTAAACACCCATCCAAACCTATATGTTTTTTTACAAACAACAACCAGCCCAAAAAACCACTATTGCTAATACCTCTAAATGCACAACTATACAAAAGATGAAATTTGATTCATAACCCCATCTAACTCATTTATCCAATTATCATTTTTTATTATGAATTTTCATTTATTATTCAATCACTACATGGGAAACTACCTAAAAATACATGAAACAATCCATACAACATAAACCACCAAGAGTAAAAACAAACAATGTTGTAATATCTCACTTAAAATTTCCTCTCATCTTTACACCAATTCTAACCACATCAATATTCATTCATAAAAGTCAGTCCACCCGAACCATCATAAAAAATAGAAATACCACCCTCACATTCCCACACCCATAAAAAACTCTCATCACAACCAAAACTGATAGCCCCACAACATAACAAGATCACACCTAGAAACAAAACATGGAACAACCCAGTGCATTACTACTTCACAACACTGTTCAACCATTAAAAAAATAAACAATATCATAACCTTATATCCCATTACCATACCTAAACCACCCCATACACTCAAATTCACTCCTAACAATAGCACCACATAACCCACAAAAAAAACAAGACATAAAAACATAACACACGGATAATACAAACAAGGAATTGTGTATTTTGATTTAGAAAACACTCACTATTTAATTCCACTTTGATAACATAAGATATATCATATATTATTTTTGATCCAAATGAACCAATATAATTAACTGGGTAAATGCGGTTAACAGATTACCTATATATAATATTTTTCAATAGATTTCCAAAAACAATCATTCACAAGCCATTAAAGGTTCAAAAACAAAGTCCACCAACATGCTCGATTTTTTTTCGGTGATAATCCCATACAAAACACAATAGGAACAGAAAAAAATAAGAACACACGTCACTTTTTCGTATGAACATGTGTTGTTCATTAAATTGATTTATTTATCTTTTCTTACTTCGTATCCTACTATTTTCTACAAGAATACATCCATACACCCACCCTGCATTATTAAAATATAAAATATAGATGAATGGATCCCTACATCGAATAATAAAATGATCATTAGTTCCATGGTTTCACTAAAATTGGGGTTGCATATTCTGTAGGAAAACGCCAAGGGAAGAACTACGAAAGATGGATACATCACATATGCACAAATCCTCGAGGAAGAAAGGTTACGGGGACATCCAATATCAATCTAAATGGCATAAACCCAAAAGATAAATAGTCAGAAGTTTAGAATTTCATATCATAAATTAATGGAAGATGCTATATTAAAATTCATTTATGGAGAATCATAACCAGGTCCACATGGATTTTTATTTTTAGGAGACTCCTTGGTGTTATGATGTTAAAAATATACGTCATAAAACTTGATATAGTTTCAAAATTCCTTAAATTTAGTGAAAAAATCAATTTAAATCAAATAAAACATTAAATAGGAAAAAATGGTAATGTAGATAAAACCAAAAGTTCAAAAAACTGTCAGAAATGACTCAGTCGCAGATGACCTACCATTGGATGACTTGACATTATGTGACCTTCTTCTAGAAGACATACTATTGGATGACTCACCATTTGTCGAGTGACCATTTAATGAGTCATCGTTGGACCGATCACAATTAGATGAGTCATTGTTGGGAGATTCACCATTATAGGATTCCCCATTGGATGACTCACCATTTGAAGCCTCACCATCACAAGTCACCACTGGAGACCTAAGATAAGGGACTAAGTATTATGACTCAGCACTATGAGTCAATGATTGATTCACTAGCGGTGTATTAGTCACCATAAGGTTACTCAATGATGGGACATACAATTTCCAACTACTGGTGGATAACTCACTATCAAACGAGCAACCATTGGAAAAAAATGGTTTTCTGGAAAGCTCTTAAATTAGGGAACCATGAACACCCAGAACACCTCAACAATTTGTTTTTAAAAAATTAGTGTACTAGGGAGGTCAAGACCATTGCATGGTGTTTTCTTATTATATAATCCATCTAGTGTGGAATATTTCATATTGATATTATTATCAACACATTATGTATTGAATTCCACATGGAATTCGAAGGAATATTGTTAATTTTCATAATTAAAATTTTCGATATATGTTGTGATATTGCAATATTGATGCTATAGGGTAGGAATTGTGTTTTATACTAAGGAGCATATATAAGGGTATATGCCTTGTAACATGTACATGAATATGTATAAATTCTTATACTGAGAGGAATCGACCCTATCCCCATGTTATAATTCTTATGGGGATTTTACTCAGACTAATGTAATGCTCAAAGGGATTTGACTCTGAAATGTTGTAATTCTTATAGAGATTTGACCCTAATTGTTTGTGTGGACTATAAGATGGGTATATGGTTGAGGTTGGAATGGGAATAAATCATGATCATAGTTATTTTATTAATGAACTAAAGAATGTTCTTTAACTAGGTTATATGGATATTTTTTTCATAGATTTAATCCATGCTCATCATTATTTGGGAACATTGTCGATGCCAATTTTTGTGGTATTTTATTAATTTTTTAATTAATTTAACACAATTGTTTATCTAGTTTTTCCTACACTTCTTATTAGGGTTTTTTTATTTAGACATGGTGGTGCTGATCTACTAAGCTACACTCACACTCTATTTGTGCCACCATTTGTAACCCATACGGAATTTTTTTGGATTTGGGTTTATACAAGGAAATGAGACACTGTAGTTGATTGATGTATTAATGTTGGTCTGGAGTTTGGATATGGTATTGGCATGGGGATTGAGACCCCTGAAATTAGGACTTTTATTTGATCCTTCTAGTATTTTTCATTTATTTTTCTATCATGATAAGGATTTATATTCCATTACACCATAACATTAATTAATTATTATTATTGGATTATTATATTGGTTATTATTTTTGTCTTCCTCTATCATATTTACATTATTTATTATATCTGTTCTATTATGTTTTTTCTACTACTATTTCACTTAATACCATGGAGAATAGTCTTACCACTATACATTTCATAGCCTCACTGCTTGTCGATTTCCATTGGCATACAGGTATACATTCATGTGGACCCATAAACAACCCTTTATGGATATGTGAAAGAGTGCCCGATTTGGGGATGTTACAATATTATAGAACCCAATATATTTCTATTTCTAGTTATTTTTATATTTTTTATGATTTATTTCATTTTTTAGCACACAAAAATCATGAACATAGTATTATGGGTGAGGCCATATTTTCATAAAATGAATTAGATAATTCTTTAATCTCATTAGAAGTCATATATGAAATTATATTGTGAACATATTACATTATGGTACTTTTTTCAAATGATATTATCTAGGTAGTTAGGCTTGACCCAAATTTATTTCATGTAATACGTTGAAAGATAATTTCTTATTATGGATTGATCCTTTGATACCATTTTCTTTTTTATGTTTAATGTGATTAAATATGTTCCATCTATTTAATGATATATTTTGATACTTTTGACTCACTATTTAGGCTTCTTTATCAGGTTTTTTCCATAGTGGTATTTTAGTTAGCCACTTTTTTCTATGTATCACATATGTAATCAAATGAAATTTTAGACCATGAAAGGATTCAATTTAAAAATATAAAAAATAATATAATATTTTTAATTTTATTATGAAATAGAGTTTTTTGTAAACAAGTCCTCCAAATAAAATATGCATATCAATATTTGGGTTGTAATTAATTTATGTTTGTGCTTAAAATCTTGTAAAAAAATATGTTAAAGGAATGGGTCAGAATACTTATTATAAAAGATAATTATTAGTTTACAATGGAATATAGGATGAGAAAAAATTACAGCTAACTCTATGGATGTATATAAGGATGATTATATGTTTAGTAAAATATTCTGGTATATTTTTGAAGGATATATTGAAATTTTTTGAGAAATTAGATTTTTATTTGGATACTACAATTGGATTTGGATCATTTATAGTTGTACCTTGGGGTAATTAAATAAAAAATAAAATAGTATTCTTTATATTGATATTCTAATGGTGTAGTAAAATAGCCCGTATTGGCCATGTGGTTAGACACTCTCCAGGTGATTTGCATTGGACAATGAAAAACTATTTTTGAATCATTATAATGGAATTAAAAAATTGTTATGTTTTAAATTATAATAAAATAAAATAACATGGTTAAAATATATTAAATATGAGAAACTCATATTTAAGTATATACTTGTCATTTAATTTATTTCCTATCATTTTTTAGTATTACTTTTTTATCATTTTTAGTAAATTTATTATATTTTTTTCAGTTTCAGTTTATTTATGGAAATAAGAGAGATCATACCAAAATCTAAAATTATAATAAATTTAATTATTTTCAAAAAAATATGAAAAATCTAATGGGGAATGAGATTATTCAAATTTATATTATTCCATGTGACATATCTCGAATTATAATTAACAAATAGAACATAGATGAATTTCCAAACACATAAACGAATAGAAGGATGGATCTCCAGGAAGTTCTATTGTTAAACATTATAATAAAAATAATAATCAATTCCCTATATGTGAAAAAATTTCGAAGAGAAAATATGGGCCATAAATTAAATGAACTGGAGGATTAATATGCATGGAAAATATGGCATAAACCAAATATTTATAGATAAAAAATGAATAATTTTGTTAAAAAGGTGGAAGGAAATAATTTACAACTAAAGGATCCTCTATCAGTTTAATGTTGTGTCTACGGGGAACAGGATAATTATATGAGTCAATTCCCTAATCAACGGATTATTTTAATAGGTCTTCTATTATTATGGTCATTTAGGCTACATTATTGACATTTCATAGTTTTAGTAAAAACTTAATTATGAAGCATAAGTATTTCTATCATTAGTATATTGTATATAAGAATTATTAAACATATAACTATTATTCTACAATAGTTATTTCTTAAAGAAATTTTAATAGTTTATTGGCTAGTACTGATGATATACATAGTTAATTGAATGGTAGGGTTTCATTTTATAAAAGAATCATGATTACTGAAATGAAAATAATTGATAAGTTCTTGATATTAAATTAATTATATTAAATTCATAATATTTGAATATATGGAAACATATATGATGTATATAAGTCTATTTTTGTAACAAATTTTTATATTTGACTAATTTCATTTTTAAAATTATCATCGTATATTGGTTTATTATATTTTAATTATAATTAAATAGTTCTTTAAAAATGGATGTCCACATTCCAAGAGACAAATCATCACATCTAGAAATGTTTTGGGGAATTAACTTACAAATGAAGGGAGATAACTGTGAAAATCCTAGCACAAGCTTATGTGATGTATTCGTTAGTATACCAATTTTTTTACTTAAAATGTTTGATGTAAAAATATTTTATTTTGGAAAGCATTTTTTTGATCAAATTATTTTCTATATTTTGGATTTTTAAGAGAATATTATTATTATGTGAGAATAAATATTTTGGTTGAGGTATACGCAACCCATTGTTATAACATATGGTTTAAAATGAAATATATTTTGGTATGGACATGATTAGGCATGATTAAATGTTCATGATGTTTCTAATATAGGGTTATGGAATGAAAAATGTGGAACAATGTATTTCTAGATTAATATGAAGGTGTTTCAATTTTTGACTTTATCTTTCCCAGTGTTAATCATTTTATTGTTTGGTTAATATTTAAATACTACTGGAATATCACAATATAATATCATTGAATGTTCTGATATTTTTTAAGTAAATGTTATTGGGCATTCAAAAAAGCTAATCTAAAATAACCATCATTAGGATTAGTATATGAGAATATGGGGGGGGGGGTAGATGATTAATCGATGAAATTATACTATTCAATTAGGTATACTTTCTAATGTCGTTTTTCTATGATATCTGAAATATAGGTTTTGGAACAGGAAATAAAAATTTTATTCATTTTTGTTAAATCGATGGCCTTTTTTAATATTCAAAAATTGCATAATGTTATCTTCTAAATAAATCTTATCTTAAATAACACCATCTACTTCCCAGTGATTTTCTCCTTCGTGTAATTCTACTTATGTGAAAAACTTAATGGTTCACATTCCCTATTTTAATTGAATGTTTTGTAATCACTTTTCACATTGTTGGTTTTCTGTGATGTAATTTTCAAATGTAAAAACTTGATTTTCTAGGAATATGTTACTATTATAAGTTCACTAATTATTTTATCTGGTTATAATGTGTTACAGAAATATTTTAAATGAACAGGATGTTCTATTTCTTATTTAATATGCTAAAGTGATTTTAAATGATTTTTGACTAAATATTAAAATAATGTTATTTCAATGTTAATTATATGACATAATATTAAATTTAAAGGTATTCAATGTAATAAATTCTTTATGAAATATTTATATAGTTCTTGTAAAAAAATATTAAATTAGTTTTTCTAAAAAATAAATCCCTTAACTTTAATACAATAATTTTATTCTATAGAAAATATATTTCCATTGAAATTATTTTTTATAAAATTGGAATGAAAATATTGTAATTAATATATAGAAATTTTGTACATTTTTTAAAAATGAACTTAATAATTGACATTCACATATTTATATTAACTTAGGGTGAATTTTTTGGATTTTTTTGATGGTATTGATTTCTTAATGAATAGTAAAAAATAATATTTTTTAAAAACAATAATTTATTTAAATAAATTTCATAATAAAGAAGTCCAATTATTGAAATAATTATATGTAAGAGTAAAATAAGTTTTATAGTGTTATATATAACATTATTAATTAAATTTAAATCAACTTTATAATATATTTTAGTAGAAATTTAATTTTTAGGCCTAAAAAACATTTTTTATAAAACGATTTTTATGTGAAAAATGTTCATCGATTATAATTAAAAAATTACACTCTAATGAGGAATCTTTTAAAAAAATTAATTATACACCTATATTTTCAATTTAAAATAATATAATTATTATCTATATAAAAATATATAATCTTAGATAATCTTCTCATTAAAAATGAATTTCTAGAATCCACAATTAATTATACATTCAAATAATATTATAAATTAAATTTTAATACATCTATGAATTGAATTTGATAAATTAGATTCAATATTATGAATTGGGATCATTTATGTTATATAATAGTAGGGCAAAGAAATGTAACATAACGAATAGAAAAACCTGTAAGAAATTACGATGGTAAAAATAAAAAACATAGTAAAAGAGAGTAACCTTATAGTTAAAGAGGGTGAAAATTATTAAAAATTTGTCATTTTAGTGTTATATGTGTGTATTTTCCTTGTATATCATCTAATCCTTTATTTATCAATTTTTGGAACAGTCTATTTGAGAATGACATCCTACTGTCAAATAGTTCTATGTATTTTTGAAAAGATACTTTTCAAAAATTATAATAAAAATACTAGATCCCATCACATATTCAATACTATAAAGATATTTTGATTGACCAAAACATGAAACAATATCTCTTCATAATCTATAAGAACATTATACAATGTTTTTATGAATAAACATCGAACAGTAGGTTTCATAATAAGAGATCAAAAGCAGGTTCTTCTAAGCGATTCTAATAATCCTCAATGCACTCCTTATTTTTTACTTCTAATGTTTCTCCATTAATTATTCATTATGAAGAAAATGTAATAACTAAATAAAATATTATATATTGATATGTTATTATGTCATATCCAAAAGCTCTATGTGGTATGTATTTTATTGAATTTTGGTTAAAAAACTTTTATGGTTGTTAATAAGTGTTTATCAAATTTATGAGGTTTCCTAGAAAAGTTATAGGTATTGAAGACATAATAGAGGGAATCATAGGTCAATATACTATATTTTTTACATTTTGATCATGGTTATTAAAAATCATTCATCTTCCACAGACTAACCTAGGGAGGTGGGGCATGGTGAGTGAAATCCTGAATGAGGACGATCTAAATAATGCCATCTTGGATAGACACATTCTATAGAAATACTAGATGGGTTTTCAAACCATATTGGCTCCCCATGAGACAATACAACTAATCCCCCAATTGGATTGGGGATGGTGCACAGATTCTCCAACTAGGCAATGAAACCATGAAACTATTTTATGTGGGAAGGAATTTACCATTTACAACCCTATAGATTTATATACATTTACCCTATTTCTATCTTAAGTTCCCCGATAGCAGTTAAGGGAGATTATCCATTACCCCTAAACATCCCATTTATATATTTCCCTTTTATTTATTTATTTTATAGAATCCCTGGGTGTGGATCAATGTTATGGGTGTGTATAACAGTCATTTTTGTTCTTCAATCTGTATTAGGTCATATTGAAATGTTATCACTCTTCCGCATTGTAAAAAACCCTCAATTTCTAATATGTTCTATGTATTATATTTTAAGGGGTTTTATGTTAAAATCTTATTTCAAGGTTCAATTGGGTTTCATCAACAGAATATAGTTAAGTGGTCTACAGGATTATATTGTATTAGTGGTTCATTATTATTGTGTTTATGTGGGTTTTTGTTGCTGTCATTGTGATTTTAGTTTGGTTTTATATGTTTAAAATGATATATCATTTGTTTAAATTTTATATTAAACACAACAGAATCCTTTTATGATTGACATTAAATAAACTGGACTAATGATCACCCATGGAGTGTGTCACTCCTCAAAAAATGGAATAATAGGGTTTTAAATGAGTAATTGAAGATATAAAAAGATATATATCATATTTATTGGGTTTCCATGTTCACATTAACAATGAAATGTGATTAGTGAAGATTTGTCATGTCCATTACTTGGTATAAGGGTGTATTTGATATAATATGAATTTGGTAAATGGGAAAAGACATATATTTTGAACATGTGTTAAATGAGTTATAGGTTTAAATGATTTGTGATGTAGTGGGCTACAGAATTTATATTAGATATGTTTTAGATTGGATAATATTTTAAATGGATTATATGTTAATGAGACATTACATTTTAACGGATCATTTTTTAAATGTGTTATTTTTGTGAATGGAAAATGTGTTATGGTTGAAGAATCTTGTGAATATATCAAAATGGTTTTATGGTGTATTGAATTGAAGTTTCTCTCATTGTTATTCTAGACTGATGATCTAGGACCACTATTGTATTCATGGTTTTAGGTTCTATGATGAGGCTAATATTCCCTAATAGGTGCATGTGTTATACACATTAACTAAGGCTACATTTTGAGGTAATGTAACAAGACTGATTCTCAAATGTTACATAACGAAATTGGATTTGGAAAATATTGATATTTTTATTTGGGGACCTTGACCCTAATTTTTGGTTTTGATGACTGGAAAATTATGATGTTCATTGGATGAATATGGTCATGTTCTAGATAAAATGGTAAAATTATTAATTTTAAATATTCATTAATTGACGTATCTTATTTATTTAATTTTTTACCTAGTTTATTTTTTATTAGTAATTCACCACTATTAGAATGTATATTTTTAGATATTGTTGGTGGTGTCGTAATATGTTGTACTCACCCCTAATAGATCCACCATTTGGTTTCTCATCAGACATTATAGTTGCAACTCAAGACAAGGGAAACGTCCCCTTGCAAAATTTCTTATTTGGACCCTAAATAGGCATGGATGATGATATATAAAAATTTACTCAAGTCCTTTTTCAGGGATTCATATGTTTTTTCTTATATTAGGTATCTATTAAATTTATTAATGTATGACATGATATAGAATAATTTCTTTTTAGATTATATATATATTAGGGAAATGAAATGGTGATCATGTTTTATCATTTACATTTTCCTTTGTTTTTTTATAATATATGTTATGGAATACTCTTGTAATGATTGTATAGTATTACCATAATTTTATTTAAAACCGTGAATCTATTAACATCCCCTGGAGTGAGAGGAGTCATTCCTACAGTTACATGGTGACCCAACTCGGGGCACCGATTTAGTGGCTCCTAGGCTCGGGGCATTATTAAGCTGAATTAGTGTAGGTATTTAGTTTCTATTTTATTACTATTTTTTAAAATTATATGTGATTTTAGGTTTTTTTATTACTTTTAAATGATCATTTAGAAGGGATTAGCTAACACATTTATGGGGGAAACTCCATGTACAAAAGGTGGTATTTTTTTTGATATTTTATTATTATTATTATTTTGTGCCATTTCACCTTTGATTTTTCACATTTTCTATGATGAGATCATTTTCTATGAATTTATTCATAGATAAGAAGTTAATGTAATTTTTATATTCATGTATTATTACTGTAATATAATTTTTAATGTGACAAGCTTCATTATAGGCACAAACAATGGGAAATAATGTAGGTTGTGGTAATTTAAATAATATTGTTCAGTATATTTATGATTGTAATAAATTTTTCCTAATGGAAATTATTTAATTGAGTAAATGGATGAAATGGTATTAATTAATGAATTGGTACATAGTGAAATTTTTTAAATGGGTTAAAATTGGTTTGTGTTTTTTTGAGTTGAAAATAAGAAAATGGATCCGAAAATTAGAAATTTTTGTTTTTCTGAAAGTGAAATTGTTAAAAATATGACTGTTTATTGAATGGTATGTGTTTATGTAAGATGGTTACCCATTTTATGATGGGAACATGTTAGGGATGACTACTATTAGTGATTTTCATTCGTCAATATCTATTGGGATATTATATGTGCTATGGGTATTTTATGGCTGGTAGACAGCCTTAATTTTTTTAAATGATTAATATTTATGTCTTGGGTATTGATATGTGTTTTTACCATTATGGATAAATTCCACCACGATGAAATGTGTTTATCATCACGGACACACCTACTATAGGGGATAAATAAATCATGTTGGCCTATGGTGATAGTGGGGATGAACAACCCTTTGATAATATCACCCATTTTATGTAGATTATGTAGTGAGGCCTAGGTTGAACTACTCCAACAATGGTAATTATAACTCGAGAGTTTCAGTTGTTTCAACATCCATCACCTACTATATAGGGTGAACATGGGGTAGCCATATTCTTGATAGAGTCAATCCGGATGATATTTGACCACATAGAGGCACAATGTTAGAAGATATTCATGTAGTCATTTTATATATTACAAGGGTAAGAAAAGTTTTGGTGGAATATCATGGTCTTTAAAGATAGGTAAGATGGTATTTTGTGAAAGTATTTTTATGAAACAATTCTTGGATGTTTCTATCCAACGATGTTCAGGCATCAAAGAGAGGGAGTGTATATGCGGTTGACTCAGGGGAGTATGTCAGTGATGGAATGTGATATCCACATCATTTATTTTTAACTCTTCTCTTTGGCATTGTATGGGGAAAATTGATATATGAAGATATTTTTTACTATATAATTATTAGATATATAAATACTCATTTAAATATCATCCATTTAAAGATGTTTACTGTGGTGGTGGATAAATTACTTATTTCTAACATAACCTAAAAGAGGACATAGGTGGTTGATATGATGATCATATTGAGTGCTACAGTCATGAAACATTCAACAGTATGAAACATCATTTCAGTTTTTCTCCAATTATTGGTGGTTGATAGGCTGTTAATGGTAAATAGTCTATATCTTGGGGTAGTGATAAATTATATTACTATCAGTGTGGAATTTTAGGGAACATTATTGGTTGGTTTCCCCTTCCTCTAGCCAAGTTCCCAGTGTGTTGTTAAACAAGTCATATTCATAATTTAATTAGAGTCCATTACATGTGGGAAGTTATGTTGGCTCAAGATTGATGTACTATATAAATTTTTTTATAACAACCCATTATGTATAGGTTGTTGTAGTTATACTAGACATATTAGTCGAGCTAAAAGATAGGGTTATTCAAGATAATAGCTTCATAATCTACAGGGTAGTACATCACCCAACACATAGGCCAGAGGACATGGTAGAGTGTTAGTTCATCTTAATGTAAGTCATCTTTCATTGATCATTGTCAAGGCATGTCCATCATCAATTTGAATATGGATATTGAATCTTCCAGGAATGATAGTTATTTTTTGAAAATTTTCCCTTATGTTATTTATATCTTCTCATTTTATGAATTTTTTGGATCAAGTAGTTGAATATATGTTTTCAGGTATATCAATTGAAACACTATCAGAAATACAACAAACAAATATATTACAGTGTATGGAGTGTTCTCTTTTGGTTGGTGGTTGTCCTTTTACATGGGACTTGTTTGACCATGATATGTCAAGTTTTGACATGATTTTGGGTATGTATTGACATGTATTATTCAAGAACATATTAATTGTACCCTAGATAGGTTATTTTTCATGTCTCCTAAGAGTTACAATTACGTGCACCCTGTAGAATGGGATATCCATTCATGTCATTGTGGGAATGTTCATTAGTAATTGGGTGATCTTCCTGCCCAAATGGAATATATTTTACTTGATTATTGGGGAGTAGAGAAATATGTATCCCCTCCATTGGAGGATTAGTTTTAGTATGCATTTCACGAGGACCTCTCAGTGCAGTTTCCTATCAGATTAATTAATTCAATATTCATATATTTAATATTCCTGAGCTGGTGTCCATTATATCATACTAGATGGAACCATTAAAACATATAGAACTTATGACTCAGTTGGAGGAACTAGAAAATAAATGTTTTCATAAACTAAGAAAATCACCATGGTTAAATACTCATTTATTGTCTAATATATCTAATGATTCATTGCGGTTGGGTTTCAATAATCGAATGATAAATCAGATGTTATTTAAGAACTAATATCTTATTAAATCTATTATCGAAATTTTTGTCAAGTAAATGATGACTTCTATCTTCTCAAAAATTGATTTGAGGTCTCAGTATCAACTACCAAGGTTGAGACCTTTTTATATACAAATAAATTCTTTTAAGAACATCAATGGTTTATATGAGTTTGTCTTAATTTTATTCATGTTGAAGAAAATACCTTTTATTTTTATGACCATGATGAACCAAATCGTTCACTCGTAGCTAGATGGGTTTGTATTTTTGTGGAAGAAATATCATTGTACTACATGACTCATGATAATCAATCCAAACTCCTTTACATCATACCGAGTACACTAATAGAGCATTGGATATGAATGAATCCATCAATGTGTCAATATGGATCTACCGAATACATTTTATTGGTCACATTATCTCTATGGATGGTTTGTTAGTGGACCTATAGAATATTTTATCATCTGTATCATTGAATCATCCCCATAATATTATTGATATCAAAAATCATTTTAGGATCTACCGGGTATTTTTTAAGGTTCATTAGAGAATTTTCCAATTTCTAATAACAAATTCAATGATTTACTATGATGGGAATAAGGTTAGAATAGTTGACGAAATGTGAGAATGATTTCGAAGAATAAAAGAAAAGGTTGACTACTACTACCATTTTAATCCTACATTAGTCAGTTGTGATGTATACCTTTTTTTAGACACATCATGCATTGGTATTGGGGAAATTTTTATATAGGGAGAGTATGATGTGGAATAATGGTCACAATGTTTAGGCATATTGAATGGATTTAACTAACTCATGATCTGGAATTGGAAAAGGTGGATTATTATTTAATGTGTGGGTGTAATTACCTATTTGGAGAGTGGGTTTTTAAGTATACGAATCATATAATAAATTCAATATATCTTCTCCAAACATTATATGATTATTTGATAGTATATATGTATTTAGTACATCTAATATTTTTACTTTGAGTTAGATAATATGATGGGTAAGGAAACACGACTGCATATACATTGATTTGGAAGAATTTTAATTAGGAGGTTTATTAATTCCATTATAAGATAAATATAAAAGACTTTTTGATGAAATAATTTTAGAAATGTAGGAGGTCCTGGGATAGATGGCCCTCACATCGTTATCAGTTGATTACACACTTTTGAGCCACATCAAAGAGAGGAGTTTGGAGGATCAAGAGTGTTTCTCATTGTGAGAGATCCTTAAATGTAAAGACTCCACATCTAGTTGGACCTTTTTTAATGATTATATCATTTATTTACATATATATAATATTGAACCTACATGTATAATTTTCGAGATAATGTGTCAGTTCTATACATCAATATGTTTGTTACCTCTTGGTATGACCAAAAGTGTGTTGACATCTTTGTATTCAGTATGGGTGGTAATTCATAAATAAGAAATTCATGGGTATTGTAACACTATACTACAAGAGTTAGGAGGTGATGGTGGAGAATCAGTGATGAGGTGGCATGATATATCCATTACCTATTCTGGGATCTAAGTGGGACGATGTCATGATATATATTGTGGCCAATATTCTAAGGAATCAACTTATTAATAATGTCCCAATGTTTTTTGATAATCAATTTCCCAAGGAATAATATTTCATACTAATTCAAGAGTCATCTACCACATATCAATTGTGATATTTTTTTTTTCTTAAGAATTTGTGGTTACACAATTTTTTTAAGATTATAGTTTTAGGTAATGTTACACATTTTACATAACATTTCTTGTAGGGGTTAGAGAAAGATCATGGTACACTTGTGCTTCTTAGTACCATTATCTACCCACAAACTAATGGGAAGTCAGAGGGTATTATTCATCTGTTAAAGGATATTTTGAGGGAACTTGTCTAATATATTGGAGGATAATGGGAATAGAACTTATCTCTTGCTGAGTTCCCCTACAATAAAAGTTACTAGGAGCATATTCATATGGAACCATACAAGGCTCTCTATGGGAGGAAATGTAGATATTTATTACGTTGGATGGAGGATGGGGAATCAAATGGTGTTTTTTCATGTCTTGTTATGGGTGTCTCCTATGTTTTTTCACCATAAAATTTTAAAAAAGGTATGTCGGTGACATGTTATGTGTGGTCACTTGATATTTTGGAGAGGATCTGAATGGCGGTTTACCGATAGTCTCTTCCATAGTGGTTTGGTGGAATGTACAATGTTTTTATTGTTTCACACTGTTAGAAGTATCACCCAACCCAATATCTAGTGATATTTTGTGATTATACTGAGATTGATTGTAATTAATCATTTGAGGATCATCATGTTCATATTGATGGTCATAGTGAGAATATTTTTCATGGAATTATTATAAATTGGTTTCTAATGTTGTTGGAGAACTGAAATGTACAAAAAGAAATGTACGAGAGGGATATGTATAAATTTTCCCTATGTCCTAATATCTTTTCCGAGGAAGAATTATAATGCTTGGGAGTGTGGCTCGATGGAGATATATTATAATGTGGTATGTTTGTATAATCCGATAATTTTATGACTTATTTATTTTAAATCATTATTAAAATAATTTTAGTTTTGTTAATGATTGTTTATTATGATTATGGGGAGGCTCGGGGGTGATCCATGTGTTCTATAAATGAAATAGTATAATAATGTCCTATCTAATTCATTTTTCGTGTTGTTACATTGTTATTAGTAGTTGTTCACATTATTTGTGAATTATTATTGAGGTGGACCATGGTTCATAAAACCATGCACCTGGAAGATCCAAATAATTAATGCTTGGATATATCCAATATGAAAATATAGAACACATTTTTATACAATGTGGGCTATCATGGAGACCATGTGACATTCCCCCACCCCCACATGGATAGATGGTGTTATATAGTTGGCACAATGATTCCCCAAATGTGTGGCAAAACTATTTGACTCATTAATATGGAGGAAAATTTACCATTTCTCCCTATTGAATTTAATTTTCATAATGGTTATATTCTCAAAAAAAATTAAAGAGCTTCAAGGGGTGATTATTAATTAATAAAAATAATTATAATGATTGATATATGTCATTCATACACTAGAAAGAACACCGTTGGGTGAGGATAAATGATCTGAGTGATTGTAACACTCATCCTATATATGTTTTCAAGATAAAAGCTTGCAGAATATGTTTTCCTCTTCTAAAACAATAAAACCAACTTTTTATAGTGGTTTCTAGAAGATAATTATAAGGTGGTTTTATTACTAATAAATGGAAAATTAAGAGATAGAATTTATCTATGGAATCAAGGAAGGTTGACTATAAGTTTATCATAAATTATTCATTCTTAATTATTGTATGTATGTGGTTGTGTTCATGTGTTATTGTTATGTCCATTTGTTTTTTATTAGAAAAATAAGCAATTTTTTTATATGATTAATTCAACATATCATGGTCCTAGTGGGGTGAATTGAGGTGCACTGACCAGACTAATTACAATCCATGTGTTATTCATCTCTTTTAATCATTGAAAATTAGTCTGTTAAATGATTCAATGATGATTTAATAAGAATAATACATTAATGATTTTGTTGGAATGTTGTAATGAACATTAAAATGGGATAAGTGATGATTGTTTCTAATGAAATAAATTTTATATGTGGGAGTTTGGTACAATGTGAATGTTGCAAATGTGCTATGAAATGTAATTGGAATATGTTTTAAATTATTTCTTGGATTTGAGGATATACATGGTAGTGGGATAAGGCAGTGAAATGGGATATGTGAATTTTTTTTAATGATTTGAAAATATATTTTTTGTTAATGAGTTATAACATCTCAAATGTATATATTTTAAATGATATTTTTTAGAATGGTTAATTTTTTATAGTCAAATTTTCATGTAAACAAGGATTAACGATAGAGTGAGGGTATTGGATCGAGGATCCTCCAAAATTTTATAAATATTGATAATATAGACCCTAATTCATGGTTTTGGGAGCTGGATTGTGCCTCTACGAAACTAACATATTCGGGTGATATGCACCTAGATTGGGGCTCCTACGTCATGTACTGGATTAAATCTCTATCATAGGATAATGAAATTGGTTCATTAAATGTCTTCCCTTATTCGTTAGGAAGATGAAACTTATGTATTGTTTTATTTACCATCATATCATGATTTTGATATTATCAATATGGGACTATTTTGGAATAGATAGAGAATTTTTAAATTTAAATTTTTATTAATTAATGGTACTAATTTATTTAGTAGTTTCCGTCTATGTTTTTTATTTCTTCATGCACAATTGTTAGATCAGATATTTTTTAGACTCCATTGGTGGGGGTATGTTTATTTGAATTGACACCCTTCTCGGTTGACCATTGGATACCCAAGCAGACTGTGTGGTTAAAGGACATGAAAATGGAAAAATCCCTATGATATATGGTTGATTTGGTTTTATGATGTGCATGGATTATAAAATCCATACAAGGATTTAGGACATATATTTGGGATACATCAGTTTTTCATTATTTTGGGTTTCCAGGGCACTTGGTATTGTATTAGATGACATAACACAATTTCATTTTTTATTTGGTCTTGAACCCATTTTTTGACAAATTATATGATATTGTGTGTTTTTCGTTCACTGATTTCTTTTATTCTTTCATATTTCCTTTTGTGGATTAATCTGGAAAGGAGGGACTAGTTTTACCAGATATTCAATTAGTCCCTGTATACTACTCTAAATCCCTAGGCATAGGGAAATGCGAGAATAAGGTCATCTGGAAACCCGGCATAAGGAATTTTTTAGTGAGTCAAAAGAGGTAGATGTTTCATATTATGTGGATGTAATAATATTAATCAATATCAAATCAATTAAATGAAAAATAAATCTCTCAATCTAACTTATGGCGAACTACATCCACACAAACTGATTTGATTCATTTTACATTCTGGTCTCTGATAGAAGACTAATTTTATGTATTTGTATGATATATATGATATTAATGACGAATAATTAATTATATTAAATAGAAATATCATATAACTTCTTTACATATCATTAATTGAATATGATAACATTGTTTCTGTGTATAATATATTACCTCCTTGTGAATATCTATTATTTGTTTTTTAATACATTATAACATTGATGAAATATTTTGTTTCATTTAAATTAACAATTTTTTATTTTTGATGTAATTATAATTTTGGGAAATAAAAAATGACACTTTCCTTTATTCTATCATTATTCTTGAAAAATGTAAATGTTACTCAAGCATAAATATTTTCTACCATCTCCATGATTATAACACAGTTATATTTCATAACACTATTTGATGGTAGGTTTTAATAGAAAAATTGTTGTATAAAAATGATATTGATTCCATGAATATTATTATGGAGATTATGTGACAATGATTCATTATTACATGGTCATCACAGTGATACCTTTTTGAAACACTTAACTTACCATCCAAAAAACACCAAATATGGACACAAGTAATTAAGTTATTAAACATGAAATTAAATTAAATTAAGTAAATGTTGTATGTATAAGGTGTTGAATTTTAATAAATTTATTTCAAATCATGTAATTTATATTTTTTATAATCATGTTACTAAAACACAAAAATTACAATGTTTTGGCTCAGGGTTTGGGATTTATCTCAAAAAATCTTTCTTTGGTCCACATCTTCATGTAGGTTCCCAATTTACATTAAATGTTTTATATACTACCCCATTAATTATTAATTCAATAATCCATCTTACATCATGGTTCTAATTTTATAATGAAATTTATTCCTTCATTCGAGGTATGATTCAAAAGATAATCAGACTGTTAAATTTTTATGTTACATCCACATTTTAATCTGGATTTCATATGCATGAGTTCCACATATACATAATTATTTTATCATTATATAGTAAAGTTGATGGATTTTTTCATATATATTTTTCATTTAATTTTTAGGTAAAAATAACATATCTCTCTCTTTGGTAAATAAAAAAATAAAAAATATTATTTTATTCAATATGGATCCATTTCTCACACTTATTGATCATATTTTTCTTAAATATCCATGTTTTTTTAAAATATGTTCCAAAATATTTTTTTAATTATCCAAAATATTATTTAAATATATTTTTTTCGCGACATTCTAATTTTTACATAATTTTCTAAAATTAATTTAGTATATTTTTTTAATGTCTAATTTCATAATCATTCCACAAAGTATAAAATGAATTTATTTTTATCATATTATTCATGTAATGGATTTCTCTCTATCATTAGTAGTCAATTATTTCAAGATAAAGTTATATGTTTTCATATTTTTTAAATCACAATATCTCTATAATATTTTTTAATTTTTTATGTCTTCATGATATGATTTCAAATTCTAAATTGTATTTTTATGATGATATATTCTATTTAATATTTAATTTATTTTCCATCAAATATGAAAACATTTGATTCTATGATTTTCATAGACATTAAGTATAAATTTATCTCAAATAAATACCCAAAATATTCTTTCATTTATGTTGGAATTCATGACTTATGTTCATATCCAAAATGTATTCGTTATGAAATTTCTATTATTACGATCTGAGAAATGATTATTAAACCCATTTACATTCTATTGTTATTTTTTTATAGTATCATTGATTTTACTTTTATGGCATTCATAATCATCAATATTTGATGATGGAAACTCATACAAAACTACAGTGAATATGGAATATAATTTACCTTATGATGAATCATGTATGGTATTGAGGAGTAAATGTAGTCCATTAATGGACTTTTACCACCATGTTATATTTTCTATGTAGTTATCCAAGACTAATGTTTATGTTATATTATTGGTTTTCATAACATTTCATATGATACCATTATCATATTACAAATTTTCTTTACATTATTATTCTATATGATTACCCATATTCCATCTCTTTTATGAAATCATGTTTGAATTTTGACTCACAAGTAATGCTTCTTTATCATTTTTATTCGCATACGATGCTTTTTAAATCAATTTTTTTTTCATATTCCCATGGTTATCTTATATAATTATGGATCACATTATTGAAAATAAAATATATATTTTTCATTTAGTATAACTATTATGTATCAAGATCCTTTTCATCCAAATACACTAGGCCCCATGAACCTTGGGATTTAATTAATTGATGATTATTTTAAAAATATTTTCATAATATTCGTAAAATATAAGGGTATATAAATTTAGTATAAAACAATTGTGTCACGACCCGCCCTCGGGGTCCGTTCCGTGACTACCCCAAGCCCGCCTTCCATAAGCCAGGGGCTGGCGACTAGCACCAAGGCGTAAATCCCAGTAAAAAGGGAAGGCATTGCCTTTGAAAAGTAAACACACACCACAGAGTAAACAAGTGGAAAGTGAACACTAAGCAAGCAGAGTACAATTGAAAGTGCGGAAAAGTAAATGGGCCAGTATACAAACCCAAACTGAAAGTAAAGTACAACTCGAAAAGGGAAAAACAGCAACTGAAAAGTAAAAGCCGCTACTCCGAGCTGTTCACTGGAAATCCCACCTGAAGGGTGGGTACAGATAGCTCCTCTGCTCCACGGGTCCCGTCGTCCGCTCCGTGCACGTCCCGCCCAGTGGTCCACCTCCGGGTACCGTCCCACTCTACAAGCCTCAGCTAAGGTCAACGTTGTCCGTCGTCTGCAACCAACACAACGTAGTGCGGGCGAAGCCCGTGCAGGGGTGAGTATAAGCTACTCAGTAGGGACCCCGAGACCCCTGAAGGTCTCTCAAATCCACAAAGGATAAACTACGAAGAAAAGTACAATCACGAAGTAACAACCGACACTGCTTAGGTATATGCCCATACATATACCTAAGTCATCAATTAAAATACGCTCCAACCTCCGAGCCCAAGTATAACTCAGTCCACGCAGGAAAGTATACGTATTCCACGTAGGAAAGCAAAACATAACCCACACAGGATTGCACAACACAATCCACACAGGAAAACAACAGGATTCAGCTCACACAGGTATACTTCTTCAAGGACGATAAAGATGATCACTGATCCATCTAAGTCGTCGGACCCACGAAGGATCGATAGGTAACTAACCCCCGCAGAAGACCCACACAGGATCGGGCTCACACAGAACCTGTAGGCACTGGCTCACACAGAACCGCTGAGCGCAAGGACCCACACAGGATCGGGCCAACACAGGACATGTAGCACTGATCCACGTAGGATCGCTGAGTGCTGAACTCGTCGTCGTCGAATCCACACAGGATCTCTGTACTGTCGTCGTCAAATCCACACAGGATCTCTGTACTGTCGTCGTCGCAGTCACAGTAGCAGTCGTAGCAGTAGAACAGTCGCAGCCAGCACTAGGGTTCCCGCACACAGCAAACTCGTACGGAGGGTCCGCTCCACGAGCCGAGAGGCTGATACATCAACTGTCACGAAGACCGAAGTTGATGTATCCAAAAGTTCTGTATCGTCAACATGAACTCAACGTAACAGACGGCGCGTCGATTGGACGCCCGGTCTGAGAGTTATTGGCATTTTCGTCTCCGGGGCCCGGTTCGTTTTTAAGGCAAAACCAACCCGACCGTACTCCACCTGCGTCCAAACCTCGGGCGGAGTATGCCAAAAGATCCGTCTCACTAAGAGGAACACAACGCGACTGACGGCGCGTCAATCGGACGTCCGTAGCTCAAGATATGAGCGTTTCCGCTCCGAAGGCCCGGTTGGTTTCGTGAACGAACCAACCCGGCCGAACTCAAAGTAAACCGAAAGCTTGAGTGCGATATACCGAAACGACCGTCTCGATCCAAGGATCGCGTTTCCGCAGACGGTTCGTCATTCGGAGGTCCGAGGCTCACGTTATGAGCCAAAAACCAAAACTGGTTCGAAACGGGGGGTCCGGGTCCGGGCCGACCCGGCCCGACCCCCCCTGGGGCGGCGCGGCGGCGGCGGCGGCGGGCCGCGGCGGCGGCGCCTGGCGCCGCACGTGGGGCTGCGCACGCGGGGGCTAAGCCCCGCGGTTCTTCAAAGTGGCGCGGCCTTTGTGCCGCGCCGGTTCTTTTAAAACCGCCCCCCCCCCCCTCACGTGGGGGGGGCCTGCTGGCGCCGAACCAAGGGGGCGGCTGCCCCCTTCCCTCAAGAACCGCCCCCCTCATTAAGAGGGGGGTTTTTGTTGAACCGGCCGGGGGATTTATTCCCCCGGTTTTATTTCATCCGGCCGGCCAGCTGGCCGGCCGGTTTTTACCAACGGGACCGGAAACTCCGGTCCCGCCTTCGACTTCCGACGCCGGCGGCCCGGCCGCCGGTCTCCTCTTCCGCCGCGGCCCGGAACCGGCCGCGGTCTTCTCGTCCCGCCGCGGCCCGGAACCGGCCGCGGTCTTCTCGTCCCGCCGCGGCCCGGAACCGGCCGCGGTGTTCGTCGGCCGGCGCGGTGCGACGGCACTGCGCCCCTTTCGCCATGCCACGATTCTTTTCAACGCGGCGCGACGGCGTCGCGTTCCTGAAGATTTTTCCTTGACGTTGTGCGACGGCGCCGCGTAAATTATTTGTACGATCATCCGCGTGGTGCGACGGCACCACGCCACTTGCTTCCACCCGCATGAATAAACAAAAACGATGGAGGGGGGTTCGGCCGTGTTCGTGCGGTCCGGCCCCCCTCGCGTTAACAATAACACTTATATAAAATATTTAAATGTCTCACGTAGACATGCGATCCACGAGCAAGAAATGAAATAAGGAAACCAAAATGAAATCAACAACCCCTACCTCAGGTTTAAGATTCGAAGATTCGTCTACGTTCCGCGGAAGACGGCGTCGCGGAGGTCGGGCGTCGCGGTCGTCGTTCGTCAAATCCATTGACGAAGAGATATGCCCGAGGAGACACGTCGTTGGCGGATCTTCGTTTGCCGACGAAGAAGGTCCGAGGAGGAAGCGGCGTTCCCTCTTGTTGACTCCGAGGACGAAGAAAAGAGGCGTCGTTCTTCGTCGGAGTTTGAGCGTTCTTCGTTCTTCGTCAGAGCTTGAAGATGAAGAGGAGCTCTCAAAATGACAAACAAAGAACTCCAAAATAAAATAAGACTACCTCTTATTTTATTAACACATAACACAAAAGAATTTCAAAGTTTGAAATTCAAAAAGACTTAACTCCCATAATTAATTAAGAGTAACTTAAGCCAATAAAGAGGGGGGTTAAGGGAACTTGAAAAGTCTAGGGGTTAGTGTGGGCCCCACCACACTTAATCCTCCCAAGGGAGGTTAAGTGGGTGTGGGTCCCACTTCCAACCCCCTTAGGTAGGTTTTTAACAAACTAAAAATAAAATTTGTCTTACACAAATTTTATTTAACTCAACTGAAAACCCCAAAACATAACTTTCAACCCGCAACAAACGCAACTCCCGAAAAGGTCTCTTTAAGCGAATATCGGCGCTGCGAGTTCATCGGTGCCCTCGGATTTCAATTCCGAGCACCGGATCAAAAGTTAGGAATTCCCGCTCGTTCGTTCACTGAACGTACCCGAGCCAAACTTCGGAAATTAATTCCGGGCACTCCGGGCCTCGGAATCAGGTGCCGTCTGAAACCGCGCTCTTGTAAAATTCTAAAGAAAATTAAGAAAAAAAAATTCCCTTGAATTTTACGGGTCTTTACATTACTCCCACCTCAGGGCTTTACGTCCCCGTAAAGATACAACAAAAACTAGGGAAACAAATGAGGGTACTGAGAATGCATCTGAGCCTCCCGCTCCCATGTGCTCTCCTGGAGATTCCCGTGCTGCCATCTGATGCACACAAGAGGAATCGATCGCCCACGCAGGACCCGCTCCTGTCGATCCTCTATCTCCACCGGGACCTCCGTAAAAGTCGCCCCATCGTCAACGTCAAGCTCCCCATGGTCAATGATGTGCGTCGGGTCGTGCACGTATCTCCTCAGCTGAGATACGTGGAAGACGTCGTGCACCCGGTGCAACTGAGGTGGTAGAGCCAGGCGATAAGCCACCTCGCCAATCCGGTTGAGAATCTGGAAGGGTCCGATGAAGCGCGGAGATAACTTGCCGCCTCGGCCAAATCTCTGAATACCACGTCAAGGTGAGACCCGCAAGAAGACGTGGTCGCCATCCTCGAACTCCAGTGGCCTCCGCCTCCTGTCAGCATATGACTTCTGCCGGCTCTGAGCTGTCCTCATCCGCTCCTAGATGACCTGGACCTTCTCTGTCGTGGCCTGGACCATCTCCGGTCCCACCAGTGCTGACTCTCCGGGGTCTGTCCAGCACAAAGGAGATCTACATGGTCGGCCGTACAACGCCTCGTACGGTGCCATCCCGATGGTGGAGTGGTAGCTGTTGTTTTACGCGAATTCCACCAAAGGTAGGTGGTCCTCCCAGCTACGACCAAAGTCAAGGACACATGCGCGGAGCATGTCCTCGAGAGTCTGAATGGTCCTCTCCGTCTGACCATCCGTCTGAGGGTGAAAAGCTGTGCTAAGACGTAGCTGCGTACCGAATGCCTCCTGTAACCCCTTCCAAAGCCGGGAAGTAAAGCGGGCATCTCGATCGGAGACGATAGATGATGGCACGCCGTGGAGCCGCACAATCTCCTGAACGTAGAGACGTCCTAAGGTCTCCACCGAGCCCTGCTCTCTGATGGGTAAGAAGTGCGCCGACTTGGTGAGTCGGTCAACAATCACCCAGATGGAGTCGTGACCTATGGAAGTGCGTGGAAGTCCAGTCACGAAGTCCATAGATATGCCGTCCCACTTCCACTCCGGAACCTCCAAGGGTTGTACCAAGCCTGCTGGTACCTGATGCTCAGCCTTCACCTGCTGGCAGGTGAGGCATCGAGAAACGAACTCTGCTACTGCCTTCTTCATGCCCGGCCACCAATGCTGTCGTCTGAGGTCCTGGTACATCTTCGCCACTCCAGGATGTACCGCCAAAGGAGATATGTGAAACTCTCTCAGCACTTCCTCTTGGAAAGCTACTGGTACCATGGTACGTCCTCTGAAAAGGATGTCGTGCTCTGCTCCAAGGAAGAAACCATCAGGTGCCTGTCCCGAGGATATCTGTGCACGCCGTGTCTCACAGTCAGCGTCCCCGTGCTGTGCCTCCCTGACTCGCTACAGTAGTAGAGGAGTGACTGTGAGAGACTGAAGAAAGGCTGCTCCATCTCTATCCACGAAGGATATCTGCAATGAGGCTAGCTGCTCCGTCGCCTCCTCGAGTAGCTGAATGCCCGTCCTCCTGCTGAGGGCATCGGCTACTACGTTCCCCTTCCCAGGGGTATAGACTATCTCAAAGTCATAGTCCTGGAGGAACTCGAGCCATCGTCGCTGTCTCAGGTTCAGGTCCTTCTGCGAGAAGATATACCTGAGACTCTGATGATCGGAAAAGACTGTAAAGCGCTCGCCCATCAGATAGTGTCGCCATGTCTTCAGAGCGAAGACCACTGCTGCTAACTCCAGGTCATGGGTAGCGTAGTTCTGTTCATGCGGCCTCAACTGTCGTGATCCATAGGCGATCACTGCCCGCTCCTGCATCAGAACACATCCGAGTCCGGTCCCTGATGCATCGCAGTAGACTACGTACCCTACTCCCTCCTCAGGCAACCTCAAGATAGGTGCGCTAGTCAATCTCTGTCTCAGCTCCTGGAAGCTCTGCTGACATATGTCTGACCACACGAAGGGTTTCCCCTTCTTCGTCAAAGCTGTGAGTGATGCCGCAACTCTGGAGAAGTTCGGCACAAATCTCCGATAGTATCCAGCTTGTCCCAAGAAACTCCGAACCTCAGTCATGCTCCTGGGTGGCTCCCATGCTAACACAACCTCAATCTTCGCGGGATCCACTGCAACTCCCGCCTCAGAGATAACGTGTCCCAAAAAGTGGACCTCACGTATCCAGAACTGGCACTTCGAGAGTTTACCATAAAGCTGGTGCTCTCGGAGTGTGTCAAGAACAACTCGCAAGTGATAGGCGTGCTCCTCCTTTGTCGTAGAGTAAATCAGAATGTCGTCGATGAAGACCATGACAAACCGATCGAGGTATGGCTGAAAGATCCTGTTCATGAGAGCCATGAACACTGCTGGAGCATTGGTTACACCGAAAGGCATAACCAAGAACTCATAGTGGCCATACTAACATCTGAAGGCCGTCTTCTGCACATCCTCGTCTCTGACTCTGAGCTGATGATAGCCTGACCTGAGGTCTATCTTCGAGAACCACCGTGCTCCCTTGAGCTGATCAAAGAGGTCATCAATCCTCGGTAGCGGATACTTGTTCCTCACTGTCACCTGGTTCAGGCGACGATAGTCAACACAAAGTCGCAAGCTCCCGTCCGCCTTCTTGGCGAACAATATCGGGGAAGCCCAGGGTGAAACACTGGGTCGGATGAACCCCTTGCCCTGCAAGTCCTCCAACTGTACCCGTAGCTCTCGAAGCTCGGCGGGGGCCATCCGATATGCTGGAGTGGATATCGGGGCTGTCCCGGGGTACAAGTCAATATAAAAGTCTACCTCTCTGCGAGTAGGTAGCCCTGGGACGTCGTCGGGAAAAACGTCCGCAAACTGATCCACCACTGCAGGAAAACCAGGACTCCGCACGTCAACTGCTCCAAGGATGAGGCTAGCCAACTGATGAGTAATGGGCTGTCCTCTCCTCCGCGGAAGTCCATCCTGTGCTGCTAAGGCTCCCTTCTCGCCGGTGAAGGTGAACCTGCTCCCGTCGGTGCGTACACATCGCACCTTGCGCCTAAAACAGTCAATCTGTGCATGGACCGTAGACAGCCAATCCATGCCCAAGATGACGTCGTAAGGCCTCGACGCTGCTACAAGAAGATCCGAGCCGAAGCTCTCGCCTCCTAGAGTAAGCTCACACTGCCGGCACCAGTGCGTAATCGTTGAGTCTACTCCCGTAGGAGTCTCTAGCCGTAAGGATCGAGCCAACGGCTCTGTCGGAATCTCTGAGCTCCGAACAAGGGCAGTGGCTATGAAAGAATGACTTGCTCCTGTGTCTATAAGAACTGCAGCAAGGGTGGAGTAGACACAGATAGTACCTCGAATCATCTCAGGTGCGCCGTGGTCGTAGGCCTCTTCTGCCTGGAGCTGTGCCTGTCGCTGCCCGCCAGCTCCCTGTGGTCGGGGTGGACCTCCTGGTGGTGGTGGTGGTAGAGCCTCAAAGCGTCGGCCACCACCAGCTGCTCGTCCAGCTCCTCTGCCTCGTCCGCCTCCTCCCTGCGGACCGCCACGGTCGACCCTCTGCCTCTGCCTCGGTGGTCCATCAACTGACTGCTGCTCCTCGGCACGGCGGGTCGGGCAGTCACGAGCCATGTGGCCCTGTCCGCCGCATGAGTAGCACTGTCTGCCTCTCGTAAGACTGGCTCCGCGCTGTGTGCCCCGCACTGCTGAGCCAGTGCCCTAAGAACGTCTGCCCGAAGGTCTGGTCTGTCTGGACCCCTGAGTCATCCGTCGACTGCCTGCTGCAGATGACTCTGCCACGTGCCGCCCTGCGGTGGATCGTTGTGCTGGTGTAGACTCAGCAAGGAAGCTCTCGATCAGAAGGGCCCGCTCCAGTACTCCTGTCTGAGTCGGTATGCTGAGGGAGATCAGCGATGCCCTGATCTCGTGTCTCAAACCCTGCTCGAAGGTCCGAGCCCGGAAGAATGGGTCCCATACCATGTCGGTCGAGTAGCGCGAGAGATCGGTAAATCTCGCCGAGTACTGAGCGACCGTCATGCTGCCCTGCCGCAGCTGTAGAAGCTCATGGATACGCACCGCACGAAGGGTGGCTGGGACGAACTCCGAGCGGAAGAGGCTCTCAAAGTCCGTCCAAAGAAGAGATGCCTCATCGTGCACCTGGAGCATCAAGCTCCACCATCGTCCTGCTGCTGCGTGTAGTAGGCTCGCAGCGAGGATCACCATGAGGTCTGCTGGTGTCCTCACTAGCCTAAACACTCGAACTACTGCCTCCAGCCAGTCCTCTGCTGCCTGGGGATCCATCTCCCCGCGAAACCTGGGCGGTCGCTGGCGCTGAAACTCATGCAGTGCGCTGAGGCGACGTGCATCGTCAGCGGCTGCTGCTGGAAGCATCGGGGTCTCGGCGGGTAAAGCTACCGCCGGTGCCACTACTGGAAAAGGGCCCTGCACCGAGGCCTCGTCGCTCGGTGGGATGTCTTCTCGCTCGACTCTCGGAACCCTAGCTGGCTGCCGTCGTGGGGCCATCCTGAAAAGGAAACAGGTGCGCCATGGTCAGAACAGTATACCTGGTGAGCTGATATAAGTAATCACAAAGAAAACATTGAAACACACACGCAATCAATGTTTTCGTGCATTAAGTCGGAAATCAGAAGTCAGGGTCCTGGTGTACGGATACGTCGGCCGCCGCACCAACACTGGACTCCCTGGACTGATAACCACACTCAATACGCTAAACATTATTGCTTCACAAAGAAAAGATCAGAGTTCGCGGTAGAACCGAACTCCTCTGATACCAATTTGTCACGACCCGCCCTCGGGGTCCGTGCCGTGACTACCCCAAGCCCGCCTTCCATAAGCCAGGGGATGCCGACTAGCACCAAGGCGTAAATCCCAGTAAAAAGGGAAGGCATTGCCTTTGAAAAGTAAACATACACCACAGAGTAAACAAGCGGAAAGTAAACACTAAGCAAGCAGAGTACAACTGAAAGTGCGGAAAAGTAAATGGACCAGTATACAAACCCAACTGAAAGTAAAGTACAACTCGAAAAGGGAAAAACAGCAACTGAAAAGTAAAAGCCGCTACTCCGAGCTGTCCACTGGAAATCCCACCTGAAGGGTGGGTACAGATAGCTCCTCTGCTCCACGGGTCCCGTCGTCCGCTCCGTGCACGTCCCGCCCAGTGGTCCACCTCCGGGTACCGTCCCGCTCTACAAGCCTCATCTAAGGTCAATGTTGTCCGTCGTCTGCAACCAACACAACGTAGTGCGGGCGAAGCCCGTGCAGGGGTGAGTATAAGCTACTCAGTAGGGACCCCGAGACCCCTGAAGGTCTCTCAAATCCACAAAGGATAAACTACGAAGAAAAGTACAATCACGAAGTAACAACCGACACTGCTTAGGTATATGCCCATACATATACCTAAGTCATCAATTAAAATACGCTCTAACCTCCGAGCCCAAGTATAACTCAGTCCACGCAGGAAAGTATACGTATTCCACGTAGGAAAGCAAAACATAACCCACACAGGATTGCACAACACAATCCACACAGGAAAACAACAGGATTCAGCTCACACAGGTATACTTCTTCAAGGACGATAAAGATGATCACTGATCCATCTAAGTCGTCGGACCCACGAAGGATCGATAGGTAACTAACCCCCGCAGAAGACCCACACAGGATCGGGCTCACACAGAACCTGTAGGCGCTGGCTCACACAGAACCGCTGAGCGCAAGGACCCACACAGGATCGGGCCCACACAGGACCTGTAGCACTGATCCACGTAGGATCGCTGAGTGCTGAAGTCGTCGTCGTCGAATCCACACAGGATCTCTGTACTGTCGTCGTCAAATCCACACAGGATCTCTGTACTGTCGTCGTCGCAGTCACAGTAGCAGTCGTAGCAGTAGAACAGTCGCAGCCAGCACTAGGGTTCCCGCACACAGCAAACTCGTACGGAGGGTCCGCTCCACGAGCCGAGAGGCTGATACATCAACTGTCACGAAGACTGAAGTTGATGTATCCAAAAGATCTGTATCGTCAACAGGAACTCAACGTAACAGACGGCGCGTCGATTGGACGCCCGGTCTGAGAGTTATTGGCATTTTCGTCTCCGGGGCCCGGTTGGTTTTTAAGGCAAAACCAACCCGACCGTACTCCACCTGCGTCCAAACCTCGGGCGGAGTATGCCAAAAGATCTGTCTCACTAAGAGGAACACAACGCGACTGACGGCGCGTCAATCGGACGTCCGTAGCTCAAGATATGAGTGTTTCCGCTCCGAAGGCCCGGTTGGTTTCGTGAACGAACCAACCCGGCCGAACTCAAAGTAAACCGAAACCTTGAGTGCGATATACCGAAACGACCGTCTCGATCCAAGGATCGCGTTGCCGCAGACGGTTCGTCATTCGGAGGTCCGAGGCTCATGTTATGAGCCAAAAACCAAAACTGGTTCGAAACGGGGGGTCCGGGTCCGGGCCGACCCGGACCGACCCCCCCCCCCCCCTGGGGCGGCGCGGCGGCGGCGGGCTGCGGCGGCGGCGGGCCGCGGCGGCGGCGCCTGGCGCCGCACGGGGGGCTGCGCACGCGGGGGCTAAGCCCCGCGGTACTTCAAAGTGGCGCGGCCTTTGTGCCGCGCCGGTTCTTTTAAACCCCCCCCCCCTCACGTGGGGGGGGCCTGCTGGCGCCGAACCAAGGGGGCGGCTGCCCCCTTCCCTCAAGAACCGCCCCCCTCATTAAGAGGGGGGTTTTGTTGAACCGGCCGGGGGATTTATTCCCCCGGTTTTATGTCATCCGGCCGGCCAGCTGGCCGGCCGGTTTTTACCAACGGGACCGGAAATTCCGGTCCCGCCTTCGACTTCCGACGCCGGCGGCCCGGCCGCCGGTCTCCTCTTCCGCCGCGGCCCGGAACCGGCCGCGGTCTTCTCGTTCCGCCGCGGCCCGGAACCGGCCGCGGTCTTCTCGTCCCGCCGCGGCCCGGAACCGGCCGCGGTGTTCGTTGTCCGGCGCGGTGCGACGACACCGCGCCCCTTTCGCCATGCCATGATTCTTTTCAACGCTGCGCGGCGGCGTCGCGTTCTTGAAGATTTTTCCTTGACGTAGTGCGATGGCGCCGCGTAAATTATTTGTACGATCATCCGCGTGGTGCGACGGCACCACGCCACTTGCTTCCACCCGCATGAATAAACATAAACGATGGAGGGGGGTTCGGCCGTGTTCGTGCGGTCCGGCCCCCCTCGCGTTAACAATAACACTTATATAAAATATTTAAATGTCTCACGTAGACATGCGATCCACGAGCAAGAAATGAAATAAGGAAACCAAAATGAAATCAACAACCCCTACCTCGGGTTTAAGATTCGAAGATTCGTCTACGTTCCGCGGAAGACGGCGTCGCGGAGGTCGGGCGTCACGGTCGTCGTTCGTCAAATCCGTTGACGAAGAGATATGCCCGAGGAGACACGTCGTTGGCGGATCTTCGTTTGCCGACGAAGAAGGTCCGAGGAGGAAGCGGCGTTCCCTCTTGTTGACTCCGAGGACGAAGAAAAGAGGCGTCGTTCTTCGTCGGAGTTTGAGCGTTCTTCGTTCTTCGTCAGAGCTTGAAGATGAAGAGGAGCTCTCAAAATGTCAAACAAAGAACTCCAAAATAAAATAAGACTACCTCTTATTTTATTAACACATAACACAAAAGAATTTCAAAGTTTGAAATTCAAAAAGACTTAACTCCCATAATTAATTAAGAGTAACTTAAGCCAATAAAGAGGGGGGTTAAGGGAACATGAAAAGTCTAGGGGTTCGTGTGGGCCCCACCACACTTAATCCTCCCAAGGGAGGTTAAGTGGGTGTGGGTCCCACTTCCAACCCCCTTAGGTAGGTTTTTAACAAAGTAAAAATAAAATTTGTCTTACACAAATTTTATTTAACTCAACTGAAAACCCCAAAACTTAACTTTCAACCCGCAACAAACGCAACTCCCGAAAAGGTCTCTTTAAGCGAATATCGGCGCTGCGAGTTCATCAGTGCCCTCGGATTTCAATTCCGACCACCGGATCAAAAGTTAGGAATTCCCGCTCGTTCGTTCACTGAACGTACCCGAGCCAAACTTCGGAAATTAATTCCGGGCACTCCGGGCCTCGGAATCAGGTGCCGTCTGAAACCGCGCTCTTGTAAAATTCTAAAGAAAATTAAGAAAAAAAAATTCCCTTAAATTTTACGGGTCTTTACAAATTGTTTATTTAACCTCATGAAAATAGGAATTGAACATATTAATGAAAACCATATGGTTACATATAAGTATAATAATATAAATATGAAAGTGATTTAGTATTTTATTGAAGGAAAGAGAGAGTAGATGGTGAGGAATTACATCTATTTATAGAAATTACAGGTGGATGTGCATCTAGAACAGTTTTTCCTAGGGGAAATAACTCTAAAATGAGAACATTTCTATTTCACTCATCCATCACCATGTGAAAAAAAGAAATCCTTTATTCGCACCTAGTTTTACACTCACATGGGACATGATTTGGAAATTCAATAACATATTACGAACAATTATAATGGAATTGATCATATGTTAATGTTAGAAGACATAATAGGAATCATTACAATAGATAACTTATTATAAAACCAAAAATCTAATAAGTTAGGATGTACTTATAATTTATACAGAATTCCTCCAATGTTATTATGTTTCCCTTCCATATTTTTTTATTTAAGGTATTCAAATATTGTTGTCTTTATGTTTTCTAATGGGTGGATACAAGAAAAATTCAACCAACCACCGATGTGATGGGAAATGTAGTATTATAAATAATGATATTCTTGACCAAATGGAAACATATGTTTGACATGACAATATCATTTAAACTGAGCTATCACAAAGTAAAATTGAGGTAACTTATTTCTGATGGAAAAATTAAGAGACTTATTAATAGGATGAATGGAAATAAATTTCATCCAAATGAACAACTGACAGATCCATTTCAAATATGTAGTGTATAAAAACCCAACTCTTTAATATACACTTAAACATGTTTAATTACATAAAACTATTCAACAGATACAACATAGATGATCAAGAGGTCAAGTGTATTTAGGGAATATGAACATTACAGAACAACTTAAAACATAAAACACAACATCTTATTTAAAACATCATTCACATGTCTACATCATTCATTTGTACTTAGAATTGCATAGGATAACATGATGACATGAATTATAAAATGGTGATCTATAAAGCCTATTAAGAGAGTAAAAATTCATAACATGAGGAACACAATACATGTTAGGAAATAGGAATATCAAAGGAGCATAAGCAAAACATTAACATAAAGGCATGATAATAACATGATTAACATAAAATGGAAATGAAGAAACAACATTTAACATCATATTACCATGAGACAAGGCTCATTTCACATGGCACCTGAGTAAAAGCTCATTGTATGTTAATTAGAATGGGTAAAACCTCATTTCACATAATGTTTCATGATGCTATTCTTTATACAATGCATTAGAGTGCTATTAAGCCACACACTTCTAAATCATTTCATTTCATGTATAAGAGTTCCACATGGATCATATAACATTGATTCATTAAAAATCATCACTTATTCCATGATAAAGAAATTTATAATTCATACATGAAACTCTATAACAATTTAGTAAATGTTCATAATGTTGAATACCCTTGATATAGAAATGGGCATGGTATTGACTACCCAAAGACATTGGCTTGGAAAAATCACGGTTCAGTTTCGGCGACATAACAACAAGACAACATAATTTATAAAAATGGTTGATGAGAGAGAAATGGGTGTCTCAAAATGTTTACATGAAATAGATTGTAAGTGGTCATATCGATACATGATCGAACATATGTAATAGAATACAAATTCTTAGTACAAAATAATTTCTTGAATGCATATGAAGCGGGAGAAATACCATATGAATGTTTGGAATGGTAATGAGTGTACATGGGAGGAATAATGAGAGATAAAGTGGTCTCTCATCATTAAAAAAATTAGGGAAGTATGGAGGAGGTGAGAAATCATACCCCAGAATTTTTAATTTAGTATAAAAGGTCATAACAACATCATGAAATTTGGACAAAAATGAGAAAAGAAGAAATATCTTACTTAGAAGTGTGATACCAAAGGGTTGGGAGAGGCTTGAGAGAGATGTGAAATAGGCTTTTTGGGATCTTGGGGCACCTTGAGAGGATTCTAGTGAGATGGGGTCTGGGGTAGGTCGAGCTCCAAAGGCTTTTAGTGAAAATGAATTGGGATCTTCAGTGGTATTATATAGTAAAATAGAGGGAATTATTTATTGTTTAGGTTTTGGACACCACACATCAAACTATCAAAATCACAAACCATTGCATTGATTTTGCACATGTTTTTTTACAATGTGGAGTGGAAAAATATTATTTTATATTTCCAATTTCATTACTTCATAAAATATTTGGATTTCTTAGGTGGAGGTGATTCACACCCTCAAGGAAATCAATTTTAAAAGTACAAATAATTTATAAGCCATGGAGGGTCCACTGATGCATTATTAAATAAATAAATAAACCTAAAATAACTTTATTTTAATGGTAAATGATATATTTAACTAAAATACAATATATAGTATTTTATTACATCACTATTAACACATTGTAAAGTCATAAAACAAAACATATAATTAAACGGTATATAATTTTTAACCAAAAATTTGACTGTCTCCAAAAATTATGAAAAATTAAAAGTTGGATAATTTCAATTTCCTGATTCCAAAAATAATTTTATTTTTATCAAAATATTTTTTTTAAATATTTGAAGTTTCAATTTTAAAATAAAAACACACATTTATCGAAAATTCATCGGTTGGACAAAAACAGTTTTCAAACCATAATAAAAAATACAATTGTATTCATAAAATTTATACAATAATTTATATAAAACAAAAATTAATATTGTAAAAATATTTTTCAAAAATATTAATTAATAAAAAAATCCATTAATTCATTAATATAAATTTTTTAATGGAATATCAAGTAAAAATACTATTTTTGTTGTATAAACTATTTACAAAGTAACAATAATAAAGTGAATGTATATTCATTATTCGATACAAAAATTATACACATAATCATATTTTTAGTCTCTTGTTACATAACCCCTTATAACACCCGCATCTTACCTAAGGGTATGTTTTGAGATGGTGGAAGACTCTTGGGATGGATCAGATAACATTTCTCCAGTAGTAATAACTATCTACATCCACTTCTCTCATAGGAAGTTACGTTTGAGCTTAATATACTGAATATCAACCGAGGATTGGTCAACAGATACGCTGAATGAGTCCACCTTCGTTCTGATCTCTGAAAAATGGGCGTTATAAGGAGAAATTCTAATGAATGAGGCCATCACTTTCATTGTATGAGTAAATTGGATTTGTTAAAACCCTATATTTATATTAATCATGTGATCATTGTTCAATGGATATATTGGAAATTTTAATAATTCTTATTGGTATTTTGAAATCCTAAATCATAAAACACATGATTTTCATTTTTTATATAACCATTATACATAATAAGACATTAAATTAGATCAAGAGGAATAGTTATTATTGTAAATTTGGGTTGTTACAATCTCCCCCCCCTTTGAAATTTCAGCCACACAATTTACTTTCCCGTAGTAAGAAAAATGTGGGTAACTCTACTTCATCATATTATCTAATTCCCATGTTACCTATTCAAACTTGTGGTTTCTCCACAAAACCATGATGAGGGGTACATCTTATTTTTTAGATCATTTCCCATTTGATCTAAGATTATCACGAGCTTCTCTTTATATGAAACATAATTTGCCAATGGTACCATCTTGAGATTGAGTACACAAGATGGTTTAAGTGTGTACTTCATAAAGGGTGATACGTGGAATACATCATGTACTTGAGAATGGTTTTGTGGGAGTGTCAGTTGATAGGACAGTTCTCCAATGCGATTATGGATCACTAAAGGAACTATGTATCTTGGAATAATCTTTACATTCTTCCAAAATCTAATGACTCTATTCCATGGTTATATGAAGGAGAATACCATGTCTCCAACATAAAACTCTTGGTCTCGTCGATGATTATCAACATCGATATTTTTTCAAATTTGGGAAACATTAATGTGTTGATGGATTTTCTTAACATCCAACACCATTCCTTTTACCATTTCTATACTATGGGGTTTTCGCTCCACAACTATATCTGAACAAAGCTGTTGTTCTGCAACTCTTTTCATAAAGGTATTAATATAGAGTCATATGGATGCCTATGTGGAAAATCATGGAGTATGTTAACTCAACTAGAGAAATATGTTGATAACATATTCATATGATGTCCATTGATCATGATCTCAACATTTAATCATGTGTTTGGATAGTCTACTCATATTTTCCATCATTTTGGGGATGATAAGTCATAATGAGGTACATCTCAGTATCCAGATAATGTTGAAGGGTCTTCCAAAATAATGAGGTGAATATTTGATCTCAACCGTAAACAATTGATAGTGGAACTCTATGTATAATTACCACTTATCTGATATATATCTTTTCTAGTTGATCACATGAGAAATACTCTCGAATTGAAATAATGTGTGAATTCTTTGTAAGACGGCCCAGAAGAACCCAAATAGCATTGTTTCATTTGTATTTCTTCAGAATTATGGTGACAATGTACATGGTGATGTTCTCCTATTTCTATAATAGTATGGGTAATGGTTTCATAATAGCCTTATAATTCTGCCTATCAGTAATCATTTGCTGAGATACTTGGCACATTGATGTATATTCAACGTTCTCGTTCTATATGTTATCCCACCAGTAATTCTCTCGGAGATCATAATACATCTTTTTTTCTTGGGTGAATGGTGAAATTTGAACTATGTGAATCAATCATAAGTTCTTACTCTAACTGAAGACATGATTAAACACATATTATTTTCCGAAATCTCACATTTCCTTCTATATTAACATTGAACTCTAAGGATTTTCCTTTTTCTTTAATGTATCTACTTTCTTCTAAATTCCCACATCATCATTTTGATCATACATTAACCTTTCCAAAAGAGAGGGTTGATCAATCATTTCTAAAAGGATTGACGATTTCCCTTATTTATGATTCTAATTTCCATATTCATCAAATATAAGAAGATTGGATCCAATTCAATTCTCATTAATTATAGAATTATTGGGTCCTTTATACTTAGAGCATCTGCCACCATTTTCGTTTTACTAGGGTGGTAATGGATTGAGCAGTCATAATCATTGATCAACTATAACCATATTTTTTGTGAATTTTCAACTCTTTCTATGTGAATATATACATGAGGCTTTCGTGATATGTTTATATTTCACACATCTCCCCAAAGAGGTAATGTGGAAAAATTTTAGTAACGAATATTTCTATAGCCAAATATATATCATGTGTCGGATATTTTTGCTCTTGAACATTCAATTTCCATGGAGAATATGCAATGAAATTTTCATTTTTCATTAACATATATGCCATTCCATTCTTTGAAGCATCACTAAATACCACAAAATTTTCTCCACATGTGGATACTATGAGCACTAGAGTAGTGATAAACACCATTTTCAACTCCATGAATACCTCTTCTCATTCATCACTCCCGGAAATCTTTACTCCTGTCCATGTTTTCTTGGTTGTAACTTTTCAAAATCATGAGAAATTTCTCACCAATTAGTGATAATATCTTGCTAACCCCTGAAGCTACAGATATTTTTTATCAATGTTGGCCTCATTCATCCATGAATTGCTGTTGTCTTGGATGGATCCAATGATATACCATTTCTTATAATGATTTGACCCAAGAATTTGACCTCCTTCAAGCAGAACTCGCACTTATTGTACTATGCATATAGATTCTCCTTTTGCAAGGTTTCTATTATAGTTCTTAGCTTCTACTCATGATCCTCCTTGGTTTTGGATTATATTATTATATCATCTATAAATAATTCAACAAATTTGTTGAGGTAATCTCTAAAGACAGTATTCATAAATTCCATGATTATTTCTAGAGATTTATTGATTCCAAAATGCATTAATATGAATTCATAGAGCATGTATATTTTACAAAAAGCTGTCTTGGGGATATCCTCCTTCTTCACATTTACTTAGTAATATCCTAGATACAAATCCACATTAGAGAAGTATTGTGCTCCACATAGTGAATTGATCAAGTAATCAATTCAGGGTAGAGGATACATGTTATTTATCCTGGTTTTTTTTAGATCATGATAATCGAGGAAAAGATGCATTGACCCATCATTCTTCCTGACAAATAGGACTGGTGCAACCCATGGAAAAACACATGGGTGTATAAAAATTTTATCCATATTCTCTTGTTGTTTCTCTTCATCTATTCAAACTCCAAAACATCCCTTTTGTATGGAGTCTTGGATATTAGCAACACACCAAGTATAATATCGATTTAGAAATCGATATCTATTCTTGGTGGAAGACTGGGAAATTCACCATGAAACACTATAGAAAACTCCCTCATTATAGGAATTTCTTCAATGATTGTTTCTTTATTACATTCAATCCTCTGATCTTTAAATGAATGCTCATATGGCAGTAATATCCATGCTTGAAATGATGGTGATAAAGAAGATTCATCTCCCACCTTGCACATGTATATAATTGAGGATCGATTCACCATGTAGAGAGTGATATCCCTCCTACAACAATTTATGAAGTCTCTATATAGAAAAATCCAATCTGTGCCATGAATTGCATCAAATTCCACCAAAGGTAGTAAGACGAGGTTCTCCAGGAACTTCAATCCACAAATTATGATAGGAGAGGAATAATATTCCTGAGATGAAATTATTTCCCCATTTTATATTCTCATTGTCATCTTTACATCCATAAATTTTGGTGGTGATGCAATTGTTGTACTAAATAATGGGGATATAAATGAATGGGTAGAAATAGAATCAAGAAGAATGTTCGCAATTCAGGAATGAATAACTAGTGTACTTGTCACCACATCGTTGTTGGGGATCACTTCAGCTGTAGAGATGGAAAATGCTCTACCTTGCTGCCTTGATGGTTGTTGGTTACCACTGAAAACCCTTGGCTAATGGAATTGGTTTGCATAGTTCCCTGGTTCTATTCAGTTGATGTAGAGAATAATGTGTTGAGGGTTGAATGGAGCATTTATTTCCATTATCACAGCTGTGGGTTTATATTATCAGTAGATAATATCCAGATTCCCTTCTCTTCCACACAAAATCATGTCTTCATCCCCTTCATGCAATTTTTGGAGTCCTTCTTTATGTAACGTTGAAATGTTGGTTCTGGAATTTCATAACACTGGTTGAATTATCCATCAGACTTCCAAAATTAAATTCCACCATTCACTTATAATACCCATGATTCCCCTGAGATTGAAAATTCTCTATTTCAACTTTGAGGGAATAACAGACAATTTCCAAATATCTCTCAATGTAATGGATCTATAGGGTTTATATAGGCTTGGTTTTAGCACTATAAAGAAGAAGTAATCCTTGCATTTAGGGGTAAAGAAAAATCTAGATTCATATCATGCAATCCTTGTGATGTTTTACTCAAATTATATTATTCATTCATCATTTTTTTCTTGAGGGGAGGGAACTCCCTTTTCATTCTATGGTCTGAGGGTGCGAGGAAGATACTTGTCTAAAAACCTTTATCTCTAAATCCTTCCATTCCAATTCCTCGATCTACTCCTTAGGCTTTTTTTTATCAATTTCCACCATTGACCAGCTTAAACCTCCATACTATAAGCAGTTATATGTACCTAATATTTTTCATAACATTGAATGATGGAGAAGATGTTCTCAATGGATTTGATCCATTGTTAAGTGATTGAGGGATCAGATGATTCATTAAATGTTGGAGGCCTTTGCCTCATGATTCTCTTGATTGTGACATGTATATTCTTGGGGGGGGGGGGTTGAATGTTCTTAATGCCCTATATTTCTATTAAAAACTTTATTTAACTGATAAAATATCACAATGATGTTCATGATTCCTGCTCCCATCGGATTGGACATCCCATTAGAACAATCATCACATTGATATTCACATCGGTTGTTAGCCCGAATCATCCTATTACCAAACATTGGATGGAATAAATAGAAAGTTATGGGTTAAACATAAAGGGTTATACAAAGAAAAAAATGTATGACCTATAAATTACTTTTATTTCCTTAACTTATGTATTTATAGGCTTCAATCTGTGATATATAAGATCTATTTCCTAACACATATTATTTGGGGAATTATTTATTCCCTTAATAGTTGTTCATAATATGATTATGAATTTACCATATCATATCTCTTAGGAGTGTCATTACCAAGATGGAATCAATACTCATTGTCGTGCACCAGTTCCCGTTCGATTCTAGCTCTAAGTGGTGTTTCTGGTTTCCCCTAGATACATCTGTTCTAGAACCGCCTCTACCTACTCGTATCTAGAGTGGAATTTATTTTTATCATAAACCACTTACTTATTACTCACCAAAACTTAGGTATGATTTTATTATACATAGTATTATAACTAAGGATTTAAACAGGGTTTTCTAATCCAAATCCCAAATATAACAAAACATATCCTTTGATAACGACTATAACAACATTTCACTATAATACAAATTTAAGAGATATTTATTACATATAAATAATTACATGTTAAAATATTGACGAAAATGAGGTCTAGTGTCTTTGTGTCTTAGGAAAATTCATAATAACTTAAAACAAAAAAATTAGATCTTATCGAAAACATATTTTACATGACCACATCATTCCTTCATATGTATCATTTCCTGGGATAAAATTAGGATATTCATAATAAAATCATGAGCTATAAAACAAATTAAGAGAGTAAAAAGGAATAACATGAAGAATATAATAAACCATATGAAATATGAATATCAATTGATCATAAGTTAATCATGAACATAAACTCATGATCATAACACGATTTTTCTAACATAGAAATGTGGAATCAACATTAGACATTTTTTAGCATGATCCAAGTCTAATTGCACATGGAGTATGATTAAACCCTAATTTTACTTGATTTAGAATTTTTATACCCTAACTTAACATAACATATATTGATACTAATATTTACCCAATGAATTGAAGGGCTATCGGGGCACAACCTTCTTAATCATTTCATTTCATGCATAAGTGTGTTACATGGATCATATGAAATAGATTAATTAAACATCATATTTTTTCCATGATAAATTAATTTGGAATAAATACATGAAACTATATAATAAATATTGAAATATTAATAATGGTGATTACTCTTGAAAGATAAATTGGCATGGTATTCACTAGACAATGACTTCTGCTTCGAAAAATCGTGGTGCGATTTTGGCGACATAGCGGCATGACATAAGAATTCATAAAAATGGTTTAAGAGATATCAAGGTGTGCATCGTCATATTTACATGAAATAGACAGTACATAGTTAAAATATATACATTTTCCAAAATATGTTATGGAAGATAGATTTATAATACAAAATAATTTCTTGAATTCAAATGAAGAGAGTGAAATCTATTAAGGAATTTTAGCATGGTAACAGGTGTATATGTAGGGAATTAATGAGTGTGAAATAGGTATATCATCATAAAAATAGGAGTAGGGATGTATGGGAGAGGTTATAAATTAGGCCCCATCATTTATAATTTAAAATAAAAGGGAAAACAACATAATGAAATTTGGAAGAAAATGAGAATGAGAGAAATCCCTTACTTGTAAGTGTGATCCCAATGTCTTGGGAGAGGCTTTAGAGAGGATTGTTTAGATATTGGGTGCTTTGGGAGGATTCTAAAGAGAGGAGTGAAGGGGTTGATCGAGCTCCATATACTTTCAATGAATAAGAAGTGAGATATTGGGAGGCTTTATATAGAAAAAGAGAGGGAAGTCTTTATTATTTAGGTAATGGACCCAACATATTAAACTAATAAAAAAGACATGCCATCCCATGGTTTTTGACCATAGTATTTCCAAAGTGAAGTGAAAAAAATTATTTTATAAGTCCAATTTCAAAAATTCGTAAAATATTATTCTTGATTATGTGGAGGCGAGCCGCACACTCAAGGAGATAAAATTTATCATTAAAAATAATTTTAATGATTTGGAGGGTCCACTAAAGCATTGTAAAATAAATCAAACAATCCTAAAATAATATTATTTTAATGTTATAACATATTTTTGCCAAACATGACATTTATAATTTTTTATTACTTCTCTATTAGGTCATTATGAATTCATAAAACACATTACATAATTAAAAATTATTTAATTTTTACCCAATAATTCCACTGTCTTTGAAAATTATAAAAAATTCAACATTGGATTATTTCTACATCCTGATTCCAAAAATAATATTCATTTTATCTACATAATTTTATATACATTATAATTTTCACTTTTAAAATAGAATAAAATATTTAACAAAAATTCATGTATTTGAAAATAGCTTCTTTCAAACCATAATTAAAATTACAATTGTATTCATAAAAAATATACGATCATTTTTATTTAATAAAATTAATTTTTATGATAATATTTTATTAAAATTTTATTTAATTCCAACACTATTAATTATCAAAAAAATATTTTTTAATTTAATGTTAATGAAAAATAATATTTGTGCTTTAAAATTTATTTACAATATAACAAAAATAAATTGAATGTATATTCATTATTCTATACAAAATTAATGCACAGAAGAATAATGCTAGGGTCTTGATATATAATCCCTTATATCACCGCCATATGACGTAAGGGTAAGTTGTGCAATGGTGATAGACTCTTGGAGTGGCACATTTAACATTGATCAAGTGGTAATCTCTATCAAAATCCACTTCTCTCATAGGCGGTTCTGTTCAAGCGTAACATATTGAAGCTCAACATGGTCTTCGTCAAGAGTTAATCCCAATGATGAAACCTCCATTCTGAGATCTAAACATGGGCTTCGTATGGAGAAACTCTACTATATGAGGTCATCATTTCCTTTTTCTGAGTATATTAGATTTGTTAAAGACCTATATTTATACTAATCATGTGATCATTGTCCAATGGCTATATCTACAATGGTAAAAATATTTAACAGTATTTTGATTTCAAAATTCCAAAAACCAAAGAAGTGCATATTTTATATAACCAATTTACATAATCATAAATATAATTAGATTAAGTGAAATTTTCATTAATGAATCATTGGGTCATTACATAGGGAACATGTTCATTATATGAGTCAATTACAAAATCAAATAATTAATTCATTATGGAATATGTCAGGATAATCTCTATAGAAGTGTGATTATAGTGTTTAGGATTTAAAGCATAAGAATTATATTATTCATGTGTTTTTACCAATCATATTCTAGTTATCAAAATCATGTTAATCCTAATGATTGTACTTTTTAAATTTTTATGGAATGATTTTTATTGAATTTGATGAACATTAATAATGATCTGAAAATGTTATTTAATATCCAGCATGTGTATTATTGAAACAATCATGATTAAAGAAATGTTAAATTTGATATTTATTTGGTGTTAAGGTAATTATATTCAATTATGATTTTATAATATTTTTGAAACAAATAAAATTTATTGAATTCATTAGAGGTTAAAATCATATTTGATGATTAATTTTATTTTTGTTGTACATCATAGTTTTGGACATTTTATAGTAATTATATTCATATAATTTTACCAAAGGGACATCATACAATTCTGGTTGCGACTCATAACATCTATAAAGTCAACGAGGCATGAAAACACATTCTAATGGTGATAAGGGAGAAATTCACCCAACTAGACTACATGATATTATTGTTTTTATGACATTGTGCTCAGATTAAATATTTAATATATAAATAACAAGTTGATTTTTGGAATGATATTTCTGGGATAAAATATTTTTCAATTTTATTGAATTTCAGGTGATTAATGATATTTTGGTAATTGATTTATTGTATAAATTTTTATATAACCATTATGTATAACATCTGGGTTTAAATGAAAGATAATTATGGATGAAAAAAAGTTTAATGTAGAGGTTTGTTGGGTTTTATAGTAATGTAATTTTTTGTATTGTAGTTTGGAATTGGATATTTATATAATTTCGTATATATTTAATGAATTTTCTTACCTAGTGATATCGATTTTTTTTTCTACTTAAAACATACTGGTAGGAGGAATACCTTGATATCATTTATTTGGAATTTTGAGATCAATTAGAATCTAAATGTAGTGCTTAAATTAAAAAAATCATATATAAGACTCATTATTTGAAGAAACATATGATATTATAGTCAAACATGATTTAAGGAATTAATTATAATAACCTTATTAGTATATAAGATAATTTACTTATTCAAGGATCCCTATACATTTTGAAAAGGATATTGAAATAAAAATATAATTCATGTTTCAAAAAATGATTGTATCTTCTCTCATTAAAAAATTAGTATAATTTTATATCCTAAAATGTTATTATTTTACAATATATGTTTTAACTTTCCACAAATTTTCACCAATTTTGATTTATATTTAGGCGATTTCATTGTGTTTTCCTTTCTTAATTCTTAATAATATTTTTTATTACTTATCTTTTATGATGTGTGTTTTCCCCATAGGTGTTTCTGAATTTCAAACACTTGAATACATATAAAATGTAAAAATTTTGAGGATTGGGTTTATTTAAAGGGGTATAATATTACAAAATGATATTTTAAAGGGAAATTATTCTCTATATCATATTCAACATGAAACAATGATTTTAAATGAAAAGTAATATAATATTAAAATATTATTTAAAAACATGAATTATATAACCTATAAATTAAAATGGATGACGTGAATATTTTAAAATAAATTTTTATATATATATAATATTCATATGTAATATTATTATATTTATAAATTTATAATAATATAAAACTAATCTTTAATGGATATATATTAATTTTTTAAAATACATCTCCATCAATTATTGATTTTTATTTATTTTTGGGAAAATACTATAATAAATTTCGTGGATCATTTACATACATTATTTTATAAAATGAAAATAATTTTTCAATTAATCATATTTTTATTAAATTAGGTATAAATATTGGTGTTTTCCAAAAAATAGCGATTTATCAATAAATAGTAAAAATTACATATTTATGCAAAAAATACATTTCTTTAAATAAATTATTTAAATGAAAGTCTCATTATGATTATAAATTAATGTAAATGTTAAATAATAATAATTTATATATATAATATAAAATTACTTGTTTTGTATTTCATTTTTAATTTATTTTATAATATGATTATTTTGAGGCGTTGAAAGACATTTCTTTGAAAACAGTTTGAATTTGTATAATGTTCGTCCATTTTAGTTAAATAAAATAACCCCTGAAGATGATTTATTTAAGTTAAATGAATATATTATATACCATTATTTTTAATTGAAAATCCTTAAATTTTTATTCATATTCATACTATAAATATAATACTATATTTTCCTTCAATAAATTTGTTTAACAGAATCGTTAATCATTAGACATGTGATTTTTATTTTAAATTCAATCATTTCATATTACCGAAAAAATTTCTTAAAATAGATTATATATTTATAATTAGAATAAATAATATTATATAATAATTTAAATGTAATTTAAATTCATTATAAATAGAAATAACAGTAAAAAATAGTTACTATGGTAAAAATATTAAAAAATGAAAAATTTAAAAAGCATAGATGTAAATAAGATTAAATGTTTAAAATGTTATTAATTTTAGTGTTAGAGGATTTGATTAGATTTATGTATCATGAACTCAATTATTATTTAATTTTTTCTCAATCAATCATCATGCATATTTTATTTCTCGTGGTCTCCCCAAAATACAAACACTATGGACCATAAGTGGTTTTCAAAATGATTTTTTTATAAGAGAAAGTAATTGTCTTTAGTGAGCTCCTTATTTTTACATAAGAAAATTATTTAAAAAATTAAATTATTAAATTTATATTATATCATATATACTATAATTTAATTATATTTGTTTCAAAAAATTCATACATACCCTCTTCCATCAAATGGGAAACGGAACTGAGGGTCATGTGTACAATGGACTACTCTTTCTCAATGAGATTTAATGGTTTTAAATCATTTAATCACAAGGGAATGATAGATAGTGGACTTAATATTAATATATGATATTTATTTCATACTAATATTTATGTATATGATAAATATCAAATATATTCTAACCATACCATCAATTGGATAATGATAAAAACATTATTTTCAGTAGTGGAGTACTGCATCATGAAGCGATGTGATTAATTTTTTATAACAAAATCACATGGATGATAAATTTATGAATATTTATAAATTGATATTTATGATATAGTTGTTACTATAGGTATTTAAAAATAAAATAACTTTCTTTTTATCATGTTCATTGGAAAAATAAAACGTTATTCATGGGTACATGAGACCTTCAATCTACCTGATTGCAGCATAGTTCATTTTTTATAACCATCCATCGTGGTTAGTTTTGATTAAAAAATTTATAAATAAAAATAATATTTATGTCATGATTATTAATCTTTATTAAATGAAAAAATTACACCCTTCTAAATTTTAACATATTGACATTTAAACTACACGATGTGGGCAAAAAATAATAATGTAATTTAATGTGTTATTAAAATAAATTAAGTAAATGTATTATGTATAATGGATAAATCATAAAAAATGTTATTAAAGATAACATATATCTAATATATATTTATTATATTGGAGAAAAAATACATACACGAAAAATTCTTAACACTAGTATTGGGTTTTGTCTCATAAATTCATTCTTTGAGACACATGTCCTTTTATGGCCAAAATTTAAATTAAATGATTTATATAATGATTAATTATATATTATATAAGTTAAAATTCATAAGTCATGATATTTGATGTTAAATTTGATTAATTTCTTTCATGGGTGTTATGATTCAATATTTACCAAAGAGGTATGTGTTTATGTATCAATCTAAATTTAATATGGATTATTTACACTTGTATTTCAATGAAATTATATTACTTAGTCATTTTCAATTAAACCCATTATTACTTTATATTTTATTTATTGAAGAAATTTCCATGTAATATTATAATTATTCTTTATTTTCAATATAAAATAATTAAGGAATAGGTTTTATGAAAATTCGACATCATTTCGTGATATGGTAGAAAATCATTTTTTCCTTATTTATGTTTCCCATAAATTTTTTATAAATGTTATTATTTTATATATTATTCAATAGTTAAAATATTTCTATTTTTTCCTTTTTATAAAATATTTTTATATATATTCTTTTCTTCTTCTATATAAATTACTCTTTGACCATTATAAATTAGTATTAATGGAATGATTTTCTGAACTTATATTGACATTATATATTTATCTACCACCATCACTACTCAGTTAATTTTATATTACCTAATTAGTTTTCATAAATAAAATAATATAAATTTAATACTATAATATTTTTTAAAATTTATAATTGTTATGAAATGATTTAAAAATTAAAAGTGTATTTTTTCCACCAAATATTCCCTTAATGATTACTAATACATTCTCTTCAAGCATGATGAACATTCATTTAATTTATTTATTATAAATTTTGTATATATGTCTTCCACATATATGACAATATTATTCTCCCATAATTTTATTGGAGAATAAATTTTTTATGATCAACCCTAATGTCTTTAATTTTTTAAATTCTTTTGATTATGATATGACACATGATTATGATATTGATTTTCATTCATGGAGTAAATCACGAGATTATTCATTATGATTGATTAATGTTTTATAGATATCACAATCATGAACATGTTATAATGCGTTAAAAGAATATGTTTTTCTAATGTATTGGTAATATTTTTAGTCTCATGAGGAATAATTATTGCATTATTGAGTAATCCTAATCCATTATGGGTCCGTGTCCCCAATGTGATATTTTTTAGGCAGTTAACCATGACTCAAGTTTATGGTATGCTATCTATTGTTTCAACATTTCCTATGATTCCCTGATATTTTGATTACCTATTATTTATATTATGATTAAATGTTATTACTCTCGTGTCTTATCTTATGTGATATAATGTAATACCTTTGACTCATAATTTATTATTCCTTAAAATTATCATTTGATTGCAGGTATTTTTATATCACTACTTTGGTCTATATATTCCACATGATATCTATTATAGTTTACGAGATAAAAAATATTTGTTATCTAATTTTGGAAAATAAATTAAAATAAATTATTTTATTATCTTTTATTATATTATGAGTGTATAAATCCCAATACAATTGGCAACATTATTATTATGATGTTATTAATGGATGTTTAAGGTAAAAAATTATTTAATGGTATGTGTTAAATTCTTGGTTCACTATAGTAAAAATGTAGTGTGTGTATCAAAATTTAATTTAACTAAATATGATTATAAAATAACATATAATAATAAGTAATATTTTAATAATGAAATCAGTAAATAAAATGGTTATGATAAAGTATTAAAACAACATGAATTGTTATTGGATCTTTCAATATCCCTTACTGAGAATATCATCCACAAGGTATAAAATATTACAAAATTATTTGTGTGTTTTTAATGTAAAACAAAATAAAATATAGATGATACCACATAATTTAATCAGGTTTTTTATATTCAAACATATATTAAATTACATAAATGGAAAGATAAACATAAATAATGAATGTTAGTTACCAAAAATCTATACCACATGGGTAAACACTAAATAAATATCTTTTTGAATAAGAGAATATGAGTTATAATATTATATCACGTGGAATAAAATATTTTCTATATAAATACTACCATCGTTATTAGATACCACATACATATAAAATGTGGTGCCCAAAAATGTATTAGGCCTTGAAGAATAATAATTGATACCAAGAAAAAAATTTAACTTTACCTTACATACCATGAATTGACTCTGACCTACATTGTAAACAAAATTCCTAATAAATTATTTTCAAACACCTCTCACATTTTCCCCATTTATACACATAATTTATAATCTTTCTCTATATTTATTTTAGTTCATCATTTTATATTTTATATGTTGATTGTAATTATTTTTTATTGTGTTACGCTTGTTTCATAATAATATAGTTGGTATTTATGTAAATATATAATTTTTCATTACATGATCATTAAGTATATTATAATAGATGTTACATGATATTTATAAATTTAAAATTTCCTCAACTCCTAGAGTTGTTTAAAAGATATGAAGATGAAATAAGTGATTATAAACATTCAATTAATCATAAATATAAGGGTTTTCTTAATTAATGAGTTTAATAAAAATGTAAAAATTATAGAAAAATACATTTTTATTTTATTTATTTCAGATTATTCAATTAAAGGGTTCCCAATAGACATACATGATATAAATTCAATACATTATTAATGTAAGTTGTTAAACTAATCCATAAATGAAAAAACCATTATTGATTAAGATTATGTTTGTGTTTATTTTTAATATCATTATACAAAACCCAAAATGAATTTTATTTTTATTTTTTATTTATTTTAAGTAAAAGAACATCATGTATGATTAATAAGAATTAATGTATATGAAAATAATACATTATATGAATAAGAAGTTTACACATTTAGTATGCTTGTTTTAATATATTGATATTAAATGACATTTTTTAGATCCTATCATCAATAAGTTAAAAAACGTGTAATACTATAACCTTAATGATATCATAAAAATCATAAATATTTATTAACACCATTTTTATCACTATTAAAGAATTACTTTTTTTATAAAAAATAAATCAATCAATCATTTCATTGAGGTGGAACTCGACACATACACATGGTTGATTGCACCATTTTCCATAGAATGATAGAAATGTATAACATGTTTAGAAATTTGAAAATATAAACTATCATATAAATATAATATTTATTTATTATAATCTGCATTCAGAATAGTTGTGTATGTTAGTTGAGGAAAAACATTACTTTTCATGGAGGCATTAATATACACAGACAAGCGAATATCAATTTTTTCAGAACGGAAAATGGAAAATATTATTATTTTTTGTTGTATTATAATAATAAATTAAAACATAAAACTGAAAATAGGTTTATTATAATGTAGTTAAAATTATAATTTTATAGATAATATTGAATGAAAAGAAGTCAAGTATATAAGATAAATCATGTTGAGGACATGGTAATTTCCTTAAAAAATCCTCCAAAGTAGAGGTATTATGATAAAATTATTATTGAAGGGGATATTTTAATAAATATATTAATCAAGAGGAACTATAAAATTATTAGTATCATTGGGAATTTTAATTCTCGGAGTGGTATTCAATTTTTGGTGAGTGGCCCCTTTTTGATGTGTGAAAGGATATATTTTTCGTAAATTCCATAATCATCATAATAATGGGAAATCACTACCCAGTAATGTTGATAAAAAATTTTTACATTAATATATTATGAAGACATTTTTTATATAAAGTAAAAAAAATAAAATTAAAATAACTTTTTGTAACATTTTTTTCTTTTTTTACCAGGTTTGATCATTTTAACCCAAATTACTCTTTCCGCGATAACTATTTTTTAATTATCTAATACATATTGAATAAAAACCAAATGACTTTCATTCAAAAAAATTCTCCAATTTATAGAAAATTATTTTTATTTAATATAATTTCATAAATTGATAATAATTATCTTTAAAATAAAAATTTTATATTGTGATCGATCATTTAGAGAGAAATATGTAACATCTAATCTAAACTATCAAATATTTTTTTTGAAAATATAAAACAATATTTTTAATTGTATAATGTTACTTATAATTCATATATTTTTTTTATAAATATTTTAAAAATTATATATACCAATAATTTCATATAATTATAGTATATGTAAAAACGATATATTTCACTGCCCAAATTAAAATAACTAAATCCAAAAAACACCAAAATATAATATTATGAAAATATTTACATGATAAAAAAGTTATATTTATTAAATTAAAATTATAAATTTTATGAATTTAAAAATTGATATAAAAGAAAAATATATTATTTATGAATATATATTTCTATGAATTAGATTATCATATTTATGTTTAAGTTATATCATTTTAATTTCATTACTGTTAAAAGTTTCCATAATTTTATTTTATAAAAACATTATTTATCATATACTCTAATTTATTTCCACTAATTTTATACATAGGTTTCAGTGAAAGGAAATAATATTTTTATCTAAAGATATTAGGATTCATTAAATAGTAGTGTTTTATGTGGAATAAGATATAAAAAACATTGAAATATTTTTTGAAAAAAAATTATTACAATCTAGAGCTGTTATATAAGATATCAATTTTCATAGTAGTATAGGATGCCATGGTTGTTGTAATCAAATGTAAATATACGGGTCAACTACTTTGAATATTCATCCTTCCACAAAATATGGTTTATTCTACTTCAATGAAACCCGATGGGGTTGATGAATCTGACAAGAATAATAAACCTGGAAAATCTGCAATTAAAATGATAGGAAAATATAATAAAAGAAAGTGGTGGGGGAGGAAGAGGATATGTCTAAAATACCTTGAGTAATTTAGCACGAACATTGAATAAATCAATAGAATATTGCAAGTGAGGATTGTGTGATGGAAGGTAAGGGTTTATTGGATTTATGGGGGTAGAATATGTGGTTCAAGGACCCATATAATGGTTGTATCACAAAATTATTAATGATATATTTTAAAAAAATAGTCCTCCCAAATTGATTTAGGGTGTGGCATACATGTTCATTCCCTTAATCATAACTCCCTAGATATGAGAGGTATTGTTCTAATCCATTCATTCTTTAAATACACCATTCACATGTAGAACTTATATATCATAAATTTTATCTATCGTGCGGTCCCTACAACACACCATGAATCTTACTGAAACCTATTTGATATATATATATAAAACATTTCATTATCAAATATGACAATAAAAAAAGGTTAGGGAATCTTCACCCCAGTACACCAAATTTTTTCCGTATAATGTCCCAACAATTTTTGGTTAATTAATGAAGTAATGGGGATATAAATCCTTGAATATAATATTCTAAAAAAAACAATAAAATGGGAAAAATAAATCCAATGGAATATTTAATATAATATGTAACCCAAATCCACTCTTGATAAACAAAGAAACAAAAACCTTATCTCAGACATATAGGTATCATTGCAAACATTGATCTCATTATCAGTTTAGAAATAAACACATTATGGAAAATAAAGTGGGGTAAAACTAGATTTCATAAAAATTTAAGGATTAGTTAAATGAAAATATTATTTATTGATGATTTTGGTTTGGAAAATTTAACATCATTATGTGTGAGGAAAAAATAAATTCCTAACATTAAAAAATTAGGTGGGTGTTGTATCCCCACCGCATTTATAATCCTTATAAAAAATGAAATTTAATGGTTTGATAAACCACTCTCAAAATACCAATTAAAAATAATAAAATCCACAAACAAATCACTAAATGAAAAAAAATTGGAGAGATTCCCAATGGTTATAACTACATGACTATGCTTCAAAATATCCCAAAACAAGGATTGGAATGTCACCCACTTAAATCTTTTTAAATGAGATTATAAAGGGGAGGTGAAATATACCACAAAAATTATCTATAAAAATTTCATGTTCAGTAAAAATAGGATAAATATAGACTAATATTATTATATTTGTATAATCCTATAATAGTGATCAAGTTGATCCCAAAAAATTAAAACCAATAACATTCAATGCCTATAATCAACCACTCTAAAATCTATCATAGTATAAAATAACACTCTCCAAATTTTGAACCAGTTACCCAAAAAATGAATTGAAAATATCTATAACCATAGACACAAAAACCCATATAATACAAATATATAATAATAGAACACCAGTCAAAACTAATAATAGTAAATCCAAGAGTCGAAAGAAAGAATAATACTAAAACATAAACAAAATAATATAAATATTACTCAAAGAATAAGAAAAAAAATTATAAAATAAAATCATCATGAAAACAATATTGATCCAAAATGGAAACTATATAGAAAACCCTAAATCAGAAGACCCAATATTGTGTTGGGAATTTTTTATTAATGACGGAACACCAACTAAGAACATCCACCAACTACTTCACATAGAGACTGGAGATATTTGACAATTGGAAATGCAATACTTGAGTCTTAAAAAATGTGACTCTAGAAGAATCCTTCTTTTATAGAATCACTATAACCCTTAAGGAAAAGTCTCTTAGTATTATATCAAACAAAAAATTATTTTTAAGTAACTCTTAAGACTATTGTAACTCAAAACACACTAAAACCAATATGTGTCCAATGTAAAATCAATAACTAAAATAATATAATCAACAAGAATAAAAATATATATTTAATTTTCAAACAATATGCTCTAATTTAATGTCATAAATATCTGTTTCTAAATCATTGTATCATTATATATTTAATTATTAAATCCCTTTCCGAGTTCTCAAAACATTATACAACATCTGATTTTTTTTAAAAACTCACTGACTATCCCTACAATAAATCTTTAAAAATAAATTTCTTAGTACACATAAAATATACGAAAAAATTTATAGATATAAAAAACATTACCTATATAGAAAAAAACTGAAATCATAATTTTTCCATTATAAACATATATTTACCCATGAAGCATTGATTATATTTGAGAAAACAAAATAATTTCCACCATGGCACTTCGAGAAATCAATAAACATATCTTTTTGGAAAATAAACAAGATTTCACCCATTTAAAAAAAGTATAATTATTTTTTATCTCACATATTATGAAGTATTTTTTTAAAAAAATAAATACTCTTCACCATTTATGATTGAATCATAAATTTCTACATGATTCATAAAATAAAAAAAAATCATTCATCATAGTAAAAATTTCCACAAACTCATCCCATATTACATGAAATCATTACCCAAAACATAATTTCGAGTTATTAGTGGTTATAAATATTTTTTACACATGTTTTAGTAGACCATTTGGTAATTGTGAAACCACTAATATAATTCCTTTTAAATTGTTCATTATGGCTTCACATGTTTTTCAAATCCATGTGAGAACACTATGAAGAACTCATTCAATATTATATGTTATATCTAAAAACCATTAATCCTGTAGCCAATAAAAATTCAATTAACATGAATTTAATTCTACAAAAAAAATATATTATATAAAATATAAAATATTACGTACACCCCATCATCCCATTGAAACTATCGGCTCTAGACGTGTAAGAGTTTTTGATAATCATCCTACATAGACCTCTGATATTCCAATTATGAAAATTTAATGTACCATAAATTAAAATATATTTAATATTCCAGTTAAACCAATATAATATTAATATATTTATAATTGATATTATTTATTCATGAACCATCTTTTAGCCACCCTAGTTCTAGGGACTCAAAACGACCCACAGATCCCCAAATTTGTATCCCTGATTATACCGGGATGGATACTATTGTTATGGAGTAAATATTTATCCTATGTAAATGAAATAACACAATAAATATATAACTTTTACATATTATTAATATTATTTAAAAACATCCGTGATTACTATATACATAATACTTCCATGAACTATAAGGAAGACAATTTTTACAAAACAGAAAAAACCCATCAAAGTATAAAATATAAAAAAAACAAGAAAATAAACATAAAATAAATCCTAATAATTGAATACATATCTAATATAGAAGTTAATAGTTTTGGTGAAATAATTACGATTCTAAAAAAACAAAACATATTCATATAATACCATATGTAATCTTGGTGTGGATCATACTTCATCATTTATCATCAATAATAACATCAATCCATGAAGATAAATGTAAACCCAAGACCAAAATAAACAACCAAAATATATAGATATAAATTATATAAATCACATATAAAATTATAAAATAATATTCACCCGATGATTTAAATTCTAATAAAAAATATTGATTAAAAATATTTTCGAATATAGGTTGAAAATAATTTTTTCCCCTATTAATATTTAGACTTATGAAAATATATTATCATTCTTCAATTAAAAAATCTTCCTCTGTAAACCTATTATTTAATAATATTAAAACTGGATGTCCTTGGATATATAAATATTAAATTTAACATTAATGAAAACCCATTTTTCCATGATACATTTAAATTTTATTCAATTCTTTCAAAATAATTTTTCAAAAACAATAAATCCATTGTTATTTTATTGCTATAGATCCCAATAGTGAATGGAGGAATATATAATAATTATTATATTGAAAGTAATAAAAAAATTAAATATTTATATCTATCTTTTCCAAATGAAAATAAATAAACAAATTCGTAATGATCTTGTGAGTATATTGGAGCGAAAGGGAATGTCTAACTATATTAAACATGCACCATCATATATGTGACCATTTATAATTATAAAATCACTAAAACCAAATAAAACCATTCATAGATTAACAAAGGATATAGTACACTAGTAAGACATATCTACACTAATGTGTAGTAGATAGAGAGAGTGATCCTAATAAACTATTGAATGTTTTCTTGGATGTTCTTTGACATAAACTATGTTCTATGATTAATGTAAAATGTGGGTGATCCAATACTAATACTCCAAAATTATGAAAATATTTGGACTAATAACGAATCATAAAAATTTATATCCAATGAAAAACCCTCTTAGAAATATCCCTCTATAGATAAAACTATGTCAATAATTAATTTATCAAAATTATGGAGAACTTAAGCAATTTATTAATAATAAAGACAAGGGTAGATTCCAAATTTATTTTCATAAAATTTACTAAATAAAGGTTCCAACTAAATGACAAAAAGAATTCATAAAAAACTAGTTAGAAAATTTATTCTGAAGAACCCCCAAACCCATTAAATATTAAAAAAAATTATATTTACAAAATACAACCATGGAAAAATTTTAAATCTTTTACTTCATTTATAGATAAAATGTATGGAAATTATAAAAACCATAAGCTGAGAATTCATGTAAAAATTACCAGCTTCACAACAAGGGTAAACCCCATAATATTGATGAATACAAATATAAATCATTAAATTCATCTAAAAATGCAGATAAAGAAACTAATTGTTAATCATATTATATCAAAAACATCAATGTAATAAAAGGAATGATTCCTTTTTTATGTATTCAAATTCAAATACATGTGGAACGAACATTCAATATTTCTACATCAATAGATAGAGGTTCTATTCAACCTTAATGAGACCAAGATGAGACATATGAAACAAAAATTCCAAATTAAATCAATTATATAAACCACAGAGTTTATAGATACTTATCTTTGGAGGGAAAGTATATAAAAAGAATGAAGATGTGGTGAGAAGTTACAATGATTTTATTACATTTTAAAAAAATAGAATAAACATGAATATATCCTAAAAATCCACTAAGGGTGGAATTGATAATAAGTGGTAATTTATATTGTGTTTTTTGGGTAAAATGAGTGTGAATATAACCCTCAAAGGGGTTATATTCTAATAGAGGTGTAGAAAACATTTTTTAGTGAATAAATAATCAATTATTTTATGATTTAGAGAAAGTCACATGTTTTAAAACAATGAATCATTTATCCATTCCTACGATTCCTCCTTCTATATGTATTCAATACCTTGAATCCACTTTTAAGATAGTGAATTGTACCATATATATTTTCAATATTACAGAAACCCACAAAAGCCCCCAAAAATCATTGAGAATCACACTAGAAATAACAAATATCCCAATATAACTTATAAAAAAATATAATATTAAAAATTTACTATTAATGTCTCTATTAAAACACTAAATATAGTATTCCAGAGTATATGGAATCATTATTACATTACATAAAAATAAAACTTCGTTCAATATAAATGAGAAATTATTTTTAAATTATTCCAACACTAGATAAAAATTTGATTTCCATAATCCATTATAAAAATTAAATATATCATGGAAAATAGTAATACATCATTGAAGATCATAAAAACATTATATTTTCATATATCTGGAAATAAAAATTATAATAAAGGATTGGATCAAATTAGTATTAAAGTGAATTGTATAATTTAATATATCCTGATCAGATAAGTAATAAAATTATTGATGACTAAATAATAAATATGTAATCCATAGAATCAATGTCTTGGGATTCAAAATATATCCTCGGAAATTAAAATAATAACTTGGCTAATAATAATATAAATTTCAGTTAAGCAAAGGCATAATGGTGGAAATTTATGATCATACAATCAGTACCTTATCTAATAAATCATGAATCAAACATTCAAGGACTTATCCAAAACTCTTAAATTGTATGGGTGGGTAATTATCAATAACCGAACTATTATGACATGATATAACGACCTCATTCAATACAATAGGAAAACATGTTTTTCCTCAATGGAACATTTTTTTCATCATGTGGAAAAATTTAACACATTCCCCCATCACATTCATATCTAATTATTTTCTTATATATTTATTTTTCCGTATTACACACAATAAATATGACATATATATCAATAGATATCTGTATTGAATCATAAATACCTACCGAAAATATTTTTTATGTAAATTACATAAAAGATTCCATAAATTAACACTTTCTATTGTAATGATATAGGTTTAATATGATAATAATTATATCCATTATAATGAAAATATTGGCATTAATGAGAATACAATATCCCATGAATTATGGAGATATATATAGAACATTATCATAATAAAGGAATGAACCAAAGATAAGAAAGAATCACTAAATTAATAAAGAGTGATAGAAGACCATAAAAATCAACATTAATGATATTTTTTAATAAAATAATTTTTTTATTAATTATATAGATAAATGTAACTGAATCATTAAAAAATAATTTTATTAAAACTGTTTAAAATTGTTATAGACATATTTTTATAAGTATTTTTTAAAATTATTTTCAACATTTTATAATATAATAATTTTTTTAATTATAAAAAAAATAAATTTTTTTTAATAATATTATACTTATGTTCATGGAAAACTATATAAAATATTTTACTATACAAAATAATTAATAATGGTCTTGGATATGTGAAAGTCCATTTATGCCACATACGTTATATAGAATATTTTTAAAACATTTTTTCTAAATTTAAATTACTACATATTCAGTGAAATATAAAAATATTCAATTTTAATATTTTAATAGAATATATAAGGTAGTAAACAAGAATTTACTAATAATTTTACCATATATAAAATAATATATTAATGAAATTTAAAAACATTTAGATGGAGGCAAAAACATTTCAAACTGAAAGTGTGACTGAAGTAATTTTTACATATATGATATTATTTATGTTCTTGGGTACTATAGGGAGGAGAATTTGGATGAAAATAATTGAAACCAAAATATAACAAGAGTAAAAAAATATGTTTTTTATAAAATAAATTTAAAACAATTATTTCTAAATAAAATAAAAACAAAAAATTCCCAAATAACAGTGATATTATAAAATATAAAATGAAAAATTAATATTTTTTGAATAACATCCCCTTAAAATAATAATAATAATAAATGAAAGATGAAAAATCATGAATAGTGGGACATCCATGATATAATATTTCAAATTTTATTATATACATGATAAAAAATTTGGTTTATAGTGTCAAATATGTCCCAATGGAGTTGTATAGTGTTGAAAAAACATTACCTTGGATTCATTCTTTGTCATATGAATTATATTATTGTGAATAATAAATTTATAAATATTAAATACTTTATTATGAATATTTTTCAACAATATTTCAATTGATGTGCCTTTTATCATCATTTAACATATATTTGTTGAATATTTAATCATTATGATGACCATAAAATGTTATTGAATCAAATTCTCTACAAAATAAATTAGTATATTCAACATGGTTAAAGGGGTTATTGAATATCTCAATCATCTAAATTATTTTAATAATTTTTTTACTATATATTTTTATAATAAATAAAATTTTATAATCATATATACATGTTGGTTATATAAATACTATATATGTTGTTCATCAAGTCAAAAGTTCCCACATAAGCTTGATTAGGTTATTAGTTTTCTAAATATTTAAATAGAATATAATTATATAATTATTAATCATTTTAAAATAATATTAAAAACATAAATTTAATACATAAAGATTAAATATTTCTTTATAATCATCTATTTTAATATGAAACAAAAATTAAAAACATCTACTCATTGAGGTTTTTGTGCACACGTACACACAAGAGACATTATTGTTTTTCAAAACATTCTTGGTCAGAATATAGAGGATAGATTATATTATTAGATTATTTATTATAAAAAAAATTAGTAAAGATGTTTATTATTTATATCTTAATGACAATCCTATTAAATTGTTGATGAATATTTAGTGGCACTGCTATTTGGGGAAACAAGTCATATGTATGCATAAGTAATATTATCATTTTCTACACATATAAAATGAGATAAAAATGATGTAAAATTAACATAAAATCATTTATTTATTGTAAATATATTAATTTAATTTTTCTAGCATAGTTTTTATATAAATATAAAATGTATAATAGAACTCGAAAAATCTATTCATGAACGTATACAACTTATTTTGGAAACCCTCATCATTATAATTTTTAATCCATGTTGTGGTGGAATTTTTGTGAAAAAAGTACATATATTATGTGGGTAGTTATTTTTATAAGTTATTTTTTGGTATAACTAAATCTATTTGAATCTTTTATTAGAGTGATGGGATGATTGGGGGTTCTCCATTAAAATTGTGGTGAGTGACTCATTGTAAATTATTATTAAATATTAATTATTATAATTTACTTAATCATGGAAAAGTTGCACACAAGAAATTAAATCTCGTGTATAATGTAATATTGGTACAAATATACAATAAAAATTAATAAGATATTTTTGGATCTTATATAAACATTAATAGAGTACTTTTCAAATAATATTTCAATGAATTGTCATTTATTTTATGTAATGAATAAGAGAATAAACTTATATGATTTCCTTATATGATTTCCTTTTGATTATTTTATACATATCAATGAAATCATAATAAAAATTATAAGTAAAAAAATTGAAATTTAAATTCCTAATTGATAAATTCTCAATGTAAAGGATCATGAGATTCATTATGGTTAAGGGATTTCTATTTTATAATCAATTTTCTAACTATCAAAACCCCATATTTATATCCATTTACTAAAATATAAAAATGATTTAAATATATATCCTCACGAATAATTCTAAATTTATTCACATAACCATTCTATAATTTATAGCATAATAAGATATATTAAATTAATAACATAATGAAATTAATCTTTTAATGATTTCTTCCTGGGTAATAATTTCAAATATTTCCAAATTCTATATAGTTAAAAAAACAATGTTTCTATGATTTATTTCATTACATTGGATTAATTAGATAGATCAATCATAAGATTATACTCGTGAAAACCTCATTTTCCATTTGGAATTTACTAGGATATTTATTTTTATAATTATCACATGTTTTAAGTGGTTTCCATTTATTCTTATCATTTTCCTTATTTTTTTCCTAGTTCATATTTAACTTTTCCTCTAATTGATTACATTTATAGTTATTTTCCATAAAAATTAATTCCATGTCTCAATGACACATGATACAGTATGTTCATATAAAAATAATTTCACTAAATATGTCCTTTTATAGGGTCAATATATTTCAATTTAAAACATTCTAAATATGTCATTTTTGGATTACATTGGTAATCCATAGGATTTCGAGATAGTAAAATAATTTCATTTCAGACTCATCCAAACAATCTTCTTCCTTATATACATAAATAAATAATTTCCATTATATATTAACTTGTTATTATCGAAGAAAATAATTATAAAATAAAATCATCTGAATGGTTTTCCCATTCAATTCCCTTTATCATCTCCTCCTCCTTAAAATTTTTAATAATTTACCCTATATGACCTAAATAAAATTTTAAATAAAATACATCTATTATAAATTTTATATTTTATTACCTCCCTATTCAAAAAATCCATAAGGAAAACTATCTATCTCTCATACCCATATGGATTATTAGTGTCATGAACTAGTCTATGTCGACCCTGAACCGGTCACCCATGTCTGCCCGTGACAAGTCTTGTGAGGCGTTCTTTATCCTCCTAGGATGGCGACAAGAACCAAGGTCATCAATATGTTATACAAGGGAATTATTTTGCCCATATCTGAACAATCAAACAAACAGCAGAATGAAATGGATAACCCAAAATACATTTATATAAAAATTGAACTGAACATTATTTGTACAAGAAACCAAAAGTACAACTAAGACAACAACTCAACTGACCAAAACAGATAACCAAATAACTCTATTTGACCCCACTGGTAACTCTCCAAAAAAATGATCACACATCTCCCATGGAGATCGAACTCAAGCCGAAACCTGCACAATGGCTTTAAACAGAAGAGGACTATAGGCGTGAGTATTAAAACTCAGTAGGTTTGATAGATATTCTATTACCAATGCACATCGTTTAAAATAAAATAAACATAAATTTCATGTTTTAAATACAAATATAATTTTTGGTCTTCTAAATGAGTTCCCATGCTATAAAAAACTACCAGACAAAAAAATGCATGTTTTATAAACAAGAATGCTAGTAATAACTTTCAAAGCGGTGCAACTTCAAAATGAAAATAGTTTTCAAAAGGGTTGATTTAAAGAAATTTAACTTTTAAATAAACCACAAAAACTACTAAATTTAGCAACCAAACACACCATATACTAAAGGTTAGTAAAAAAGATCCAATGAGCACAATTCACGGGAATACACCTAGGCACTAGTCAATTGTGAGCCCCATGTACCTCGTATCTCGGTGAAAGTTACCCTAATAAATATCCATATTCATGAAAAATAGAAACTAGTATGGAGAATACCAATAACCTAGTGGTCCCCCAATGTCATAATTATCATAGTTTAGTTAGTGTTGTCATTATCTAACTTGCTACGTGAAAGACGGGCCAAACCCCACATGATCACTAGCATACTAGTACATGTCCGCCCACCTAGATACCCAGGATTCCTTTTAGTGCTCAATCAAGTTACACATATTATCAAATGCACATTTACCATCAAAAGTCTATTCCCAAACCATAAAGAAAAATACATTCCGCAAAATTTCTTCATATTTCATTCACGAATCAACAAACCACTAAATATTTTCGTAAAACAATTTTATAGAGTGTATTGAGGCTTTCCACATATAACTAATTCAAAAAAACTCTTTCAATTATAAAAAGACATCAAAACCATACCAAACCATATTTTACATCCATAAAAACATTTTATAAAATCATTTCATGGACCATAGAATAATCCTGATTTACATGACTTGGTATATACAAGTAAAACACTCATTCTTCTGTTTTAGGAAAGGCCAAACGGGCCTTTAAACATTTACTCAAAACTGACATTTGACAAAGTTATGCTTTTCAAATTTATTAAAGAGGTGTGTACACACTATTTTAAGAATAAAAAAAATTCATAAATCCATTAAAACACTCAGGTAACATATTCAAAACACAACCATTTTTATAAGAATGTGAAATGGTCCATTTTATCGAAACTCGGGCCAACACATGTTGTAAACAAAAAAACCATTTGTTTGTAAAATAAAATAATAATTTAAAATCCATAAAAGGATCCCAAAATAATTTTCTTACATGCTTTCAATATATTTATAAATCCAAACAAATTATTTTAAATTGCAGTAGACACATAAAAGCCAACCGGGCAATTTACCGAACACATAACATGCCCCCTTTAAAAAAACAACTTGTGTTAGGAACATAAAAATGTATAAAACCCCATTTTCATTCCATAAAGTTATTCAAGATACTGATATATATTCATAATAACATAAAACAAGTGAGAAATCTCATGGAATAATTTATCCAACAAGAGGAGTGCACATTTATACCAAAACAGTTATATTTTTAACAAAATAAGTCATAAAACATAATTTGTGAACAAAAAATTAAGAACAAAAGCTTCAAACCAGAACATATCATATAAATAAGGTTATAACAGAATTAAAATTATGAAACTTATATGATAAAGGTTTTTTCAAGGGATATCCCACCTCAAATCTATGGCGTAACGGAAACGCACACCCGAAATCACCTGTCACGGGTTTATAAACCCTAAAACTATGAAGTCCGGACCTAAATAGATATAAAATACATAGAAAAACAAGGTATAACAGAACCCTAGATCAATAATAACTTCGGGAGATTATAAAACCTGGAAAAATGAAAGGAGGAATAAGAGGGAAGATAATGGAGATGGAATCTCACCTTCTCCACTAGAAAACTCTACGTATTCCATTAGATATGCAACATTAGAGAAATGGTAATGGGATAAAACATCATAGAGAGTCTCGTAAGGTCTGTATGAACCATGGAAAGATGATTTTTTTGAAAAATAGCATGAATTGAATGAGTTATGTATAAAAATAATTACCTTATCAATTCTGGGCGATTTTAGGTAACCTTAGAAATTTCTCCCTAATATGCGACCCATATGAGATACAAAAAGGGTAAATAGATAATGGGGGTGAGGATAGGGGTATTGGATTCTATGTGGAGGTTTAATCATAGACAAATATTAAAAATTGAATTATATATAAAAGAATCAATTTTTATTTTTTTAAATTGGAAATGGGCCAATGGGCTGGCCCAATACCTAAATAAGTAACCCCAATTCACCATGATAATGAGATTCTATGGGGTACAAAAGGCTATGAAAGCTTTAATATGTCGGTATAGGACAAGTGGGATGTTTAATGGGTGAAAAAGGATGAAAAAAAAGATTTATAAAAGAAATTTATTCAGTTTTTAAAACTGGAAATGGGCTCACGGTTGGCCCAAATCATGAAGTAACCACCCTTTCTTCAAAAACTATAAACAAGCAATGGGGATACGAAATTAGGATGGTTATACATATATTAAACTTCAAAAATCATTATTCAACTCACCAAATACCCATGAAAAGGTTCTGGATTTCCAATTGACCGGATCAATACAAAGACAAAAAAACCTGGTGTGACAACTCTCCCCACCATTAAAGCTTCCCGCCCTTGGAAAGCCATAACACTTTCCGGCAGAAAAAAATCAACACCAAATAATTACCTATTAACATGATCCAGACTCTCAAGAAAATTAAATATCATCAAGCATCAATGGATGTTTATTCTCTAGCTCAAAAAAACACACTAGTCAGAACCACTTCCGTAAAATCATTGGAAATATCAGGCCATCACAACCAGAACCAAGCCAAGATCCAGATTTATGGGCCTTCTCCCAATGAAACCAACCATCACCCAAACCAAAGAGCACTCAAAAAACCAAATATTCTAGGGGATTCTAGAATGGACTCCCCACCATTAAGTAAGAACTATCACGAGAAAAGTTCTTAGGATGAAAATTCATGAGACCCTTGCTGGGTCTCCCCCCCCCATTAGAATCCAACTATCAACGAACTGACATGAATTCAACATGATCTATAATTGGGACTCACTCAAACAATCCCATAAAAACACACCCACATAAACCTAAAATACCATGTCAATATGGTTACAAGATGAACATATAAACCACCCACTCTCGAACGGAGGGGACAAGAACTTGGCCAACACTTTCAGCACAGATCTCGACCCCCACCACCGAGGGATGGGAGGGAAGGGGACCCCATAATTTGGCCACTAAAACCATAAAAGAAACAAAGACACTTCCCAAAACACTCCACCTATGAATAGATAACCCCATGAATGCACCTTATTTTCATAGGCGGTCCACACAAGGACATTGATTGAAAAACCACATCCACGAAGGCATAACCATAGACACTGTGTGAGGGGTAAGTCCACCACACATGTTGCGACAAAGGGGAATTCACAGAAATGAAGAACCAAAACATTGAAATAGAAACCAACTAACCAAAACGAAGAAGGAATGATCCTAATCGAGCACTCCACACCTTTGTCAATTTCCGGACTGCGTAAAAAGCTTCACCCTGAGGCCTGTGGCTGGAGCCCGGATTCTTGAAACATATGTTGTACCACAGTCTGGTCATAAGGATCACACCACTCAAAAAAACCTCCCATGATCACCAAACAAAAACCTTCATCTAAATAGGAACTCATAGATACATATCAAAATTCAGTCTCACTCCGAATGAGGGGCATAATGGACAAGGAATACGAAGAAACACATCAACATCACCAAACACAATTTCTATGACCAAATGAATTATCACGACATAGATTCACTTTTAATCAATCCCAAATAGCTCTCAATTCCAACAAATAGGTTGAGTCATCATCCAAAGAGGTGGATTTATCCTTTTAAATGAATCCTTAGGTTGATCAGTAGGAATAATTTCCAACAGGTAACTATACATGGCCACATCACAACATCAAACACATATTTAGGAACCCAATGAACAATACTCCAAAACTGAGCCACCAACAAGATCTCATCCCAAGATAAAAAAATAGTATGACTTCAAGAGCTCAAGGAAGATTATTGAATAAACAAATCTTCTATGACATAGAAAAAAACTAGCCACATAACCACTAGTTTATAAAAAAAGGCCAAAATTTTTCAGCTCAAAACACTTTTGAAAAAAAACTAACTTGGTGGGTTTCCACATTCACCAATGGTGTTTCATCAAGTCTCACCCACATGCACATTTCCATGCCACCTCAGTCACCCAACCACCATTATATATAGTCCATCCTTCTAGATATCAATAAAACCATTCATGTGAGAACCCATTAAATCCCCAAAGGTTAAAACAAGATAGTATCATTCCAAAAATCATTTACCTTCAAAAGGAACACCAACCACCAAGTCAAATTCCCTTTTCGTATTCACAAAAAAACCACAATTCATTAAGAACCATTTTCTTAAAAACCTACCACTTTTCATTTATAACAACTATTAAAATAACCAAGCTACTCCAAACAACCACTTCCCATTTTTTTGAAATTCAGCAATGTATATTTTCATAATCCAAGGTCCATTGAGACCAATACCCTTTTTAGGAAAACACCAACCGATCAAAACCAATTTCCAAAACTAAATTATCAGATTCAAAAACATTTTAACATCCCAAAATAAGTGATTTAAAAAAAAGATCCTGAATCAACTTAAAATGATTCACAATTTCAAAACATTTTATTCCAACAAACCACAAATTTAGATTATGGATAATCCAATCCCATTAAATCATTTTCTCTTCCCTCCATTTTTTTTCACAAAAACACAACCTTCCAAAACCATTCTTATATTTAATTTTCGAAAACACCTTTTTAACTTTTAAAAATATAATAATTCTTTTAAAAACCATTTCCACAATTCTCACACAAGGATTTTAAAAAACAAAAATTCAGAATTAAGAAAAGTTTCAAGAGACCCAAAAAAGGGAACTAGTGTCGGTGGGTGACTTGACCATATGGTTGGCGGCCATATGTCAAAAAAACAAAAACACAGAGAGACTTATTAGGACCATTCCATAGATCCATATGGCTTTCCAAGCCATGCAAGATCACGGATGTCATTAGACAGACTCCCCTTGTCATATCCCAACACCAAACAATCAACAAGAACAAAAGAGATTAACAAAACAGGATTTACCATGGACACCCGAGGATTAGAACGAGAAAGAGTTCACGACGCTCTTTGTGAACTTACCCCTCAGGTCCCAACAATACAACTCCATCTACCTTAACATCCCCAAAATATCAAGGGTGCTCTAAAAATAATGTTCTGCTAAGATCCAACCTCCTCTGACACCATTTTTTCACGAAACAGTCCAATTCAACCATGAACCGGTCACCAAGGCCAGCCCACGACAAGTCCCGAGAGGCGTTCCCAATCCTCCCGGGATGGCGACAAGCACCACGGGAACCAATATAGTACACAGGGGAACTATTTCACCCAAATATAAACAATCAAACAAACAGTGGAATGAAATGGACAGCCCAAAATACTTTTATATAAAAATTGAACTGAATATTATTTGTACAAGAAACTGAATGTATAACTAAGAAGACAACTCAACTGACCAAACCCAATAACCAACTAAATCCATGTGACCCAACTGGTCACTCTATAGTAAAATGATCACACATCCCCCAAGGCGATCAAACTCAAGCTGAAACCTGCACAAGGGGTAAAAATAGAAGAAGACGATAGGCGTGTGTATTAAAACTCTTCAGGTTATCCCGATATTTTATTTCCAATGCACATAGATTAAAAAAAGATAAAAAAATTACATGTTTTAAAAAAAAATAATGTTATGTCTCCTAAATGAGGTCCCATGCTATAAAAAAACTACCAGAAAAAAACATGCTTGTTTTATAAACAATAATGCTAGTAATATCTTTCCAAGTGGTGCAACTTCAAAATGAAAATAGTTTTCAAAAGGGCTGCTTTAAAGAATTTTAACATTCAAATAAATCACAAAAACTACTGAATTTAGCTACCAAACACACCGTATACCGACGGTGAATACAAAATATCCCATGAGCATAAGTCACAGGAACACCCCTAGGCACTAGTCAATTGTGAGCCCCAGGTACCTCGTATCTCGGTGAAAGTTACCATAATAAATATCTGTTTTTTTTCACATGAGACACTACATGGGATCATAAACATTAAATTGGGGTCCCCCAATATCATCATCATCATAGTTTCCTTATTTTTTTTTATCGTCAAACATTCTACATGAAATAGGGGCCAAACCCCACAGGATCAGTAGCATACTTGTACATGTCCATCCACCTAGATAACCAATACTCCCTTTAGTGCTCAATCAAGTTTCACATATTATCAAATACACATTTCACATAAAAATTTCATTCCCAAACCATAAACACAGAAACATCACTCAAACATCCTTCACATTTATTTCACGAATCAACATACCACAAAATGTTTTCGTAAATCAATTTCAAGGAGTGTATTGAGGATTTTCACATAAAACCCATTAAAACACACTTAAAATTATAAAAACACATAAAAACCCTAAAAAACATATTTGAAAGCCCTAAAAACATTTAATAAAATAATTCACGGACCATAAAACAATCCCAATTGACACAACTTGGTATATACAAGTAAAACACTAATTCTTTATTTTTAGGAAAGGCCAAATAGGCCTTTAAACATTTTCTAAAAACTAACATTTGACAAAGTTATGAATTTCAATATTATTAAAGAGGTTTGTACACACTATTTAAAGAATAAAACCACATTCATAAATCCCTTAAAATACTATGGTTACAAATTCAAAACAGAACCATTTTTAAAAGAATGTGAAACAGGCCATTTTCAGGAAACTCGGGCCAAAACGTGTTGTAACCAAACAAACCATTTGTTTGTAAAAAATCCAAATTTTAAATCCTAAAAAGTATCCCAAAATAATTTTCATACTTGCTTCCAATATATTTATAAATCCAGAAAAATTATTTTAAATTGCAGTAGACACATAAAAGCCAACCAGGCAATTTACCGAACACATGACATGCACTCTTTAAAAAAACAACTTTTGCTAAGCGCATAAAAAGGGATAAACCACCATTTTCATGCCATAAATTTATTCAATATACTGAGAAATATTATAAATACCATAAACCAAGTGTGAAAGATCATGGAATAATTTATCAAACAAGAGGAGTTCACATTTATACCAAAACAACTATATTTTTAACAAAATAAGTCATAAAACATAATTTGCAAACAAAAACTTTAGAACCAAAGATTCACAGTAGCACATATCATATATAATAAGGTTATAACTTAATTAAAATGATTATAATTAAATGATAAATGTTTTTGCAAGGAAAATCCTACCTCAAATCCTTGGCGTAACGAAAACGCACATCCAAAATCACCCGTCGTGGGTTTATAAACCCTAAAACTATGAAGACTAGACATAGATGAAAATAAATTACATAAAAACCCATGGAATAACACAACCCTCGGTCTATCAATACTAGGGGAGATTATAAAACCATGAAAATTTGAAAGGAGGAAGAAGAGGGAGGATAAAAGAGATGCAATCTCACCTTCTTCTCTAGAAAACTCTTCGTATTCCATTAGATATGCACCACTAGAGAATTTGGAATGGGATGAAACTTCAAAGAGAATCGTGTACGGTCTGGATGAACCAGGGAAAGAATTTTTTTTTTGAAAAATAGCACGAATCGAATGCGTTATGTATAAAACAATTTAATTTATCAATTTTTGGAGATTTGAGGCAAACTTAGAACTTTCTCCCTAATCTGAAACCCATATAGGCTCCAAAGAGAATAAATCGATACTAGGGGTGAGGATAGGGGTATTTTATTCGAGGGGGAGGTGAAATAATCGAAAAATATTAAAAATTGTATTAGATATAAAAGAATCAAATATTTTTTTTTAAAACATGAAATGGGCCCATGGGATGGCCCAATACCTAATTAAGTAACCTCAATTCACCATGCTTATGAATTTCTATGTGGTATAAAGGCTATTAATGTTTTAATATATCAGTATAAGACAAGTGGGATGTTTAATGGGTGAAAATGGATGAATAAAAAAGATCTATCAAAGAAACAAATTCGGTTTTAAAATCTGGAAATGGGATCATGGTTGGCCCAAATCATGAAGTAACCCACTTTCTTTAAAAACTCATAAACAAGCAATGGGGATCCCAAATTTAGGTGTTTATACATATATGAATCTTAAAAAATCATGATTCATCTCACAAAGTACCCATGAAATGGATCCATATTTCCTATGGACCGGATCAATACAAAGACAAAAAAACCGGGTGTGACAATTATTACTATTATAGGACGGTGGTTTTGTGGATTAATTATATCCAACTTATGTGCATTTTAATTTAGATCAATTATTTCTTTCATTTAAGTAATTTTAAATTTAATTACCTGGTTAGACTCCAACAATGATTATATGATTTTATCCTCTCTAACACATGATGTTTTGAATTTATTATAATGTAAATCCGAAAATTCTCTAAAGGTGTTTACATTATTTCCATTTCTCTAACTAGGATCCATATCTAAATAAATTAAAACCTAAATAACTCATAACAATGATAACATTGAGGTATATGATAAAAAGATGAAAAATTTATTAATTATTATATTATTTTCTAATTACACTATTTCTAGATATCCTCTTCCAAGAAACAGTTCTCATGGAACCAACTAAACATCATCTAATTCAAATAAAAATGGGCACAAACTTAGTAATGTAGATATGTTTTCTACATTTTTACTCTTCTACAAGATACAATAGATCACACAATAAAGAATTGATCAATTTTTCAGTATTAAGAGATGATATTGAGACATTATTAATGTATTAATTTGAAAAAAAATATACTATGAACTATATTATTCCATCCTGGATGATTATTTAAAAATTCCTTGGTTATTTCCATGGCCGTAGAAATCATAATAAAGGGTCGGCTCAAATTATCTATATGGGATACCATAAAATGATTTCTATCATGAGTAAAAAATATATGAATATATGTAAGAGTAATTAATAAATAAGTACACCATTTAGTTAAGAACTTAAACTTCAAAATAATCTCATTATAATGAAGATAATCAGAAGTAAAATAAAAACAACTGTTTTTTAGGATAGAAATTCATAATGTGAAACATTAATGATCCTATATTCAAGAAAATGACCATGATACTATGAATTTTATTGTTAATGACTTGTCAAACATAATTTTAATGAATGTGTTGGTATACATCAATTACAAAAATATTGATTCATGATTTTACAACCACATCATATATATCATGATAACCTTTTTCTAATGATTCATATAATTTAGCCACGTGGAAATCCATAACTAGTCCCACCATCCCTTTCACATCCAATTAATTCCCTATATATCAATTGATCAATATAATAAATAATCAAAATGAATTCTTTATCAAATGATATCTTTATTAAATTAAGAATTATGAACATCAATATTTCCCCATTAAATGAATTAAAATATTCCTTCAACTAACATTGAATATTGAAATGGATTAAAATTACGATAATACTGAATATATCCATTGCAATAATTTTTTTGACCACAAGAAGATGAAAAAATATCAAATAAATGAGGTATCATTATAGAGAATATATCTCTAATAAAGTGTATATTTTAAAAATAAGACATAATTCATAAATTATCAGAGGATGATAGAAGTCCATCAATTTATCAGAAATGAATGTTTTAAATATATGAATTTCATTTAGTAATTATAGAGTAAATTAGAGGAGAAAATTTTAAATCAACATTCCTTAAACTTTTATATATTTAATATTATAAAATTATTATAAATTTCAATGACATTCTTGGACCTTTTAAAAAATGAGTACGTTTTTAACCAAATGAAATTAAACAAAATGTTAATAATATTATTTATGAATTATTTTCATTTAAACTAAATTATATAATTTAGAGATATATAAATAGTTAGTGATGTCCAATTAGGCCTGAAAATCAATTCAACCTATATGCATTAAAAAATCCATTAATATATATATATAATTCAAATACAACTTATTTGTGAATCATTAAAAATATTCTTCTATTATTTCATAAATAATATAGTGTTAGTAAAAAAATAACTTTTCTAATAATTGGAAAATATATTAAATAATTCAAGATAGATTTTGAAAAACATGGATATTGAAGACAAATATTCTCGACCTGAAATAGGATATTATACATATTTTTTATTTTAAACATTATTTCGATCGTTATTTATTGCATAGATGAAAAATTTGAATAAATAAATAGAAATCCTTGAAAAAAAATAGAATTGAATAAAATATTTTATGTCTAATAATTATAAAATAATTAAAAAATTACACATAAATTTATATATGATAAATTCTAAAAAATTATATTATAATATTATCCATTACAAATTTTATAAAATTTGAGTCAAAATCCATTAATAAAGAAAAAATATAAATTATAAATCAATTTATTAAATAATTATTAATCATAAAATAGGTACAAGGTTTTATTATCCACTATATAAAAGAAATTAGGTTCCTAAAATAATATATGTATCAATATAGTTGGATTTTGATGAAATTACATTTCCCTATATGTCTAATTTTCCTATTTTATTTTATCTTCAAGAAGAATAAATTTAAATTTCTTAAATACATTATTATTAATATTTAAAATCAACTTTAAATTATTTAATGTAATTTTAAAAGAATTTTTGTTCCATTAAGTGATTAGTTATTATATATTCCGACCATGTAATGTTTTTCGGTAAATTTCCCCAATATTAAATCAATATATAGATTATTTTTAATGGTATTAGAAAATGGATCCATCATCTAAAAAATGATAATATTGGAATTAAAAAAAATTCGTTATATATATTGTGCCACCTAATGATTTTAAAATGGGAACATCTAGTTCAGTAACAAGTATAAAATTGTGTAAATATACAATAAGAGAATATCACAAACATTATAATTTATTATATATATATTTTGAAATAAAATCAATCACCTTGATAAATTGTGATGCAATATACATCAGGTTTAAATGATACATGATACTCCATAACATTTTTTTAAATGACTATTATAACCAGGTTGTTAAATTGGAGGGGATGAATATGAGTAAATAAATAAGGAAAAATATATGGCTTACTCTTGTTCATTTTTTTATATTTATTATAATGAAAAATAAGAAATATTTGGAAGTAAATGAAATGTGATGTGGAAGAAATAAATTTTTTTAAAGAAATTAAATTTTATGTTTCTGGTTAACTTATGATAAAATAAATATGTAACAATTTTAATAAATTTAATTAAAGAAATTAACATAAATTTTTAAATAGTAATATATGTAATATCATATGGTTAATTTATGTAATTTTTCTAAAATGATTCATTTTTCAAGGAATTTGGAAAAAAAATCATATTTTCATTGAAAAGTACCCTGGTTTAAATTGATTAAAATGTTATATTAAATTAAAATTATTTCAATTATGTTACATTGGACCTAATTTGGGTCATTGGAATAAATTTATTCTTTAATTTATATATGAAAACATTCTTTACTAATCAGGATTTTCTCCTCGAAAAATATCTTATTCAGTATGTGTGGGATTTATTTTTCAATTGAATTATTCAACATATATAAATTCAATTTTAAAAAAGTATTTCAATATTTTAAATTATATAACCTATAAAGATTCAGGACATTTTAATTTAACACATTATATTCAATGGTGTGTATAACATGTAACAAAAAATATGTAAGGTAATATAATATCATGAGACTATAAAATAAATGCAATATCTTCAATAAATTAATTATTATCTAAATATTAAAATTGACTCTAAAAATATTTATCATGAATTACATTTTAGAAATTATTTTTTATATAGGTCGTGTTACATACAAGACCGATTTTTACAGAACAACAACATTATATTAAAATATTATTATTTAATATAACAAGATTTAACGTAGACACTAAATTAGAAGATATAATTAGGATTAAATAAATATTGGGAATATATATTTTATATATCCAATAAAATTTATTTTACATTCATCCAATATATTTTATATTCCAAATATTAAAATAAACCCAATCTTATGAATAAAAAACTGTATTTTTATAAGTTTAGTTTTGCCGCCATTTAATTTTGAAACTATTTTAAATCTACATTTTGGTACATATATAAATCATAAATGAAAAAATAAAAATAAAATTTTAATTATAAATGTAAAATATTTATTATGGTTAATTTTTAGCCTTTTACTTTGAAATTTATGTTTATCATTAATAATGAAAAATACTAAATTTTAATTCAAAAAGACTTTTTCATCTAATTATTATATTAGTATAAATTGTATTAATAATTAGATTTCGTTTATAATAGAGAAAATAATTTCAACAATTAATCAAATATATTTAATTTTAATTAATTTCAATTTCAAAATAAATATAAAAATATAGCTAACTTTGGGGCATTTTACGTTAAAAACATGATTTGTCTTCTCATATATACGATTATACTTAAATTTATTTTTACCAATTATTTAATTGGAAAATGAAAAAATTAATTTTATATTTTTTATCATAATAATTTATAATGTCTAATATGTTATATTTATTTTCATACAAAAAAGAATATTGAATATGATTAAAATTAATTATAGTGATTTAGATAAAAAATGGTTTAACAAGGGACTAAACCTTCAACTTAAAGTCCAAAATGACACCTAAATTTATCAAAAATAAATTTCCTATGAATATTTAGACCTTTTAATCCCATTCCTATAAAAAGGGTTATTATATTGGCCACGTTCAAGTGTAAAAAGATAGGTGGGATTCCCTTTTAAAAAAGTTACAAGAATACCACTCATCCTCCGCTATTAGACTACACTCAACCCTCTCACATACTCAAAATTATAAAGAAACATTGGATTAACCTATATCTTCCTAAATACATCCAAATAATTCATATTGTAATCGTATACGGCATCCATTGGACATAAATCATTATATGGAATCCCTTGGGTGCCAACCAAATGGATTTACCCTAAGAAGATTTAAAATCATTCACAAAGATCATTAGTTTTATTTTCATTATCCACCAAATAATATATTGAAATTTCTTTTTTGTATAATAGATCTAGTATAATAAATATTTTATGTTTATTATTTCCATTTTTCGTCCTTTACTTTCATAAACTTCAATAAAATGGGTAATTACCATACAGTTATTGTGTATAGAAAACTACTACCTAAAAAAACAACGTCGTTTGTTTTTTATTTACAATATCTAATGGTACATAATTACTATGAAAATTAAATTTATTTACTATATATTGGATTCATAAAAATTCTTTTGTCTTAATTATTTTATATATAACATTATATTTTATGCATTCCATTTTTTTATAAATTTGATAACGTCGTTTATGGATGAGTGGAATACCACTTCCTCAAAGCGGCATGACTCATTCACACAATAAATGGGATTGAAAAAGGATAGATTTAATGATAATATGTAATATATAGGAAATATATATACAAATTTTCTTATAATATACATATATATTATTTACAAGGAAATCATCTAATATAGAAAATAAATTAAACTAGCATTCAGGAGTACATATGGACTACTTTCTCCATGAAATGTTCATTACATTCAATATCTCTAAATATTATGCAAAATTATAAATAAATATTTACTAGATGTATTTAATAATTAAATCATTGAATAAATTATTAATATTATGAAATAATGATATATATAAGATGAGAATCATGGAAACAGTTAAAACATAGTCGATGACAAAGAAAATTAACACCCAAAATATTGAAGATAATGATATATTGTCAAAAAATCGGTAACAAGATATTAAAAGAAGTAAATATATGTGGTATTATAATAATTATTATGGTTCCGGTATAAGATAGTGACATTTTTAAAACAATTGTACATGTTTTTAATGAATTTTCTTCCAAAAAGGACGCACAAGGTAATGTACTACATCCCAGTTTACCTTCTATTATGTCTTATTAGTTGTTAAGCACCTACTTTATTTTATATGTTGTATATATTTCCCCTTGATATGTTGTATAATGAATACTATTATTCTTAATATATTAATTATTTAATTTAATTTTATTCCTTAATTGGTATTATGATTCAAATGGTTCAAATTTGTATAAGACACTTTTGAGTATTTAAATATTATTTTATTATTTAATTTTTTTAATCATCATACAATGTTATTTCCATTATTTGAGGAATTTATTATTATTCTAAACCTAATTTATTTATGTTGTTGACTTACAACCAATTTGATATGTTGTATCTTGATTCATTCTGTCTTTATTTTATTTTATGTTTCAATATGAATTATTGAACTAAAGGATATTAAGTTAAACTGTACCATATGGAATATAATTTCAGTAGAAAATTTATTTTAATTACGATATATTAATACCTATTTTTCATTATTATTATAATATTATTTGTGTAATAATTTTTATAATCTATTTTTAAATTTACACATTTTATGTGGATGTATAGTTAATACTGATCATTTATTCATTGATTAATTCTCACCTCAATGTTATAATATTTTCATGGGTTCACATCACATTCTAATTTTTTTGGGGATAGTATATACATGAATTTCCATTATAGGAATTTTTTTAAGATTATTAAAAAAATCATTAATTTTATTCTCCCAAGCGTATTTATGACCTTTTCCTAGTAATATTAACATTTTCAACTCCTTGGTACTCAAAAATGTTTTGAAAAATGTTTTAATGAAAAATTTACTTTATTTGTCTCTTTAGTTGGAGAACAAGTTTCCTTCTAAAAACCAATGATATAATATATATATCAAAAAAAATTAACCATTCAAAAATCATTTCTTAATGGAAAAATTAAAATTTTCTTATAAAAACGTTTCTAGTGGAATATTCCTGTCTCTTTCTGAATATGGAATATTTCTATCCCCTTACAATGCCAAAAAAATCTTTTTACCTTTTATTACATGTATGTATTTAACTGCCAACATTTCATAAATAATAACATTGAAAAGTAATAATATTATATTTAAATAAAAAATTCAAAATTGATTTCCAAATAAATGGATTTTCAAAATAAAATTAAAAATAATATGATTAATTTCATCCATATTTTAAATAAAATCTTCTTATAGTAATTTTATTCATCAATGAAAAAAAATAATAAAACAAAATCTACATGGGATTAATTTTATTAACCAAAAAATATAATTAAAGAAAATTATTTAATTGGACAAGGATAAATTTCACATTAACTTTTTTTATTTCATTTTCAGCCCCCTGGAAGAAATATATTTCCTGTGATAATTGATAAATGAGTTTCTGGTAATTATACATATAATTTTTAAAGGATCTGTTTTTTTCATAAACTGTATATATTATTTATATATGGTGTTTAAATAGATAATTATATTTTATATGGGATATATTAATAATTATATATTCTCTATTCGAAATAGATATTTGATAAGACATAATTTCTATTAATTAAATTTATAACTCGACATCCTGAATTCATTGGACTTGCAATGACATGCGGTGCCTGTATTTTATATATCCCCACGATGCATCGTTAGTTTCTCATGAGAAAAAGTAGTCGTGAAAATTAAATAGGTGTACTCTAATAGTTTTAAACATTAATGATGACAGATCTTCATAAAAATAGGTTTTAATTACATAATACATTAAGTCCAACAATTAACCAATTCCTTTATTTTTATTTATTATTTATTTATCCATGAGAGATTTCATCGATATTTATTTAGGTGAACTTCATTATCGGTTTATTGAATAATGTTTCATCTATTTTTTGTTTCTTATCAGACATCATTTATTTATCCTTACCAAGTTATTTGAATGGAATAAGTTTTTAGTTATTTACCTTGAAAAATATTATACACACTTCCTTATCAGTTTATTTACATCATTGTTTGTGTATTTTTTTGTTCCCATTCAATATTTAATATTCACATTGAATCATTTTTGGATTAATTTTACTTTATATAACTAAGAATTTGAGCTCATCCTTATTATTCTTCCATTAGTTTGGTTTCCCATATGTGTACAAAAATACACATTCAAGGATAACCAATATAGAATAATGTTATTATACAAAAATTAATGTAAAAGTTTTGTTGTAATTAGTTTATGGACATTAAAAAAAGAATCATTTATGTATATTGTTTACCTGGACTACTAAACAGTTTTTTCCTTTTAGATGGGATGTATATTTATAGTATACCAATGTATTGGTAGTATCAAACAGACTCTAGATTTTTGGGTCGTGTCCCCATAGTTGGTATTAGAGCATTTATAGTGGAACCCTTAGTAACCAGATTAATGAAAAAATAGATTAATGACATTACCCTATTATTAAATCTATGGATAAGTATAATATCCAAGAATTTGGATAAGTTATAGGTAATGTGGGTCTTACCCGAAATTTTTCCATGTCTAGATTCAACACGAGTAAGTGGGTTTGGAACAATGATACCTAGGGGTAAAAACTTATATAAGGTGCATTGGTTCTGAATCAAATATAACCAAGGACATGATATCTGGCCTTAATACACACCTAGTTTAACACTTCTCGGAGATATTCATAAGATAATTCAAATTTTAATTTCATTCCCTTATGAATGATTTGAAAAAAATAATGATAATGAATGACCTTGTTTAATCAAAGGGTGCCTTATATTAAAACAATTATCAAGTCTTAGACATCATAAAATTATAATATTATTTTTCTTATATAACAAGTCATCATTAAATTATGGTTTTCAGTTTTAGGAAATTCAATTATCTAATGGATAAAATATAGGCTAATGTATTACCAATGATGAAATATATAGATTAATTATTTATGCATTGGGGATGTATTCGAAGTGACATTTTGGAAAAAGAAAATAATTATTCTTGGTGATAACCCATAAAATCTAGATTTCCATAGTACTTGTACACATAAAATAGTGATGATAAGGGTTTAACACCAACCCCCGACCTATGTTGTGTCCTTGTTAATATGTAATTATTTCTATTTTAACAAATTAGTGAATAAATATAAATAATTAACTAGTAGTATTAATTTTATTATTCAAATATTAATGTATTAATCATATAATTTTTTTAATGTAGTTAGTGAAAAATGCAATGAATTAATTTATAGAACTTATGATCCCTAAAAAGAAAATTTTAGTGTGTTAGGTACCAATTTTTTTATGCCATTTTGCTGATGTAATGGATAAATTGTAACTTGATAAAATAACATAAAAAGGATCAAAATAATTTCTATAAAACCAAAATAGGTCATGTTTTCTTATATTCATTGTAAATAATATAATTTATCTACATTATGAAGAGAATCCTAAGAAACAAATTCTAATTTCGTTAATTATTGTTGAACCGATGGATTTCAAATCGCTAAAATATTTATAATTTTGAGTATCTCTACATTCCAATACAAATAATCTTGATTTTGATTGATAACCAAAATATCTCCCCAAAAACATATATTCATTTCCTCTGATTCCACATCATCACTCAACCCTATTGTTGTCATATATAGTGAACTAGATACATTTTAGTCGATGTGGCCATTATAATTCACATTCTCTCTTATTTAGATAATTTCTTATGAACACTTCTCATGATGTGGAATTTAATATTGATAAATTTTAAGTAATATATTTACAATATATGGATTAAATTATAATGAAAAAATTTATTTATGGTGGGTATAATGTGAGACCCTTAAATAATAATGTAAAAACATTGTATTTGAGAGGATGTATGACAAAAAACACCAAGAACATAAAGAAATATAATATCCGAATACATTAAAATATATTCAATATTATATATAATTTAAATCATATATATCTATTGAATTCACATTATACTAATTTATCATGCGTTACACACCACACATATTTTCTTTGATAGCTCGGTTCACCCTCAAGGGCGAGTTTTACCAAACAACATTATATTATTAAAATATTATTATTTAACATAATATAACATCTCCTAGTAATTAAATTTGTTCAAATAAATATTAATAACTAAATATGATGAATATATATTACACATTCAATTAAATTTTTTTTACATTCATCCAAAATATTTTATATTCATCAGATAAGTACAATACAAATACTATGTGGAAAAAAGCAATATTTTTATAAATTTAGTATTTCCACCTTATAATAGAGAACCTATTATAAATAAAATTACTGATGTTTTCTAAATTTTATATGTCAAATTATTATTATTTATTTCAATATAATCATAAAAATTGGGGTATGATGATTTTCTTGGTGCTTCTCTGTAATTTTTTTTCCTTAATTGTTAAAAACACAGAATATTAATTCCAAACCGATTTTTTATATAACATAATAATGTGTATAAATTATATTTTTAAGTTGTTATAAATTTAAAATAAATAAATTTAACATAAATTAATCCAATTTATATTAGTGTAATTAATTTCATTTTGAAATTTCATATAAAAACGTAGTAATTTGGATATTTTACATAAAACAAGACATTATCGTCTCGTCTCTAGGATTTAATTGAAATATCGTTCTTCAAAGACTGTGATTGGAATTTTGAAAAATGGAATCAATATTTTTAATTATAAAACTTTTAAATTCATATATGTTCACCTTATTTTTTGGGATAAAATACTAGAGAATGTGATTATAATTTTTTATAATGATTATGAGATATATTACTATAATAAAGGACTAAATCATAAACATAAAGTCTAAAATGACATCAACACAATCCCATAAAAAATATTTTATTCCAATATTTAAACATTATAATAAATTTTAAATATTTTTATTCTATCTTGGGGCCATTATTTAGTGGATAAACGTTGGAGAAAATCCCTTTTCAACTGATTACAAGAATGTCACTTCTCCTCCACTATAAAATGGAACTCAACCCTCCCACTACCTCACACCTACTTAGAAACATTATATATAACATGATAAAACCATATATATACAAAAAATAATTCCCCTAATCCTATATTCATCATGTTGTGCAGAAATCCATCCATGGAATCCCATTGTTGAAAATCAAAAGGAGTTACCTAAAGAAGAGGTAAAATCCTTCTTCAAGCTCTTTAGTTTTATTTTAAATCTACACCCCCTAAAATATTCCAAATAAATTATTATAAAATAACACCATTATCCCCAATATTATAATATATTATATGATATGTTTTTACCCCCAATTACACACAATTATATCTAATGTGTGGCTAATTTACCATTCATGTGTACGGTGAACTACCACCTTAAAAAAAGTTTTCATTATTTATTTTCCTTACCACCTCAATGATTGATGGTTATGATGGACATGATATTGATAATATATATATATATATGATATTTATAATTTATTCATTATTATTTACTTTTTATACAACACATACCCTTATGCTTCTTATTTTCTGTAAATATGATAACATCATTTTTTGAAGTGCGGACTATCGCTTCCTTAGAGCGATCTGACATGTTCATAATTTTCGTAGAATGTATAAAGGATGGTTTTATTATACCTATTTAATATATATGAAATTGATATTATACTGTAATTATAATATTAAAATATATCATTAACATTATATTTATTAATATGGAAAAAATGAATGTATTGTCCATGTAAATTACAACCTACTGTCTCCTTGAATGGTACAGTTCATTTATATACAACAAACATTATGGAAGAGTAAAACTAAATATAAAATAGATATATTTGTTAATTTATTCATGTTTTAAATTTTATTTATTGATAAATCATGATCTACATAATAATAACAACTTGTATGACGTCAAAACATAATAAAAAAACATGAAAATTAACACGTATAATAGTTATTATAATGAAATATTGTTAACAAACATGTAATAACATATTATAAAAAGTATATATATGGTATTATAAATATTAGTATGGTTATGGAATAATTTTTTTTACATGTATAAAACCATTATTTAGGATATTAAGAAATGTTCTTCAAAAAAGGAAATACATTTTAAGGGATTTCATCCAAATTTTCATTCCATTTGGACTTATTTTTTCTTAAGCACCTTTCTTTATTTATATTGTGTATATACATATTTTTTAAATGAAATATATTGAATATCATTATTATCATGGTATTATTTGTTTCATTTACTGTTATTCCATCATTGTAATTATGATTCAAATGATTCAACGTGTAATGCAAAATTGTGGGATGTTTAAGGATTATTATTCTCTAGAATGTTATTAATGAACATAAAATAGTATTTCCATTATTTAAGGAGTTAATTTTATTTGGTGAAAATATTTTTTTTATAGATGGTGTAAATATTATAACATTGAAATTTCATATCATCATTCATTCATTTTCACTATATTTGTAGTTTCAAGTTGAATTACTACATCTAAGTGGATATGAGTTAAACGGTATATTGTGGAAAGAACCATCACCAAATTTCATTTAATTGGGTTATATAACATCTATTTTATTATTAATATTATAGAATTATGTGAATTATAACATTTTTGTATCTATTTTTTTTGTTATATAATTTTTTGTGCATTTATAATTGATACACATAATCTAATCATTGATTGATTCACATTTCAGTTTTATAATAATTTCAAGGATTTACATAAAAATGAATTATGTTTATATTAGTATAACCATGAATTTACATAAGTGGAAATACTTTTAAAGTTGTTAAATTAAATATATATTTTTTTTACTCCTGTAGATTTTCATTACCTTTTCCATGTAATAGTACCACATCTCTAATATTTGTTATGGAAAATGATTTATATATGTTTTTTTTATGAAAATCAGTCTTTATATGTCTATTTAGTTGGATAAAATATTTTATTTTAAAACCATTGTTTTATAAAATTGATTCCAAAAAATTCCATTAGCTTTTAGAAAATTATTTATTAATGAAATTTTTTCTACTTTGTCTTATACATATGTTTTCAACGGTATTGTCTTATCTCTTTTAGAAGAAGGAATGTTTTTAACATTTAACTATAAAAAATTAATATTTGTCTTAACTTATATGGAGTTTATGGATTTAATTGTTTACATTTCTTGGAATCATCAATTAAAAAATAAAAATGTAACTTTTAAAAACTATTTTTTCTATAGTTAATTTCAATTAATGTTTTTTAAAATATGTTTTTTGAAATAAGTTGGATACTTTACTCAATAATGTTGTTCAAAGATATGTTTATATTATTTTCATTCATTGAATATATAAAAAAATTTCATTAATCCACTTTGGATATGTTTTACCAATTCTGTCGTTATTAATTGTCATGATATTTTTTGATTGATTTGGCCATTGGTATTATTCACATTCAATTCCTTGATTCCTTTATTATGAAATTGTAAAAGATAATTTCCATTGATCATTTAAAATTGATTCCCCCATAAATTTCTATCTCATTTATCATGGATATGTTTATTGATTAAACCAAATCTCATTTTTTTTATATAATGTTAACATTGATAATTATTTGAATATTATGTAAAATTTGATTAATCTATATTATTTATTTAATGATGATATTTTATAAAAAAATTTATTAATTATATTCATTACTAGATAATAATAATGGTCTATAAATTAAATGATGTTTGATTCATTGACATTATATATCACCTCGATCCATCTATAGTTTCTCAGGAGAAAAATTCATTGCACAAATTAACCTGGTTTCCATCAGTATTTTTAAACATTATGGAGGATAGATCTTGAAAGTATTGTTTTTATTATCCTAAGACATTAAATTAAATAATTAATCATTTCCTTTATATTTATTGAATATTTATTTGTTTGGGTGATTATTTACTGACATAACTATGGATTCATTTAATTCTCACTTTATTGACTAAAATGTTATGTGTTTTCAGTTTTGTACTATTATATATTTAATTTTTCTTATCCAATTATTTGATTAGAATGTGTTTTGAAAAATTTCCCTTACCATAATATTTTCCAAGTTAATTTCTGGTTTACTAATTTTTTGTCATGTGTCTTCATTAATTACCTCTATATATTGACTATTCTCATTTATTCAGTATTTTTCTATTTTAATTACACATACTGATCGTTTGTGCTCACCATTATAATGTTTCGGATCCCCATGATTCACTAATGCATAAAAAGAATTATATTAAAGGTTAATATTGATGGAATAATTTCATTATCCATGGATGAATGAAAATAATATATTGAAATAATTGTATTTATTTGTAAAATGAGTCTCATGATTGTATCAATTCTACAAATACTATTAAACTATTCGTTCCTTTAGAGGATGATTTAATTGAATCTTATGTAAATGTAATGGTAGTATGACATCTACTATATGCATTCTAGAATCGAGGCACTATATTTTATATTATCATATAATATTTTTTTATTATACATAATAGTTAAAATTAAAAAAATTAATTACTAGAGTTGAAGAAAAAATAGTTTTAGTAGGGGTTAAACAAAGAAGATAAACTTTAAAAAGAACCTAAAATATTTCCAATACCAATAGTTTGAATATATTATATCTCTATAATCAATAATGTTTTTTAATTACCCATTTTGGAAGCATGTGTCATGGGAAAAAGGTGGGTATCTTGTTATATTTGGAATATTTTTATGTGTGTCCCCTCACCAATTTATAAATGGCCACCCCCACTCCTACACATTTCACACATCTAAATAACTTACGATCATTAAATCCCTAACAAAATATCTTCTCTATATCCCTATACGTATCCATTTGGAATTAATTTTATTAACAAGTCCTCCTATGATGGATTTTGGTAAAAACCTAAAGAGGCTCTCTAATGATGTACTAAAATAAAAAAAATGTATATTTTTTATTTCTTAATCCAAATCCTTGAAATACAATAAAATTTGATCATAAAATGAAACCAATATCAATTATATTCTAATACTTTAATTTTTAAATTGAATAAACCATATTCATCTCCACTTCTATTATATTGTAAATTGAAATTTTTTATCATATGTTTATCGGACTATCACCATAGGATCTGATGTAATTCATTTTCAATCACCACCTTCCAATACTAAATTTAATGGTGGAGTTTACTTTTTCATATGATAACCATCACATTATTATAATTATTTAACTATAATGTCACATATATTTTATAGTTTTTATTAATTGGTGATATGATAATTTCTCACTTTTTTATAGCGGACTACCACCTCATGGAGTGATGTGATTCATTTTAGGATTACTCATTTCCTGGATGTTAATAATGTAAAAATTAAAGAAAAAAATGATATTGATGTACTAAATATACTTATAGATATATGAATCAAATCATCCTTATTAATTTATAATCTATCACACATTCATATATGAGGAAAACCATCTCCAAATAGCGATGTGAGTAATATATATTCTATATAATTTAATATTGAGTATATAAATGTAAACCAATATTTTTTACAATCCATGTGGAAAATTAAAATATTGTTAATGTGTATATAAAACCTACATTCTATATTAATGGTGTAGTCAATTTTATATGTATTGTTTTAATTGATTTTAATAAATAACTATCTAATCAATAAATATGATATTTCAATAAAGAATAACGTTCTATAGATGATGAAATAATGATCAGTGAAAATGGAATGAAATTATTGAACAAAACCCAACATGAAAATGATGCAATTATTATTTGACATAGTGATTTCAACTAAGAGTTACTAATAGACGAGTGATAAAAAACAATTGGTAAGTAATATATGTGATTTGATCTATGTGTTTAGTTATTTAATATATTTATAATAAAATTTATTTATTACAAAAGAGGTTCAAACATGTGTGAAGAAGATTCTATAATAGGTAAGGGTTTCTTATCTCACTTTTAGTTCTATGAGACATACACCATATTCAGCACTTATTCAATTTGTTTTTTATATTATAACAATTTTAATACATTATATGTTGCCTCTATTTTTTTCATGGTACCAAAATATACATTTATTTATATAATTCATGTACCTTAGGATAAAAATGATACCCAATTTGTATGGTTTTAATTTATAATATCACAATTTTTCTAGATTTGTAGTTTAAGTCAACACTGGGGAAGTAGTATAATATTTTCAATAAAAAATAAATATTTATTATTATTATATGATTATTCAATAAATTTTATATGTTATTATTAAATTTTTTCTCTCAATGATACATAACATTATTATAATTTATTTTAAAAAACATCATCGTTATTTCTCTCTTGAGTCAATAATTATCAATAATAAAAATATAGATTTTATTAATATGTTTTAAAAAATGATTTCAAACATTTAAAAATTACTTTTGAATAGAATTTTTAAACATTATCTACTTTAAAAAAAATTGAATCATCATGTCATTAAAAAAATTAGTTTTTTTACAATAAATGTGAAAAGATTATTTTATATGTATTTATTTGATCATCATTTATGTCTTTATATAATTCTGGGTTTCTTGATTAAATGACATGTGTGTCTGTTATATACCTCTCCATATTGACTATGGTAATTTTCTAATGATATCTTCCATTGTATTCATACTATTACTAATAATTAGTTCTCAAACCATTCTTATTTATATTTTTCATATGATGACAATAAATGCCCTTTTATTGATATACATGCAAATTATATGAGGAATAATTATGGTATCAAGGAATAAACTTTTTTTATATTTATTATTTCAATTATAAATATAACTATATCAATGTATCTAGTTAAACATGAATACTCAAATATTCATACCTCTTAGATGTGATTTATTCTATATTATTCAAATTTTATAATTCAACCACTAAATCCAAGGTAATGGGGTAATGTGTTGAGTAAAAATTATTCTTTTGACTTTTATATTATTATTTTTTTGGAAATTATACCCACTATTTTTAATTGAATTCAATTTTTTTACTATAGATACATTATTTAATTTCTTTTTATCATTAATAATTTTGATTTTTTTCATATACGTACGATAATATTAATACTCATGATATTAGAACATATATGTCACTCCATAATTATCATAATGATCCCAGATAAGATTTCTATCATACACATAAAATATAATTTTTTATTATATACAATGTTCTGTTTTCATAATAAAAATATTATTGTAACGAAAAAAATCATACATAATCTTGTAATGAGAGTCATCAGATCAATTCAAACTCATTTTCTCATATCTAAAAAATTATATTGTAATGAATTGAAAACCATAAAATCAAAATGATATCATGTATTATATTTTGATATTCATTATTATGTGTTGATAATGTTTCATTTATAAGATGAATTTTGGAGTTCCAGTTGTCCAAGTCCCTGTGAATTTTCAAGATAAAATAAAACCATTAGAATACAAGATGGTTGTATGGATGTTTGTGTATAAATACCATGCCATTTGAACTAGATAAGATCATTTTAAAAATTAAATACAGTGTGCTATAGATCTATCAAATTACTCCTTCATTCTAATGACACTGATGTGTATAATATCTGAAATTATTATTCTATATAGATATTACTTCCAAGAGTTTTTATTTTCATAGTTTGAAACTTATTGTTAGAGATTATAATTGACGGATTCTATGGATAGGAATACAGCTATCTCGATCATTTGTGGACCAAGGGATTGTATGTCTAGAAAGGTAGAGGCATCGATCACCTTCCTGATCGAGGGATTGAAGGGATAATATGACAGAATTTGATCATCATATTGTGGTCTTACCATCATGTGGATTAAATGGACATGATTGAATGTATAATTCTAGGGACCTATATTTGTGGTTATTGGTTACACTTTTTTTCAGGTTAAAAGAACTATATTCATTAAATTTATTGGTTTTCCACATATCTATAATAAAAAAGACAATAATTTTATATATTCGTATTATATTCTATATTTTGAGATTAAAATTTCTATAACAATGATTATATTGATAAAAATAAATTAATTTACCCAATACAATTATCTACGCTTTATGATAGAATCATTAATTTTTTTCAATCTATTTTTTTCAATGAAACTGATAATGATATATATTATGCTCACTCTGATTAAATAATTTCATTATTCAAATTGTGATTAACTTCAAATATTACCTATGGAATACTTATTGTTACCTAAAAATTATGATACTTTGTCCATTATACTTAGTAACATGTCTGATTATTGTTCAATTCATAAGTATATTGTGAATATGATTAGTTTAATTTTCTTAAACAAAGTCTCCTCTAAATATAAGAATGATTTTTCTAATCATAAAACCCATCCTCATATTTTTAAAATTTTTATACATTACGGTCTTATAATTGGTATCAAAAGAGGTTTCCACTATTCATATATTTTAATATGTTACATTTTTCTAGTTAGTTATAATTATTATATAAAAAACATTTTGTAATGATTTTTTACACTAATTAGGGAAGTTGAAAAATATGTTTTCAAATTTTTTAAAGATGGAACTACTAAATTGAGGTTATTTTGACAAAATAAATCCTAAAAGACCACTAATTTTTTACTGAAATGAATTAGAGAGATAGAATGAATACATTTTTTATCAATACTTGAGTTGATAACATTATTAAGCTTACAAAAGTATATAAAATTCATAAAAAGGATGTTATACTCTTTACGAATCAAGAGTAATGGGAATATAAATTTATTTACATTGTACAGAATAATTTAATTTTTTATATTAAAAGAAATATATATAGCTATATTTTATATTGTTATGTTTCCAATAGTATTTGGAAGATTCTAAAAATTACTCATTTTGGTATGACTAATATTGTTGAAATAAGAAAAGCATGTGAAGAGCTGATTACCAGGCATTTAAATCCCCATATAGAGAACCTGTTTATATGGTCCAACAATAGTTCATAAAATTTTTGATCATCATACAATCTATGGGAGAGAAATGAAAATATGATGATATCCTAGTAGATAGAATCATAAATATCATGCCAAATGATTGGTAATAAAAATAAAAATGTTATTGATGAATAAAAAAAAATTAAAATGGAATCCCATGAGGAGGAATTTGGAACCCTCATGAAATATGATAACAATTTTAAAATGTATGTTGATAAATTAAACAAGATGGATGGTGATGTAGATTTTACTTAAACATAAAATCAGTAGAAGACTAAGAGACCAGAAAAGTTAGTAAAATAATTTAATAACATATGTATATTTCAATCAGACACAAGTGAATCAAAAAATTTATAGAATGAATTCTCTAATCTTTCTAGAAAGTTAAACATGATTTTTGAAAATAAATGCATTCAATATTGCTATAAGAATAGTGACAAGGATAGGAAAGTTAAATATGTTACTTGTAATGAATGAAAAAAATGCAAGACATATATGAAAATATTTTCTTATTCTAAAAAAGAAATATAGAAATGAAAGGAATATTTATAGAAATCATAAAATGTATTGCTGGATAAATAAATATATTTTCTTTAATGAAAATGATTTATGGAGTTATAGTGGGGTACATTATTTTTATGAAACATGAGACAATGAAAATTCTGGACAAAATAATATTGGACTTTATGACATAATAAACTTTTAAAATAAATTTCTTATAGAAAAGGTACACACTTATGTTCCATTAAAAAATATTTATTTAAGATATAATTATCTTGATGAAAATAATACTATATCTTCAAATAAATAATCTATTTTATCCAGTTATAAGAATAAATTAGCTTCATTTAATGAAGATTCTAGATTTGAAATATTACATTACCATGAAAATTAAAAATACCATAATAAACGTGAAATATAAAATTCATGAATAATTTTTTTGATAAAACAAGTATATTATATTTTTAAAGATCATTGTAAAAAAATTTTGAATTTAATTATATTTCTAAAAAAATTATGAAGAAAATTCTATGAAAAATATTCTTTCAAAATACTCAGAAAAATTAATTTCAATAATAAATTTTTTATAAATAAAACTAACATTTTACTCTTATACTAGTGTAAATGTGAATTTGGTTATAATATTAATGTCAGAAATTTTATCGTTAATGAAAAATTTTACAATCATTACCACTTGTAAGGAGGGGTTTAACAAAATATAAAAAAACATAGTCTATAAAGTAATATATATGGAATGGAATATAGTCATTAAAACCAATTTTTTGTAATAGATAACTGGTTCTTGAAAATTCCCCCTTTTTTACAAAATGTAAATGTCAAGGTCATTGGTAAAAAAAATGGATCCATTAATTAAGTTCATTATATTCGGTTCCACAAATCCATTTGATTAAAACAAATGTTGTTCCCAAAAAAAATTCATTTCTACCATTTCATTATTTAATAATTTGTTGTTTCCAAAAGGCTAATTGTTTTGTTTATAGAATAAAATGTAAGTAACAACCACAATAACATATATAAAAAGGATAGTGGATGTTCTTGACATATGGTAGGTGACAAATGCTTGTTTGAAATAATTATTAAAATGAATAGTGGAAGTGTGACCTTCAAAGTTAATCGTCATGAAATTATCCTCGGTTTAGGTATTATAATTCTTCTCAGAAAATATTTAATTTCATTTGTAATATCTGTAAAAGTTCTTATAAAAACAACATAATCATAAGTTAATTATTTGATTAAGGTTACCGTGTGAATTTTTTGGAATTATAATTGTGTAATAGAAATTTCCATGTATGACTTCATTCTTTCTAACCATAAGAATGATAATTATTTCATACTGAACATATTGGACCACATGAGAGAAAACATACCTTGCCTTATAGCAATGGAAGATAAATATTTGTTTTGGGATTTAATGTTTGAACACTATAACATTAGAAACATATATAAATTTCCTATGAAAACCTTATTAAGTATCCATTAGAACATATATTTTATTCTTCAAATATTAGAGATCCTCATCAATATGGCTAGGATAATAAGTCATTATTGGAATCATTTAGTAAAGTTTCATCGTATTAAAAATTGTAGTCGGTGCACATGGACTTATTCGGTCCTACAAAAACTAGATGTACTGGAGTAAAGTATTAGGTATTTTATTAGTTGATGTCTATCATAGATATACATGGGTCTATTTTCTAGCAAAGAAATTTAAATCCTATTGATTTTATAAAACCATTTTACTAAATGTAAATAATGAGGAAACTCGTTAAATTGAAAACTATTCATAGTGATCATGGTGGTGAATTTGTAAAAACTAATTTTGAATCTTTTTGTATTATTAAAAGAAATACACATAACTTTTCATCTCCCAGAACACCTGAAATAATGGAGTTGTTGAATAAAGAAATAATATTATTCCAAATATAACAATATTCAGGTTTAGTGAATATATTTTTGATTTTTTTTTGCTAAAGATATGAGTACTGCTTTCTATACAAAAAACAATATTTTAATTAGATCATTTCATAATAAAACTCCTTATGATTTATGTATAGACCAAAATAAAAAAGTTTCATACATTAGTTTATTTCGATCAAAAGTATTAATTTTGAATACAAAAGATAATTTAATTGAAATTCACACCCAAATCTGATGAATGTATATTCTTAATCTATTACACTACAACTACGGATTAAAGGGTTTTCAATAAAAAAAATAATTTTTCAGGATGCAATACATGTTAAATTTGAGGAATCTAGTACTTTTGTTTTTCAAAAATCCAAACCTATATGTCATAATGTTTTTCTGCAATTTAGTATCAACCATTAATAAAAGACTATATTAATAAAAAATACACAGTAAATTTATTATGAATAAATAACTTCAGAATATATTCTATCTTGTGTTGATGGAGAGGTTTCACAAAACCCAAATCATTTGTTTCTTAAGAATCATCCCAGTGATATTATCATTGGTGATGTAAATCAACTAGTGAGGACTACATATTTTTTGAGAAATGAAGTAGAACATCTTGTATTTTTTTCAGAATTCAAATCCAAAAGACATGATGAGGTATTAAGTGATGAAGATCAGATTAAATAAATTAAAGATGAACTAAATTATTTTAAAAGGAATAATGTGTAGACCTTTATTTAATGACCTAGTGAAACAACTGTAATTAGAGTAAAATGTGAAATCAAAAACAAATGTGATTAAAATGGAATAATCATTAAAAATATAGAAAGTATATTTGGTAAATGTTATAATAAATATGAGGGAATATATTATGAAAAAATGTATGCTCCATTTGCTAGAGTTGAAACTACTTGAAAACAATTACCCATTTCAGCATTTGTAAATTATAAACATTTTCAAATGGAATTGATGTTTTATTTTTCATGATTTATATATTCCAGAGGAAGTGTGATTTGAACTACCTCATGGTTTTGAAATACAATGCATCCTAAATATGTCTTCAAACATAAAAAATATTAATATTTCCATAAACATGCCCATATTGCCTTGTGTGATAGATTACCTGGAATTTTGTTACAAGACAAATTTCAAATGGTAAATATTAATCCAACTATATTCATAAATAATTAAAAAAAATGTTTTGATCATTTAAATATTTTCTGATAAACATGGATTCTTATAAAATAAAAAATAATTAATTTATTCTTTTGTGAATCTTATGAAATATATGTTTGATATTAATATAATGGAAGAATTTACATTCTTTCATGGTTTTAAAATTTCTATGAAACAAAATGAAATTATATATCCCAAAACTAGAATATTAATGATATTATCATTATTTATAGATTTTAAAATATTAAAAGAATTTGTACTCCAATTGGTACATTAAATACTCTTGAAATTGATTAATCTAAACAAAGACTAAATGAAACAAATTTCAGAGGGACAATAAGAAGTCTGTTATATTTAAATCTAGTCATGAAAAAATAATTATTTTAGTAGTATTATGTGAATGTTTTAAATAATATCCAGTGGAATCTCATTGAAATGCTGAGAAGATATTCTTTCATTATTTAAAGGGAAATATGGATTTTTGACATTTTTTCTTCTAGAAATGATCTTGAATTAAATGGTTTTCTGAATTCTGTCTTTTGTGGTTATAGAAGGATGTCAAATGTACATGTAGAATCTTTCAGTTTCTAAATGATTCATTAGATTAATTATCTTTGAAGAAACAACACTCAGTACCACTTTCCACTACAAAATCCAAATAGGTAGCAGCTGAAAGATGTTTTTCATCAGTGTTGTTGGTGCAACAAAAACTCACATATTATGGAACGATTTTTACAGAAACTAAAATAATATTTGATAACACTACTGTTTAGTTCTATGTAAAAACTTTCCACATCACTCACATGAAATACACATTCTTAATAGAAATCACTTTCTTAGGGATCCCACACAGATAAGAGATATCATTTTAAAATTCATTGGAATGTAAGAAGAACATACTAATATCTTCATAAAACTATTACCTTCTGATATATTTTATTAAATCAAACAAATAATAGTGATGATTATTTTAAAGTAATAAATAATTTATTTTTATTTTTTAATTCTTCTTGGTGAAATAAGTTAATTTTTTCAATGGAAATGTACATAATATTTATTTTTTGAATTCTATTATTTCTTACCCTTATAATTTTTCATATACAAAAATGTTTGAATACAAATATTTTCATACTAAAAAATATTCATTCTTCGAAATTATTATATCCATAAATTAGTATACTCAAAAAAATTCATGCTTAGAAATTTTAATGCTCATAACATTTTATACTCTGTAATATTTGGAATCAAAAAATTTCATATTCAAATTTTTTTTACTAAATAGATTTCATACTTATAAATTTTCATTCATTGAAATTTTAATACATTAAAATTTTCAAAATCAAATTTATGGAAATAATATTTTTCGTACTCATATCTTTCGTAAACATAATTAATATTTTATAATTCATTTTATTTTTTTACACAATATATTCATTTTTTACCAATAATATATTTTAAATTATAAATTTTATTTCTGATAAAAAACTTATGTTTTATGAAAAAATATTTAAAACAATAAATCTATTCTGAGACTTTTAATATGACAATGTCTTAGCTTTAAATTTCTTTTCCAAATTTAAATTTTTTATAATTAATTTAATTATAATTTGTTTTCATAATTTATCACATTCCTTATGAAAAAGATAAATGTTTTTTAAAAAACCTCAGGACTTTAATTTTTTCAATAATTGGATTTTTTTATCTAATATAATATGTATAATCCCAATGGTCAAATTTACATCACTTATATAATGGGACCCCATACCCTTTACCACATCTTATTTTTTATAATTATCATTCAATCCTCAATTCTCCTCAAATACTCATGTCTGAATGTTATCATCCTACATGGATTTCATCATAATCATGTTCGAATAGTCTATAAATTCTCCAAAAAAAGGCCTCTGAAAGATTTCAATAACAAGTTTTCATTCAGGGAATAGTTAGTCAGTAGATAGTTATAGGATATGTATGATTCTTTATTGAATAGAATGATTCAATTCCATTGGTGGGAATACTTTTTTGTAGAGTATCCCATAACATATCAGCATTAAATTACTATTAATGAATTGAGGAATTTTTATAAATCAATAAAGAGTGATGAATATTTGAATGTAACAGTTTCTATTTATGATAAATGATTATCTTGCGTGCAAAATAAGAGATAGAATTTTTAGGTGTACCATCAGAGTGTGTTTCTTCATTCCCTCCCACATGATAAAAAATTAATGAAACATCAAAAGTATAGGGCTGAGAAATCACTTTATTATATTCATCAGGATAAGAGAAAGGATACACTTTTATCACCTGTTAATAGAATTACACAACTCTTTATGAATTTTTTTAATCCTTATAAGTAGTGATAAGGAAACATTAAAATTCATAGATATATTTATTTTGGAATCCCATTATAATTTAAAAATGATGAATTTGAAGGGTCAAATTTTGAAAACCATCAAAAATTTTATGTAAGGTTCTATAAAATCCCATCTGGATAGGTTTTGAGTGATTTTGTGCAATTTAATTTCAGAAATATTTATGTTTTGTAATATTATAGTCATTTTAGTTAAAAAGAATATAAGAGTTCTGTTCATTTTTGAGGAAAATATAAATAGATTAAAATTTTATTTTTATACAGAATCATTGAATTTTAATAAATATAACCAAGATGAAATTAAAAAATAAGTATTTGGAGGATGAAAGGTAATCCCAAATAAATCAATGTTAAATGTTTTAGAGAAATAAAAAAACCTTTTTTTATTCTCTAACAAAACCAAAAAATGAAAAATGAAATTATCAAATGAAATAGGTACTAAATGGACAATATATCATGCTAAATGTAATGAAGGTGACCCAATGTTTGGTCTCAATACATCTAAAGACAGAACAAAAAATATCATACTGAAGAAACTCACAATGATGTTGAAAAGATGATTTTGAAAAATAGATTGGCCAATATTCATGATATTAATAATTTTAGGAAAGGATTGGAAAAGTAAATTTCTACAATAAATACTAGAGAATTAATTCTTGAAGAAACAATTACTCATGTCCCAACAAATAGAATTGGTAAACAACTAGTTTGGGAATCCCCATCACCAAAATATTCTTAAGAAAATGTTGTAGAATGGAATATAGATACTGAAATCAGAGATAGAGGTAACTATCATGGTGATTAAAAAGTTGAATGAATTGAAGAAAAAGAAACTATAGATGATTAATAATAAAAGGAAAAGGGTGAAAATGAAATATTTCAGTTTCAAAAGTATTAGTCTGATAAAATACTTGTATGGTATTCGTAGGTCACATCATTAAAAATACATTCTCTTAAAACTTAGTCATCAAACCACATTTCTACAAAATAAATATATTTCAATGTAATTAATATTATATATAAATAATAATAGTCTAATTCCAATGGGTATGGGGATCAAAATTTGAAAAATGATGATGTTAAATCATTTTCTTAAAAGTATTCTACTTATGATGAAAAAATTGATTCATAAAATACAATCACATTAAAAAATTATCACTAGATTGTTCAAGACCTTATGAAAATTCAGAAAAAATCATAATTTTCCCATGGATATAAGGGATAATTTATTGAGTTTCTAAATGTCTAAAAAATATCATACTCCTCCATGTCTCTAAAATAAAAAACTAGTGATTCTTGATGTTGATTTCCATGTTTTTCATAAAATTTGATCATGACATAGAAAATCATGAAACAAAGTTGTGAATAGGATAAATAATTCTAAAGAAAGAATAAATCCTCATAAACTCTAAATTGATGATATTATAAGGCTTTAAAATGAAGTGACCACTGCATTAAACAAGCTATCTAGTGATAATAAATAAAATATGAAAGATTTGAAATGACCGGAGGACTCTAAAACCAATGATATAAAGGAAATTTAATATAAGTTGAATTTTATGCAATCAAATGATTCCAGTATGATGCTATAAAAGTATGACATAGTTGATTTGAAAAGTCAATATTTTTGGATGACCTCTATAATTGATGTTCATGATTAGATGATCATATCTGATTAGAAGAAATATATTGAAAAGCAAGAATCAGTGAAATATCAGGAAGAATTTTTTATGCCTTGGACTATTTTTTGTAGAAAAAAAAGATGATTTTCAATCATAGAAGGAATTCCATCATAAGATGATGGATAACATGACTAAATTCGTGAAAATAAAGATACTTTTTTTCTAATCTCTTCAATAAGGATAAGGAAAAAGGGGTGAAATAATTTTATATCTCTCGATGTATTGTTTTGAAACATCAATGAATTTATTTGACATCTGTATATTAATTTATTGAATGATTTTATTTTGTTGAAAAATACACTTTCACTTATTCTATATAGTCAAATTTATTATAAAATTATTTATATTTCCTCTCTAACTCTTATTTCAAGTAGGAGAATATTTTCCCTATACCTTCTTAAAAATAAAAAATGGGATAATTGTTTATAAAAATGGTAAATGGTTTCTAAAAAAGTAAAAATTACATATATAAGACCAGAGAGTTTATTAAAATGAAAATTTTATTAAAAATGGTGATATTATCTTATAATAGAATAGACAATGATTCTTAGTGGTTTCATAACCTAAAGGGGAGATATTGATATTCAATACATCTTTCAAAATAGTTTTTAAAACATAGGGTGACAAGTAAATGTTTTTAATTATAAATAAAAATTTCTTATAAAACAATTCTTGGGAACAAAATTTTACAATGTAATTCATTAAAAAGTAATTTTGGTTTGTACTTTCCCAAAAGGGGTATATAGTAGAGTCAAAATTGTTCTTTTTACTTTTCTATAAAAATCTTTTTGACAATTAAAAAATCATTAAAAATGAAGTAATATATTTTTAATCATATTAAATTTAGGGATGTTGTTTTATTATGCATCAATACAATTTATTCATATATGTACAATAATATTTGTACACATGAGTTTTCTATAAATAATTAATTACAAAATTATCTTAACAAGACGAAATAAAATTACTACCATATATAGAGAATATGATTCTATATCATACACTATGTTTGGTTTTTTGTGCTTATAATATTATCATAATGGTAAAAATTATATAGAATCTCATAATTAAAATCTTTAGATCCTTTAAAACTCATTTTACCATAACCAGAAAACATTATTGAAATAAATTGAGAGACATTAAATCCAAACAATGACATGTATTCTATTTTGATATTATTTATTAAATTATATCATTTTTTTGTTATAATATGAATTCTTGAGTGCCATGAATCCATGTCCCTTTGAATTTTCAGGATAAAATCTTATAGTTGTAATCCAAGATGACTGTTGCGGAGTCAGCCTATAAATATCATGTCATTTGAATATGCATAGTAATTATGACTTTTTCTAGCCATTGTGTGATAGATCTATCAAATATTTTCTTCGTGAGAATGGTTTTTAATATTACATGTAGTGAAATTCTCATTGTACATATGTGTTACTTCCAAGAGTTTTTCTTTGGTTAGTGTGACAATAATCGTTGGAGATTACAATTCTGGGCTTCCTGGGATAGAAAAACATCTTAACTGATCATTTAAGGATTCAAGGATTAAATGCTAGGATGATAGAGGAATAAATCACCTTTTTATTGAGGGATTACATGTATATCAAAATAGAATTATATCATTTTATTGAAAGAAAAACTTGGTGTGGGTAAGACATATTTTCTCAAAATATTTAATCAAGAAACCTCTATCCAAGGATATTGGATAGAATTTTATTTTTTAATGCCCCTAAAATTATATTTTTTTTATTTTTCAATTTATATGGGTTTATTTAGAGTTTTGACGCTTTTATGACAACTATTTTTTAGGCCCGGTGATCCTAGAATATAATTTTCACCTTTTTAGATCATTTAAATAAATGTACAGGTGGTTTTTATAACTTTTAAACTGATGCATGGATCAAAAATATGAGGGCACCGTTGAACTCAAAATGGTGGGATTGTCTTAGAATGGACCTAACCTCGGCTAGTCTAGATCAAGTGAAAAAGTTTATTTTTCTTACTTTTTAGAGATAAAGTTAAAAATAAAAGTAATTTTTTTATTTTATATTTCTTTATTATCAAACTATTACAGTGAAACAACGTATAAAAGAATGAAACTGAAAATTTTGTTTCATAAATGATTCCGCATAACAAAATAATAACAGAACAAAACTGAAACACTGATTCATCTTTCATTATTTAATGGACAACCAAACGATGTAGGATTATTGTCACATTCAAGGTTCTGTTGTGGGGTTCTGGTTGGTGACGATGATGAACACCAATGACCACCAAACAACGGATCATGGAGCGACATACGGTGGATGCATTCTTCTTCTACCATTTGAGCTAATCATCTCTAATGAATGAGTTACTCATGTAGGGGTAAATTGTTGTTGAATTACATCATCATGTTCTTATTTATAAAAAATGAATGCAGATAAACCCACGAACTGGTTGATACATGGATCACTAGTTCTTGAGGGAGGGTACTATTTTCATGGGTTTTCATTGGGGTTAAAATTTTATTGAAGTTCTATCCTTTTTCAACATGTTTGTAAATCTCTACTACGGAGGCTGTAGGATGACATGGACATGGCCTGAGTACCTCCTTCATGTGTGTTTTTTGTGCATTCTTCATGGATATATTTTCAAAATATAATGAAGGATATTTTGAAGGCATAACAGGAGAGGTGGCACACCATGGAGTCTGGAGGCATATAAGGTGAGAAGAAAATAACAATGATGTGGAATCAAGGATGCATGGAAGAGGACGTTGGCGCACCAACTCCGGCACTGGACCGCAGCGGTGGACACAACCAGGGGGCGGTACATAGAGATAGTGTAACAGTGGAGAAATCATGGCAAGCATGTTTCTCAATGGTCTAGAAAGAGATTTTTACAGTGTGATGGTAGCTGGAATGATAGGATGCAACCATCGAGCTACATCAGGTAAAGTGGCACGTGCCATGTAAGGAAAGGTGTGGTGGCAAGATCTTGCCGACAATGAGAAACTAAACCACCTGAAAGTTTGGGTCAAGTCATGGGGAACCAAACCAAATGCCCTCATGGCATCTAGGATGGAGATATCTGGTCCACTGTGAGGGCCGAACTAGGGTATACAAGTTGGGCTGAGAAATTAACATCAGGCTGCTGAGCATCCTACGAGTTGTGGGCATTGCTAGTTGGGACTTGGTTTCTAGGTGACCCGACGGGATTCACCCATGGTTGAACAAGGATGAGTCCAGTAAGGCCCAACGGGCCTGGCCCACTAGCCAGGCCAGACCGGGCTGGCCTAGACCCAAACTTGGTTAGGTTGGGTTAGTTAAACCAGGCTGGGTCATGCGGGACCATGGTCCGGGTAGGTCGGGTCAGTCTGACTAGGTAAGACCGGTCCCAAATGCAACCATACCATGTTTACTAAAAAAAATAATCTCTCTCATAATGGGTGTTCGAATGATGAGTTGTTTTCAGTATTGAAACCATGACGATGAGGCAGATATATTCCCTAATCTAATGGGGCCTTCCTTGAATTTGTAATACAATGAATGGCTTGTGGAGAGCAGTCTCTTAAAATTAAGAACACTATGCATGGAGATCCAGTGATTGAATGAGACACTATGATAGTTGACAATATACCTTTTGTGTATCAACGCTAATGGCCTGGTGGGAATAGTCTATGTGTGACCCGGCATAACCACAGTTGGGAGCCTCTATGTATTACCCGACAGAACCACAGTGCTCATTGGGAACAAGTACCTCAATATGATGTCCAATGTGGGAGGTGGCTCTGTGTGACCCAGCAGGCCCATGGTGGGGAACGACTCTACAAGACCCTACATACCCATGGTACTAATTGGGGATGAGCACCACAACCATTCAAGGCTAGTGGGAAGAGGCTTTAGATGACCTTGTAGGCCCACAGTGGGTAGCAGCTGTATGTGGCCCAAAATACCCATGGTACAAAACGGGGAGGAGTACTCCAGTAGCCCAAGGGGTTCAGTGATATGACTGATGGTCTTACTTTGCAACTCTTGATTATATTAGGTGTACATTGTCTTGCTTCATGATCATGCTTTATGGTTTTCTTTTGATTTCTTTAGGTCTTTCATTATTGTTTTACAGTCCCTACAGAGTATTTTTTCACTCACCCATGTACGAGATTCACCTTCACATGTTGGGTCTGGTGTAGATGACCGATGACTTGGAGGAAGACTTGGTGTCCCAAGACCAGGTTGTTCCCAATGAGATCAAGGAATTTGGGCATGCTTCCACAGCTTCTAGCCACAACTTCATAGTTTCCCATTAGGTGGGGTTTCTAGGGGATTAAATTCCATCTACCTCGTATTTAATATTGATGTCGTTATCTTTTTCTGGGTTTGTATTTTGGCCCATTTACATTCAGTTATACTTTTACACACAATTTTTGTTTAGTATAATGCATGATCTGTTTTCCCATTTCCCAGGGACGTGGGTGTGTGTGTGTCTGTATAGGTACTCAAGAAAATTACACCCACTTTTAGGTTGTTTCATTCAGTGCTAGTCTCAAACCCTTGTCCTTCGAGAGGTGGGAAATAGGGAGTCACTGCACGAGCCTCAGAAGACGGTTCATGAAAAAGTTGTATTAAATGTGGTCGGTTCACCCACAAGACCGGGTGTCTATTGATTTTTATTAAATATTGTTAAATATTTAGAGTTTGACATTCAGATTAGAGGAGTCCATTTTTTGTTCATCAGCTTACGTATCCATATACCACGACCTTGAATTCTACTTTTCAACCCTATACATAAAAACACTAAGTGCGTGATTCATGTGGGATTTCAGTGTTTCTTTATTTTCCTCATGAATTAGATTCATCTCACCAGATACAATCTATTGATTATGTTACATCATGATGATTTTCTATATTCCTCCACGCAGATAGCCATCTTGGATCATAATATTTTACTGTGAGGACAATCCAACTATAATTGTGGTGTTAGTATAGGGACTAGGGATATAGATGGCCCCAACAGTTGATGCACCAGTGGTACCACCACTCATTGATGAGAAATTACTATATTTGTTACCCATATAGAAACCTTGTATGCTCGAGGTCGTGCACAAGTACCAGATATAGAGACCTTCCAGATTCTTCGGAGATATAGATCCTTAGGCTACTAACGACTGGATGGAGGTGGTGACATGGGACTTCCACTTAGTAAGGACACCATTAGACTAGATGTATATCTTATTTGTGTTCCTTCTTCATGGCTTGGAAGGGAGATGATGGAGTTTTATGATTTATACTTATGATGTGGCAACACTTTCCTCGGATGACTTTGAGATTCTTTTATGAGGTGTGGTCTTCCCCAAAACCTTTCTCTCATGCGCACAAAAAAGATTATTCATTTACAGCAAGGAATCTTGTATGTGACAAAGAAAACTTAGAGGTTTACATACCTCTAAAATTACTCTATAGATATGGTACTAGACCCTTTCTTCATCAACCAAACCTTTGAATAGGGACTACGACTAGTGATATGTACATCGATGATTTTACTCAGCATCCCCACTTAGGTTGGTGTTCATGAGCGAGCCATATATGAATAGAGCTTCATGGAAGAGTATGAACTATCATCTAGAACCACTAATAGACACCAGGTGGAAGTGTCTTTAGTTGTGAGAAGTAAGAAGTAGACATAAGGATCCACGTGGGTCAGATCATGCAGGGGGCGACACCAAGACATTTGGTAAGTACTGTGGGGAACCTAGAGTCGAGGGAGTCCGCAGAGAGGCAGGATATGATTCTCATGCCGCATACTGGGACACATGGATTGTGACTGCCCGACCCACCACATAGATGATCAGAAGAAAATTGAGGGACCCCAATAGTAGAAGACGAGGTTCGAGTGAGGAGGTATACATGGCATAATAAATTTCCGGGGAGCTGGCTGAGCATTAGGCTATGTGAGACACTTCAAGGTACTACCTCCTCCAACCCATGGTGGTGCACCCTATTGAGAGTGAGTAAGAAGAAATGGGCTAGCTAAAAATCAGATGGTGTAATCCAGTAACCCAAAAAATCCGGAGATTTTTATAGGTAATATCTATGTATTATCAAACTTAAATAGAGTTCTTATTGTCACAAATTCCGGTAAATTTTTCATTTCCACGTACCATGTTCAAGGCCCGATGATTCTGGTCGAGCTTTTGGCTCGATCCATATGACTAGAGACTCCTACGAGAAGAGATTTGATGAATACACATTGGTGTCAGAAGTGTGAGCTTACTCTTGGAGTGAGAGCTTTGGATGGGATCTCATAATAGGGGAATCGACGCCTTGTGATGTAATATTGTGTGTAGATTAGAAATCCAAATTACATTCTCAGATCAACTATACTAGTTGTAGTGTGTGATGTGCCCATGAATATGGGACCAGATTTTCCTTCACTAGAGAGGGGAGAACTCTTGAAGGGCAGGAAAAATATTCTCAGAAGAGGGTGAAACTAATCACTATTTTTTTGGTGAGTCTCTCTCTCAATGCGTTGGATGAGAGGAGTATGAAATTTCCCATAGTGGTGGATGAGTATGATGATATCATTCCAGAAGATGTTTTAGGACTAACTCCTCATAGGTAGGTATATTTGTGATTCGATCTGTACCCAGGGAAAACACTGATATCCAAACCGTTATATCGGATAGCTCATGCGGATCATCATGAGTGGAGGTTACAACTGGAGGACTTGTTGAATAAGTGCTTGGTCAGGCCCGATGTTTCATCACAAGAATCCCCAATGTTGTTTTCTAATAATGAATAACTATGCTTGGGGATATGTGTGGACTTACCACCCTGGAACCTGGAGAATGTGAAGAACAAGTATCCACTACTGAGAATTGATGACCATGTGACCAGCTAAATTGAGCGAGGAGGTTCTCAATACCATACATTAGATCAGGATATCATCAGCTTCTGGTATGGGTTGAGGATGTACCAATGATAGCCTTCAAATGCTGTTATGGCCACTAAGAGTGTTTGGTCATTCCCTTTGGTGTGACCAATACCCCTGTAGTGTTCATTTTACTCATGAACTGGATCATCCAGCCATACCTCAGTCATTTAGTGGTTGTCTTCATTGATGAAATCTTGGTGTACTCATCTATACAGAAGAAGAACGCTATAAACCTGTGGATATTCTGAGATACACTCCAAGAGCACTACCTTTTGGGAAGCTATCAATGTTATAGTTCTATATTATGGAGATCCACTTCATTAGGACACGTCATCTAGGAAGCAGGTGTTTCAGTAGATCCGGTGAAGATAAAAGTAGTGCATTCATGGGATCAGTAGAGGAGAGTGATTGAGGTGTGGCATTTCCAGGGTTTGGATGGATACTATCAAGGGTTTTTTCCAAACTTTTACAATGTAGCCTCACCCATATTGGCTTTGACACATAAGGGACAATACTTCATGTAGAGAGAGAAGTGCTAGAAGTGTTTTCAGGTGCTGAGGTGGAGATTGATGTATACCCCCATCATGAGACTACTAGATGAGGTAATCCGATATGTAGTCTTTTGTAAAACATTAGGGACCAAAATGGGTTGTGTCCTGATGTGGGAGCGATTAGTGATCGCCTACGGCTCCTGGTAGTTAAAGCAACATGAGCAGAAATAAGTTACCCATGACCTGGAGTTAGTGAGAGTGGACATTTCCATGAATATATAGGTAGCACTACTTGATGGGTTAATGTTTTACTATTTAATCTATCCATAAGAGTCCAAGGTATATCTTTTCCCAAATGAACTAGAACTAGAGATAGTGGCGATGTCTAAAGTGTAATGACCCAATTTGTTGTCAGTGGAAATTCCTTTCATATAAATATTTTATATAATCAAATGAGATTACAACACAATGAAATACTTTGTGTTATGCGGACATTAAACATAATTTTAATACTTCTTTGTTTTTAATTTCAAAATTATGATATAAATAGTTGCGATCAGTAAGATGTTTAGAGTCCGATTAGAAAAACATAATATGTGGGAAATAGTAACATACCCATATAACTTTTAACATACCCTTATGAATAGAAATTCGAACCATATAAATATTAAATTGACTAAAATAATAGTTTCCTCACCCATGACTGTATAAATAAAATTAAGTAATCTTATATGAGATAATATGGCCATAGTAAAATTATTGGGTTTTTTGTAAATCATAGATATTTAATTACAATTGATTAATTAATTTGAAAAAAAATATATATATATTCATAATTTTTCATCATAAATTATTATTATTTTTTTCCTCTGGTATTATGATAATTATATAACACCTTTTGTGATTTTTTTAATCCTTATAAAATCTATTATAGTTTTAAAATATTTATTTATCAAGTAAATTATGGGCTTAATTAAAAATTTAATTAATTATATTTGGAATATTATTTTTCAAAAATGGAGTTAATTTTGGGTTTCTACACATCTATAAATGATTAGGGTGAATTTTTGGGATTTTTCTTAAATACAATTATTTTTATGAATAGTTGAATTCGATAATTTACCATAAATGCTAAAATATGTTTTTCAGCATCATGCTTGTGTCATGGAAGATGTAAAAGGTCATTGGATCGAACTAACATGCACATAAAACTGTTTTGGGTCACAATTATCTTTAAAATTGATTTTCTTATAAAAAAATTATAAACTGATGATTAAAATATTAAGAAAACCCTCCTCCCACACCATTATTAAAACCACCCACAATCCCCTCTTCTCATCACTCTTCTCAAGAATTGTGCCTCACATAAATTCTTCCCAAATGTAATCCCAAAATCTTTATCCATGTTCATCATCCTTTGGATTCTTCAATAGAAAAAAACCACTCCCCTTAAGAGGTTCTCAAAGGAGAGATACTCAAGAGGTAAATTCCACTTTCCAATTATTTTATTTCCAATCTGGTTGTTTTTATTTTATTTTTCTTTCATCGCCACCCTTCACCCAAAAGGTATTTTAACTCCAGTAACATACATGTATGTTAATTTTTTTCTAATGGGATAATTCATTGTCATCTCTTCTTTCCTGTTCTTTTATATGAAAGATATGAAAACATCATCCCCGATGTGTAAATTTATCACATTTAATGACGATAGTTTATAAATATCTATTACCATCTTCTATTCTATTCATGAAACCATTTTTATGGTTGAACCAGACTATTAAATATGTATTGTTTCTTATTTTGTGTTATTTCATCCTCCTTCACACATAATGTAAAATTATAATGCAAAACAATTTAATATTGAGCAAAATCACTAAATTTATTCATGTGTTTAGCATTAATATTTTATATAATGATTCAACTTCACTCCAAGTAAAAAATGAAATATTAAAACATTTTACTTTATACATTATCAATATTAAAATATAACATCAATTCAAGGAAACTGCCTTTATCATACATGTTTATTAGGACATAAATATAAGTGAACTGATCATTAAAACCAAGTATGCAAAAATATCAGATCAATGAAATTGAACTTCATAACAAATATAAATGTTTTTTAACTAACAAAAAAGTTTATAAAAATTTATTTACACATATAATTTGTTTTGGAATTATTATTTAATGAACCTAATTTTATTGTTCAGATCATTAATATCAAGTGCATAACACAATAAAACTTCAGTAATAGGATTATCTCTATTTCACACTTTTTCAAGAATGTCCTCTTTATTATGTCCTTTTTGGTATAATTCTGAATCATAAGGTTTGATTACATAGATCCCCCATACATACCTCTTTATTATTATGTGATGGTTAACCTCTTTCTCTCTCATTATGCCCTCATATGTACACATGATACCTTACTGATATTCCATAAGGGATTCAACCCGAACATCCATTATTCCTTCACGATTCTTTATCATTATTTTTACATAAATGAGGTTATATATTCATATTATATTCATCTTTTAAATGTTATTTTAATGTTCCAAACTCATGTATCATGTTCCATTCATCATTCACTTTTGGGTATATACATGTTTTTATTTGATTCTCTCCTCAATAATTCTCAATAAGCAATCATATTTTGATGGAGCTTCCAGAATTCTTATTCGGTTTCAGGTGAACTATATCTCATGTTTTAAGCCACCATTTCTTTATAAAATATGACAGTTTTAATGAAAACATTCATTAGTTAGTATCTTTCTTTTTATAATAGATTGTTCACTTTTTCTATTTTAAAGGCTCTATTGGATTTTCCTTAATATCGCACAAAAATATTTTAATTTCATGTCATAAATATGGTCACATATAATCCACATTACATTACATAAAACATGCCTACATTCCCTTATTAATGTCCATGTTTATTTTAGTTCATTTATTTCAAGGACACATTTGTGATACGACCATTTTATATGCATTATGGCATGATTGTGGTACCCAATTCATTCTATGGGTATCCATAATGATTATGTAATATTGATTAAGTATGAATGCTTTTTGTGGAAAACATATTTATGAAGAATTAAGATGGGTTCACCCATACAGTTCTCCAATTAATTATGTATATTTAAGTCTCGTGATATGTTATGTGCGATAATATTGGTGGTAATCCTTGGCTTGTGCTATTATGCGAAACGATCATGGTAGTTAGCCTTGGCTCATGAAAAAGTCATGTTACATGTTTCTGCCACATTACGATTATTCCATGTTTATATGATCCAATGAATATATGTTAAAATTCCATATGTTCCATGATTTTTTATCATTATATCATTCTTTCTAAATCATTTTGTAAATCCTTGATCTTATGTATAGTCCCTTACTTTTATTTTTAACTCATCCCTTTGTTCATGTGTTCTCCAGCGTACCCTATTCAGATGAATGAGCACAATGGAAGTTAGGAGCCCAATATGTTGATTAAATAATGAAGTTTTTTTAGTCCCATGTTTTATGTTTTATGTATCTTGTCTTTATAGACTCTAGAATTCATGTTCCTTATATTGTACTATGATGTATATTTATGCTTAAAAAATGTAATGTCATATGTAAAAGGCTATGGTATATATAGTTGGTATCCAAGGGTGGTCTAGTTATTTTTTGATATTTGGAATGGAGTACCATAGTGATAACCTTAAGTATAATACTATATATAAGAAAAAATCACTAATTTTTTTTAGGTATATATCAAGTGGTTTATCGATAAAATACTTCCACTTCGGGACACAAATACGGAGAAGTTTCACCGGATCATACATACATAAGATTGAAAACTCAAACATGTTGTTCTAGGCCTGACAGGGGGTATCCTGGTATACAAAAATGGACCTTCCTTCACTCCTGGTTTGACACTCTCATGAAATAGGCTTTGGTAAATTCATGAGCATGGTACAAACCATTATTAATGGAATAAAACATCTTATTATAATATATGTCAATAAATAAATTTAGTATAACCTAGATCTAATCCTATGGAATCACATGTTAGAATATACTTACCATTTTCAATTTTATGATTTTATGTTCAAAAGTGTCCTTTTTCTATTCAATTACTATGTATTATAACCCTCTAATTGTGCATTTGTTTTCATAGTTTATGGCAGGAAATAGAAGAACATGTTTCAAAAACCAATGTGATAGGAAATGTGAAAATTTTTATATTAACATGCCTGATATGATTAGAACTAGTGATTAAAACATCATGAATGTACATTCACTTATGGATCAGGTTATGAATAATTACTTGAATCAAGTGGAACTCCCACATCATCCAAGAAAATATCATGTTCCCATTGGTTCATTCATGTATAAAAGGCCTCCCATGTTTAGTGGATCTTCTGATCCCCTCCTTGTAGATAAGTGGATTAACTCCATTGAAAAGTTATTCACCATCATCCAGTGCTCCGAAGAAGATAATGTTATACAGGAGGTCTATCATTTCGATGGTGAAGTTGATCAATGGTTGACACTGATCAAGAATAATAAGACCCATGAAGAAATTGATTCCATGGAATGTGAGGAATTCAAGAGGTTTTTTTTCAAAAAAATATTCTCTCAAACCCTCTGTCTCAATATGGAATGAGAGTTCCTCAGACTCAAGAAGAACAAATATGAGTCCATTGGGGCATATGAAGAAAAAATTACAAGGCATGGAAGGTATTCCTTTGGCCTTATCATGAACTCTTAATGTAATGTGGATCACATCTTTATTGGACTAATGTTGAGTCAATGAAATGTGATGGCGATTCGAGACAACCAAAGATAGGAAGAGATTTTCGATTGTGATCTAAAGGTTGAAATAGAGATTGGAGAATTTCGGTGGTCTCGTGGGCCTAGTGAAAATAAGTGGAAAATGAAGAACAACATGGGTGGTTCAACAAAAAATACAATAATTAAATGATGAAAGACTATCCAACTTGTCAATTTTTTTGGAATAAGTATCTTGAATGATGTCTAAAGGGAACAAATAATTGATTAAAATGTAGAAAGTTGGGACATAATGCTAAAAAGTATCAATGAGATATGAATAACACTGTTAATGTGGAAGAATAAATAAAGGTTTAGATCAACACTAATCCTCCAATGTAGTGTTACAACAGTAATGGAAATGGAAATTATGATAAAAAATTTCATAAGCCAAGGTTTGTTGGAGGAAATTAACAACATCCACAAAGGCAACAAGGACGATCTTATTCTATCACTACTAATGAGGTGGAGGAAGAATAATATGTGGTGAAAGGTATGCCAGTTATTCATTCAATAATAGTTTACATACTATTTGATTCTGGTTCTATTAATTCTTTTATAACTTCTAGATTTAGTAGAACTACAGAAATTACACCTCAAAATTTAAAAGGATATGTTATCTGTGAAAAAAAGATTAGTGGGGAAATTATTGAATCCATGGTATATAACTCTTACCTAGTTAAAATTTTCAGACCAAACATCCCAAAAAATATCTTCGTGCTTTCTTTAATGTATTTTGATGCTATCTTGGGCATTTATTGGATATCTTTATATAGAGACAACATCTACTATTAGGAATGGGAGATAACTCTTCACATCCTGTATCATCATCCCATTCATTATATGCAAAAGGATGAAGTTGATTCTTATTTAGAATCAGTGTCTCATGTGTGGATATTAATTCCTTCTTGGCATTAATTTCATGCTCAAATGATTGAGACAAGGGAGGCAATATTTTTTGAAGATATAAAAATTTTGAGGGGTTAACATAATGTATTCCCTAAAGAGTTTCCTAGTATTTCTTATCATCAGGAGGTTGAGTTCTGAATTGAACATATTTCTGGAACTCTACCAATATCAAAGACCCCTTATATAATGGCCACCATATAGTGAAAATTACTACATAAGTAGTTACAGGAGAATCTAGATAGGGGTTTTATATACCTGAGTGCTTCACCGTGGAGAGGACCAGTCCTCTTCATCAAGAAAAAATATGTTTCGATGCACCTCTTCATTGATTATCATGAGATCAATAAAATCATGGGAAATGTTATCACCAAAAAAGGGATATATGTGCACCCTTTCTAGATAATGGATATTGAAGTGTGGCCCATGCCAAAATTCGTAACAAATACCCACAATGTTTTGTGTCTGTATGGGTATTATTGATGATTTTTGAATAACATTTCACGATTTTCAAACCCAATGACCATGATGACACACAAGGTAGTAATATTTTCTAGACATAGGAATATAAAGATTGTTTCAAGGAGTTGAAAAAGTGGCTTATCACTATGCCAGTACTCACACTCCCAACTTGTCGAGAACATTTTGTGGGTTATCATGATGCTTCAAAGAAATGATTTTGTTGTGTGATAATGAAAAATGAAAATGTGATATCCTAAGCCTCAATATAACTGAAATTTCATGATAAAAACTATCCCACGCATGATCTGGAGTTGTTTCAGTGATCATTGCATTGAAAGTCAGGACGCATTTATCCTTATGGGGAGAAGTGTATGATATATACTGAATACAATAGTATAAAATATATATTAACACAAAAAGAAAATAATATGTTCCATTGATGATGGATAGATCTCATAATGTATTGTGATTACTCAATACACTACCATCCTGTTAAGACTAATAATGTGGTGGATGCCTTATATTGGAATGATCCTACTTCTTTATCAAAAATGATAATTTAAAAGGATATGATCATCATAGTTTTGAAGAGTATGTAAATTGGAATGATTAATTGAGGAAAATCATCAATCATTTTTAAATGATTTATCAAAAATCTCTCATAGTGAAAATAAATGATGCTCTATGAAAAGATATGGAAATTCAGAAAAGGGTGGAAGCTATCAGAAATGGGAAATAATTTGATTTCAAAATTTATAATCATGTAGTTGTAGGTTTTGGGTCACAATTATTTGTACCATACAATCTAGAGATAAAGAACAAACTTGTGTATGATTCACATAGCTTCACTTTATCTATTCACCTAGGGACCACATAGATGTATCGAGATCTCCAAAAAAAAAATTGGTGCTACAATATGATGAAGGAGATTGCTGAGTATACATGACAGTGACTGGGATTTCAATAAGTTAATGCTAAAAGATAGAATTATAAAGGGATGATGCAACCCCTACCAACACTAACCTAGATGTGTGAGAAAATTACCAATGAATTTTTCACCAGACATCTAGGGACATCCATATGAAACAACGATATATTGGCCATTGTGGTTCATCTTATGAGGACAGCTCAGTTTATCGCATTTAGAGAGGAATTCCCATTGTATCATATTTCACTAATTTACATTCAATATGTTGTAAGGATTCATGACGTACCAATATTTATTGTATCTGATCATGGTCAAAGATACACCTCGATGTTTTACAAATATCTCCAACAAGCTCTAAGCACTGAACTGAACTCTAGTACAACCTATCATCATGAAACTGATGGACAATATGAGATAACTATTCAAATTCTATAATATATGTTGAGATAATATACTATGGACTTCATAGGGGGAAAAGAGCAACACCTTCCACTGTTCGAATTCTCCTATAAAATCAGTTTCCACTCGAGCATGAAAATGGAACCATATGAAGCCCTTTTTGGTAAATGGTGCTGAAAACCGGCATGTTGTGATGAAGTTGGTGAGAATAAGCTACCAGTACCTTAAATAGTCGTTGAAATCGCGGAGAAGGTGAATACCATTTTGCAACACACCAATGCAGCCCATATTCTACAAAAGAGTAATGTAGAAAATCGTCGATGAGACCTTGAGATCATAGTTGGAGACATGTCCTTTCTAAGAATAACACTATTGAAGATGATCATGAGGTTTTGGAAGAAAAAAATGTTATATCTCTATTCAATCGAACCCTTGAAATTATTGATCTTAATGAGGCTATAGCCTATTTACTGACACTTCCACCTACTTTGTCTAAATTACATGATTCCTTCAATGATTCCGTCTTAAGGAAGTACATAATAGATCCATCACATGAATTCTCTTCAGAGGTGGTACTTTTGGAGGATTATTATTCTTATGAGGAGTATCCAGTGAAGATCTCAGATCATAGTGAAAAAGTTCTATGTAACAAGACTAATCACCTAGTGAACTTACTATGGAGGAACCATATGTATGAAGAGGTGATATGGGAACTAGATTTGGTAATAATAGAAATGTACCAGAACCTATCTATGTCTTAGAATTTAAAATGATATTTCGAGGGAAAAATATTATAAGTGGGGAATAATGTAAAAAACCAATGTGATAAAATGGAAATTCAATTCTTATATATTTTTTATATAACCTAATGGAAATAACAACACAATGAACTACTAAGTTCTATGACAACATTAAATATAATTTTGACACGTTTTGTTTGGAATTTCAAAAATCATACAGACACTATTGCGATCAATAAGATGATTGGAGTCTAATAAGGAAAATATATTTTTTTGGTGAATAGTAACATTCCCTAATGAATAGTAACCTCCAATTATAAATAGTAATATGCCCCTTATGAATACTACTTCTTTGAAAATAATAGTATCCTCACCCATAGTGAATAAATAAAAACTAGGCATCTTACATGTGATAATATGACCATAGTAAAATTACTGGTAATTTTTAGGTCGTAAATAATTAATAAAAATAAATTAATTAATTCTAAAAAATATATATCTCCCAAAAAGAAGTTCATAAATTAATAATTTTATTTATTCTAGTTTTAATATAATTTTATAAGACCTTATGTAATTTTGAAATCATTATAAAATTTGTTATAGTTTTAAAATTTGTAATTTTCAACTAAAATATGATATTGATTAAAAATTGAATTAATAATATATAGAATTTTTTTTAAAAAAATGGATTTAATTAATGGATTTAACATTTGGATAAATGGTTAGGGTGAATTTTTGGGATTTCACTAAAATACTAGAATGTTTTATTTGTATTAAAATATGATAAGTTACAAAAAATTCTAAAACCTAAATTCCTACATCATTCTTGAGTAATGGATGTTATAAATGGCCTTTGAATCGAAATCCCCTGAATATATTACTATTTTTTGTCACAATAATCATTAAAATGTATTTTATTATGTAAAAATAATAAACTATTGATTAAAATATTAACAAAACCTTCCTCCCCTCCACTATAAAAGCATCCCTATATAATCTATTATCTTCACTAATTTAAAGCATTGTTACTTACTTAAATTCATCCAAAATATATTTACAACATCCTTCCCCACTTACATAAGCCTTTGGGATCCTAAAAAGACAAAACCCGCTCCCCATTAAAGGTTCTTAATGGAGATAAACTCAAGATGTAAATTCATCTTTTTAATTCTTTTATTCCCATTCAGGTTTTTTTGTCATTCCTCACATTTGTTCAACAAAATGTTATTATAACTAAAGTTAAATACATGTAAAATAATTGTTTTAGGATAATGGTATAATTCAGTATAATTTCTCATTTCTCCTTATTTTATATGATAGAAATGAAAACACCATCTGAGACTTGTTAATTTTTCACATTCACGGATGACAGTTTATCAATTTCTATTACCATATTATTTTCTAGTCATGAAACCATTTTAATGGATTAACCAGTATATTAAATATTGATTTTATCTTATGTTTTGTTCTGTAATCTGCTTTAACACATGATGTAAAATAAAAATTCAAAACATATTAATTATTAGGATAATCTCCATATTTATTCAAGTATTTATCATTAATGTTTCATATAGGGATTCAAATTAACTCAATGTAACCGAATAAAATTTTAAATCAGGAAAACTAATGAATGTTCTATAATGAAATATAAATTCAATTATAGTCTACTAGCTTTATCATACTTGTTTATCTATACATGCATATTAGTAAACGGATCATTACAACATTGTATCCAAATGGAATCGAACAATGAAAATAAATCTCATAACCAATACCATCGTTATGAATTAAAATAAAAAGGTTATAGTAAATATTTTACATATAGAATGGGTTCTGTATTTATTAATTAATTAATCTAATTTGATTATTCTGGTCTATAATATCACATGGAAAACACCATCGGACATAAGGTAACAGATCCACTCTATTTCAATCTTATTCAAAAATGTCCTCTATGTTATTCCAATTTATGTATAGTCCATAATGACGAGGTATGAATTCTCACCTCCCCTATACTTCCCTCATGACATATAAGTGATTATATACCCCTTTCTCTCTCATTACTCCCTCTTATGTTCACCTGATACCATGCTGATATTCTGTAAGGGATTCAACACGTATATCCTTTATTCCATTGAGTTTCATTACCATTATTTTTTTGTAAAATATTATATATATTATTCTTATTATAATATTATAAATGATATGTGAATGTTCTAAAATCATGTATCAACTTCCATTGATAATTTTCTTTCGGGTATATACATGCTTTTAAGTGATTCCCTCTACAATACTTCCCGATAAGCAAAAATGTTTTGAGGGAGATACCCGAATTATTACCCAATTTCAAGTGCACTCTATAATATATTTTAAGCCACCATTTTTATTATAAAATCATTATTTTCATTATGAAATCCTTCTTAGTTCACTTTTGTTTTTATATAAAGGATTTTTCTTTTTTCTATTTTCAAGGCTCTATAGTATTTTACGTAAACTGAACAAATTTTTTTAATTAATTTTCCTACATGTGGCCAATTCTACATGACATAACATACCATGAGGAAATACTATCTTCTATTATTATTGTTCATGTATATTTTAGTTCTTTCTTATCATGTAAACAGTTGGGATACGATCATTTGTTATTCATTATTTCTTGATTGTGGTACCCAATTCCTTCCATGGGTAACCCTAATGTTTACGTAAGATTGTCTATGAATGATTCTTTCTGTTGAAAACATTTTAATGAAGAGTTAAAATGTTTTTCCCCGGATAGTTCTCTAATTCATTAGGTAATGATATGTCTCATGATATGTTATGTGTGATTGTCATGTTGGTTAGTCTTGGCATGTGCTACTATGTGAAACGATCTTGGATAAGAGCCTCGCTATGTACTAAAGTAATGTTTTATGTTTATTCAATTACTATGATTCCATGTTTATAAGATCCCATTATTATATGTTTTTATTTCATATGTTTCATTCATTATTTATCTTTAATTCATTCTTTATAACCCATGTGATAATGCTTTATTCTTATGTATACTTCCTTACTGGTCTTTTTAGCTCATCTCTTTATACTGATGTTCCCCAGGGTACCCTATGTAGATGTATGAGTAAATTTTATGTTAGGATCCCCGTATGAGTGTGAAATAATGTAGTGTTTTGTGTTTCCCATGTTTTACATTTTATGTACCTACTATTCAATGAAACTAGACTTCACTATCCTTGGCTAGTACTCTGATTTATAAATATGTATAAAATCATGTAATTTATTACGTACAAGGATATGGTATATATGTGGTGTTCCGTAAAGATTATGACTTCGAGATTGTATATAAATAATGGATGGAAAACAAGGTGGAAGATATGCTCAGAAGGTGGTCCAGTTTACTTTTGATGAGTGACGAAATGGAACAGTTATCCGCAATGTAGATATCCTTCGTGAATGACGATGGAGTAGTGTGCCTTCTGTTGATAATTGTAACTCCCCCACTATTACATTGATATACGGAGGAACAACTTGTCGATAATTACTATGAGGCCTGACATGCTTAGTTATCTGCAGATTAGGATCCTAATGGATTTTTCATATGTGGGGAGCACATCATCCTTTTTAGAGGGTGTATAATAGTGGAATTGATGTTGCATGTGGAAATTTTAAGGGATAACCAAACCTTCCCATTGGAGGTACATCCTGGAGAGTCGAAGATGTACCAAAAACTCTAATTTCAGTTCTAGTGGTCAAGAATGTAGAAATTTGTGGCCGAGTTCATTTCACGGTGCCTCACATGTTAGAATGTTACAGCTGAGTAATAGGTTCCAGCAGGATTTTCCAAGACATGTGAGTTACGGGAAGGAATTGGGATGGTATCTCGATATACATCATAACGGGATTACCAAGCACATCCGGGGGAAAACGATTATATCTATGTGATCCTTGACCGACTCACCAAGTCGGATCATATACTACCCATCGAGGAGAAGGGTTTGGTAGAGAGCTTTGGATGCCTCACCTCTATGAGAGAGTAAAACGTCACAGGGTGACTTCTACGATAGCCTCAGACCATGATGGACATTTTACATCCTCAATTTGGAAGGGATTTTAGGATTTTTTTGGGACTCATCTACACTTGAGCAATACTTTTCTCCCACAAACTGATGGTCAAACAGGACAAACCATACAGACCATGGAGGACATTATTCAGACATTCATACTTCATTTTGGTTGTAGTTTGTATGAGCACATCACAAGGATGGAGTATTCAAAAAACCACATCTATCAGTTCCCCATTTTAATGGAATCATTCAAGGATTTGTATGTGCAACTTTATAGATGACCATTATGATGGAAAGTCCCAAGGAAGTCAGCACTCATGGGTCTAGAGATGGTACGGGCTACCACTGAGAAGGTGCTGATCATCCAGGTGTTGATAAGGACTGCACAAAGAAGGAATAAACAATATGTGGATAGGATATGTATACCTTAGGAGTTTGAGGAGGGAGAGAATGTGTTCCTTAGTGTCTGGCCTTGACAGGGATTGAGAGATTTGTGTGGGGTGGCTAGTTATCTCAAAGATTCATCGAACCATTCCTGATTTTGAGAAGAGTTGGTGAGGTGGAATACCTCTTATCTCTCCCCCATAGATATACCAAGTGTAAAATGTTTCCTCACCTCTCATCTGAGGAGATACAATCATGATCTATCGTATGTCATCAAATGGGTGAGATGGACGTTTTTTATGGGCCAACATTTATAGAGTTCCCGGTGGAGATAGTGGATCGATAGTAGTAGGTACTTTGTGGATTGTCTATTATTATAAAGAATGTTTGGTGGAAATAGGAGAATCTCATGGAGGAAAAATGAGAGTGGGAGGCTCTGATTCATGGTCAGTACCCCCATATGTTTGTTTATCATTGTTATGACTTACAATTGTGTGATGTCCAAAATAGGGGAGTAATATAATGTACAATAAATTTCATATTTTTTCATCCAAATTATATGGGATTATTTCTAGGAATGATAGTTTGAAGGAACCTGATTCGGAGGCAAGGTGAGCCCAGAATAGAATTTTGAACATTGATTAGATAATTAAAATAAATGTGCTTACTATTTTTTCAACAAATTAAATGGTGTTTGGATAAAAATATTGAGGGAACTGTCGAACATAGAACTGTGGTATTCACCTAGAATGTAAAAAACATCAACTGACATGAGTCGAGGGAAAACGTTATTTTTTAATTTTTTTGAGATAATGTTAATAATAAAATAAACATGTTTTATTTTTTTCTAATGTTTCGAACCGTTGTAGTGAAATTAGCTATAAATGAATGTAACTAAAACCACTATTTAATAAATGAATAACTATAAAGATGTTTTACTAGAACATAACATAAATAGTTTTTTGTGTTCTTTCCAATAATGGACTAGAAAACAACACAATATTAATGGAACAATCATTGTTCTACTCTAATGCTCTGGTTGATTACGATAAATAATTCCAATGACAGCCAAACAAAGTATCGTGGAGCGATGAATGTAAGATACATTCTTCATACACCATTTGAATAGATCATCTCCAAATAACAAGTTACTAAGGTAGGAGTTTATTGTTTTTGAATTATCACATCATGTTCTTTTTTCTAAAACAACGAATTTGGATCAAACCACAAACATGTTGATACAAAAATATACGATTCTTGCGGAAGGGTACTTCATTTTTGGGATTTCAACTAGGTGAATTTGTGATATAACTTCAATCATTTCTCCCATGTTTTGAATTCTCTAACACATTAGGAGTGGGTTGACACAGACATGTACTGATCCCCTTCACCATTTTCATTTTTTTCATTCATTGTTGTTTCATTTCTAAATGTAGGTAAGGATATTATATGCCCATAGTTGGAATGATGGCACACCATCGAGGTCTGAGGGTTAGATGGAGTGAATAACAGACCATCGTATAGGACTCGGTGGTACGTGGAAGAGGTCACCAGTGAATGCCGGCAGTGGCCCATTTCAGCAGACGCGGGAATGTGGCAGTACGCCTAGGGAGACGATGATGTTTCCTTGGGCCATGACAGTGTTTTAAGAGCCACCGGTAGAGGTCTAGTGGTTACCGGGAATGGGACTCAGACAATCGGCTATGTTAGGTGGAGCAGCGTATGCCATGTGGGCCTCGACTCCACATAGGTGTGCAGTCTAATGACCACAAGCGGGACCATGTGCAGCGTCTGGCTCCTCCCAATAGCATGCAGCTAAACCAGATTCCCTCTTGGTGTATGGGAATGATATGGAAATTCAGAAGTGTTATCAAGGCTAGGGTGCACAAACCGGGCTAGAATATTGACATAGTGAAAAAGAGAAGCCCGAGATGGGAACAACTTGTCATTCCGGTTGTGGGCCGAGCTGGATGAGACCGGTTATCCAGGTGACCCGGCAGGCTGGACCCCAACCAAAACTGGGATGGGTCTAACTAGAACCAATGGTCCAGGCCCAATATCCAATCCAAAATAGGTCGGGTTGGGATGGTCTAACAGGGTGGGGTCATTCAGGACCCATGAGACCGGTTGGCCAAGTCGGTTCGATTGGGTCGACCATGGCTCAGATTTAACCGACCTATGTTTATTAAAGCATCAATGTATCCCAAACCAGGCTTCTGATTGAATAGTTATTTGTATAATTTCAACCCATACGTTGAGGTCGATCTTTTTTCATTGTCAAAGGAGGATTTTGAGGAAGATGCAATACAACGAATGTCTTTAGAAGAGGTTTCTCCCATAATCAAGCATACAACATGTGGACAACCTATGGATGACTGAGAACTGTAGACTGCATACAAGATACCCTATATTTATCATCTATGATGACCTAGTGTGAAGTGGCACTATGTGATCCAACATTCCCATGTTGGGGAGTGGCTTAGTGTGACCCCAGAGACCCATGGGACTCATTGTAAAGGAGTACCTCGGTAGGATGCCCAATGTGGGAAGCGTCTAGGTGTGACTCGGCAGTCCCATGGTATGATGTGACTCTGTGTGACCCAGCATACCCATGGTACTCATCAAGGATGAGTACCACATCAGTCCAAGGACAGTGGAGAGTGGCTCTGATTGACCCGACAGACCCATGGTGGGGAGCAGCACTTTGTGACCTAGTATACCCATGGTAGTCATTAGGGAGGTGTACCCTAGAAACCCAAGATGTTCAGTGATATGAGAGATGGTCATACATTCATAAATTGAATTATACCATGTGTTATCTATCATGCTTCATGACCATGCTTCATGGTTTTGTTTTGGACTTTCATTGTAGGTTTGGGGTCCATAATGATTATTTTGATAGTCACCCATGCATGGACTTCGATCGCACATGATGTGTCTGGTGCTGACTACCGACAACATAGAGGAGGTCATGGTGGGAAAGGACTAGGTGGGGCCTAGTGAGATTAGGGAACCTGAAATTCTTCTACCACTTACGACATCTACTCTATACTTACCCATTAGGTGAGGTCTTCAGTGGATTTTTTTCCATCGATCTCGTACTAACTCTTGTTTCATTTGTCTTTTTTTGGGTTTTTATTCTGGCCCATTTATTTTTAGTTGTACTTTTATAATCACTAGTTGATTAGTAGCATGTATGGTCACTTTTCGCAATTCCCTGGGATGTGGTTGTCTGTTTGTGTTAATATGTACCCAGAAAAATGCCTCCAACTTGTACTATGACATGTTCAGTGCAAGTCGCCGACCACTGTTCTTCGGGAGGCAGGCTTGGGGGAGTCACGACATGGGCCCCGGGAGATGGGTCATCACTTTTATGGATAAAACCAATTGTATTATTTTACTTTTTACTCTTAAACTAATTTTTAATAGAAAGTTAATTTTATTATATATTCATATTTATTCTATCTATTTAGATAATACAATTTTTTTAATTACGATCAATCAATTTACCCAATTCGAATATATAAACTTTATCATAGAATCGTTAATTGTTTCAAACTATTAATCATAACCATATTGATTACGATCTATATCACACACACTCTTATTAAATATCTCCCATATTGTGAATATGAGGAATTTCAAATATGACATGAGGAATACTTATCTTAACCTATTAATTGCGATACTTTTTCCATCAGACCTAGGACCCTATCTGATTATTGATTAAATACAAAAGATGTTTTTTAATATGATCCGCTTAATTTTATTAGAGTATGTCTCCTAAATGTATATAAAAATGGTTTTGAAAATAACATTCACCCCCTATTGTATTTGGTCTTCTGAATATCCATTATAACCCAACATCAAGGTTGTCATATTTTTTATCAGAATATGTTTAATATTGACCTTAAGAACTAGATTTAGGAAAACATTGACTATTGAACACAACCCTTTTAAAAAATGTTAGGATAGTAAAATAATATCATTAAAATATCTATCTAGTAAGATATAATTTCGTTTTCCCTATAAATAAATCCCTTTTTGGATAGTAAAAGTGTAATTTTTTATAGAACACAAACATCTATGGGAAATACATCTAAAAATAGAATATTTGAATTTTACTTAATCATAATAAGATACATGAAAAAGGACCTAACTATGAACCTTGTTGCACACTCATAAAGGATATTTTTTACTATAATTCAAATTTTATTTAAAACAAATTATGAATTATTTAAAAATATTTTATGGATCTGAAAACATTCCCAAATCATACCATGTTTATGATTACATTATTATCCATGACTAAATGTTTCAATTCATGTTAATTTATTCACTATTTCTTTATTGTACTATATGATACATGATTTTATGATATAATATAGTGTACTCCACTAATTAGGAATGGAACCTAAGAGTTGGAATGGTAATAGTATCAATCCATATAATCTGAAGTGTATTAATGATTTTTTCTTTGAAGGGTTTAATCCAATCATTCAAATGGAATTAGTCTCCCAATCATTCTAATCCTACTAGGATGAAAGGACATATGATATGAAAGACGATAAATAATTTAATATTTATTTTGTCATAAATGGTATGATATAAAAGATGTTAACATGATAATGAAAATTGAAAATTGAAATAAAGAAATGTAAAAATTTCATATCTTTGACAGTTGCATAAAATAAACAAAAATGTATATATTGATGGGAATAAAAGTTGGATTCGTGTGTGAATAGAAGGGACATAATTTGTGTTAAATCATGATTAATAAATAAACCATTTAAGATTAGAGTCACCACATAAATGATCTGGGGTGCTATGAAAATGAATTCCCTAATTGTCAAGGGAATAAACCATAGAAGATGGAAGGGGATTAAGGTCAACTATATGGTATTACTACTGATTGAGTGGAATGAATAATTTTACTATGTCTTTGGATTTTGTAATTGTGATGTCATATTATTTTATCAATTATATTATCATTCTAATAATTATGAAATGTATAAGGATTGTATTGTAGTGATATTTCTTTAAGGATTTGAGAGTATATGATAAATGGTACAGATGACCAAGAAAAGTGATACAATGGAAAGTTGAAGTTCATGTAAGAGATTTAATTATGAAATGACAACCATTTATACAATCTAGTTGATACGATAATAATTATAAAAAGATTATTATTGGATTATATTGGTGACATTGGTCTTGTCTGCTTATTTGACAGTTTATTGTAATTTTTCCACTGTTTAGTATATGTATGGGTTTATGGAACATATTAAATATGAAGAGATTTTTTTTTGTAGAGTAATTATTTTTTATCATCTTTTTTTATATATCTTTGTATTTAGATACTTTTCTATTACATTGAGTGGTAAATTATGTTTTCGGGCGATTTTAATGCATAATTTATTTGTAATACCTAGTAACCTTCTTTCTAAATTTCTTCATGCATATTATGGATGATCCTAAAAAATATCTATTTATTAAATGGATTTTTTTGAACATTGAGGTAATTTTTGAGGTATTAGTTAGTAATTTATTATGAATTATAACTTGTGATTACCATTTTAGTTTTGTAAAATATCATTGGATAAGAGGAAATAATTGTCCTTATTTTTTAAAATTATAAATTTTTTAAACATTAAATATAGTACATCATATATAACAATTCATATATTATATTAATTGAAATGAGTAATAGATGATGTAGGAATTGATTAATGAATAATAAAAGAATAAATATTGTTTATAATATATTTATATGTATATAATGTAAGTAAATATTCATATGTTCATAGTCTATATTGTAGGAGAGTTCCTCAACATCCAAAAAATGATCACTAAATGAAAACGTTATCCTTAAAAGAACATTTATAATGAATAAAGTGGTCCCATAACTCATCCCATAATTAGGTAATTGATTTAATTATATTTTCTAGATCATTCACATTCTTATGGTGAATTATCTCTATCACCAACTATAATTATTTTTTTATTCATGGAATATGTATTCTCCTTCAACAAAGGATCTATTATTTTAAATCATAGTAAATGTTATTAAATATGAACATTATACACACTATATATCTTATAAAGGGGACATTTAATTAACCACTTTAAAAATTCTGGGTTTCCTAAAGAGTTTTGTAAAATTTAAAAACCTAGATTATTGAGATCAATATTAAATCATGGGGATTTAATTTTTTTAAGTGGTGTAGAATATAACACCACAATATTTTCAAGGAGCGATATCATGATCATAGGACAATTAAAAATGGAATAAAATATTTAAATATAATTCAAGCCATTTATACAATATTATTATTTTTAAATAAATTCCATCTCTTAGATAGCTTGGGATCTACAAAACCTTAGTTTCAATAGAAATGTGATACTATAATAAAATATTATGTAAAATGGCCATTATAACATAGTCGTTAAATAAGTGGGTCTTAACCTGACTAACTGAATTATGAAAATTATATTTTATAAATATTTTCATTATTTCTATATTTAATATAAATAATAATAAGAATAATTCAAAAGTGAAAGAATATTTTTTTAAATAGAATTTTATTCAATGAAAAAGTTTTTTTCAACTTCATATACACTAATGATAAAATATATTATGGAAGATTTCATAAATATAATTTCATAAAATTATATTGATTTTTGAAATACTATTATCATAATTATATAATTCTGAATTTTATTACTTTTTAGAAAAAAATTACTTTCTGATGAATACTGAAAAATGAACATATTTATTCATCCTTTTGCTCGAAGGCCATCATTTTTTATTGATTCTTGATATTCCACCTTCTAAGGGGTGAGGTGTAACCCTTAAAAGGCCCGTAAGATTATGTATTACATGGCCCATAGGGATTAGAGGAATCCATTTCCCATAGGATTCCAAAATTACTTACACCTAGACTAACTACTTGGATATGATCCAACCTAGAATCCTCAACGTGAAATCAGATCTCCACCTTCGCATGGATGTTGGGAAATGATTTCTTGTGCATGCATAGCCTTTTCCCGATGGAATGTTCCATACTCTTTCATTCCTGCAATCCATACAGCTTCTACTATGATGAATGCTCCTTTCTCATACTTTTTCTTGAGCGTGTTCCTTGTAGGTTAACTTGTTTGCATCTGCACAAAATTTTGCCCAATGGCCTTGAGGTGGCCCGATGGACTTACTGAACTGAAGGCATGTATGGATTGATGGAATTCAAGGACTTGAGGACCAAATTAGTGTCCTTAAGGACCAAATCGAGGAATATTCTCGACTGCTACAGTGCCTAGCATTGCCTGCTACAGTTCCCACTATATTACCTACAACAGTACTGCACAATTCATTCTACTGTAGATGCTACAATACAGTTTATGTACCTGGTACAGTACCCCCGAAAATTATCCTCTACATGGATTTAATCTTGGGACTCCAAGATACATTTAAGTAGTTCTCACCAATCGGGCTGAGGCTCATGTGCAATGACCCTTTTTATTGAAACATTTAAATCATTTCAAAAGATTATTTAAATTATAAATTTATTTTAAAGAAACCTTAGTTCAAATAATCTTAATATATTAATTATTAATGTCAGTTATATTAATGTAATTTTAAATTTTGATTTGAAGATATTCTATAACTATTAGAATTTTCTCTCTCGAAAACCCATATTTCATCATGTGTGTGTATTAAAATATCATTTATTTCTACCACATATATGGATTGAATTTGGTAAAATAGATAATATATTGGGAATCCAAATATTTATTTCTCATAAGATCTACATAATATTCAAAAATAATAAATAGTAAAAATGGAAAGATTTAATTACGGTACTGTAATGGCCTGTACCACTCCGGCCCATTCCTTTGTCAAAAAGAAGGCCACGAAGTGTTCTGGAGGGTAAAATGGACTTTTCCCACACTTTCCAAAATTTTCAAACTTCACACTGTGTAGTCCTTCCCTGCGTATGCGTTACCCTCAAACCGTGTGTTGACCAGTCAACGGCTGCGGAGCCATGTTGGAAGCCGCATGGAGGCCGTGTAAAATAACCGAGTACACGTCGTGTACCATAAAGTACACGCCGTGTAATTTTCCTTTTCTCACCTATAAAAGTAGGGGTCCCATTTTCCTTTCAACTCACCCATCTCCTCCCCTTTCCCTCTGAGCAGAGTTCTCCCTAGAGACTCGAAGGCTCTTTCTTCCATAACATCTTCTGCCGAGAACCGATTTACGATCCATCAGTGGACACGGGATCGTAACGATGGGGCGGAACCTCCGAGTTTGGGTCTGTTGTCATCCCTTCGGCCTTTCCTTTCTTACATCCACTCGAAGAGGTTTTGTCGGGACCCGACAGAAGTGACGTACGCCGATGGACTTCTACTAAAGTTGATCTGGGGGAGCGCTGTGATTAGAGCTTGTTGAGGTTGGGAGCTTACCTTCGTCTCTCTAATTTGTGCATCATGTGGGGTGGGTATCTGCTTGTTTTCATGAGAAGCAGTTGAACCACTAAATGAAGATAATAACTGGTTAACGAATGTGGTTGGGAAGTTTTTGATTGTTGATAATTTATATCCTATGATTTTATGTTGTGTATTGAATAAGTTTCTGCCTACTAAAAATCATGGTCGTGGGGGGCCTTTTCTTGCGCAATTAAATGTTTCCATATCGTTCTAGACCATTTTGTGGATATAACTTTCTGGAAATTGGTTAATCACGTAATGTTGGCTGTTTTAAATCTGGAACCCTTGTGTGATCACCCCAGTTAAAAAAAATGCAATAATGAATATGTGGGTGTTGTCTTGGATACGTGACATGTGATGGTGGTGTTTTGTGGGTTGTTGTATTGGTGATGGGCAGCGGGGATGCAATAAATGGTATTAAAGGGATAATGATGTACGGGTATCGGTGCGGTTGTGGTTATGGTGGTTGGAAGCAGGGCTGTGGGGATGGGTTGAATGTGAACGGACTTTGGGTTGTGAATAATAAAAAGTGGAAGAGTTAATGAATGGTGGGGAGAAACAGAGCAAATAATCAATGGGTTGATTGGTTGATAAGAAGGACTTTGTTGTGTTTCTTGTGTTTTCCTATGTTGATTTGTGGATGGTAGGGATATGTTTTATGAACGATCGATGTGGTTGGTTGTGGATGGTTTCCTAGTAGTTAAGGAACTAATAAACTAATTCTGCTGAAACGTGAAAACCTAAATGGGGTTGGGGTTGTTTTTTGTATGCATACTTTATAGTAGCAGTGTTGAGGCACATGCTCAGTTTCTCTATTTAGAATCCATAGGCTGGGATGTGTGGTTGGTATATATATATATATATCTGTATCTTTGGGTTTTTATCGCACCCCACCCATGTTGATCACTTAGTGCCGAACACTCCCATTTCATTGGAGAGGGTGTTTTCCCTTAGTTACTAGCTCCTTCCTTTTCCTTCTCCCCTAGGATGTGATGGCTTGAGGAGACCATATACCTAAGACTCTTCGGGTAGGTTTCAATTGGGGTGGCTTTATCCAAAGACTCTTCGGGCAGGTTCTATTGTTTCCCAAGAATATTAGGGATGAAGCCTAGTTGTGTGTGGGTGGGATATGTGGTTGTGAGTCCCAGGTGTGTGCGGGAAGGATATGTGGTTGTGAGGGATAGGTGTTTGCGGGCGGGATACGTGGTTGTGAGGCCCGGGTTTGAGCGGGCGAGATACATGGTTGTGAGGCCCAGGTGTGTGCGGGCGGGGAGAGTGTGGAAGTGTCAGGACGTTTTCTGTTAGGAAGAGCAGCTAACTAAAGGGAAATGGTGTGGGGTAGCCAATACTCATGTTTCTTATATACTACTACCCGTTGTGCTTGTTTTTTGGTGAGTGTGGCTGGTGAGGTTGGGTGGATAGAATTCATTACTAGGTTTCTTCTGTTGTTCTCACGGGACATTAGGATGTCTCCCCACTTGTGCACTAGAGCTTTAGGTTTCCCTACTAAGTATACTTGTATGCTCACCCTACATTTACATTCAGGTTTTCAGGAGGGCTACCAGGGCTGTGCTGGACCCCACTAGTCGGACAGTTGGAGTTGTTGCAGTTGATGTACTCTTGTTTTCTTTTGGAATTGTACTTTGAGCTTTCTTGTACTTGCACCTAGTTATAAATTCTTTAAACATGCATGTGGGCTTGGTTTGGGTTTATTACTATACACTTGTTCTTTTTTCCTTTTGGTGGTTGACTTGTCCTATTTCCCGATCCTAAATAAATAAAAAGGGTAATGCCTCCCATATTTGTGAAAATTCATACACTTGGAGCTAGTCGCCACCCCGGGTCATACTAGAGGCGAGACTCGGGGGTCATTATCTCTCTTTCACCATTTCCATCTTAGGAGGGGCGTCATTGGGGGAAGGGGGTCGCGACAGAATGGTATTAGAGCTGATGATTGAGAGATAGGATGGAGTCTGGAGTTAGGAACAATGAGGATTGCATGGGATGGTAGGGTAAGAATGTTAGTCAATCTTGGTGTGTGACATAGGCCAGGGAAGACCAGCTAGGACATGGGATTTTAGGTCCCCCCCCTCGTGATCTGATGAAAGGAATCTGAGCCTACCTAATGACCAAGTGAGACTGTGTTGATTGTAGGGTAGAGACCCTAGGGAAGGTACATGCATCATCATGATTCTGTTTTACTTGATTTGGGTGTTCTGGGAAATAAATTGAAATAAAATGATAAAATGAAACCTTTAGTTTTCTTTACTACATGGGATTAGGCGAATATTGTTTACCGTACAACAATGGCACCTGGACGTCATCCTCGGGTGGCTCAGACAGCCGAGGCCCAGCAGATTCAGTCTGTCGATCAGCTGAGGATTGAATGAGAGGAGGAAGATATCCAGTGGTAGAAGACTCTCTGTTCTTTCCAGCAGCAGACCCTCAAGAAGTACGAGGGTAGTACTTCAGATACAGAGACAGAGGGGTGGCTTGAGGAGCTAGGGATCGCTTTTACCTTGATCCGTGATCCGAGGGAGTACTGGGTTCCCCTAGCAGTCAGTCAGCTGAGGGGTATGGCGCGAAAGTGGTGGATGCTCTACCTCGGAGAGAGGATAGAGGCAAAGGTTCCATGGGCTGACTTTGAGAAGGAATTATGAGAGGAATTCCTTTCTTCCATGATCAAGGCGGAGAAGTGGCAAGAGTTACTCTCCCTTCTGTAGGGGAGTATGTCAGTACGAGAGCTAGGGATCAAGTTCAAGGATCTCTTGCGCTTTGCTCTGGATCTCATTCCAGATGAGGAGTCTCGGGCGAGACATTTGGAGGAGGCGCTTAATCCTTCGCTCTGGTATGTTGTCCCCCCCCCCCCCCTTCACCCTTCCGACGTACTTGGCGGTACAGAAGATGGCAGAGGTTGTAGAGAGGATGCACTCGCTGGGAGGTGCACCCCGAGAGGAGATCCAACCAGGCTCATCGAAGGGGAAGGCAGTCAGTAGCAGGTCTCCTGTGACAGGAGCTTCCAAGTTCAGGCCAGTGGGGAGCAGGCCCCAGCAGTTCCAGTTCAGATCTTCAGGTCCTCGTCCCTTTTTCACGGGCCCAGTACTGAGCTGTTTTTCGTGTGGTGGTTTCGGGCATGTTCTGAGTCGGTGCCCGACCCGAGCTCAGTACAGTAGAGGTGGGCAGGTTCGGCGCCCACCTCAGCAGCACCAGTTGCTGGCTAGGCCCTTCCAGCAGCAGCATGACCATGCTCCTCCGAGGGAAGACTTTGCGGGAGGAATCTAACCTCAGGGTGCTCCTCAGGGACCTCGACCAGGGCATGGTCGAGGAGGTGGACGACATCAGAGAGGCAGAGGAGCTGGGCGTGGACAGTTGCACACAGCAGAGTTGACAGCTCTAGCTGGACTAGAGGTGGTGCGAGGTACGATTTTTTTGTTTAGAACTCTTGTTTCATATTTGTTCGATTCGGGAGCTTCACACTCCTTTGTTTCACCTGGTCTAGCCCATGGTTTGGGACTAGACATGGAGAGACATTCCATACCACTAGTACTGAGTACACCAGTTGGAGGCCAGACCAGCGTATCTTGTGTCTGTCGGGGATGTGGGCTGATGTTGGGACCACATCAATCTAGTGGGGACCTTCTTTTATTATAGATGCAGCCATACGATGTCATCTTAAGCATCAACTGGTTGTTTTCTATTAGTTCTATTGTCGACTGCTTCCGGAGAAGAGTCGTGTTCTCCGATGTGGACGGGTATCGTGTATCTTTTTTTGGTGAGAGGAGCTATCAGGTGGGAATCCGGCTTGTGGAGCCTCTCCTTTCCTTGTTTGGTGGGATATCAGTGGTTCCAGCTGATACATAGATGATGGATGTCCCAGAGGTTGTTGGGGAGTTCCTAGATGTTTTTCATGAGGAGGTTGTGACTCTACCCCCCCCCCCCCGATGTGACGTTGAGTTCGGGATAGACTGACAGCCTGGTGCTCGTCCGATTTCGATGGCCCCTTATCAGATGGCACCTTCGGAGTTGTGGGAGTTGCGGATTCAGATTGACAATCTGATCGATAAGGGTTTTGTTCAACCCAGCGTATCTCCATGGGGTGCTCCAGTTTTGTTCGTGAAGAAGGAAGATGGTGGTCTCAGGTTATGCATAGACTACCGAAGGTTGAACCAGGTAACGGTCAAGAACCTCTACCACACTCCCAAGGATAGATGATCTCTTCGACCAACTAAGGGGAGAAGGTTGGTTTTCCAAATTTTTCTACGATCTGGATATCATCAGCTGAGGGTAAAAGACAGTGACATCTTGAAAACGGCTTTCAGGTGGATGTATGGGCACTTCGAGTTTATGGTGATGCCCTTTGGAGTTACGAATATACTAGTTGTGTTCATTGGACGTATGAACTCTATTTTCCTAGAGTTTCTAGACCGGTTCGTCATTGTGTTTATCGATGACATCCTAATCTACTCAAGATCGGAGGAGGAGCACGTTGAGCATCTCAGGGCAGTCTTGGGAGTCCTTCGACACCACCAGCTTTACGGGAAATTGTTGAAGTGTATGTTCCTGATGCAAGAAGTACACTTCCTTGGGCACGTGGTGTCTCATCATGGAGTGTCAGTGGACTTGTCGAAGGTGGATGAAGTTGTTTCTTGGGAAGCACCCAAGAGCGTGGCAGAAGTTCGTAGTTTCCTAGGGTTGGCAGGTTACTATAGGAGGTTCGTTTCGGACTTCTCTCGAGTTTCTGCTCCATTGACATCTTGGAAGAGGAAGAACCAAGTTTTCTAATGGAGTGAGAAGTGCCAGAGAACTTTTGACTACCTGAAAGAGAAGTTGGTTGGTGCTTCCGTACTCAGGTTTCCAGAAGAAGAGTTGTTGTATGAGGTGTTTTGTAATGCTTCTGGCCTTGGCATGGGGTGTGTGCTGATGCAGAAGAAGGGAGTGATCTGTTATGGGTCTAGGCAGTTACTCCCTCATGAGTGTAACTATTCCACCCATTACCTAGATCTTGCAGCAGTAGTGTTCGAACTGAAGTTGTGGCGACATTACCTATTTTGGGAGTGCTTTGTGGTCTTCTCATATCACAAGAGCCTGTGTTATATCTTCTCCCAGCATGACCTAAACTTACGGCAGCAGAGATGGGTCGAGTTTCTCCAAGACTATGACTTTGATATCTCTTACACTGAATGTAAGGGAAACGTTGTAGCTGATGCCCTGAGTAGGAATTTGTATAAGGAAGTGGTTCTTGAATCCACTAATGCTTGGAAAGCGATGGGAGAGTTGGCCGCCTTACAATTGGATGTCAGGGTAGAAGGTGTTAGAGGCTGTTTCTTTCAGATGATGGTGCAATCCTCCTTGTTGCAGCAGGTGGAAGAGTCCTAGTGGGGGGACTCCGAGGCAGAAGTGATGTGGGATCGTGTCGATCAGGGTAACACTCCAGAGGGACGGTCAGAGGATAGCCGACATTAGATTCTTTTCCAGGTAAGGTTGTTTGTTCTGGAGGCCACGCGTGAGGGAGTTCTCCATGAGTTCTATGTCTCACCCTTGGAAGTACATCCAGGAGTTTCAAAAATGTACTGAGGCCTGAGGGAACAGTTTTGGTGGCCTGGGGTGAAACGGGAAGTGGCAGAGTTTGTGGCTAAATTCCTATTGTGTCAACAAGTGAAGGCTGAACACCGTGTTCCCAGTGGTTTGTTGCATCCTTTAGATGTCCCTATGTGGAAGTGGGATGACATCTCAATGGACTTCTTCACAGGACTACCCAGAGCTCCGGGTGGTTATGATGCTATCTGGGTAGTGGTGGATCGGCTGACGAAATCAGCTCACTTCTTAGAAATTAAGGAGTCAGGCCCAGTGAGTACGTTATCACAAAGGTACGTAGAAAAGGTGGTGCGGTTGCATGGAGTTCCAAAGACTATCGTCTCAGATCGGGATACTCGGTTTACCTCACGAGTCTGGAGGGGGTTATATCATGCTTTTGGCACCCAGATACTCTTTAGAACCACTTTCCACCCCTAGACCGATGGGCAGATGAAGCGGACTATCTAGAAGTTGGAGTTTATGCTGCGAGAATGCATTATGGATTTCGGAGGATCATGGGTACGACACTTGCCTTTAGTAGAGTTTTCCTACAACAACAGCTTCCACTCTACTATTGGCATGGCACCGTATGAGGATTTTTATGGAAGGCCACGTCGTTCACCCATTTGCTGGGCAGAGGTTGGTGAGACAGGTGTGCTTGTGCTAGAGGTAGTGCAGAGCACCATAGAGAAAGTCTAGCTTGTACGTGAGAGGATGAAAGCGTCTCAGGACCGAAAGAAGTATTATGTTGATCGCCGGAGGAGGCCCTTGGAGTTCGAGGTGGGAGATCATGTGTTCTTGAAGGTTTTCCCTTGACGGGGGCAGCGCATTTTAGGAAAGGGAGAAAGCTCTCACCTAGGTTCATCGTACCTTTCGAGGTGCTGAGGCGAGTCGGCAAGGTAGCATATCAGCTGGACCTGCAACCTCAGTTGGAGAAGGTTCATGACGTCTTCCAAGTCTCCCAACTTTGTTGGTACTTAGATGAAGACTCCCATGTTATCGACTGGGGAGAGTTAGATATGGGATATGACGCGACTTTCTAGGAACGACCAGTCAGGATCGAAGATTGTAAAGAGAAGGTGCTCCGTGGATGAACCATTCTGTTGGTTCGTGTGTTGTGGAGTCATGGAAGCCTCGAGGAGAGAACTTGGGAGAGAGAGACCTAGAAGCACTCTTAGTACCCGGAGTTGTCTTGACCTGTGTTTTCCCTTATTCTTTTGAGCTTTGTGTTGATGTTATAATCAATACCCTTGATATATGGAATGCTTGGCTTGTCAGTTGTGAGACCTTTTGTTTCCTTGTTCTATGAATGTGTGTAGCATGTCCGGATATGTGGGAAAAGGGAAAAACCTGACGCTTAGTCGAGACACATTAATGCGGATGCGATTGAACCCGTGCGGGCGAGTCAGTGCCACCTAAAACGGATAATATCTCGACATTGGAGAAGGAATTTACCAAACCCACGTGTTCAGGCAGTGTGTTGGTTGTGTGGTGTTGGGGGTAGTATGAGTTGAAAAATCCTAATGTATGAAAGTGGGAAGACCCAATTCTTAATCGAGACGCATTAATGAGGATGCGATTGAACCCGTCCAAGCGAGTCAGTGCCTCCTAAAGCGGATAACATCTCGACAAAGGAGAAAGAATTACTAACGCATATGATTAGGGTTGTTGGTTGGGATCCTGTTATAATGAGAACCCTAAGAGGTATCTTGTTGGGTTTCCTCTAGGTTGGTTTTGAATTCTCAGGGATGATAATGTTTTAAGAGGTATCTGATGTAATGTCCCGGACCACTCCGGCCCATTCCTTTGTCAAAAATAAGGCCACGAAGTGTTCTGGAGTGTAAAATGGACTTTTCCAATACTTTCCAGAATATTCAAACTACACGCCGTGTAGTCCTTCCCCGCGTATGCATTACCCTCAAACCGTGTGTTGACCAGTCTACAGCCGCAGAGCCGTGTTGGAAGCCACGTGGAGACCGTGTAAAATAACCAAGTACCCGCCGTTTAACATAAAGTACATGCCGTGTAATTGTCCTTTTCTCGGCTATAAAAGGAGGGGTCCCCTCCTCCTTTCAACTCACCCCTCTCCTCCCCTTTCCCTCTGAGCAGAGTTCTCCCAAGAGACTCGAAGGCTCTTTCTTCCATAACTTCTTCGTCCGAGCTCCGATTTACGATCCATCAGTGGCCACATGATCGTAACGACGGGGAGGAACTTCTGATATTGGGTCTTTTGTCTTTCCTTTGGCCTTTCCTTTTCGACTTCCACCCGAGGAGGTTTTTCTAGGACCCGACATAAGTGACGAATGCCGACAGACTACTTTTAAAGTTGATCCGGGGGAGCGTTGTGATCAGAACCTGTTGAGGTAGGGATCTTACCTTCGTCTCTCTAATTTTTGCATCATGTGGGGTGGGTATCCGCTTGTTTTAATGAGAAGCAGTTGAACCATTAAATGAAGATAATAACTTGTTAAAGAATGGGGTTGGGAAGTTTGTGATTGCTGTTACTTTATATCATGTTATTTTATGTTGTGAACTGAATGAGTTTCTGCCTACTGAAAATCATGGTCATTGGAGGCCTTTTCATGCGCAATTAAATGTTTCCCTATCTTTCTAGACCATTTGTGGATAGAAATTTTTGGAAAGTGGTTAATCACGTAAAGTTGGATGTTTAAAATCTGGAACCCTTGTGTGATCACCTCAGTTAATCAAAAAATGGAATAATGAACATGTGGGTGTTGTCTTGGATACGTGACATGTGATGGGGGTGTTTTGTGGGTTGTTGTGTTGGTGATGGGTAGAGGGCCTGCAATAAATGGTATTAAAGGGATAATGATGTACGGGTTTCAGTGTGGTTGTAGTTATGGAGGTTGGAAGCGGGGCTGTGGTGATGGGTTGAATGTGAACGGACATTGGGTTGTGAATAATAAAAATTGGAAGAGTTAATGAATGGTGGGGTGAAATGGAGTTAATAATCAATGGGTTTGTTGGTTGATAAGAAGGACTTGGTTGTGTTTCTTGTGTTTTCCTAACATAATTTGTGGATGGTAGGGATATGTTTTACAAACGATCAATGTGGTTGGTTGTGGATAGTTCCCTAGTAGTTAATGAACTAATAAACTAATTCTGCTGAAATGTGAAAACCTAAATGGGGTTGGTGTTGTTTGTTGTATGCATTCTTCGTAGTAGCAGTGCCGAGGCACGTGCTCAGTTTTTCTGTTTAGAATCTATAGGTTGGTCTGTGTGGTTTGTATATATATATATATATTGTGTTTTATCGCACCCCACCCATGTTAGCACTTAGTGCTGAACACTCCCATTTTATGGGAGAGGGTGTTTTTCCCTTAGTTACTAGCTCATTCCTGCTCTTTCTCCCCTAGGCTGTGATGGCTTGAAGCGACCTTACACCTAAGACTCTTCGGGTAGGTTTTGATTGGGGTATCATTAGCCCAAGACTCTTTGGGCAGGTTCTACTATTTCCCAAGAATGTTCAGAATGAGTCCCAGGTGTGTGCAGGTGGGATACATTGTTGTGAGGCCCAGGTGTGTGCGGGCGGGATACGTGGTTTTGAGGCCCAGGTGTGTGCGGGCGGGATACGTGGTTGTGAGGCCCAGGTGTGTGCGGGCGGGATACGTGGTTGTGAGGCCCAGGTGTGTGCAGGCGGGGAGAGTGTGGCAGCGTCAGGACGTTTTCTGTTAGGAAGAGCAGAATAATAAAGGGAAATGGTGTGGGGTACCGTATACTCTTGTTTCTTATATACTACTACCTGATTTTCTTGTGTTTTGGTGAGTGTTGCTGGTGAGGTTGTGTGGATATAATTCCTTGCTAGGTTTCTTCTGTTGTTCCCATGGGACATTAGGATGTCTCCCCACTTTTGTATGAGAGCTTTATGTTTCCATACTGAGTATACTTGTATGATCACCCTACGTTTAATTTCAGGTTTTTAGGAGGACTACCAGGGCTGTGCGGGACCCCACTAGTTAGACAGTTGGAGTTTTTGTAGTTTTTGTACTCTTGTTTTCTTTTTGTATTGTACTTTGAGCTTTCTTGTACTTCCACCTTGTTATAAATTGTTTAAACATGCATGTGGGCTTGGTTTGGGTTTATTTCTATACACTTGTTCTTTTTCCTTTTGTTGGTTGACATGTCCTATTTCATGATCCTAAATAAATAAAAAGGATAATGCCTCCCATATTTGTGAAAATTCATACCCTTGGTGCTAGTCGCCACCCCAGGGCCAACTGGAGGTGGGACTCGGGTGTCATTGTCTCTCTTTCACCATTTCCAGCTCTGGAGGGGCATCATTGGTGGGAGGGGGTTGTGACATGTAGTAAATGTTACCATTGGTTTACAAGGTGTTAAACTAGTATGATAATGGCTAAAATGACATCGAAATAGTCAATAACTGATTTTGAAAAACCATTTCGACCATATATTATAAAATTATTTATAATTAACCATTTATTAAGAAATTTTGTGGTTGAAAACGTTTCAATCCCATTATAATTTTCAAAAATACTTATGTATCACCTCCCACACATATAAAAGGACACTCACTCTCCTGCCAACATCAAACTACCAAAACCCTTTTAACCATCAAATAACATCCATAGTTACTTCCAAACATATCAACATACATCATAGTGTAGTTAGTTATATTATTAATTCTAACACCCAAAGGTTTTCTAAAATTAAACTGAAATACATGTGAATTTCTTTTATGTATAGAATTATTACTAGCCTTTATCATAATTTTTATACTTCCATGTTTTACATTTTGGAAAACGGTCATCTAAAATTTTGTTCAATATGTCATTTGGAGTCTAAAAGAACCAACTTGTTTTTTTGGTGAATAGTAACATACCCTTGTAAACAGTAATAAGAATAATAATATGACCCTAAAAAATTGTAATTTGTGTTATTATTTTATTTTCTTATGTCATTAAAATAATGACATATTGGTTAATTTTGCAATGTGATATAAAATTAGTTATATGTTTTAATTTATTAAATTTTGAATTATGTATGATTTTACTTAAAATTAAATTAATAATATTTAGAAAAATATTTAAAAAAGGACTTCATTTTTGAATTCTACATGTTTTGAAATGGAATGGGTGAATTTTTGGTATTTTTATGAAATTCTTGAATTTTTAATGAATAGTTAAATATGAAAAAATACCATATATTTAAATTATCATTAAAATACACTATTTGTGACATCATAAGTGATGTAATCCCACTTGGTTTGAACTCACATACCATTATTACTGTTTGGGATCACATGAATAGTGATTATTCATATTCTTGACCATAATATTATAATAATGATTAAAATAATGAAAAATACCAACTCTCATCCACTATAAATACAACCCTCATACCCCTATTCCTATGACACCTCTCAAGACTTGAGACTTACATAAGTTCTACCCATTAAAACTCCCAAGGATCTTCCCCACGTTTGAGAGATTCTTCTATCACCAAACCGCCAAAACCAAAGGCCTTGAAAAGGATATCTAGGACAAGATATCAAGCGGTAAACATCTGCTTTTATTTTCGTTCTGTTCTTTCATTTAATGTTATTCATTTTTTATACAAATGGATAATGTTGAGATATTTCCTTAAATATCCCATTTACTAACCATATTATGTAATACTGATAAGATACCCCTTTTGTCACATCAAATTATTTTATGAAATTTTAAACGACGTCGTTAGGCTGCCGAAATTTCGTAAGGGATTTCTCAAATTTTATATTATTTTGAGTTCCTTTATTTTATTCTTATATACTCACCACCTATTTTCCAAGAGGAATGAATTCTTCATACTCATGTATATTGTTAATTTTCTCATGTTCGAAGAAAATTCCTCATCAATCTTATTCTCCTCTCCCACTTATTCAGTGAATTAAAAGCATTGTCTATGATGTGTCGAATTACATTCATTGTGGACGATGTGATTTAAATATTCATTAATTACTACATGTATGGTCATGAAAACATTTTTATGGTTAAACTAGGTTATAATAAATGTATTATGTCTCATTCGTTGTTCTATAATTCTTAATTTCCCATAGTTTTAATTTAAAAAACAAAATTAGGTCGTTATTATCAAAGAACCACTAAAATGATCTTAATGAATATCGTTAATGTTTTAACTAATGAATTATCATAATAGAAGAATAAAAATTGATAAATGGTATGATTTATGGTTACATAAATATGTAACTTCAATTCCATTAAAAATCATGATTTTCAATTCTAATTGACTAGAAAAAACCATAATGAACCAATCATTGAAAAAATGTAAAGAACTCACCCAAAAATAGTGCAAAGAACAAAATACAAACAATTAAACGGTGAAATGATAAAATTAAATTATCATATAAGGTTTTATGAAGATGGATATGTTTATTTAAGATATTTATTACACTCATTTAACCCTTATACAATAGTTTTAAACATGATGCAAATAAAAAAAATTGAGTTAAGGAAATTCATAACCTGATTTCCATTATTTTGGTTAGCATTGTACTTCATTATTTATGTGGTATTAAAATTTTGTGTGTGAATAAAATTGTTTCTATAATTAATATATATGTGTATATACCGTGTATATACATATTACATTAACTCTATTTAGTTTCACCTCAATTATATGATTATGATTGTGGCTTTTCATTTAAAATTGTCTTTTAAAATTATGTTTTACAAAATTTAAAAGGAAATGTTTTTATTAAATTATTCATGATTTAAAATAGTGTTTTAGTTCTTGGGAATTGTTTATGATGACTCATTACTACTATATTTCTCTCCAATGCATTGGGTTTGTGTATGATGGAGTTCATCCATAGGGTTACTTCTTCTGTAACTACGATGGAAACACAAATTGTAATGTAGCCGTGAGGGTCAAAAATTATATGGTAGTCAAGAGGGTTACAATATTAGGTAAGAAACGCCCCATGATACCTTTATTGTTATATTTATGTTCATATGTATTTAGTAAATCTGTTGTAAATCTCATATTTCACAACATATGTGTATATGAGCGATGATTATATCTTTTGAAAATGTGTTCATATGTTACAAGTATTTATCGACTAATGTTCTCTTTGCTTCTTTTACATCCCTTACTATTATTTTTATGCTCATACAAGGTTATTTAAATGATTTCAACAAGTTATAATTATGTTTAATATAATGAAAGAAAACATGTTAAATTTTTTATGAATTTTCACAGAAATCATGGTTTAAGATTTAATGTTTTATATTTTGAAAAAAATGATAACTGTTATAACGGCATCCACCCTGTAACAATGTGTAATGTTATGAATGTATAATTTCACTTTTCCATATATCTATAAAATTTTAAATATTCTCAATTTTAAATGAAGTTATTTGTTGAAATATTAATGATTATGTAATGTAATATGGGCGGGTCCTTATTGTTGGTATCATATGACTGTTTAGATAACATTAGGGGTTCAGATGATGTTAAAAGAATAACAATAATGATTTTTACTCTATGAATAATTTGAAATGTTATAGAATTTCAACATTACCAGATTTGTTTATCTAAGATATCATTGTTCAGAATTTTTTTCAATAGATGAATCTGGGAAGCTGAAGAGGGGAGGCACCGACCGAACATCATCCTTCCGAATCTGCATCCCAAAATGGTCGGGATTGGAACTGAGCAGTTTGTTATAGTAATGGTGCAGATAACACAAGAAATAAATTTTGGTGGAAACCATGAAAGAGAACCGCCTGAGGTACCACAACTGAACATGAAAATAGAGAAACATTTCATTAGACAACACCCTCTTACTTTCCATAGATCTTCTTACCCAGTGGCGGCTGAATGATAGATTAAAGACCTTGAAAATATATTTGATGTAATGGGTTGTTCAGAAAATCAAATTATATGTATTTCCATTTATTGTTTCTTAGTGGAATCTTATAAGAGGTGTTCAATGGTAAATAATGTTCCAGATATAGAATATATTGATTCTATAAAGTGGGATGAAATTAAATGAATTTTACTTGAATTGTATTCCCAATGGTGGGGAGACATAGGATGAAGAATCAATTCAATGAATTGAATCAAATGTTGGAAGATTCAGTGTCTATGTGTGAATCAAAATTCCCACCGACTGGTTAGGTATGTTTCAAATATTATTCTGGAACATGACAGCAAAATCAACCGCTTTTACTCAGGACTAAAGTTATGGTAATATATGGTGTTGGCCTCATGTGAACTGAAAAGTTATGAGAAACTTTTCTGATGTGATGAGAGGTTAGAGCTCGCGTTTTCTGATGATCACATTCATTTTGGGAAAAAGGATAAGAATAGGTCTATATGGAAAGCAATAGGTATGAATCAATCAACGAAATTTGATTGTAATAAAAATATGTTTTCGATTTGTGAAAAGTGTGGCAAAAATCACCTTGGGGAATGACTTAGAAAAACATATAAGGTTATTAAATGTGGTATGTTTGGACATATGGCTCGATATTTTAATGAAAATGATCCTTAGACTAATCATGATAAAAAACTGTAATGTGTTTTAAATGTGGTAAGAATGGTCACTAGGAAAATTACAGCACAACGAGTGATCCTAATGATGAAAAGAAGTAAGACTAAAAGTAGAGAGGTGTAGTGAGATCTTGTGAGGCTATGTCAACAGATGTCGAGCCATCCAATGTTATTGTATCGGGTATATTTATTGTATAATTACATTTTTCTAATGTTTTGTTTGATACATGGTCTAAATATTTCTTCATCTCTGAGAAATTTTCTAGTAATTTGAAAATAACCCCTCAATCAATGAGACTAGAACATATTGTTAAAAAACAAGGAGACAATAATATAACAAATAATCATTAAAATAATCATTATATTAAGGTCTGTGGAACAAATTTTCCTACAAAAATTGTTTTTACCCTTTTCTAGATTGATTTTATTCGGGGAATAGATTGGATTTCAGCTTACCATTCTTAGATTGACAGTATAGCTAAAGAAGTTGTTTTTTAGAAAGAGTTTCATTTCGTATAAAAGAATCATCCCATAAAATTAATAACATATCAAGAATATAAAAACTGTTGAATGATGGGAATGAATGTTATCTTCCTCATATTATTGAAAACAAGGGAACTATTCAAATTGATGATGTGCCTATGGTAAATTAATACCTTGATGTTTTTCCTAATGTGTACCCTATGCCATAACTCATCGAGAAGTTCAGTTCACAATTGACTTAGTTCTTGATGTTATGGAAATTTCAAAGCCCCTATATGATATGGATCAAATAGAACTTCTTTAATTGAATAATTGGATGTATAATTTGATTGATAAAGGCTTCATTCATCCTTGCACTTCCCCATGGGAAGATACTATTTTTTTCCTTAAAAAGAAATATGGTCCATGAGATGTTTCATTGATTTAAAGCATTGAATAGAATTACTTTTTAAAGTAAGTATTGTTTTACTTATATTGATGAAATGATTTTTTAGATCTAGGGTGCTCAGTTGTAAGAACCTTGATCTTTTTTAGGCATGTTTTTCTTTTTCTGGAGTTTTTGAGAAAAAGGGGAATTTCTCGAAATTTCATAAGTACATGTCGTGTACATTATGAGTACATGTCATGGACTCGGTTACCATGGGTAGAAGGGTGTTGGCCATGTTGCGTCCATTCACATGGCCATGTGTGTTGACCCAGAGAACACCTAATGCATGCGCTTGTGAAGGAATGTACACACCATGTACTTATAAAGTACATGCTGTGAACTTTCTTTTTTTTTCAGTAAACTCATCGGGGTCATGTTTGATGGACATAACCATCTCCTTCAAGATCTGTTTTTTTAGAGCGAGTGTACGACCACGATCCTTCTCTAAGCACTCGGTCGAGCTTCTGTTCTCTGAATCGACCACCTTCAATTACATTGGGATCGCCTTTGTATACTCTTCCTTCTTCTAGAGCATCATTTCCGGACTCCTCTTTCGAGAGTTATCTTAGTTGGAGAGTTTTTAGAGTTTTTTAGATCTATGGTTTTCATGATTGATTCAAGGATTGAGGTTCACGTATAACGATCCTACAACTCTGAGGTAGGTGGTTTTTACCTTTCTATTGAATGTCATTGAATTATATGTTAAAAATTTCCCAATACCCTTGAACATGGAATTTCATGTTTATGGTTTTAGCCCTTTTAGTTGACATCTATGATTTTATGCTTTATTAGAGGTTAATTGATGAGAATAGGGTTAATTTTTATGAATTGGAAGTGATTCTCCATTCATGTTTTATTGTTTTGAATGTTTGGTCTAGTTTGCCTATTAGGCTACTGTTTACTTTCCATTCCAAGTATTGTAGGATAGAGTGATGTTTATCTCACCTGTTTCTATGTTTTACAATGTTATCCAAGTAGTTCTTGAGGTTTACTATTGACAATATGCATTTCCAGTCATTCTTGACATACACAGGGTAGTGTGAACCCGGTGTAGTAGACCATAGGGAAAATGGACGTATGTGATTCTACAGAGAGATGTTATTACTATTACGATGCGATACCAAAGGGCAAATTGACCGAAGTTCTTCCTCAGACTGTCTGTAGCTCCTTGACTCAGGCCAGTGGGGGAATGTGATGTAAGTGCTTCCCCAGAGAGCATTTAAGTTAACAATACGAGTCTATAAGGGGAATTGATGACGAGTTATTCCATAGAGAGTATATTATATAGTTGAACTAGATGTGTTATACAATGTATACATCCCAGAGGGTTTCTTGTGTTTGTTTGGTTGAACCAGAGGGGTTAGGATGTTATGACATCCTATTGGGTTACATTCTTTGATATGCTGCTTTCTTGATATGTGGAATTGAATGCTTTGAAACTGCGGAAATGTTTACTTCTGATTATTTCCTTGCTTACCACTTCTTTTTTCTTATTTCCTACCATATATATTCAATGACCCTTAGGCACAAATCTTTTAGTGGTTTCCTAATTTTATTTGTCTCATAACCTATTTGGGTCATGCTTTTGGTCCAAAACAGATTATATTGTTTCAGGTATAGATAAGGGAAAGTTCTCTTCTACTTCAGGTACTTGACTACTTTGGAGCTGGAGAGCATGGGACTAATATGAGGCTTTTGATGCTAAAGAGTTGTTTACCTGTTCTTCTTACAATTTGGTTTAGTTTTTATTTCATCATTGTGACAAGTTTGGCTGCTTTCCTAGACATATGTATCATGCATCATTTATATATGTGTGCTCCAGTTGTTTCTTCACCTATCTTCCACTGTTTATTATTGTTTGGAATGATTACTGCATACGCTATTGTATATTTTTCTCTCTTCCGTTGTGTCACTCTGTAAATGAGGGCATAGTTTCCCCACCATCTCACCCAATCCCCTTGCTTCTAGTCGGCAACATCTGGAGTTAGGGGAAATGTTCTTGAGGCCATGTTACCAACCGGGTACGGGGCGCCTCTGGGCGGCTTCCAGTACCGGGATGTTACAAAGTGCTATCAGAGGAACTCTTATCTGTTGACATACTATTTGGAGTCTATAGACATGGATATGAAATAATTAGTACTTGGTAATAAGCTGTGACTGGGAGTAGCTAACCCATGTATAGGGAAAAGACTATCTACCTCATTTCTTACATGTTTTCTGGTTTTAAAATTTTATAGTTGATTTGATTTTCACTGTTGGGTGATTTACATATTTTGTGATGTTTTTGATGATTTTATTAAGGTTCTTTATCTATTTCAACCTATAGAGATAAGGGTTTTACATCACATGCATTATATAGGCACTGTCTAGGGATTATATTTCATGTATTCTTGCAATGCCATATAGGGTGTATTAGCGATTTCATTTATTGTGATATGTTTTGTGCTATATAAGAATTTTGTTGCGATATATGACTTGATAAAAATACCTTCTAATTGATAGGATGTTGGTTGGGTGAGGTTTTGTTTGAATGAATGCTAATCTTTAGTTCATGATGTGTTATGGGCTCTCATCGATTTGAATTTTGGGGATAATTGATCTATTATGATTGTTTATGACATATATATGATGCCAAACTTTTATTTGTGGGGAGTATGGGCCCTCATGGATAGGAACTTGGCACTTTAATGTTCATTTCAGTGTTTTTCTGGGCTCCAGAGTGGTTTCATAGGCTTATTGTCCGAAAAAACCCATAATACAGGCATGTAATGATAAATATAGGCCATGTGTTCTTATGTTCTGGAAGAAATTATTTTTCTTAAGTACACATTGTGAATTGTATGTACACTCCATGTCGTCTCTAATAGTGTCCCAGACTATGGGGGTGGGGACATAAGGTTTTTCGGGGATTAAAGAAGGTCTAGGGTTGATAGGTGCTTCTGAGTACTGTTTTCCACCCCCAGACAGATGGCCAGTCCGATCATATGATTCAGGTGCTTGAGGACATGTTTCTATCATATATCCTGGATTTTGGAGGTTCTTGGTAGAAGTAAATAACTCTTGTGGTGTTTTCCTAGGATAATTGTTTTCCCGAAACTATTCAGATGGAACCCTATGATGCTTCATACGGTAGGTCGTGCTGATCACCCATATGTTGGTTGGAGGCAGGAGAGGCAGCTATGTTGGGACCTCATCTTTCCCAAGAGACCATAGAGCAGATAGAGTTGATTTAGAAGTGGATAGCTACCGCACAGTCTTGAAATAAGTCTTCTACTGATCCGTGAAGATTACCTTTGGAGTTCGAGGTCGGGGATCAGGTTTTTCTGAATGTCACATCGAGGTAGGGACACTGGAAGATTAGGAGACACGGTAAGCCTTCGCCGAGGTACGTCAAGAAGTTTGAGGTTTTGGAGAGAGTTGGTCTTGTTGTCTATCAGTAGTAGTTACCTCAGAGCTATCAGGTTATGCATGATTTTTTCCATGTTTCACAGCTTCGACGTTACTTCTCAGAATCGTCTCATTCTTTTCATGTAGAGGAGGTTGAGTTAGATGCGGATGCCTCGTTCTAGGAGCATCCTATCTGGATTTTTGACCACAATACGAAGGTTCACTATGGCCAGTCTATTCCTATGGTATGAGTTCTATGGAAGCATGGGGGGTACAGGATGAGACATGGGAGAGGGAGGCCGATGTATGATCACGGTGGGCCAGAGCCATTTGATCATTCTTCTTCAACACCGCCTTGCAAGGGATATTTAGGGATGAATTTCATTAAGGGGGGAAGTCTGTAAGAACTCAAATATTCTTTTCAAGTATCATTACCTTTTTCTACTGTTTTTTAGAAAAAGATCAATTTCTAGAAATTTATTATGTACACCCTGTGTACTCAGTTACCACAGGTAGCCAGGTGCTGGCCGTGTAGCGGCCATGCACACCGCCGTGTGTGGTGACCTCATGACCGCTAAATATAGGGATAGGTAAGGGCTAGTACACATCGTGTACTTATAATGTACATTTTTTGTACTTTATTAGTTTTCATTAAATTCACTAGGGTCGTGTCTTATAGAAAAATCCTTCTCCTTCAAGGTCCGGTTCGTTCAAGAGCGAGAGTACGACCGCTATCATTCTCTGAGCTCCCGATCGAGAATCTGTTCTCAAAATTGACCTCTATCAATTGTGTTTGGATCATCGTGGAAAGCTCTTCCTTATCCTAGAGCTTCGTTTTCTGATTCCTCTTCTTTCAAGAGTTATATTCATATGAAAAAATTTAGCTTTTTTATAGATTTATAGTGTTCATAGGAGATTCAAGGCTTGAGGTTTCACTTATAATGATCCTACAACACCGAGGTTGGTGGTTTGTGCCTTTCTGTAGAATGTATTTGAGTTATATGTGAAAAATTGCCCAATACCCTTGAACAAGGTATCGCGTGATTGTGGTTTTAGCCCTGTTAATTACTGTATATGATTTTATGATTTTTTTGAGGTTAATTTATTAGAATATAGTTAATTACTATTAATTGGAAGTGATTTCCCATTCATGTTTTCTTGTTTTGACTAGTTGGCCTAGTTTTCCTGTTATGTTGTTGTTTACATTCCATGCCTAGTATTGTAGGATGGAGTGATGTTTTTCTGACATGCTAAAATGTTTTATACTTTTAGCCAATTAGTTATTGAAGTTTACTTTGGCCAATATGCATTTCCATGCTTTCTTGACTTACACAGGGTCGTGAGAACCTGGTGTAGTAGACAATATGGAGAATGGACATAAGGGCTTCTCCAGAGTGTCTGTTATTACTATTACGATGGAGACCATAGAGGGAATTGACATAAGTGATTCCTTAGAGTGTATGTAGTTCCTCGACATGGGCCACCGAGGGAATGTGACATAAGTGATTCCCCATAATGCCTTTTAGTTACTGATACGAGACTATAGGGGGAATTGACGAAGAGTGCTTCCTCAGAGAGTCTATTCTATAGTTGAACCCAAGGATTTAGAATGCATGTACTTCCTAGAGGGTTGCTTCTATTTTTTTGTATGAACCAAAGGATTTAGGATAAGAGTACATCCCAGAGGGTCACCTTCTTTGATAAGATGCTTCCTTGATATGTGGAATTGAATGATCTGAAACTATGGAAATATTTACTGCTGTGTACTTCCTTGGTTTCTGGTTGTTTTTACATAATGCCTTTCATATATATTCACAAAGTGTTAGGCAAAAATAATTTGGTGGTTGCCTACTGGGATTAGTATCACAACATGTTTGGGTCATGCTTTTGGGACCATATAGAATATATTTTTGCTGGTATAGATAAGGGAATGTGCCCTTCTACTTCACATACTTGTCTTCATTGGAGCTGGAGAGCAAGGGGCCATGATGAGGCTTGTGATACTGAGGAGCTATTTACTTTTTCTTCTTGAACTTTGGTTTAGTTCTGTTTTTCAGCATTGTGGCTTGTTTGGCTTCTTTCCTAGACAAATGTATCATGAATCAATTATATATGTGTTCTCCAGTTGTTTCATCACCAGTCTTCCAATGTTTATTCTTGATTTTCATTATTAATTCTTTCACTATTGTATATATATATTTTCTCTTCCACTGTGTTACTTTTCCAATGAGTTCATAGTTTCTGCACTATGAAACCCAAGGCCCTCATTACTATTCTGAATCCTCTAGCGTTAGGTGAAATGATCATGAGTCAATTTGACCAACTGGGTATGGGGAACCTCTTGTTGAGTTAATAAGGATTCCTTACTTCTTATTCATTCCTTCATGTTTTGAAAATAAAAAACCACATTTCATATGGAAAATTTTATTTCCACTAAGAATTATCATATTAAGGAAAATTTGCGTTCCCAAGGAAATATTCACCTTACCCTTGTCTTCATTTTTCATGATAGAGTTTCTCTAAACCAAAATCTTTTTATTTCTAAGTGTAAATTTTAGTTTCATATCTAAAACCAAGGAATACTATAAATACTTAGATATAAAGTATTCAGTTTTCCAGTTTTGATTTCTGATTCATAATTTTCTGAATTTCGATTTGGAATTCCTTGAAATTACAACTCCAAATTCATTGAAATTAATTTTCACAATTGTCTGAATTTAAGATTCCCAATTCTCTGAAATTAAGATTCATAATTTTCTAAAATTCAGATTCTGAATTCTATGAAATTCCTATTCTGAATTCTATGAATTCAAAATCCAAATTCTATGAAATTCAGATTTTTATTTCTTTAAAATTTTGATGCTAAATTCTATGTAATTCAGATTCGGAATTATCAGAAATTCATATTCCGAATTCTTTGAAATTTAGATACCAAATTCCCTAAAATTCCGATTCCAAATTCTCTAAAATTCATATTATGAATACACTGAAATTCAAATTCCAAATTCTCTAAAATTCAGATTCCAAAATCCCTAGAATTCAGACTCGGAATTCCTTATAATTCTGGTTTGAAATTTCTTTGAATTCGGGTTCCAAATTCAATATAATTCAGGTTACGAATTCCTTAGAATTTAGTTTTCAAATTCCTTAGAATTAAGACTCCGAATTCCATCGAATTAAGGTTTCTAATTTTGGAGAATTCAGATTTTGAATTCTGTAAAATTCATAATCTGAAGTCTATATAATTCTGAATTTGAATTCCATGAAAAACAAAATCTGAATATCCTTGTAATATGGACTCTAAATGTTTATTTTCATAGACTCTGAACATTATTTTTCTAAAAAATATATTTGGTTGAGAAACCAAATTTACTTACCATTGATATAGTTATAAATCAATTCCATGCATTATGTTTCTAACTAACCGTTGTTTGAGTGACACATGTACTAGTCCCTCCGATATTAAATGGAAAATATAACAGTTGGAGGAGGTCGTCGACCATTGAAGAAATTCTAAATTTGAATGATCTACACACTGTTATATAACTCTTGAGATTTAATTCTGTAGTAGTGATTTCTAGAGAGAAATACTCTCAAGCTTTGTGCATACTGAACATATTGTTCGTATTGCTTTGTGCGGCTCCGATTGTTGCTGTGTATAATCGAGGGATTCCATGGATAGGAAGATAGAGGTACCGACTAACTTAAAGTTCAAGGTAATCCATGATTATGAAGACGTAGGTGCTAACTACCATGAAGATCGAGGGCTTGTGGGGATAGAAAAATAGAATATGATATTCCTAATGTGTGGGTATGACAGACTTTCTTGATTGTATAAATCAAGGGACCTTTATACAAGGTTTTTGGATACCCTACTCATTGGGTTAAAATATTCTATACCTGTAACGTTTTTTTTGTCATGTTTATTATCCAATGTATTTTGATTAATATGGAAATTATAACAGTCTAAAACTTTCTTTTACTTGTACTCTGATTAGTATGATTCTATACACTTTAAGGTAGAATCCTTCCCATTGTAAACTTTTTTTATGTTTCATATCCGGAACCATATTTCTAGAATCTATCATGTTTGTAGAACAAATAGGTCTTTCGAATTTACCATGTCAACATTGTTAAACAATAGAATGTTTTATATCAATTATTAAAGTTCCAAAATAATTTTTAATGGAGGTCCCTAAAATAACTCCATCTACATATAAGTTTTCATTCTCAGTTTTCATTATTCTATATTTTCCATGTTTAGGATTTTTATCTATGTTTACAAACTTTTTCTATTAACATGTTTTTGTGGAATTATTTTTTCTTTACGATGGTAGGAATGAATGTTGGTTTGATTGAAAATCATAATCCTACTAGACCACCTATATTTGATGGGAATGATTATAAATATTAGAGAGATCATATGAAGAAATTTTTTATTAACACTGGAGTAGACAACTTTTTTATGATTACTATAGATTACAAGATTCCTGATAAGGAAGTCATAACATTTACTAATCAAGAAAATTCATAATATCAACTAAACTACAAGGTACGCAATACATTGTTATGTTCCATGACCAGGAATATATATAGTCATATTTATTCTTGCAGAGCCGCAAATTGCATTTGGATGAAATTGGAGAATACCCATTTCGGTACAACCAAGGTTATAGAAACTAGAAGAGCCATGATCAGAGCTGAATATCATGGTTTCTGCTTTCCTTATAGAGAGGCCATATGTAAGGTACAAAAAATATTTCTGACTATTTTCAATAGTTAAAAATATATGGGTGAGAAATGATTCAATGATAAAGCTCTTCTAGATAAGATTATAGAAACCATGCCTAATGAATGAGAATCTAAGAGGATAGCTATAGATTAAAATATAAAAGAATCACAGATTACTCTTGATGAGATGTTTGGAAATCTTCTTCAGCATGAGATAAGAATGAAAAAAGATGCTGAGAATATTAAGAAGAAGAATGGCAATGGATGTGTCGCCTTTACTATTACAAAATCTAAGACTCATGAGAGAGTTACAAGATCTAAATCTAAGAGGGTCGTTATTCAATATCAGTCATGTGAATGTGAACATTTTGAGAATGAGATATATAATATTTCTCGATGGATAAACAAGACAGTTGGGAAGAATGTATTTCAGTATATATGTAAAAAGAAAAATGGAAAAGACAAGAAAGACTCTGAAGTCATTTGTTAGGAATGCAATAGAGCAGGTTATATAAGGCCAAATTGTACAATGATTAAGAGAAAGGATAAAATGGAAAATCATTATAAGTGGAATAGAAAGATGTACTAACATGATAAAACTAAGAATGTTTTTATAGATAATGACACCTGGAGTGCCAGTGGTGGAGGCTCTTCTAATTAATCCTCAGTGTATGAATCTTTTGTTTAGATGAATCTTGTATTACATTCCATGTTAACTATTCAAAATCATTATTTAATCGCCAAGTTACAGAATGCAGAATCCATAACCAACATATCCTTGAATAGTAATTATAGTGATAATATATATTATGAATCTTCGGATGATGAATCTTATTCTAATGAAGATAATACATTACCTACTTATGTAGAAGTTTATAGGTTTTTTAATCTCCTTGAGAATGAAAATTCTAAATTCTAGAAAAAGCGTGACAAGGAAAAATCTAGAATTTATATTCTTACTAAAGAAGTATCAGATCTCTCTAATGATATTGATAAGACATTTATGATTATTAAAGTATTTCAAAAACCCTTGGGGAAGTTAAATTTGAGGAGGATAAACTTTATAAAGATCTAGAAAAAGTAATTTCTAAGAAAAATATTTTAGAGACTATCTCTAATGCTAAAACAAATTGCTTTGAGGATAAAAAATAGTAATTATACTGAATTATGAAATATTTTCCTTGAGGATTTTTTTTCCAAACATTAACTTAGGTAAGAAAAACATTCACAAGATGTATTTCCAAATTCAACCTCTAAGGAATAACTCCGGATTTGGTTATACTCATTTAAAAACAATCTTTATTATTGATTATATTGTTCCTCAATGTGATTTATTTTTCACTAAGTGTCAGTGTGTAGGGAATTGGGAAAAATTTCCTTATAAAAATCATAGTCATTAGGTTTTTATAAAGCTTATTTTTCAATGAAAATGTTGATTCTAAAGATATTTCATTCTAATGTTTCTGAATCTAAGAATGTTTGGATTCTGAAATTCTAACACTCATAGTTTTAGGAAAGTAATGATAGTACCAACAAAAATACATGGTACATGGATATTGGATATTCCCAACACATGACTGGTAACAAAAACGACATTTAAAATATTATCAAGATGAAGGTAGGAATAGTATCTTTCAGAGATAATTCTAAGGGAGAAATTGTTGGTATAAGTAATATTATTCTACTCAGAACAACATTGATTTAAAATGGATTCTTTGTTAAGGGTCTTAAAAAATACCTTATTAACCTAATTCAATTATGTGATAAACGTTACCTTGTGAATTTTAAGAATGACAAGTTCTTAGTACACAATTCCATGTAAGAGTTTGTTCTTTCTTCGAATAGGCAAGAGAATGTATACACACTATACTTAAAAGCCCTTAGGAACCATGAAATACCATGTCATAGTGCAATGAAAGATCATTATTGGTTATCACATATATGGTAATGACAATGTTTCCTTAAGAACCTATGCATACTCACTAAGAAAATAATTTTTAAGGATATAGAAGAGCTTAGATTCGATTAAACAATAGATTTTGATTCTGTTCAATTTGGAAAGCAATATAAATCATGTTTTAAATCAGACGATGAAGTCCCAACCACTGATGCATTACAGTTTGTGCATATGAATCTTTTTGGTACAACACAAACTGGATGCATTGGAGGAAAATATTATGTATTTTTATTAGTTGATAATTACTCTATATTTACACGGGTCTATTTTCTAGCAATGAAATCTGAAGATATTTCTTTTTTTAAAAGATTTAGAGACCATGTTAAAAATGAGAAAAATCTTCCTTTGATAACTATTCATATTGATCAAGGAGGAGAATTTAAAATTCCTAATTTTGATCTTCTTTTGTAGAAAAATCATTAGCCAATAATTCTCAGCACCAAGAACTCCTCAAAAAAATTTGTTGATAAAAGAAGAAATAGAATTATTCAAGAGATAAGAAGAACAATGTTGAGTGAATATTCTGTAGCCCATCATTTATTGGCAGAAGCTATAAGTACTGCTTGTTATTCTATAAATCTTGTTTTGATTAGACCTTTTCTTAATAAAACTATTTCTGAGTAATGGAATGGTAGAAACCCTACACTTTCCTACATATGGTTTTTGGTTGCAATGTATTCATTCTGAATACTAAAGATAATTCACATAAATTTGCATCCAAAACTGATGAAGGAATATTCATAGGCTATACCACAACTTCGAAGGAATATACAATTTTTAATTAAAATACTTGTACTGGTGAAGAAACTGTACATGTTATATTTGATGAAACCAATCCCTTTATTTTTAAACGTCCTCAAACGAAATATTCAGATGTTTTTTCCAAAAAATATTACCAACCCTTGATAGAAGATCCTTCTGATTAGGAAAATGTTTAAGAAGATATTTATGAAGAATTTACCGAAGGATATTTCCTACCATATGTCGATGAACAGGTTTTACAAAACCCAAATTAGTTGTTTCTTAAGAATCATCCCAGTGATAGTATCATTGGTGATGTAAATCAACATATAAGGACTAGAGGTTTATTATGAAATGAAGTAGAAAATCCATCATTTTTTTCCAGTTAGAACTAAAAAGTACTGACGAAACATTAGGTGATGATGATTGGATACAAGCTATGAAAGATGAGTTAACTGAATTACAATGGAATATAGTCTGGACCTTGGTTTAATGAATTATTGAAACATCTATTATTGGAGTAAAATGGGTCTTCAGAAATAAGTGTGATGAAAATCGAATCCTAGTATGAAAAAATCTTGATTACTTAATAAAGGTTATAATTAACCAGAACGCATTGTCTATGAAGAATCATATGCTCCAGTATCTAGACATGAATCTATTCATATTCTACATTCCTTTACGACATTCTTTAGCTTCAATATTTTTCATATAGATGTTTAATGTCATTTCCATAATTGTTATGTTCAATACGATGTTTTTGTAGAACAGCCTCTTGGTCTTGAAGATACAAAACATCATGAACATGTTTTCAAACATAACAAAGCTTTATATGGACTTAAACAATCCCCTAGAGCCTGGTATGATAGAATTACATGGTTTTTTGTTCAGAATAATTAAAATAAAGGAAGTGATGATCCAACCCTTTTAATATATAAAGATAATAATTTTTTTTTCTTTTGTTCAAATTTATGTTTATGATTTTATATATTGTTCTACTCAGCAATATTTAATTGATTCTTTCGCGGATCTAATGAAATCTGAGTTTGCAATGAGTATAATGGGTGAGTTAACATTTTTCATTTGTTTTCAAATTTCAAAAAAAACTGTAGGAATCTGTATATTCCAACATAATTATATTAATGATCTTCTTAAAATTTAACGATATGACAACACTATAATCATAGGTACTCCCATTCATTCCTTAAATTCACTTTATATTGATGGAGCTGGGAAACCAGTGGATCATAAATCATTTAGATCTATGATATGAAGACAACTTTAATTAACAACTAGTAATCAAGAATAATTGTTTTTAGTATTCTTATGTTCAAGATATCCATCCTTTCCTAATTGAAATCATTTAAAGGTAGTGAAAAAGATTTTTTTCTACATAAAAAGAACCATGAATTTAAGACTCTTTTATTCTTATGGAAATGATTTTGTTCTAAATAGTTTTTTGAATGCTAACTTTCGTAGATGTATTATGGATAAAAAATGTACATATAGAACATGTAATTTCTTAAGAGATTCATTACTGTCTTGGCCTATTAAAAAGAAAGAGTCAGTATAACTTTCAACTACAGTAGTTGAATATGTAGCAGCTAGAAGTTGTTGTGCTCAAGTATTGTGGATGCAACACAAACTCACAAACTATTGTTTGAGTTTTACCAAAACACAAATATTGTGTCATAATACTTGTGTCATTGCCTTAATTAAAAACCCTTCACATCACTCATGTTAAAAACACATAGATATTAGGTATCAATTTCTTATGGATCACAAACAAAAAGGATATATCATTCATCAATTTATCAGAAAACAAGATCAACTTATTAATATTTTACAAAAACATTACCCTATAATAGATTTGAGTATATTAAATAGAAGTTAGTAATGATATATATAAGATAATCTTTCTTATTAACTTCTTGTTGAATCCTATCTACATACAATAAGAATCTTCTTTTCATAGGCGGAGTATATTTTCTTATTAGTCCAATTTTTCGTAGTCAATTTTTTCATAGAAAAACTTTTCGTTGTAAAATGTTTTATAGTAAAAAATTTTATCATTGTCAAATTTTTCCCATAGTGAAAATTATTTAGAATAAAAAATTATTTAGGAAGATAATGTTTTCTCATTATTAATTGTCTTCTTAGCATTCCGAAAAGTATATTTTTTTCTAATTTTTTTATTATATTTTACATGTAGGTATTTTACTTTTAAATTTTCTGATTCATTTATTTTTCCTAAATCATAATGTTTTTCTTAAAAAGAACCTCAAAATATCAGAGCCTGTCAAATTCCTTCTTCGGTGCTCATCTCAGCTGATATATTTGACTAGAAGTTTTACAACCATGTGATCAACCATTGAAGTGGAACCATTTCCTAAATCGCATATATAAATCCCCCATGATGGTTGTCTTGCATAATATTTTCATGATTTTTCATGATAATACTCTACCATTTTATTTTAAGACCGTTCAAAATGCTAAATTATTCCTTAGTTCTGGATGTCTGATGAAGCTTCTCCTCAGAAAGAAATGACAAATGTTGAGGAAATCTTTGAGTGGATGATATACTGAGAGAGGTTATTTGATCAAAAAGTTTCCGACAAGTATGATTATATTTTTTCCAAAAATAGTATGCTGAATGGTTGGGAGTGCCTTTTTATTTCAAATCCAAAGGCATAATATTTGGTGTTTCTAGGGTTGATGGTTGTGTTTTATTAAACAATTATCTATTTCAATGAAGGAGATAAAGATAAATTTTCTTTCATGTGTTATGGAAAGTCCTGCTCTCTTTCATCAGTAAGGCAGTAAGCATGATTGGTATTCCTTACATATGTAAAGAAATATTTTGTACTCACAAATTAACTAATAAATAAGATCTTTCAATAAGGAGAATGCATAGAGTGTCTTGGCTTGAAACGATTTAAGAATCAGAAGATCATTCATCTTTCTACAAATATGTGGATTCTTGAATTTGGGGTTCAAAGTTTTATAATTCCAAGGAATGGGGATAAAAATACATTGAAGAATAGTGACATCTATATTTTGGATTTCATAGTGAATATAAGGATGGTAAACATCGTTAAACATATCTTGGTAATGATTGATAATATAAGGAATGTAAAATGGAAGTCAAAGTTTATTATGTATTTGGAAATTCTTTCATTGATTATGGTTTTTTTCCATTAGTCATTCAAAATATCATGTACTTCCAATCCGAGAATATACAAAGTTATGTCGCTGAGTGATGACACCTTAAGGAGAATGAAAATTATATTTTCTTGTGAATCCAGTAAATTCTATGATCATTCAAAAGATGAATTAGAATCTTTTTCAAAGAAGATAGAAGTGGCAGAAACCTCTAATAAATGTGGAAGGAAGGGAAAGGCTAAGAAGCTAGAATAGAAATCAAAAACAACTATAGACAGGGTAACTCAATAAACACCTCCAAATCCAAAGAATAAAAAAGTGTATCCTGATGAAGTTGTTTCTAAATGGATAAAAGATAAGACGAACTTGATGGAAGGGGAGCCTATGATTGGCTTGGACCCTGTTGATGAAAAAGCATTGAAGTAAAAGGCTGTGGAAATATTGAGAAGGAAGAAAAATAAAAGAATCAAAGAATAAATTATCTGAAATAGAAGACATTCAATCTCTTCTCAAGGATACTAAAAGAGCATCTAAGACTATTCCATTACCAGAATCCTTTTTGATAAAACCATTACCAGAGACTCCGGGAAAAAAAGTGGTGAATCTGGAATTTAATCAAGAAGAAGATTTTGCTATGGAATAGGAATAGGAAATAGTAGAAGAAGAATAGGAAGAAGAATAATGCAATGAAATTGATGATATTATAAAGAAAGTTGAAGAATACCATGGGACAGATATTCCATCAGTGAAATTATCAATCCGGACTTCGCAAGATCAGTCCTCAAAAATTTATACACCAGGAAAAGATGAGAAGGGTGAAGATGAAGTGAATAAAAAAAACAAATATTTAATGTAGTAATCATGATTTTAATCATCCAGAAGATATAGTGGCTGATGTAGAGAAAGATTATGTTGAGGAAGATAAAATTGATTAGCTATTTGATAGTGAGCATGAATCTCCTAAAGGAAAAAACATCATTCTGAGAATAGAAAAGGGAAAGTAGGGGGATAAATATACATCTTGTAAATATACTATGAAGAAGAAAGTTGATGGTCCTTCATCAAATAGAAAAGATGAAAATATAGAAAAATAATCATCACCAATAAATAATTCAGATTTATAATCTTCCTCCCTTAGACATGATTTTTTAGTTCAGTCACTAAAGAAGCTAGTTGGTACTATTCCTTTATTTACAAGAATAGATTAAAGATGTTACATGCTTCAACATATCATAAAACAAAATTCATATTTATCTACTATGGTGGTGGACAAATTTGTTTCACTATAGTTATATTTCAAGACCTTCAACATTGGTTATTAGGCCCATAAAAGAACATGCAAGAAGATGGAAAGCTGGTCAAGGAAGAAGATTGAAGAAATGCAAATCCTTGATTAATTCCATGATAATATCAAGGATTCATTTTATACTAAATATTCAAATATCAAAGAACATAAAAATAATTTTTAGAAAAAGTTATGTCTTGGAGATACTACTCAGAAGCCGTAAGTTAAGGATTTGAATGCAAATCATAAATCTTTGGCCATGAATTGGAAGAGGGAAAGATATCATAGAACATAGATTGAAGAGAAGATTATTATTCAAGAAAAACTATTGAAAGAATAGGTAGCTATTATTATGGCTCAGGAAGAGAAATTTCAATCCTTGGAAAAGAAAATTGATGTCCAGGATCAATGGCATATGCGAGCAGAAGAGGATCACAAGGATCTTATGAAGGTAAAAACTGTTGTGAGGAAACTTATTCCAATGGAGAGAGAAGGATAATCTTTTTCCAATTTGATATTTTATTGTATTGTTCAAACTCATCCATTAATAAGGAAATTTTTTTTGTTCTCCATAATTTTGTTAGTTAGAACAAATTTTCCAGGTACCTTGATTCTTTTTCCATTCCCATTGTTTCTTTTTTAAAATCACAACGGGGGAGAAAGGAATGATAAAATGGATACAAATTAAAGAAGAAATGTCCCTAAGGGGGAGTTCATCAAGAGAAAATTTCATATCAATGAAGATTTTCATATGCAATATAATGAAAAATATCATTTAGTATATATAGAATATGATCATTAGTGATTCCAATGCCTAAGGGGGAGTTAGTCGTATTCACATTTATCAATAAGTAATGGGAGATATGTTTTTATTTTCATGTCCATAAAATTTCTAAGTCAATATAATAATTTTAGAATTCATACTTCGAATTCATAATCGAGGGATTCTGAGTATAGGAAGATATAGGTGGTGACTACCTTAATTATCATGTAATTACTTGATAAGAATGACTGCGGTTCTGACTACATTGATGATCGAGGCCCTGTAGAGATAGCAAGACAGACTCTAATATTCTATTGAGGGATTACCCTTGTGTGAGTAATATAGATTATCTTGAATGTATAAATCAAGCTACCTTTATCCAGGGTTGTTGGATACCCTACTATATAGGTTTAAATGTTCTATACTTGTCACTTGTGTTGTGTGAATTTTAATTTCTAGATCATTTTTATTAAAAAGTAATGTACAACTATCTTATACTCTCTTGTATTTGTACTCTGATTTGTAAGATTCTATATGCATTAAGGTAGAATTTTTTCCCATGTAACATTTTATTATGTTTCATTTCCAGAACCATATTTCTAGAATCAATCATGTTTGTAGAACAAAGAGGTCTTGTGAATTTACCTTGATTAACATTGTTAAAAAATAGAATGTTTTATATCATCATTAAAAGTTCTAAAGTAATTTTTAATGGATACGATTCACCCCCTCTTGTATTTTGAGCCTCTATATCATTTTTCCGATCTTACAACTCTGGGTGGCATCTGGAACTGGGATGTTACATCTAAACTTTTCCAAGATTGACTTCTGATCTAGATACAGTTACCTGAAGGTGAAGATGGATGACATCAAAAAAATATCATTTCGAACTAGATATTAGAATTTTGAATTTGTTGTTATGTCGTTTGGGTTAACTAATGCACCTTCTCTGTTCATAAATCTTATTAATAAAATATTTCATGTGTTCTTACATATGTTTGTGGTTTTGTTCATTAATGACATTATAATAAATTATAAAAATATAGAGAAGCATGAAAAAAATCTAAGGGTTGTTTTAAAAACCATAAAGGAAAAGAAACATTATGTAAAATTCTGTAATTGTGATTTTTGGATGCAACTGATTTCATTTTATGGGAACATTGTAAATAATGATGGAGAAATAGTTGATCCTGTAAAACCAAAAGTGGATGCTGAATGGCCAAGACCTACAAATGTTACAGAGATTCTTATTTTTCTTGGATTAGCTGTTTATTGCCAACGTTTTGTTAAGTACATATCACAGTTATCTATCATGTTAACTATGTTAACATGAAAAGGGGTTAAATTTATTTGGATAGAAGAATGTGATGTTTGTTTCTAGGATGTGAAGAATGGATTGGTGAATTCTTGAGTTTTGGCCTTGAATTCATGAAATGAAGAGTTTTTCATCTATATTGATGCTTCTTTGAAGGGAGATGGTTGTGTTTTGACGGAGAATGATCAGGTAATTTCATATGCTTTAAGACAACTTAAACCTCATGGGTTAAATTATCCCACATGTGATTAGGAATTGGAAGCTGTGGATTTTTTTTTAAATTTGGAGGCATCATTTATATGGATCCAAATGTCAAATTTATACAGACCATAAAAGTTTGAAATATATATTCACTTAGATGGAATTAAACATGATTCATACAAGATGGCATGGAATATGAAAGTATTATTATTACACGATTAATTAACCTCCTAGAAAAGCAAATAATGTGGAAGATGTCTTGAGTTGAAAACATCATGCTTCATTAACCATGTAACATTTAAAACAAAATACCTTGATTAATGATTTGATGAATTTTGGAATAGAAGTAGTTTTTTCAAGAAATTCCCTTGTTCTTCATTAGGTTTCAGGGTAGTAATCATCAATAGGAAGAATTCAGCAATTGAAGATGGAAGACCATGAGCTATATAAAAAGGATGATTTGGTTAAAATGCGTATGTGGAACGAATTTAACATTGAAAAATATTGTGTTTTATGATTTGGTAAAAGGTTGTGTGTGCCTTGTGATTCTCAATTGAAGAAATAATTCTGGTGTGAAGATCATTGTACTCCATTATCTGTTAATCCAAGAAGTACTAAGATGTACTAAGACCTTCAGAAATATTATTGGTGTTATGGAATGAAATGATATTTTGCTGATTTTACCATGAAATGTTTGACCTCTCAATAGGTTAGAGAAGAGAAGTAGTTACCAAAGGGGATGCAAAAGCCTTTTCCTGGGCCATAGTAGAAATGGATGAATTTATCCATGGATTTTGTGGCGGGACAACAAAAGAATTTTTGAGTTAACAATGTGATTTGGGTTATTTTTTATCGAATGATAACATCTGAACATTTCCTATCTATTCAAGATACAATGAATTTGGATCAACATTATCAACTCTACCTCAAGGAAATTTTCTGGTTACATGGATTTCCTCCATCCATTGTATCTGACCGGGATCCTCGGTCAACTTATATCTATTGGAAGGGACATCAGAATTCATTTGGAACAGAGTTAAATTTCCGTTCAACTTTCCATCCTCAATCAGATGTGCAGTCTGAATGAATGATTCAGACTTTGGAAGAAATGGTTCGATCTTTTTTAATTGACTATCCAGGAACATGTTTTCAACATCATTCTTTAGATGAGTTTTCTTGTAATAATACTTTTCCTTCCAGTATACAAATGGGACCTTATGAGGCATTATATGAAAAGTGGTGTTAGACTCCATCGTTTTGGGATGATGTCGATGAAAGAATGTTGATGGGACCAGAATTAGTAGAGGATGTTTCTGAGAAAGTGAAGATGATCCAGCAGCACATGAGGACCACTCAGAGAAGGTATAAAAGTACTTCAAATAACAAAAGGAAAGACTTCTCTTTCACGGTATGTTACCATGATTTCATTAAAATCGCATGTTGGAATAGTGTGATGTGTTTTAGTATGAAGGTAAAGCTATGTCCGCGGTTAATCGGTCCTATTGAAATTTTGGAGAAAGTTGGAATATTTTCTTACCATGTAGAATTTCCTCTGAATTTGTTTTAGGTACACAATGTTTTTCATGTTTCGATTTTGAGTATGTATATTATAGATTCAACACATGACATGATCCCTATAGCAGTTTAGCTTGAAGAAAACCTTTCTTATGAAGAGAAACTAGTTCAAATCCTTGATCGAAAGGAAATGGTATTACAGTATAATGTAATCCAGCAAGTAACATATTTGTGCAAAAATAACATTTTAGAAGAAGAAACATGTGATTCTAAAAATTCTCTATGGGAAAAGTACCCTCACTTGTTAAATAACTACATAAAATTGTGAGGATGAAATATCTTAAATGTGTGGAGAATGTAACTCCACAAGGTTTTCTAAAAATAAATTGAAACGCATGAATCTCTGTTTTAAGAAGATAATTACAACTAGCCTTTAAAAATAATTTTACTATTTCTATGTTTTGAATTATGAAAACCGGACAACTACAGTTGTATTCAGTATGTCATTTGGAGTCTAATGGAACCTATCACGACCCGTCCTCGGGGCCTGTGCCGTGACTACCCCAAGCCCACCTTCCATAGGCCAGGGGCTGGCGACTAGCACCAATGGCGTAAATCCCGATAACTGGGAAGGCATTGCCTTTATAAAAGAAAACAAGCACCATAGAGTAATAAAGAAGAAAAAAGTAAACACTAAGTATAAGAGAAGTGCTGAAAAGTAATGGGCCAGAATACAAACCCAAAAGAAAGTACAAATGCAACTGAACAAGTACAACAGAAAAGATAACATCTGGAGGGACGGAAGCGACTCCTGGGTCGTCCTCCTCAGATCCTACCTGAAGGGTAGGTACAGATGGCGCAGCTCCTGGTCATCCACCACAGATCCTACCTAAAGGGTAGGTACAGATAGCGCAGCTCCTGGTCGTCCACCACGGATCCTACCTGAAGGGTAGGTACAAATAGCCTCCTCCACACACTCGTTTGTCAACCTCCTCTGTGTGTCGTCTCGTCGTGTAGTCCACCTCCGGGTACTGACTCGTCGTGTAGTCCACCTCCAGGTACCGTCCAATCCTTGAACACTCGGCCTCCGTCAGCACTGCCCGTCGTCTGCAACCAACACAACGAGGTGCGGGCATAGCCCGTGCAGGGGTGAGTATAACGATACTCAGTAAGGACCCCAAGACCCTCAAGGCCTCACTAAACCAACAAGGATAACCACAAAGAAGATCTCAACAGATAACCTCTACTTAGGTATATGCCCATACATATACCTAAGTTATCAAGTAACCCATCTCAATCATGAGGAAACACAAGGATTGTGAAATCAACGGATAACCACTACCTAGGTATATGCCCATACATATACCTAAGTTATCAAGTGACCCATCTAAATCATGAGGTAAACACAAGGATCAAAAGATTCATCTCAAACCAGGATTTTAATTATCGAAACAGCAACTGTTGATGAGCTCCATCTCTGAAGTGTATAGTGGACCTGTCACGACTCCGAGGTACTTATCACTAACCTAAGACTGCTGAGGTACTCCTCTTGTCGAGTACCGCTGGTTTGCGGCCTACTACCGGGCACTACGTCCGTTGTGGGTCTGTCGCCAAATACCGGGCACTCCCCCTAATAGCTTACAGATGTACTCCTCCGGTCGAGTAACGCGGGTCTGCTGCCAACTACCAGGAACTCTGTCCGCTGAGGTTCTACTGCCAAATACCGGGCGCTCCGTCCACTGGGCTAGTCGACTCACTCCAAGTCGAGTCGATCAAGCAGTCGTCAGGTTTCAGCCGGCTACATGGTCTCCGTACTCCGTACGCTCTTCTCCGGGAGGGTCCACTCCACGAGCTGCAGGTCGATACTCCAAGTATCACAATGTCCCATGAAAAAGTATCCAAAGGACCGCCTCGTCATAGGGGTTTCAACGTAAGAGACGGCGCGTCAATCGGACGCCCGGTCTGTGAGTTATTAGCCTTTTCGTCCCAGGGGCCCGGTTGGTTTCGTGAGCGAACCAATCCCGGCTGTATCTCAACTGTACCCCGAACTCTCATAGGGTATACACATAGGGACCGTTTCTCAATGTGATCATCAACGCCGCTGACGGTTCGTCAAACGGACGTCATGTCTGAAAGATATCAGCTTTTCCGTTCCTGGGGCCCGGTTGGATTTCGGGTACAATACAACCCGGCCATATTCCAACTGTGTCCAAAACTCGGGTGAAGTATTCCAAAAGTTCTGTATCATCAAGAGGAAAACAACGAGACAGACAACGCGTCAATCGGACGTCCGGTCTGTGAGTTATGGTCTTTTTCTTTCTAGGAGCCCGGTTGGTTTCTTGAGCGAACCAACCAGACCGCACTCCGAAGACATCCAAACCTCGCGCGGAGTAAGCCAAAAGATCCGTCTCACTTAGAGGAAAGCATCAAAGTAGACGGCACGTCAATCGGACGTCTGAAGCTCAAGATATGAGCGTTTCTGCTCCGAGGGCCCGGTTGGTTTTGTATCCGAACCAATCCGGCCAAACCCAAAGTGTTCCAAAACTTTTAGTGTGATATAATGATATGACCGTCTCGATCCAATGATCGTGTTGCCACTGACGGCAAGCCGTTCGGAGGCCCGTAGCTCAAGTTACGGGAAAAATACCGAAAACGGTCCTAAGACGGGGGGTCTGGGCCCGGGCCGACCCGGCCCAACCCCCCATGGGTCGGCCGAACCGGGTCGACCCGACCCAGCTGGACCTGGTCCGGCCAGGCCCGGGCGCGGCCCGGCCCGGCCGGTCTGTCCGGCTCGGCTCAGCCAAGCGGCTGAGCTACGCGGGGGGCGCGCATGCCCCCGCCTGACAACACCGCGGCCCCCGCGGGGGGCCGCCCTAGATCACCCGGATGTGGCTGGGCCGCCGTGTACCTAAACCGCGGTTCCGCGTGGCCGCAGAACTGTCTCGCCATCGCGGCATCATCTGCGGCGCGGTTTTCCCGGCGGCGCGTTGGGCACCACCGGCGTGGCACGCCGGCGGAAGCTTCCGCGGGCCACCAGAGTTGCTCCGGTGGTCCGATTTCCTTCCCGTCTACGCCGCTGTTCCTCCCGGGTTCCATTCTTTACTGCGGGATCATTAAATCGCCTCTGTTGTATATTTTTTCATCGCCCGCCAAATCCGCACAACAAGGAAGAACTGCGGAGGGTTGTCGGGCCGTGTTGGTTTGGTCCACACCCTCCGCGTTAGATAATAACAGTCAGGAGAAAATATTCAACACATGAATAAAAGCAATGAAAAATTTTAATAGAATTAAAATTGGACTTCATCCGGGTTCTTTGTTTTAAAATAAACAATCACGGGAATATAAAGTTATTTCACAAACAAACACCAACTGATTTTCCGAAATCAAGAATACTCATCCCATAACCAAACTTCCTGCGGATCAACTTATTATAGAGTTGATCCGCGTTCTTTATTTTCAAAAAGAAACATCCGAGGAAAAAAGGGTATTATTATCCTCAATTAAAAACCCTACCTCAACGTCATCGAACGAGAGTTCGTGGCGGAATCGGTCGTCGCGGAACAAGAGGATCGTCGCGTTGTCGCGGTATCCGGCATTGCGTCGACAAACTCCAAAGTCCAAGAAACTAAAGATTTAATTATAAATATTTAAATCTGTTTGTTGTTATAAACCACAAAGAAGTTTTAAAAGAAACCCAAAATCTCCTACCTCAAGCAGTTGGTGACCGGAGATCGGGCGTGGAAGAACGTCTCGGATGAAGTGTCGTCAATCTCCGAGGGCGACGGTGTTCTTCTCGTTCCTTGCGTTCTTCGCGTTCTTCGCGTTATTCGCGAAGGAGGTTGAAGGCACAAAACTTGTCAAAACCTCTCAACGAGAATTTTTCCAGAAGTCGCACGTTGCTCTTATTTTATTATTATGCCAACAGATTTCAATCAGGTTAAGAAATGAATAAATTAATTCATAGAATTAATTCAACGAAGAAAACCGCCCAATTAATTGGTGCGTTAAGAATTTAATAAAACGTGTCAGTTGACTTTCATAATGAAGGGCTTTCGCGGGTGCGTTACTTAGTGGAAAAGAAACGGTGGGGATCGTGCGGGCCCCACCTCACAAATATCCTACCAATGGGGTAGGATATTTTTGGATAGCACCCTATCCGTTTCAACTCCGCTTAAGCAGATTTAAGTGGCTTTCAAGTGGATTTAAGTGAAATAAAATAAAGTTTGTTGTACAAATTATTTTATTTCTTTACTTTAAGCCCCAAAAATCAAAAACCACACCCGAGAAAACGCAACTCCGGAAGAGGCGTTTCTAAGAAAATATCGGCGTTGTGATTCCATCGGTGCCCTCAGAATTCGATTTCGAGCACCAGTTTAAAAGTTAGAAAAACCTGTTCGTCCGTTCACTGAACGTACCCGAGCCAAACATTGGAAGATGATTCCGGGCACACCGGGCCTCAGAATCAGGGGCTGTTAGAAACTACGTTCTTGTAAAATTCCAAAGAAATTATGAAAAAAATTTCCTTGAAATTTACGAGTCTTTACATTACTCCCACCTCAGGGGTTTACGTTCTCGTAAAGCTTTAACACAAACTAGGGTAACAAAAGCGGTATAGAGCACACAACTGAGCCTTCCGCTCCCATGTGCTCACCCGGAGGTTCCCATACTGCCAGAGAAAGTGCACAAGAGGAATCGACCATCCTCCTAAGAACTGCTCCTGTCAATCCTCGATCCCCACAAGAACCTCCATGGACGAAACCTCCTCTTCATCATCCAGCTCCTCATGGTTGATGATATGCGAAGGGTCGAGCACGTATCTCTTCAGTTGAGATACGTGGAAGTCGTCGTGCACCTGGTGCACTGCGGTGAATGGGTCAAGCGGTAAACCACCCCGCCTACCCAGCTGAGGACCTAGAAAGGTTCGTTGAGCCTCGGAGATAACTTGCCACCTTGGCCACATCTCCATTATCCTCGTCGAGGTGAGACCCGTATATGGACATGATTGTCATCCTCGAACTCTAGAGGCCTCCAAGTCCTGTCAGCATAATGCTTTTGTGCTTTCCTCATCCACTCTAGATGACCTGGACCTTCTCTAGTCTCACAAGAGCTGCTATGATTTCTTCTTTGCTGATAAGAGAAATCTGGTTTAATCCACTGGATAAACCACATTCATTGCTTAATACAGTCAATCCTGACATGAATGATGCATTCATGCCATGGATGACGTTGTAAGGCCTCGACGTAACTACCAAGAGATCCAACTGTCACTCTCGCCTCCAAGGGTCGAGTCACACTGTCGGCATCAGTGTGAGGTCACTAGGTCTCCTCCAGTAGAAATCTCGAATGTGAGGGTCAAGTCAACAGTTTTAACTGGAACCACTCAGTATCAACCAAAAAAAGGACAGAAAAGAAAACATCACAAAGATAAGTGTCTTTTTATCATTGCATCTCATAGTACAAAGACACGAAGCAACTATAGACAAACATCAACAAAACTAGAAGAAAGAGGATCAATAGCCTCCAGGTCGGAAGCTAGTCCCGCTCCTGTCCATATGCTTCCGGAGCTCCATGACCATAGGCCTCATCTGCCTGAAGCTGAGCTCTCCCATGTCCTCCTGTCCCCTGCGGTCGGGGTGGGCCTCCTGGTGGTGGTGGTGGCAACATCCTGAAGCGTCGTCCACCGCCAGCTGCCCAGCCAGCTCCTCTGCCATGGCCGCCTGCTCCTTGCGGTCCGCCATGATCGAACCTCTGCCTCTGCCTCAGAGGTTCTTCATTTAACTGCTGGTAATGTCCATGGCGGGTCGGACAGTCACGTGCCATGTGACAAATTCCGCCGCAGGAGTAACACTGTCCACTCTCGGCACGTCTGGCTCTGACTCCACCCTGGTTTCCCTGCACAACTGAACCTGAGTCGTGCAGTCGGCCACCGGTAGGTCTGGTCCTCTTGGACCTCTGCGTCATCTGTCTACTTCCTGCTACAAAAGACTCTGCCGCAAGCCGGCTAGTGGTGGGTCCTACTGCTGGAGACTACTCAGCAAGGAAACTCTCTACTAAGAGGGCTCTCTCCAACACCCCTGACTGTGTCGGAATGCTGTGAGAAACAACAGAAGCTCTAATCTCTCGCATGAGCTTCTGCTCGAAGGTTCGGGCCCTGAAGAACGGGTCACATACCATATATGTGGAGTAGCGCGAGAGGTCTGTGAATCTCGCTGAGTACTGTGCCACTGCCATGCTGCCCTGCCGTAGCTGAAGTAGCTCCTGTATACGCACCGCTGGAAGGGTAGCTTTTACAAACTCTACCCGGAACATGCTCTCGAAGTCTGCCCATAGAAGTGTCGCCTAGTCATGCATCTGAAGCATCAGGCTCCATCATTTGTCGGCTGCTGCCTGAAGAAGGCTGGCAGCAAGGATCACCATGAAATTTGTTGGCATCCCCACTAGCCTGAAGACTCTCACCACAACCTCCATCCAATCCTTAGCCGCCTGCGGGTCCGTCCCTCCCTGGAACCTGGGTGGCCTCTGGCGCTGGAACTCATGCATTGTGCTCAAGCGATGTGCATCCTCTGGTGCTGGGGCTGGTGGTATCGGTGGTCCAATGGGTAGTAGTACCACTGGTGCCTCCGCTGGTGCCTCAACTAGGATAGGGCCCTGCACTGATGCCTCGTCGCTCGGCGGGCTGTCAGTATTTACCACTCTCGGGGCTCTAGTTGGTCGTCCACAGGGAGGCATCCTGAAAGAAAAAAGGTGACACAGTCAAAAGATTATACCTGGTGAGCTGACCTGGTTTGAGCTGACATTTAAATAAAACTTCTGGAAAACACACACGCAATCAGTGTTTTCGTGCACAAAGTCGGAAATCATTTGTCAGGGTCCCAGTGTATGTATACGTCGGCCTCCCGCACCAACACTGGACTCCCTGAACTGAAAACCACACTCGGTACTCTTAACACTATTGCTTCACAGAAAGAAACATTAGATTTATAATTTCTGCGGTATAACCGACTCCTTTGATACCAATTTGTCACGACCAGTCTTCGGGGCCCATGTCGTGACTACCCCAAGCCTGCCTTCCATAGGCCAAGGGCTGGCGACTAGCACCAAAGGCGTAAATCCCGATAACTGGGAAGGCATTGCCTTTATAAAAGAAAACAAGCACCACAGAGTAAGCAAGCGGAAAAAAGTAAACACTAAGTACAAGAGAAGTTCTGAAAAGTAAATGGGCCAGAATACAAACCCAAAAGAAAGTAAAACTACAACTGAACAAGTACAACAGAAAAGATAACAGCTGGAAGGAAGGAAGCGGCTCCTGGTTCGTCCTCCTCGGATCCTACCTGAAGGGTAGGTACAGATGGCACAGCTCCTGGTCATCCACCAGGGATCCTACCTGAAGGGTTGGTACAGATAGCGCAGCTCCTGGTCATCCACCACGGATCCTACTTGAAGGGTAGTTACAGATACCCTCCTCCACGCTCTAGTCCGTCAACCTCCTCTGTGTGTCGTCTCGTCGTGTAGTCCACCTCCGAGTACTGACTCGTCGTGTAGTCCTCCTCTGGGTACCATCCAATCCTCGAACACTCGGCCTCCGTCAGCACTGCCCGTCGTCTTCAAACAACACAATGAGGTGCGGGCATAGCCCGTGCAGGGGTGAGTATAACGATACTCATTAGGGACCCCGAGACCCTCAAGGTCTCACTAAACCAACAGGGATAACCCAAAAGAAGATCTCAATAGATAACCTCTATTTAGGTATATGCCCATACATATACCTAAGTTATCAAGTAACCCATCTCAATCATGAGGAAACACAAGGATGGTGAAATCAACGGATAACCACTACACAAGAATGTGCCCATACATATACCTAAGTTATCAAGTGACCCATCTAAATCATGAGGTAAACACAAGGATCAAAAGATTCATCTCAAACCAGTATTTTCATTATCGAAACTGTAACTGCTGATGATCTCCATCTCTGAAGTGTACAGTGGACCTGTCACGACTCCGAGGTACTGCTCACTAACCTAAGACTGCTGAGGTACTTCTCCTGTCGAGTACCGCGGGTCTGAGGCCTACTACCGGGTGCTCTGTCCACTGTGGTTCTGTCGCCAAATACCGGGCGCTCCCCCTAATATCCTACAGAGGTACTCCTCCGGTTGAGTACCACGGGTCTGCTGCCAACTACCAGGCGCTCCATCCGTTGTGGATCTGCCGCCAAATACCGGGCACTCTGTCCAATGGGCTAGTCGACTCACTCCAAGTTGATTCGGTCAAGCAGTCGTCAGGTTTCAGCCAGCTACACGGTCTCCGTACTCTGTACACTCGTCTCCGAGAGGGTCCACTCCACGAGCTACCGGTTGATAATCCAAGTATCACAAAGTCCCAAGAAGAAGTATCCAAAGGACCGCCTCGTCATAGGGGTCTCAACATAATAGACGGCGCGTCAATCGGACGCCCGGTCGATGAGTTACTAGCCTTTTCGTCCTAGGGGCCCGGTTGGTTTCGTGAGCGAACCAATCCAGGTTGTTTCTCAACTGTACCCCGAACTCTCATAGGGTATACACATAGGGACCATTTCTCAACGTGATCATCAACGCTGCTGACGGTTCGTCAAACGGACGTAATGTCTGAAAGATATCAGTTTTTCCGTTCTAGGGGCCCAGTTGGATTTCGGGTACAATCCAACCGGCCATATTCCAACTCCGTCCAAAACTTGGGCGAATTATGCCAAAATTTCCTTCTCATCAAGGGGAAAACTACGAGATAGACGGCGCGTCAATCGGACACCCGGTCTATGAGTTATTGGCCTTTTCGTTCCAGGGGCCCGGTTGGTTTCGTGAGCGAACCAACACAACCACACTCCAACGACATCCAAACCTCGAGCGGAGTAAGCCAAAAGATCCGTATCACTTAGAAGAAAGCATCAAAGTTGAAGACACGTCAATCGGACGTCCAAAGCTCAAGATATGAGCGTTTCTGCTCCGAGGGCCCGGTTGGTTTCGTATCCGAACCAATCCGGCCAAACCAAGAGTGTTCCGAAACGTTGAGTGCTATATACTGAAACGATTGTCTCAATCCATGGATTGCGTTGCCACTGACGGTAAGTCATTCAGAGGCTCGTAGCTCATGTTATGGGAAAAAGACTGAAAACGGTCCGAAGACGGGGGGTCTGGGCCCAGGCCGAGCCTAACCGGGTCGAGCCGACCCAGCGGGACATGGTCCGGCTAGGCCAGTGCGCGGCCCGGCTCGGCCGACCAGTCCGGCTGGGCTCGGTCGAGCGGCCGAGCAACGAGGGGGGCGCGCATGCCCCTGCGTGACAACACTGCGGCCCCCACGGGGGGCCGCCCGGGATCACCCAGACGCGGTCGGGACACCGCGTCCCTGAACCGCGGTTCCGCACGGCCGCAGAACCTCCTCGCGGCCGCGACTTCAGCCGCGGCGGGGTTTTCCCGGCGGCGCGCCGGCGAACGCTTCGGCGGGCCCCCGGAGTTGCTCCGATGGTCCGATTTCCTTCCCATCTGAGCCGCTGTTCCTCCCAGGTTCTGTTCTTTACTGTGGGATCATTAAATCGCCTCTGCGGTACGTTTTTCGTCGCCCGCCAAATCCGCACAACAAGGAAGAACTGCGGAGGGTTTTCGGGCCGTGTTGGTTTGTCCCGCACCCTCCGCGTTAGATAATAACAGTCGGGAGAAAATATTCAACACATGAATAAAAGCAGTGAACAATTTTAATAGAATTAAAAAAGGACTTGATCCGGGTTCTTTGTTTTAAAAGAAACAATCACAGGAATATAAAGTTATTTCACAAACAAACCCCTACCGATTTTTCACAATCAAGAATATCATCCCATAACCAAAATTCCCGCGGATCAACTTAGTATTTAGTTGATCCGCGTTCTTTATTTTCAAAAAGAAACATCCGAGAAAAAAAGGGTATTATTATCCTCAATTAAAAACCCTACCTCAACGTCGTCGAATGAGAGTTCTTCGCGGAATCGGCCACCGTGGAACAAGAGGATCGTCGCGTCCTCGCGGTATCCGGCGTTGCGTCGAAGAACTCCAAGGACCAAGAAACAACAGATTTAATTATAAATAATTAAATCCGTGTGTTGCTATAAACCACAAAGAAGTTTTAAAAGAAACCTGAAATATCCTACCTCAAGCAGTTGGTGACCGGAGATCGGGGCGTGGAAAAACGTCTCGCATGAAGCGTCATCAATCTCCGAGGGTGACGACGTTCTTCACGTTCTTCGCGTTCCTTGCATTCTTCACATTCTTCGCGTTCTTCACGAAGGAGGATGAAGGACCAAAACTTGTCAAAACCTCTCAACGAGCATTTTTTCAAAAGTCGTGCGTTGTTATTATTTTATTATTACGCCAACAGATTTCAAACAGGTTAAGAAACGAATAAATTAATTCAACGAAGAAAACCGCCCAATTAATTGGTGTGTTAAGAATTTAAGAAAACGCGTTAGTTGACTTTCATAATGACGGGCTTTTGCGGGTGTGTTACTTAGCGGAAATGAAACGGTGGGGCTCGTGCGGACCCCACCTCACAAATATACTACCAAAGGGGTAGGATATTTTTCGATAGCACCCTATCCGTTTCAACTCCGCTTAAGCAGTTTTAAGTGGCTTTCAAATGGCTTTAAGTGAAATAAAATAATGTTTGTCGTGCAAATTATTTTATTTCTTTACTTTAAGCCCAAAATTTAAAAAGCACACCCGAGCAAACGCAACTCCAGAAGAGGCATTTCTAAGAAAATACCGGCACTGCGATTCAATCAGTGCCCTCAGAATTCGATTCCGAGCACTGGTTTAAAAGATAGAAAAACCTGCTCGTCCGTTCACTGAACGTACCCGAGCCAAACTTCGGAAAATGATTCCGGGCACACCGGGCCTCGGAATCAGGCGCCGTCAGAAACTGTCTTCTTGTAAAATTCCAAATAAATTAAGAAAAAAATTTCCTTGAAATTTAAGGGTCTTTACAGAACCAACTTGTTTTTATGAATAGTAACACTCACATATGAATATGAAAATAAATAGTAATATGACCCTAATGAATAGTAATTTGTGTTATTATATTATTTTCATTATTATTTAAGATAATGAAATATGGGTCAATTTTTCAAAGTGATATAAATATTGTTATAGTTTTAAAATTTTTAAATTTTGAATTATGTATTATTTTATTTAAAAATTAAATTATTAATATTGAGAATATTATTTTGAAAAAAATGGAATAAATTTTTGAATTATAAACATTGATAATTTCTATGGTTGAATTTTTGGTATTTTTTTGAAATTTTTATATTTTTGATGAATAGTAAAATACGTTAAAATTATGTATATTCAAATTATCAGTAAAATACACTATTTATGACATCGTAAGTGATGTAAGAAGACTTGGTTTGAACTCACATGGCATTATTAATTTTTTGGATCCATAAATTATGATTATTTGTAGTATTGGGAAAAATTATTATAATAAAGATTAAAATAATGGAAACTACCACCTCTCCTCCACTATAAATACCTCCCCAATTACAATCTTCCTCCCACACCTCTAATGTCTTGATCCTTACCTATGATCGGCCCAAAACTCCTCCCAAGGCTCTTCCCCACATCTTAGTGCTTCTGGTCACACCAAAAGGGAAAAACCAAAGTTCTTAAGAAGGATCTCAAGGAGAATAGATCCACAGGTAAACATCGTCTTTTATTTTAATTGTTTTATTTCATTTTATGTTATTATTTTTCATTCGCTTTGGCTTATGTTGAGATATATAATTCAATATCCCCATTAATACCAATACTATGTAATTATGATGAGAGTCCCCTTTTCTCTCATAAAATTATTATTTAAAATTTTATGTGATTCCGTTAGGATGCCAAATTTTTGTAAGGGATTTCTCAAATGTTCTTTTATTTTGAGTTTTTTCTTTTGTTCTTCTTCTATAACCACCTATAATCCAAGAAGAATTAATGATGAAAAATAATATATATTATTTGTGTTCTCATGTTCATGGAAAATTACTCATCAATCATATTCTCCTCCACCACTTATTCATATAATTAAAAACACTGTACGTGATGTGTCGAATTACCGACATTGTGGACGATGTGATTTCAATCATATTTAATTCCTTCAAGGGTAGTCATGAAACCATTTTTTTGGATGAACCATTTTATGATATATGTATTATTTCTCATTCATGGTAATGTAATTATTTTTTACACATGGTTTTATTTTATAAAACCAAATGAGTTTGTTATTATAAAAAAACCACTAAAATGATCTAAATAAACATCATTAAAGTTTTATCTAATGAATAATCCTAATTTCATAATTCAAAATGATAAATTGTAAAATATACGGTCCTAGAAATATGTAACTCCCATTCTATTAAAATTTTGAGTTTTCCCTTCCAATTGAAAAGAACATCCATCATGATCCAATCATGGAAGACATGTAAAGAGCCCACCGAAAAACAGTGCAAGGAACAAAATAATAACAATTAATGGGTGAAATGATGTTATAAAATGATCATATATGGCATTATAAAGATGAATATTATTATTTAAGATATTAATAAAACTCTTTTAAACATTATAAAATATTTTTATGCATGTTTTATGGAAGAAAAACTTGATGTAAGGGAATTCTTAACCCGATTTTCAATCTTTGGGTTAACCTTCTACATCCTTATTTATGTGATATTTTAACTATTTGTGTAATGAAAATGGATTCCCTTACTATTATTTTTGTGTATTTGTAATGTATAAAGATATTATATCGACTCTATTAATTATAAATTAAATTAAATGATTTAGGTAAGGGGATTTCTTTTAAAATCCTCTTTTAAAATTGTGTTTTACAAAATATCAGATGCAGTGTTTTTATAGAGTCATTCAGGTTGTATGAATCTGTTATAGTTCTTGTTCATTGTTTATTATTAATTTTAGGACCAATATTTCCATCCAATTTATTGGTAATGTGAATGTTAAAGGGAATACATATGGTTACACCAAGTTTAACAATGATGGTTACAAAAATTGTAAGATAGCCATAAGGGTTACAAATTATAAGGTATGCGAGAGGGTTACTAGATTATGTATTTAATGCCTCAAGAAACATTTATTGATATATTTATGTTCTTATGTATTGATTAAATCTTTTGGAAATAATATTTTTTACAAATTAGGTATATATGTCTAATTTTTGAGTCATTTGAAAATGTTTTCATACGTTACAAGTATTCATGGACTAATGTGCTCTTTCCTTATTTTACATCCCTTACAACGCTTCTTGTACTCATCTTAAGTATTTTTAAATGATTTTCACATGTAATAAGGATATTTGTGAAAAATAAAGAATCCAAATTAAATTATTGAATAATTTTTTAAAAAATTATTTATGGTTAAATGTTTAATATTTTGAAAAAAATGGAAACTGTTTATATGGTAACCATTCTCTAACAATGTGTACTGTTATGAATGTATTATGTAATTTTTCCCAAATTTCTATACATTAATAGATTATAAATGTGAAAGGAAGTGATTTATAATCTAAATTCATTATTATTTGATGAAATAAGTTCATGTCCTTCTACTAATTCCTCATACTAAGGCTTTATGTATAAAACTAAAGAGGTTCTGACGAGAATATGTAAAATTATAAAATGTGTGTGGTTGTTTTATTTATTAATCCACCTCATTAAAATTATAATAAAATCAGTTTATTTAAAAAAATGTACCATTTATATAATTTATTAATATTATTTTTATAACATTACCCATATTTATCTCAATTTCAATCTAACTGGGAAATAAAACTATTGATATTGTGTACAATGAAATTTCTCTTCACAAAGTGATGCAATTTTATTTCCATCAAACATTTAATTTAATGATATAATTGTAGATTTAAAAAAATTATATTCAATTAATGATATTACAATACTTATTTAATTTTAATATTAAATATTTATATTTTTACTTTCCATTTTGTGGGGATATGATAAGTTCACTTGTGTGTATGAATAAATACCACCTTACGAAGCGATGTTACTAATTTATTTCTTTATTAGTACATTTATAGTATTAGGTTTAAAATTAATAAATATATTTGATATTGTTGACCAATAAATATTTTAAATATTATATCAAATCTATGTTATTACCTACTAATCCATTGTAAAATAATAACATCTTATATTTGTATGTGTGGACTGTCACCTCCATAAGGGAATTTAAATTGTTTTTCATTTATTTTTTACATGTATGGTATAAATTATGGTATATATTTTTATAAATTTCATATATAATATAATAATTATTATTTAATTTTAAATTAATATTTATTTTTCTTTTTTTCATCCTTGAGAAAAATAGAATCATCATTCATGTGTACATACGTCCTACCATCGATACGAATAGTGTAATGAATTTTATATATCTAAAATTTATATATTACTATAAATAAATATATAATAAGTCTATATAAAATATATATCATGGTTAAATTTTATCATGATTATGGAACATTGATCATGCTAAAAGGGAAGAATTTACTGAATGAATACATACATGAAAAATCAAGAAATTATAATCCGAAACCACAATTTGAAAAAAATGAATTTCCAATAAATGATTGATGTAACACCGCAATCTTCCACAATACACATCTCTTTGAATAATACAATAGCATGTATTGTATGCAACACTGAGTTCAAGTACACCACGGCTTACCAAACTAGCCCTTCAAAAGAGGTTATGAATAGTATTAACTAAATTTTAAATATTATATTATCATTATAACTTTAATCCATATTATGAGTTTCTAGAACACGATTTATGAACAAATTAATTTTTTCAGATAAAATAAGTATTTTTAAAAAAATGAAATTTTACCACTTTTTAAGAGCGAAGCCATTTTAAAACCAATATTTGAAACTTTTATATATTCAATTTGACAAAATGAAATTCTTCTTTAGAATCGAGACATATGAATTCAGTATCAATAATGTTTTGGTGTCTTTCTGATAACTTTCATATTTGGGTGAATAGTGAAAAATACTATATTTTAACTGAAAACAAATTTTTTAATCAAAATAAATTATATTGTTAAATTATACATTTTATTGGTTTGGAAGTATAAATAGATTATATTTTTACTATTTAATCCAATGATGGTAATTTTAAGTAATTTCACCTTGAAATTGGACATAAACAAGTGTCAAACTTTTGAAAGTTATTATTTCCTAAAAATATGCCTTTTGGTTTCGAAAGTGGGAATCAATTCCAAATTAATAAATGAAACTTTTATGTTTTGAATTTTTTAAAATTGAATTTATTTTTGGATTCGGAATAACAAAATTATCCTATGGTGAAATTTTGGTACTTTTTGGATAACATTTATATTTTGATGAATAGTGAAAATTACTAAATTTTAATTAAAAACAACTTTTTAAATCAAAATAATTTATAGTGATAAATTATATTATTGAGTGGTTTTAAATTATAATTAGAATATATTTTTACCATTTTATCCAATGGTGTTCATTAGAATTAATTTCACTTTGAAATTGGACCTAAACAATTGTCAATCTTTTGATATATATTGTTTCTTAAAAACATGCTATTTGTGGTGACAGCGGGAATTAATTATAAAATTAATTAATTAAACTTATATGTTTAAAATTCTGTAAAATAGACATCATTTTTGAATTTGGAATATCAATTATAGCTTAGGGTGAAATTTTGGCATTGTTCTGAAAAAATTCAATTTTAAATGAATAGTGAAACTACTAAGTGGTGGATAAAAAAATGAATTTTTCATAAAACATAATTTTACCGATTCAGTGAATGAAATTTTGAAAATCCGAGAGATACGGTTAATATCAAGAAGTTAAATGTGGTTCAATGAGATGAAAATAATTTTTGGTGAATAGTAACTTTTTACTTTTATTTACCACAGAGAAAAGTAAATAGGGTAAGTAAGGGTAAAAATGATATTAATATTACCCTAACACATGTCCTAATTCTATTGGACAAGTATATATCGACCAAGAACAGCCTTAGGAATAAAATATTATCATTTAGGTCCACTTGGATTAGATTAGGACATTTATTATTATTTAATCAAAGAAGATTTAAAAGAGTTAAAATCAAAGTTTATTTACTAAAATTTTTTTAATATAGGGTTATACATAAGATAAATTCGATTGTAAATATTCATTAAAAATATAATAAGATTTCATACATAATTATATTTTATTTATAATTTTTAGACATTAAATAAGTTAATATATTTATGGAACAATGATGATGCAGTAATTTCCATAACAGTGAAACATTAAAATAATTGATATTATAAATACCCAAATAAATATAATTTAAGACTTTTAATGAATTAAAATAATTTTCTAGGATAATATGACATATTAGGATTGATTTAATTGAATTATTTTTGAATTCATCATTCTGTTATGAGTTTCACAAAAATCAACTATTGAATAGTGTCAAAATTGACATAAAAGTGTTTTTAAAACAAATATTATATTATTAATTGATATTAAATTCCTAAAAATATACGGTTCGGCAAAAGGACTTATATCATGATAGTTATATCATTAATGGACCACTTGGGGTCTCTTGGATGTATATATATAATGTTTATTAACTATATAATATAAAAATACAAAGTGACATGGTAAATGTCAAACTAATTAACTAAGAGTTAAAACTAAAAGATAAGTTAATATAGTAACCCAAACCTGTATAAATTATATTGGTTTAATGGTTTTAGACCTACCCCCACCTTAACCTTTGAATAATAAACTTCTAAGCCATTAGAAACCGAATATGAATTTATTATAAGTTAATATTTCTAGCTTTTCCAAAGGTTCCCCTCACCCCTCTTATAAAAGGGCACTCCACCTTCTCATTTCTTCACACCTTCAAAGCCTTTTGGTTCAGCCAAAACCTTCCCAAATACTCTCTCAACTTACCACAATACAACCTAGAGGCCTTAGTTTGATCACAAAGCCAGCCTAAGGATCCCTTTTGATCAAATCAAAAGGAAGAACCCGAAGAAGAGGTAATGTTTTCACCACCCCTTTTCATGTTCCTTTCTTCTTCCACTTCTTCTTTATTTGTTATTAACCTTATAAAACAATAACTCCAGTATCATATATATACTTTAATTTTTTTTAATATGGTACAACCATATTCAGTATTCTATCCACCCTTTGAATAACATGTCACCATACGTGCGTACGTACGGCTTACCGTCTCCACGTCGTGGTGTAATTGTTATTCAATATATTATTATTTGGGTGGGTAAAATAATGATGTGTAACTCATTTAAATTATAAATATAACATGATAATGATTCTTTAAATATGATATAACATCCAATTATATATTATTTTAATGTCAAAAGAATGATATTGTCGCTCGTGCGTACGTATGGACTACCGTCTTCACGAACGCGATGAGATTCATTCTCCATCATATCTATTCAAGTATAATTATCATTTTATGATTTAAAAATAATTTTTAAGAACTTTATATCATTTTGGATATGAATAAGATACAACGTATCCATGAAAAACATGGCTTACGTAACAAAACATATAAAATAAAACGAGTAAGTTAACACCTGAAACGACGATATATCTAAGATATTATTAACAGAGCAATGTTAAAAGATCATATATAATATCATATTAATGTATATGATTCATGAATATTTTAATAACAATTATTTCAACATTATACAGGAGGTTAACCTACCCCCAACCAAGGAAAAGTACAAGGTGAGGGTTTTCTTACCTCATTCTTAATTTCCTGAGAATTCCATTATTCACCACTTATTTATAGCATGTGGTGTATGTGTACTACCCAAAATTGTATTCATTGTGTATTATACATTAATTTATGGGTATTTAAATCATCATTGTATGATCTTTATTTCATGGGTGTACATTTTGCATGTTCCTAATCGATAAGGGAATTCGAAATTTCAATTTCCACTCATTTGGCTTTACACATATTTCATTGATTATATTGCCCCAAGATTATGTGTCGAATCACTATTCATTTGATTATGTCATAATTTCCACTCCCCTTCCTGTGGATATACTTTTGATACACATAATCACTCCATTGATAATTTCTAAAGTCATTGATATGAATTTGATAAGATTAATTTTAACTCATTCTCCATTTGTTGAGTTAAACATCCTATTCGTTGGTGTTGTTTTTACAAGAATATGTGTGAATGTCCTTTGATTGTTTTACACTGAATATCCAATCATATTTAGTGTATTTTTATTTTTCACACGTAATTATGTCTTTGATTTATCCTTAACCTAAGGATACGACCTTTATGAGGGATTTCATCTCAATTTACATTCCATTGAGACTTTTTTGTTGTTATACACCAAATCACTTTTATGTGGTGTATATAATATACTTTGACATAGTATATCATGAATTCATTTATTCTCATGATATTACATTGTTTTGATTACCTCAATTATTTGTATTCAAGTGTCTCTCTTTTAGTTAGAAACTCAAACTAAAATACCATTTTTAAATGTTTTAAAGACTTATTCTTCTAAATCTTGCTCATTAATGTCCATGTTTTAAAAATGGTTTTTAGGATTTATTTATATGGACATTAATGTTTTAAAATTTAAACTCCTTTTAAAAGTTTCAAAGTGGTATGGGACACTTTGATTCAAAAATCTATTTTTAAATAGCTTCTTGACAAATAGTGTGACTTTAAATGATTTCAAGTAAAAGAGGATATTTCTCTCTAATAGTTTTGATGATTATTTTCATCTATGTGAATATCCTTCATTATTATCGATTGAGGTTAATATGATACAATACAATCTTCCATATTGTATCGAATGAGTTATGTTTGACTGTGGATGTGCTATTTTTATACCATTCAGGGTTTTTGGATAAAGTATTGACATTTCGTATGCTAGTTTTAATATGAATGTTTATGTTATGTTTCAAAACTTTCATATGAGGAATGAATTGGACTTTTTAAGTGACGGGTGGAGCCCGCTATAGCTCCTCGATGCATCGATAGGTCTCATGAGACCAACTAGTGACTTGGCACAGGGCCTTGGAAAAATCTTATTTGTAGTATTGGAACGAGGCTTTGGCTATGTGGTTATGATAGTCTGGCATTATGCATTCCATCATTATGAATGTGGTTATTGATATTGCATGTGATCATTCGACTAGTAGAATATTCATGTGACTAAGTAAATGGCTTTATTTTATTTAATCTTTTCCATTTTATGCTGAAGTTCAAGTTTAAAAGGCTTTTGTTTTAGTTATAAACTACCTTATGTGTTTATGCTTATCTATGAAAGCTTCTGCTATAATGTTATCCTTACTGAGAATCTGAGCTCACCTCTTTCAATGTTTTATTTTTCCTAGGATTATGAAGAAGTAATTTATGAATGACCTGTAGGGATAGTATGAGGGGATATGAAGACAATATGTTGTTGTGGTTTTTTACCTTATGATGTAATGTACGACTTATGGATATATGTAGTGTTTCCAAGACTACTAAACTAATCGGTCTTTTGAGACTTGATCCCTTGTGATCATGCCAATGTTATGTAATAATTCACCGACTCTGGGTATCTAGGGTCGGGGTGTTACAGTTGGTATCAGAGGAAGGTTAGTATAAACCTTGGAAGCTAGATTTACATAAACTCTGATTAGAGAACGTAGACCTAAGATGAACATTGAGGATTAGTATGGAATAACTTCCTAGAATTTTGGTATTGTAGATATTTTTTGAGTTTTCCAAGAAATACATCTCTGTTTGGATACGAGCAGGTAGAGGTGGCTCTGGCACAGATGTACCTAGGGGTAAAACCTGAAAACACCGCTTTGAGCTAGACTCGAACAGGAACTGGTTCACGACATTGGCCCTTGCTGCACTCTTGGTTATGACACTCCTGGGGGATATTCTTAGGATAATTTACATTTTCATTACAAACCAATTTAATGTAATATATATATATATAAGATGAGATTAAATTACCTTGGTTAATCCTAATATGTTTCAAATTGAGAATATGGTGACATGTTAATCTCTAAATGATTGTATGACTACTATTACTCACACAATGCTTTCTGGTTTTAGCCAATGGCTGGATTCCAAGGAAGTCATAGTGACTTTGAGAATGATGTACATGGTGGGAATGGTGGTGGAAATGAGCAACAAAATAGAATGTTGATAGGCATAAAAGATATCATCTTTATGCCAAATCAATTTTCCAAAAATGTGATCAAAAATATATATATTAACCAATTACCGGACTCAACAAATAAGAGAAAGGCGATGAATGATAAGAGCTCCAGTAGTGGAGACCATGGAGAAATAAATCCTCAATTTCCATCATACAGGAAATGTGGAAGGAGACACCCAGGAAAGTGTCTCGATGGGACAAAGAAATTCTTTACGTGCGGGAAGGAAGGACATAAAGTGAAGAATTTCCGAAGAAAAAATGAAGAGTACTATGGAGGAAGATAAAAATGGTCCCAAGAATCCATTTACAGTCATTTGTGGTAAATGTAGGGGACCTAGCCGTTACCCGAGTGAATTTCCTATTCTATAGGATATTTTCTTGGTCAGAGAAGAAGCTATGTGGAAATAAATGGTTGGATAAATGTTTAAAAATTATTAGTGATCCTTGTTGAAGGGTTTACTTTGGAATAATATTCTCTTGTATTTGTAACCCTAACGTTTTCCATGTGAGAATGATATTTGTTGAAGAATTATTTTTTCACTTGTGGATATAGTTATAAATATCCATTTGGTTTTTTATAATCATTGGGTTTGAGGCAATTACAAATCATTATAATTTGGAATGAAAATGCATGTAATGAGATAACATTTGTGGTTAAATTATGTTATGGTTATTTTGAGGAATTTATCAATTTTTGGTAATGTTATAAAATATAGTTTTTGAAAAAGGACAACAGATAGACCGTGTGACAACCCGTCGCGTCGGACAAAGCTGTGGGAATCGAACCCACAACCAAAGTGCGATTGGGATTTATCGCCTACCACTAGATTACGTGAAGTCCTTGGTTAGTGTGACTATTATTTTTAGTTGAATGATTTTATTGATCAATAATAATTTGATTTGGGATCTTATGTCTTATCAAATGAATACCCTTATTATAGGAAAATGATTTGGTGATTAAGTGATAAATTTTATTTTGGAAGTTGTTCACTTTGTTGAGAACACTATATGGAAAAGGAAAATAGAGTAGTATGGGGTTTCATTTGTGGAGTAATGGTGGATTTCTATCTACGTTTTTATTGTGGATTTATAGTGATTTGTGTTATTTATGGAAATGAGTAACCTATAATAGAGAATGTGTGATGTGGTTAATTACTTTTAAGTATGTGACTTTAAGAGTATATGATGTCATTTGGAGATACAATTTAACATGGGAGACTACATAATCAAATTCTTCTTTGTTTTTGGTTTCAATATTATTATGAATTATATTGAAGGATTTTAAGGACAATTGATTATTGAATGGTATTTATTTAACTTTGGGGTATTATTGGTTTAATTTTAGAAATTAAGATTAGTGTTTATTTCTGTCAAGGAATATCCTTTTGGGGGATCATTAGATGTAACGCCCCGACCCTAGTTGCCTAGAGTCGGTGAATTATTACATAACATTGGCATGATCACAAGAAAGATCAAATCTCGAAAGACCGATTGGTTTAGTAGCCTTGGAAACACTAGATATATTCATAAGTTTTACATTACATCATAAAATGAAAAACTACTATAACAACATAATGTTTCCACAGTCCACACTATAATCCCCTCATAATATCCCTGCAGGTCATTCATAACTTACATCTTCACTACCTGGGAAAAATAAAACATAGAAAAGGGGTGAGCTCAAATGCCCAGTAAGGATAACAATATAGCGGAAACTTTCATCAATAAGAATAAACATTTAAGGCAATGTATAACTAAAACAAAAGCCTTTTAAACATGAACTTTCAACATGGTATGGCATAAATAAAATGAAATAATTCCATTTACTTATTCACATGGATATTCTACTAATCGAATAATCACATGCAAAAATCAATAACCACTTTCATAATGTTGGAATGCATAATGCCAGACTATCATAACCACATAGCCAAGGCCTCGTGCCAAGACTACAAATAAGATTTTGTCAAGGCCTTGTGCCAAGACACTAGTTTGTCTCATGAGACCTACCGATGCATCGAGGAGCTATAGCGGGCTCCACCCGTCACTTATTAAGTCCAATGCATTCCCATATGAAAAGGTTTAAACATAACATAAACATTCGTATTAAAACTAGCATACGAAATGTCAATACTTTCACCATAAACTATGAATGGTATAAAAATAGCACACCCACAGTCAAACATATCACAAAACCATCAATACAATATAGAAGTTTTGTATCATAATAAATCAACTTCAAATAATCTTAAAATCCATCAAAGGATGTTGACATAGATGAAATCAAATTTTTTTTAAAAGAAATATCTCCTTTTATTTTGAAATCATTTAATATCCATATAAAATAAAACATTTTCTTTGAAAATATTCTTATAAGCTTGTAAGGGAAGCTTTGAAGATTTTATAGAGGCGGAAAATAGCCGCACCCGCTGTATAAGTTACAAAAAACATTCTTACCTTAATTCTGTCGAAAAGGTTAAAAGGGACATTGTTTTGAAAACGAAGGAAATATTCCTTTATAAACCACTTATAAAAGTCAAAAAGGGTATAAATGACTTTAACTCATATTCTAGTAAATAGTAAAAATGTTTTGAAATACATTTTTAAGAAACATGGATGTGGATGATAAAGAGATCCCAGTAGATTATTACGTATAAACAACCTCGGATAATGAAGAGATTGTAAAGTAAACCTTTACCTTGTACTTTTCCTTGGTTGGGGTAGTTTAACCTCCTGTATAATGGTGAAATAATTGTTACTAAATTATAAAATAATCATATACATTAATATGATATCATATATGATCTTTTAATATTGATTTATAATAATATCTTAGTATTATCGTTGTTTCGGGTGTTAACTTACTTATTTTCTTTTCTATGTTTTGTTACGTAAGACAATTTTGTAAAGGATAGGTTGTATATTATTCATATCCAGAATGATTTCAAGTCCTTAAACATCATTTTTAAATAATCAAATGATAATTATACTTGAATGGATACGATGGAGAATGAATCTCATCGCGTTCGTGGAGACGGTAGTCCGTACGTACGCACGAACGCTACTTCCATTTAATTTTTATTTTAAAAGGATTGAATCCAAATGATACATAGGTATATTACTATTCCAGTATAATATAATATTTTATATATGTTACTTAAGTTCATTAACACCATCCTTTATACGTTCCTTGTGTGGTATGAACGAGTCATATCATTTTAAAGGGGCGGTAGTCCGCACTTCCTCAAATGATATTATCTTATGTATATACAACATGAAACGAATAATGGTATGAAATAAAATAGAATTACAGAAGCTTATATATAAAATATATATCATTAATATCATATTTAATTATAGTTCCATCATAATGGCCACCATGAGAGGCGGTAAGATGTATTTGAACAATCATCGTTTCGTGAGGCGTTAGTTTTCCATCCACAGAAACATTATGTTCATCATCCATTAGATGGAGTTGTGTGTATGTGTAGTTTGAATACTTCATATAACAACATCCTAGTATATTGAGGATACTGGTGTTGTTACAAAATAAAGGAAATAAAATGATTTTGGTGGTTGGAGAAGCAAAATAAATGAAAATAATTTAAGAGAAATCGTTACCTTTAATTTAGGTAACTCACTTTGGTTGGAACCAAAGGACTTCTTAAAATGCTTTCTGCCTAAGGGGAGGCTTCAAGGAGGAGGAGAGGGATGTGGGCAGCTTATTTGGGCAGAGTTTGGACGAGCCAAGTGGCTTGAGAGGTGTGAGGAATGAGTATAAGTGGTCTCCTTTTATAAGGGAGAAGAGGGGCTCTTTAGGAAAGAGTGAAAGTATTACTTTATAATATAATTATATTCGGTTTATAATGGTCCAAAAATCATTGAGGTCGAAGATAAGATGACTAATATTCTAAATAACATCAACCAATAAGAATTGGACAGGTTTTAGATAATATTTTAATCATTATAATCTCATTTATTTAAATGATTTATTAATGAGGTAAACATTGCATCAATATTGTGTCATTAATAATTTAAATTATTTGATGTCTAAAAATTATAAATAAAATATCATTATGTAGGAAATCTTTTTATCTTTCTAATTAATATTTATAATAGAAAATCCAACATGTATAACCCTATGTAAAAATTGTTCTTTTAAAAGATGTAAGCTTATGCCATTTTTGTATTCATTTTAACTTAATTAAAATAAAGTGTCATTATCACTTACAAGTGGATCAATGGGGTCCCAAAATTGACCCAAAGATGCCCATGGTCGACCATGTATCACCCAATAGGGTTAAGACACGTTTTAGGGTAATTTAGTATTATTATAATATTATTGTTTAACCCTTATTTACCAGATTTACCCTTAACCATGGTAAATAAAATATTTACCGCAGTAATTATTCAAAATGTCTAAAAATAAAAGTTACCTATTTACACAATTTGAACATCCTGATTCCAAATATGGAATCCATTTTCCTAAATTCAAAACACAGAAGTGGCAGAAATTAATTTTAAATTAATTCCCGCTGTCAAAACAAAAAGCGTGTTTTTAAGAGATAATAACTATCAAAAGATTGACACTCGTTTTTGTTCGGTTTAATTGTAAAATTATGTCCAATGACCAACATTATATTAAATGGTAAAAATATATTCTAAATATACTTTAAAACCACTCAAATTCACAATTTATCAATATTAATTATTTTGATTAAAAAAGTTGTTTTTAATTAAAATTTAGTAATTTTCACTATTCATCAAAATATGAAAGTTATCCGAAAAGTACCAAAATTTCACCTTAGGCTAAATTTGATATTCCGAATCCAAAAATGAAGTCCATTTTAAAATATAAAATATATATAACTTCAAAAAGTAGGTATTACTATTCATAACAGCTAGTTTGATTGGTTACGGTGTGTTTGAACTCGAAGTTGCGTACAACACACGCTACTGTTTTATTCAAAGGAAAGCGTACCGTGGAAGCTTGGGATGTTTCATTTTAAATTTTTGATGTCCCCATTTAGTCAAAAAGTTTAAAATATTGTATTTAAAAAGGTTTCACTATTAGAAGTTGATAAATGTGAAATACTGAAAATGAATCTGTTCTTGCAATATGGCTAAGAAACTCATAATAGGGATTCTAAAATTATAAGGATTATATAAAGTTCAAAATGTAGTTAATACTATTCATGACCTCTTTTAATGGTGTGATTGAACTCGGTGTTGCGTGTAGTGCAAGTTATTGAATTATTTTTATGAAATAACACACTCTGAAATCCTGGGGTGTTACATTCTCCCCTCCTTCAATAAATTGCGTCCTCGCAATTTGAAATTGTTCTTCGAAAATAAAAGGTTGAAAGTAGAAAATATATTTGTGGGAAAACCCACATCGGAAATTGGGTTACTAAAATTTAGTCTTAATATGAGGAAAAGATAAATGAAAGGGTCACCACCAAATTATGATCTCGATTAGGAGAACATTGGTGGCAATTAGAGACATATAATTGGAGAAAAAACGTAAATATTTATAGGTAGTGATTGAGGTCATCAATCACAAAAAAGTATAAAATTGAGGTCCTTAAACTCATCAATCTATGATGATTTGAAGTACCATCGGTTCAACAAAATATAGGGTATAAGGATAACACATTTTTGACGTTTCAAATTATCTTAGTTGAAATCCCACATCGAAAAATGAATTAATGAGGCCTCTATTTAAAATAAAGAGTGGAAAGTATGAAGATTACCGAAAATAACACATACTAGGGTTCCATGTAGGAAAATATGGATATGGAGGAGAAATCTAACCATCAATTATCTGATGGAGAGTGGTAGAGAACATGGCTATGAAAAGGCCAACAATCCCAAAGCCATAAATTAGTGATGATTTAAGGTACCATCTAGGGAAACATTTTTGTTCTAAGTTCCTTTTATTAATGTTGAGGAATTTATTTATGAGATTGGCTAAGATCATAAGGAGATATACTTACTTTATAATCAGAGTTTTATCCATTAATAAGTTTCTACCACAAACTCATCTTTCACTCTAAAAGATAATAGAATGTAATTTTTTATTTATTTATACTATTCGTACAGGGTTCCAAAATAAATGAATTTATAATTCATCTACCAGATCTTAAAAAAAACAACATTATTTAATCCAGGACATCTCATGGGCTAGTGGTAGGTGATACACCCTTGTCACCCTTCAGTTGCGGGTTCAAGTCTCGCAGCCTTGCCGGACGCGACGGGTTGCCGCCCAACCTCCGGGTTTTCCTTTTATGGTAATCCAAAATAATCCAAACTAGAACTATCAAAAATACTTTTGTCCAAACTCACAGTCCAACATTTATAAGGTAGGTAAACATAATATAGATCCTTTTTACCCCGTAATAGCATATAAATACCTTCATCATGTATTACCATATTCCTTATTGATTACATTCATGATCCCTTATTCCATATAGAATGCTGGATATACTTCATTAATCCAAAAATGTTTTAAACCCCAACAATGATGGAATATACAAATCATTAATCAGTTCCAAGGTAGTCAAGAATATCCAATATAATTTATCCAAAACAATCACATATTATTCCAAAATCACTACCTCAGTATTAGAACTATATTATGATTTATCATTCTCTCAACCATATATTTTCCAAAAATTTATCCTGCTATTGAGTCACTTTTCATTGTTCCACACAATATCAAGTCCTTAATGAAATAGTTCTGCAGTACAATCCTTATATACTCCATAATTATTATAACAAGTACATTGTTGATACAACACTCAATTGACATAATCAACATAAGAACTCTAATCATTCCTCTTCATCTGTGGTAGTATCATAACTTGATTATTATCCAATAGCATCATTTGCGTCATAGTCTGATGACTGGGACATAGGTTCGCGTAGTGTCCAAACTCCTTGCAAATGAAGCATTGTACATTTGAAACCATTTTCTTACCCATGCAGTCACGTACTTTGTGCCCTTTTCCTCCACACTTATAACAAACTCTCGTTCCTTTCAGGCAAGTTCCAGGGTGTTTCTTTCCACAGTTACCACATATGAGAAAATTCTTCTTTTCCCTCTTCCCTTTATCCATCTTCCTCTCTTCCATCCTTTTCTTCTCTTGCTTCCCTTCAAAGCCATAGGACTCAATAAACTCTTTACTTATCTTATCAACACATGATATTATGTCTTCATATGATGATAATACATGGGAGACTATTTCTCTTATAAATTCTAGCTTAAGACCATGAAAGATATGATCCTTCCTTCTCTTTGGATCATGTGCATTTCTGGAGTTCTCATTCCTTCTACTGGGCGCCATTTCTAAACAATGGCATAAACTAGATCAATTTATGAATCAAAATACATAATCCCATACTTATAAAACACTTAACATAAATTGAACTATTTATGGATATAATCCATAATCGTAAGAATGTTTTCTTTGAGGAAGTATATACTCATAATCCCTTCAAAATGATTTGTAAAGAAAATGAGAGTTATCCTAACCATATCCCCCAGGAGTGTCGTAACCAAGAGTGCAGCAAGGCCCGTTGTCGTGCACCAGTTCCCGTTCGAGTCTAGCTCAAAGCGGTGTTTTCGGGTTTTACCCCTAGGTACATCTGTGCCAGAGCCGCCTCTACCTGCTCGTATCCAGACAGGGATGTATTGCTCGGAAAACTCACAAAATCTCTACAATACCAAAATTCTAGGAAGTTCTTCTATACTAATCCTCAAAGTTCATCTTAGGTCTACGTGCTCTAATAAGAGTTTATCTAAATCTAGCTTCCAAGGTTTGTACTAAACTTCCTCTGATACCAACTGTAACGCCCCGACCCTAGTTGCCTAGAGTCGGTGCATTATTACATAACATTGGCATGATCACAAGAAAGATCAAATCTCGAAAGACCGATTGGTTTAGTAGCCTTGGAAACACTAGATATATTCATAAGTTTTACATTACATCATAAAATGAAAAACTACTACAACAACATAATGTTTCCACAGTCCACACTATAATCCCCTCATAATATCCCTGCAGGTCATTCATAACTTACATCTTCACTACCTGGGAAAAATAAAACATAGAAAAGGGGTGAGCTCAAATGCCCAGTAAGGATAACAATATAGCGGAAACTTTCATCAATAAAAATAAACATTTAAGGCAATGTATAACTAAAACAAAAGCCTTTTAAACATGAACATTCAACATGGTATGGCATAAATAAAATGAAATAATGCCATTTACTTATTCACATGGATATTCTACTAATCGAATAATCACATGCAAAAATCAATAACCACTTTCATAATGTTGGAATGCATAATGCCAGACTATCATAACCACATAGCCAAGGTCTCATGCCAAGACTACAAATAAGATTTTTTCAAGGCCTTGTGCCAAGATACTAGTTTGTCTCATGAGACCTACCGATGCATCGAGGAGCTATAGCGGGCTCCACCCGTCACTTATTAAGTCCAATGCATTCCCATATGAGAAGGTTTAAACATAACATAAACATTCGTATTAAAACTAGCATACGAAATGTCAATACTTTCACCATAAACTATGAATGGTATAAAAATAGCACATCCACAGTCAAACATATCACAAAACCTTCAATACAATATAGAATTTTTGTATCATAATAAATCAACTTCAAATAATCTTAAAATCCATCAAAGGATGTTGACATAGATGAAATAAAAATTCTTTTAAAAGAAATATCTCCTTTTATTTTGAAATCATTTAAGATCCATATAAAATAAAACATTTTCTTTGAAAATATTCTTATAAGCTTGTAAGGGAAGCTTTGAAGATTTTATAGCGGCGGAAAATAGCCGCACCCGCTGTATAAGTTACAAAAAACATTCTTACCTTAATTCTGTCGAAAAGGTTAAAAGGGACCTTGTTTTGAAAATGAAGGAAAGATTCCTTTATAAACCACTTATAAAAGTCAAAAAGGGTATAAATGACTTTAACTCATATTCTAGTAAATAGTAAAAATGTTTTGAAATACATTTTTAAGAAACATGGATGTGGATGATAAAGAGATCCCAGTAGATTATTACGTATAATCAACCTCGGATAATGAAGAGATTGTAAAGTAAACCCTTACTTGTACTTTTCCTTGGTTGGGGTAGGTTAACCTCCTGTATAATGGTGAAATAATTGTTACTAAATTATAAAATAATCATATACATTAATATGATATCATATATGATCTTTTAATATCGATTTATAATAATATCTTAGTATTATCGTTGTTTCGGGTGTTAACTTACTTGTTTTCTTTTATATGTTTTGTTACGTAAGACATTTTTGTAAAGGATAGGTTGTATATTATTCATATCCAGAATGATATCAAGTCCTTAAACATCATTTTTAAATCATCAAATGATAATTATACTTGAATGGATACGATGGAGAATGAATCTCATCGCGTTCGTGGAGACGGTAGTCCGTACGTACGCACGAACGCTACTTCCATTTAATTTTTATTTTAAAAGGATTGAATCCAAATGATACATAGGTATATTACTATTCCAGTATAATATAATATTTTATATATGTTACTTAAGTTCATTAACACCATCCTTTATATGTTCCATGTGTGGTATGAACGAGTCATATCATTTTAAGGGGGCGGTAGTCCGCACTTCCTCAAATGAAATTATCGTATGTATATACAACATGAAACGAATAATGGTATGAAATAAAATAAAATTACAGAAGCTTATATATAAAATATATATCATTAATATAATATTTAATTATAGTGCCATCATAATGGCCACCATGAGAGGCGGTAAGATGTATTTGAACAATCATCGTTTCGTGAGGCGTTAGTTTGCCATCCACAGAAACATTATGTTCATCATCCATTAGATGGAGTTGTGTGTATGTGTAGTTTGGATACTTCTTATAAAAACATCCTAGTATATTGAGGATACTGGTGTTGTTACAAAAGAAAGGAAATAAAAAGATTTTGGGGGTTGGAGAAGCAAAATAAATGAAAATAATTTAAGAGAAATCGTTACCTTTAATTTAGGTAACTCACTTTGGTTGGAACCAAAGGACTTCTTGAAATGCTTTCTGCCAAAGGGGAAGCTTCAAGGAGGAGGAGAGGGATGTGGGTAGCTTAGTTGGACAGAGTTTGGACGAGCCAAGTGGCTTGAGAGGTGTGAGGAATGAGTAGAAGTGGTCTCCTTTTATAAGGGAGAAGAGGGGCTCTTTAGGAAAGAGTGAAAGTATTACTTTATAATATAATTATATTCGGTTTATAATGGTCCAAAAATCATTGAGGTCGAAGATAAGATGCCTAATATTCTAAATAACATCAACCAATAAGAATTGGACAGGTTTTATATAATATTTTAATCATTATAATCTTATTTATTTAAATGATTTATTAATGAGGTAAACATTGCATCATTATTGTGTCATTAATAATTTAAATTATTTGATGTATAAAAATTATAAATAAAATATAATTATTTAGGAAATCTTTTTAGCTTTCTAATGAATATTTATAATCGAAAATCCAACATGTATAACCCTATGTAAAAATTGTTCTTTTAAAAGATGTAAGCTTATGCCATTTTTGTATTCATTTTAACTTAATTAAAATAAAGTGTCATTATCACTTACAAGTGGATCAATGGGGTCCCAAAATTGACCCAAAGATGCCCATGGTAGACCATGTATCAACCAATAGGGTTAAGACACGTTTTAGGGTAATTTAGTATTATTATAATATTATTTTTTAACCCTTATTTACCGGATTTACCCTTAACCATGGTAAATAAAATATTTACCGCAGTAATTATTCAAAATGTCTAAAAATAAAAGTTACCTATTTACACAATTTTAACATCCTGATTCCAAATATGGAATCCATTTTCCTAAATTCAAAACACAGAAGTGGCAGAAATTAATTTAAAATTAATTCCCGCTGTCAAAACAAAAAGCGTGTTTTTAAGAGATAATAACTATCAAAAGATTGACACTTGTTTATGTTCGGTTTAATTGTAAAATTATGTCCAATTACCAACATTATATTAAATGGTAAAAATATATTCTAAATATACTTTAAAACCACTCAAATTCACAATTTATCACTATTAATTATTTTGATTAAAAAAGTTGTTTTTAATTAAAATTTAGTAATTTTCACTATTCATCAAAATATGAAAGTTATCCGAAAAGTACCAAAATTTCACCTTAGGCTAAATTTGATATTCTGAATCCAAAAATGAAGTCCATTTTAAAATATAAAATATATATAACTTCAAAAAGTAGGTATTACTATTCATAACAGCTAGTTTGATTGGTTACGGTGTGTTAGAACTCAAAGTTGCGTACAACACACGCTACTGTTTTATTCAAAGGAAAGCGTACCGTGGAAGCTTGGGATGTTTCATTTTAAATTTTTGATGTCCCCATTTAGTCAAAAAGTTTAAAATATTGTATTTAAAAAGGTTTCACTATTAGAAGTTGATAAAAGTGAAATACTGAAAATGAATCTGTTCTTGCAATATGACTAAGAAACTCATAATAGGGATTCTAAAATTATAAGGATTATATAAAGTTCAAAATGTAGTTAATACTATTCATGACCTATTTTAATGGTGTGATTGAACTCGGTGTTGCGTGTAGTGCAAGTTATTGAATTATTTTTAAGAAATAACACACTCTGAAATCCTGGGGTGTTACATTAGATGTTGTACTAACCATTTTGGTTTTGATTAATCTATAAAGACAATGTAAATATATGGTTTATCTTGCATGGATCATGTGAATCTATAGAAGTTTATTCTAGCTCTTCCAGTGTGACCAAGTCTCCTTGAATACTCATCGTTTAAAAAAATGAGATAGTGGTGGAAATTTATTAAAGAATGAAACTCTACTTAAAAAGTAAGTATATATCCTTATATTCTTAGTCAATATCATAAATGAATTCCTTATCCTTATTTAATGTAACTTAAAACAAAAAATTTTGTCCGTTTAATTTTCCTACTAGGAGACTAATGATCGTTTTTTCCAACACAAGTTTGTGGTTTTCTTATTGCTAACTTTCTCCTGATCATGATTTCTATCCCTCTCCATCATAACTTGACACATAGTTTATCATCCACATCCATGTTTTCCTACCTGGAATCCTAATATGGGTTATCTTGGGTGACCATTAGACTCCTCTTTCTTTATTTTAAAGTGATAGTTTTATTGACTCTTTTTCCGATGTGGGACATTCCATTCTCAGGCCCAATTTTTAAAATTGCGAGAACACAATTTATTGAAGGAGGAGTGAATGTAACACCCCAATCTTCCACAGTACACTTCTCTTTGAATAATACAATAGCGTGTGTTCTACGCAACACTGAGTTCAAGTACACCATGACTTTCCAAACTAGCCGTTCAAAAGAGGTTATGAATAGAAATATCTAAATTTTAAATATAATATTATCCTTATAATTTTAATCCATATTATGTGTTTCTAAGACACGATTTATGAACAAATTCATTTTTTCAGATAAAAGAAGTATTTTTCAAAAAATGAAATTTTACCGCCTTTTAATGGTGAAGCCTTTTTAAAACCAATATTTGAAACTTTTATATATTCAATTTGACAAAGTGAAATTATAATTTAGAATCGGGACATAAAAATTTAGTATCAATAATGTTTTGGTGTCTTTCTGATAACTTTCATATTTGGTTGAATAGTGAAAAATACTATATTTTAACTGAAAACAACTTTTTTAATCAAAATAATTTATATTGATAAATTATAAACCTTATTTGTTTGGAAGTATAAATAGATTATATTTTTACTATTTAATCCAAGGATGGTCATTTTAAGTAATTTCACCTTGAAATTGGACATAAACAAGTGTCAATCTTTTGATAGTTATTATTTCTTAAAAATACGCCTTTTGGTTTCGAAAGCAGGAATCAATTTTAAATTAATAAATGGAACATTTATGTTTTTAATTTGGTAAAATAGACTTCATTTTTGGATTCGGAATAACGAAATTATCCAAGGGTGAAATTTTGGTACTTTTCAGATAATTTTATATTTTGATGAATAGTGAAAATTACTAAATATTAATTAAAAACAACTTTTTAAATCCAAATAATTTATAGAGATAACTTATATTATTTAGTGGTTTTAATGTATAATTAAATATATTTTTACCATTTTATCCAATAGTTTTCATTAAAATTAATTTCACGTTGAAATTGGACCTAAAAAATTGCAAATCTTTTGATATATATTGTTTCTTAAAAACACGCTATTTGTTGTGACAGCGGGAATTAATTGTAAAATTAATTAATGAAACTTATATGTTTAGAATTTTTTAAAATAGAAATCATTCTTGAATTCGGAATATCAGTTATAGCTTAGGGTGAAATTTTGGCACTGTTCTGAAAAACTTCAATTTTTAATGAATAGTGAAACTACTAAGTGGTAGTTAAAAAAACTGAATTTTTCATAAAACATAATTTTACCGCTTCTGTGAATGGAATTTTGAAAATCCGAGAGACACGGTTAATATCAAGAAGTAAAATGTGGTTCAATGAGATGAAAATAAATTTTGGTGAATAGTAACTTTTTACTTTTATTTACCACAGTTAAAAGTAAATAGGGTAATTAAGGGTAAAAATGATATTAATATTACCCTAACACATGTCCTAATTCTATTCGAAAAGTGTATATCGACCAAAAACAACCTTATGAATAAAATATTATCATTTAGGTCAACTTGTATTAGATTTGGACATTTATTATTATTTAATTCAAAGAAGAGTTAAAAGAGTTAAAATCAAAGTTTATTTACTAAAACATTTTTAATATAGGGTTATACATAAGATAAATTTGATTTTAAATATTAATTAGAAATATAATAATATTTCATACATAATTATATTTTATTTATAATTTTAGACCTTAAATTAGTTAATATATTTATGACAGAATGATGATGTAGTAATTACCATAACAATGAAAAATTAAAATAATTGATATTATAAATACCCAAATAAATAAAATTTAATACTTTTATTGAATTACACTAATTTTCTAAGTTAATATGACATATTAGAATTTATTTAATTTACTTTTTCCGAAGTAATAATTCTGTTATGATTTTCACAAAAATCAACTATTGAATAGTGTCAAAATTGACATAAAAGAGTTTCTAAAACAAATATTATATTATTAATTGATATTAATTCCTAATAATCTAAGGTTCGGCCAAGAGAATTATATTATGATAGTTATATCATTAATGGACCACTTGGGGGTCGCTTGAATGTATATAGTAAGTTTATTAACTATATAATATAAAAATACAAAGTGACATGGTAAATGTCAAACTAATTAACTAAGAGTTAAAACTAAAAGATAAGGTTAATATAGTAACCCAAACCTGTCGAAATTCTATTGGTTGAATGTTTTTCTACCTATACTCACCTTAACCTTTGAATAATCTACTTTGGAGCCATTAGAAACCGAATATGAATTTATTATAAGTTAATATTTCTAGCTTTTCCAAAGGTGCCCCTCACCCCTCTTATAAAAGGGAACTCCACCTTCTCATTTCTTCACACCTTCAATGCCTTTTATTTGGGCCAAACCCTGCCCAAATACTCTCTCAACTTCCCTCACTACAACGTACAGGTCTTATTCTGATCATAAAGCCAACCTATGGATCCCTTTTGATCAAATCAAAATGAAGAACCCGAAGAAGAGGTAATGTTTTCACCACCCCTTTTCAAGTTCCTTTCTTCTTCCACTTCTTCTTTATTTGTTATTAACATTCTAAAATAATAAATCCAGTATCTTATATATACTATGATGTTATTATAAATATGGTACAACCATATTTAGTATTCTATCCACCCTTTGAATAACATTTCACCATACGTGCGTACGTACGGCTTACGGTCTTCAAGTCGTGGTGTAATTGTTATTCAATATATTATTATTTGGGTGGGTATAATAATGATGCGTAACTCATTTAAATAATAAATATAACATGATAATGATTCTGTATATATGATATACCATGCAATTATATATTATTTTAATATCAAAAGAATGATATTGTCGCTCGTGCGTACGTACGGACTACCGTCTCCACGAACACGATGAGATTCATTCTCCATCATATCCATTCAAGTATAATTATCATTTTATGATTTAAAATTAATGTTTAAGAAATTTATATCATTCTAGATATGAATAAGATACAACCTATCCATGAAAAACATGTCTTACGTAACAAAACATATAAAAGAAAACGAGTAAGTTAACAACTGAAACGACGATAATTCTAAGATATTATTAACAAAGCAATGTTAAAAGATCATATATGATATCATATTAATGTATATGATTCATGAATAATTTAATAAAAATTATTTCAACATTATACAGGAGGTCAACCTATCCCCAACCATGGAAAATTACAAGGTAAGGGGTTTCTTATCTCATTCTTAATTTCGTGAGAATTCCATTGTTCACCACTTATTCATTGCATTTGGTGTATGTGTACTACCCATAATTGTATTCATTGTGTATTATAATTTAATTTATGGGTATTTACATCATCATTGTATGATCGTTCTTTCATGGTTGTATGTTTCGTATGTTACCTAATCGATAAGGGAATTCGAAATTTCAATTTCCACTCATTTGGATTTACGCATATTTCATTGATTATATTACCCCAAGATTATGCGTGGAATCACTATTCATTTGATTATGTCATAATTTCCACTCCCCTTATTGTGGATATACTTTTGATACACATAATCTCTCTATTGATAATTTCTGAAGTCATTGATATGAATTTGATAAGAGTAATTTTAACTCATTCTCCATTTGTTGAGTTAAACATCCAATTCGTTGGTGTTGTTTTTACAAGAATATGTGTGAATGTCCTTTGATTATTTTACAATGAATATCCAATAATATATAGTGTATTTATATTTTTCACACATAATTATGTCGTTGATTTATCTTTAACCTAAGGATACAGCCTTTGTGAGAGATTTCATCTCAATTTACATTCCATTGAGACTTTATTGTTGTTATACACCAAATCACTTTTATGTGGTGTATATAATGTACTTTGACATAGTATATCAAGAATTCCTTTATTCTCATGACATTACAATGTTTTGATTACCTCAATTATTTTTTTTCAAGTATCTCTCTTTTTGTTAGAAACTCTAACTAATATACCATTTTTAAATGTTTTAAAGACTTATTCTTCTAAATCTTGCTCATTAATGTCCATGTTTTAAAAATGGTTTTAAGGATTTATTTATATGGACATTAATGTTTTAAAATTAAAACTCCTTTTAAAAGTTTCAAAGTGGTATGGGACACTTTGATTCAAAAATCTATTTTTAAATAGCTTCTTGATAAATAGTGTGACTTTAAATGATTTCAAGAAAAAGGGGGATATTTCTCTCAAATACTTTTGATGATTATTTTAATCTATGTAAATATCATTCATTATTCTTTGTTGAGGTTAATATGATACAATACAATCTTCCATATTGTATCTAATGAGTTATGTTTGACTGTTGATGTGCTATTTTTATACCGTTCATTGTTTTTGGATAAAGTATTGACATTTCCTGTGCTAGTTTTAATACAAATGTTTATGTTATGTTTCAAAATTTTCATATGAGGAATGCATTGGACTTAGTAAGTGACGGGTGGAGCCCGCTATAGCTCCTCGATGCATCGGTAGGTCTCATGAGACAAACTAGTGTCTTGGCACAAGGCCTTGGAAAAATCTTATTTTTAGTCTTGGCACAAGTCCTTGGCTATGTGGTTATGATGGTATGGAATTATGCATTCCATCATTATGAATGTGGTTATTGATATTGCATGTGATCATTCGACTAGTAGAATATCCATGTGAGTAAGTAAATGGATTTATTTTATTTAATCTTTTTTATTTTATGTTGAAGTTCATGTTTAAAAGGATTTTGGTTTAGTTATAAATGGCCTTAAGTGTCTATGCTTATCTATGATAGCTTCTAATATAATGTTATCTTTACTGAGCATCTGAGCTCACCCCTTTCAATGTTTTATTTTTCCCATGATTATGAAGATGTAATTTATGAATGACCTGTAGGGATAGTATGAGGGGATATGAAAACAATATGTTGTTGTGGTTTTTTTACCTTATGATGTAATGTAAGACTTATGAATATATCTAGTGTTTCCAAGACTACTAAACTAATCGGTCTTTCGAGACTTGATCCCTTGTGATCATGCCAATGTTATTTAATAATGCACCGACTCTAGGTATCTAGGGTCGAGACGTTACTATTGATACGTGTATATAGGTAAATAATGTATGGTATTAAGTATATGATTATGGTTCTATAATATAATTATTGTAAACAAAAATTATTCATACATTACTTTTGGACAGAAAATAATGAAATTTTACTTGAGGTAATGGTTTCTCATCTCACTTTTACTTCAATGAGACATACATTATATTCACCACTTATTCTATTGTGTACCATATTCTCAGAAATAATGTTATATTATATCATGAATATATTTTACATCAAGTTAGTTAACATTTAATGTCACACCTCGATCTTTAAAATTGTTTTATTTTATAATTTCATGGATTCGGTTACCCTCGTCAGGGTGCGGGTTGAGTGCGTGTTTAATTTTTTTTGACATTAGATGTTTTTGGTGGATTTTGGACTGATGCACGGGCACTGCAAGGTTGGTCCTAACCGTGTAGTCGGTCCGGATACCCTCGCGGTTACCCATTAAATAAAATAATAAAACATTATGAGAATGGAATAAATTAAATTTTTAAGATATAATAATAATAACATTATTGTGTATATAAAAATGTTCTTTAAAAATTAAAATTGTTAATGATATTATTATCAATAAATTGTTATAAATATAATTATTATTTGGTTGTTATAAATTTTGTTATTATTTAAAAGAAAATAAAGAAAATTATGAATATAATTATTATTATTTTTATTGTTATTATTATTATTACCATTAAGAAAATTAATGGTGTTGTTATGATTATATAATTTTTAAAATTCATATAAATATTGTCATTAAAATTTTGTTAATATTAATATTATTTAAATGGTTATAATTATAATCATTATTAATATTATTATTAATATTATTTTAATTATAATTATCATCATCACTATTATTATTAACAATTTTTTTATTTGTTATTGTTGTTAATTTTGTTTTATTTTTTATGGGGTTTTAATCCCTCTTTTTTTATCCCCCACGCCTCGCCCTCACTCCCCCACATAATCTCTTATTTTTTTATTCCTCTCTCCAAACACCCCTATATCCCATTTAATATTTTTTTGTATTCCTCTCTCTAATCCCACCTCTTCCACGCCTCATCCCTCTCTCCCAAATTCAATCCATTATTTTTTTATCCTTCTCTCCACTCATCCCTCTCTCTTCATTAATACATCTCCTTTTTTATTCCCTCTCTCCAATCACCCATATCCCCATATTCCATCACTCCTACCCACTCTCTATTAATCTTTTATTATTATTATTTATTTTATTTTATTCCTTATATAACTCTCTCCACTCCCCATTAACCCCCCACGCACACCACTAATACCCCCTTCCATTAATTCATTTTCTTTTCTTTTTATCTCCCACGCCACATCCACTTTTCCCTTACCCCCTCACACTCACGCACTCTCTCCCCATATCCCCTCACGCACACCCCAAATTAATTCATTTCATTTTTTTATTTATCTCCCACACACCTATTCTTCCCCACTACCCTCACGCACCCCTTATTTCCCCCCTTCTCTCACACACCCCTCTTCCTCTTACCATGAATCACACACGCCCTCCTCCCCTCCGACGATTCTTCCGACGGATGCTCCTCCCTCTAGCGGTTCCATCTGGTAAGTCTCCTCTCCATATTCTCCTCTCCTTACTTAATTTCGAGGGTTTTCATGTGGGGTTTCTTGTTGGACAAACCCTAAATGTTAGGGTTAATATGTATCTCGAGTTTTCTTTGGTTTTAGGGTGTGTGTTTTTTCCGTGGGGCATCTTTCTCCTTCCCGTTGATGTTTCATTACAATCGCATGAGCCTACGGTAAGTGTTTCAATGTATTTCTTTCTTAAAGTATTTCCTTTGATGCTTTCCATTTTAAATAAATTTATAAAATAGTTTCGTAGCTCTATGGCACCCTTAATTAAAATATTATAGCAATTTAGAATTTATTTGATTTGTTAAATTAAGTTTTAAATGAGTTTTAGTGTAAATTGCATAGCTTCATGATATATATATAGCTTGTTTGAATTTTTTATGTTTATTTAAGATGGAATTGATCCCTTATGAAATGTATCATCGTTATTATGTTGCAACGAATTTTTTTTATTACTAATGAACTTGGCTTGGTTGTGTTATGACTTAGTTATTATGTTAAAACCCTTTGGTAAATATTTAATGAATTTAATGTTTTATTTGGAATTCCTTTAAAATAATGTGGGTAAGTGGTTGTTTTTGAGGCAAGACATTAAAATGTTTTCCTGTTGTGCGTTTAATTTAAAAATAGGATTTCGAGTGTGTATGTTTTGATGTTGGTATAGCATACTAACCGTGTTAAAATGTGTTGGAAAGGATTTAATGGTTTTTTTGGATTGTTTTATGTTCTATAAATAATGTTGGTGGCCATTTACGGTTTTAAGGTAATTGGTTTTTTCTTGGAAGGTTAGTTTTCTAAATGGATTTTAGTTTTCAATTAAAGTTGACCCCCCTTGAATGGTTTCTAAAGAGTAATTTAAATGTGGTTTCATAAAGTGTTTCTTTATGGCTTTTGGAAATCATGGTCTATAATGTGTTCTTTAAGGTTTGGTCATTTAGTTTGAAACATGTTTTGGTGTGTGTTGGAAAAGGGTAAAATCATGTTTGATAATTGGGAAGTGTTTGAATGTGTGTTTAGAACTTGAGAGCCCATTTAGATTTTTAAATGTAAGAGTGGTGTTTGCAATATATTTTGAATAAATGTGTGTGCCCGGTTGGAAACCATAATCAAATTGTTTTTTAGAAAATGGTTTCGACAAAGACATGATGTGATAGCCCGTTTGGAACTTTGTTTAATGTGAATGATTGAAAAAATATATGAGGCACTCCTATCTAGTGTAACCCATTATGGGTGAATGTATAGGGAGCGTCCGTGTATGGAGAAGGAAAGTGCGGTGAGATGAGTCACGCGTGCGAGGGCCTTCCTACCTAGACAGTATTATTATCACCACCATGGGTTCATGGGCATCTTATAGATTATCGAGTGACGGTTGCTCACCAAACCCGATTAGACGGGTTGGTGCCCCTTGGTAGATAGAGAGGTCAGGTAGAATTTGCCGCTGATTTTGTCATGAGGGTGATTAGTGGGTTATAGACTATGGGGATTCAGCATATGCCAGCAGGTGGTTCTGAACCGAGTACGTCCAGGGGTTGTCTAAGGATGTTCAGGATCGCCTATGGTTATAGCATGAATTACTTGTTTATTTTCTGCCACATTGGTTTATATACATCTTGTATTTCTTTTTTATTTTCTGCTACATTGGTTCATGTACAGCTTGTATTGCTTTATTTTCTGTTACACTAGTCTATTTTCAGTTTTTACTGTTTACCTGACTCCCTTTTTCACAGCTCTAATATTACTTGTTTGGTTTTGTTTTATAAAATAGTAAACTGTTTTTGAAATAATATATTGTGTGGGTTAGTTCTCATAGTGGGAAAGATGTGACATTTTTTATAAATGGGAAACCATTATTTTTTATAATTGTATTTCCAAAATTGTGTCATCGGACAACTTTGAGTTTGAAAAAACATAAATTTAGTGGTTTACTTTTGGCATCCCTGATGAGAATTTTTGTGCTCATGCCTATCCTTTACCATTTCAATTGCAGGTTCAACTGTTGTTCAGGCTTTTTCTTAGTGGCTGCTCATGTTGGAGCAGTTTTGGGCTTATGGTTGGAGGTGACCAAGGGGTCACACAGAGATCGTTGTAGCGGGGTCTTGTTTCCGGTTTTGTTCCTTTTAGTGATACTTTGTATATGGATCGATTCTTTGTCTATTTAAGTTTCAGTTGTCGCTTTTCTGCATGCACTGTTTGTTCTAGTTTTTTTAGTCTTCGTTTTATCTCTTGGGCTTAAATCATTCCCTCATGCGTACATTGATTCCCGGCACGAGTTGCCAGCCCGTGGGGATCGAGAACGCCCCTCGGGACATGTCACAGACCGGCTCGGGTGACCAGTTCAGGGTCCACTCAGGGTTGGTTTGTGACAAAATGGTATCAGAGGTGGTTCTTGTTATTTGGGGTGCTTGGTAGATAGAGATTAGGACTGTTGGGACTTGATAGGTAGGTGCGAGAAGGGCGTCATGAACCCTTTATCGTTCCGAACGATGAGTTGCCTGGGGTAGTCCAGGATTTGAGTCTTATGTATTTTTTTGGATTGAGGGATGACAACGGAGGCAAGCCGGTGTCACGTCGTGACTTCACATCGAGTAGTGACCCATGTGGATTCCGAGTGCACGGTTTAAGTTCCTCCTAGTTGTTGACCCTTACATGGGTTGTGGCTCACTACCATGTCACTGGGTTTAGTGTAACTACAAGTTCCTCATTTCGGTGGTCCTATGTAAGTTTTACTTAGTTTGGTTTCGGTTCTTGAAAGTGTGCTTTTGGAAATGGAAGTTAGTTTTTTTATATGAAAATGTTTTCTCTAAAATTATTTTAATTTAGTAAATGGAGTTTTAAAAATGAAAGAGTTTTAGTAAATGTTTGGGTTTTGATGAGTAAAGGATGTGGCCCTTGGTATTCTGTATGGAATATCACATGTGTGTGGGTGTGTACGGTAAGTGTGTGGGGGAACTTGTTTATGGATTTTGTGGATGGAAATGGATGGACACACATGTGATGGTCTATAGGATTCCTTGGGTGCGTTTTAATATATATAATGGTTTTGGAAATTGGGTTTTCCTTGGGGAGTGGATTTTTTTGATGGATTGTGAAAAGTGGTTTTTGTATTTGAAAAATGACCGTGCGATAAGAAAGATTTGAAATTGAAATGAAAATTGTAATTTGGGAAAAGAGGGTATTGGTTGTGTTTATATTTGATTGGATTCTGGGCTAGTTGTCTTGGATTGGCGTGTCCATTTCGATTGTGTTTTGGCTTAAAGAATGTTCTGTTTTTGTGTTTTATGTGATGTTTAGAGTATTCTCCCTAGAAAGGTCCCTAGTTTTGCCGATGAGTCATGCCCAGGTTTTGGTTCATTTAAGTGTCAATGCCCTTTGAGGTGTTGGATTTCTGTTAGAGGTGGTGGAATGAATTGAGGGAGGTGAAGCTTGTCTTTGTGTGGTTGGGAACTCCCTAGGTTATTAAGTTTCGTGCCAATTCGGGTTTGTTTAAGGGTTCAGTTTGGGACCAGTGGATGTTGGTTGTCTTATCGTCGTTGGAGTTTGGGGAGTAGTTGGTGATAGTTGGTTTTTTTAAGGTTACCAATCTGGTGAAGAGTACGTACATGAGGAAACATCCATAAGAGGTTATCTTCGTTGATCCTGGAACCTAGTTCATCAGGATGCCTACGGATGTTCCATCGGTAGGCTGGTTCGGGCATTCCAATCCATCGGGCCACATCCCTTCTAAGTGTTGTCATCATTTTGGTCATTCGGGTCATTGGGGGATGTTTTGTGGGATGTTTCGTTCGAGGATGGAGTTATAATTGGGGGATTCCAGTGTCTGACTGTGAGGCATATGATGCTTCAGTCATCAGAACCCCATCCTCAGGTCTCGGGGTGAAGCTCGCGCACAGTCATCATGTCAGAGGCATGTGAAACCTTTACATGGTTCTTTATCATTCATCTTAGAATAGAGAAATTCAAGGTTACCTTGTTCTTGTTTTCCTGCTACTGTAAGTTCATTTTTTTGTGGTGAAACTGTGATGGACATATCCTTTCATAGTCGTAGTATTTGTGTTCTTCTGAATGTGACCTCTAGAATCGTTAGTTTTAATTAAAAGTGTTTTTGGCCCTTGTGTGGGTTGGACCTGACATTATTAGTGATCGTTTGGAGATGTGAAGTGTTGGGTAGTTTTAGATCGGTGTGGCGAATTCTTAGTTCCGGTGGTGGTGTTATAGGGAATTCCTTATTTCAGTTCCCCGATATGTCGGGAGCCCTTATAGTGGTTTTCCGTTTAAGTCTCAGCAGACCGGTTCAACACATGTGGAGAAGTTGGTAGGTTTGATTGGGAGTTACCGCGTTCCCCCCCCCCCCGAGGGGTGGGGTGCTTGAGTTCAAATTCTTATGTTAGGGGAATTATTGTGCTGGTGAGAACCCTCTCGTGTTCTCCCTTTGTTTTGTGTTATGGTTTCTCTTTGAGTCGGCCGGGTGCAGCTTGTAGAGAGAATAGTCAGCTCGATGCTCATTTTTTTTCAACGATTTTGGTCAGGCATTGGCATGAGTTTTGGTTGTTTTTCAGTTGGGTGACTTTCTGGGGGTAGAAAGTTTTGTGGTGGGGAGAATTTTCACACCTCGATCATTTAAATTGTTTTATTTTATACTTTCATGGCTTCAGTTAGCATCGTCAGGGTGCAGGTTGAGTGCGTGTTTTTTTTGACATTTGATGTTTTTGGTGGATTTTGGACCGATGCACGAGCACTGCAAGGTTGGTCTTAACCATGTAGTCGGCCTGGATACCCTCACGGTAACCCATTACATAAAATAATAAAACATTATTAGAATGGAATAAATTAAAATTTTAAGATATAATAATAATAACATTATTGTGTATATAAAAATGTTCTTTTAAAATTAAAATTGGTAATGATATTATTATTAATAAATTGTTATAAATATAATTATTATTTGGATGTTTATTGTTATTATTTAAAAGAAAATAAATAAAATTATGAATATCATTATTATTATTATTATTATTATTATTATTACCAATAAGAGAATTAATGGTGTTGTTATGATTATATAATTTTTTAAATTATTATAAATATTGTCATTAAAATTTTGTTAATATTAATATTATTTAAATTGTTATAATTATAATCATTATTAATATTATTATTAATATTATTATAATTATAATTATCATCATCACTATTATTATTAACATTTTTTATTTGTTATTGTTGTTAATTTTGTTTTATTTTTTTATGGGGTTTTAATCCCTCTTTTTTTATCCCCCACGCCTCACCGTCACTCCTCCACTTAATCTCTTATTTTATTTATTCCTCTCTCCAAACACCCCTATATCCCATTTAATATTTTTTTATTCCTCTATCAAATCCCACTTGTTCCACGCCTCACCCCTCTCTCCCCCATTCAATCCATTATTTTTTTATCCTTCTCTCCACTCATCCCTCTCTCTTCATTAATACATCTCATTTTTATTCCATCTCTCCAATCACCCATATCCCCTTATTCCATCACGCCTCCCCACTCTCTATTACTCTTTTATTATTATTATTTATTTTATTTTATTCCTTATATACCTCTCCACACTCCCCATTAACCCCCCATGCACACCACTCATACCCCCTTCCATTAATTCATTTTCTTTTCTTTTTATCTCCCATGCCACCTCCACTTTTCCCTTACCCCCCTCACACTCACGCCCTCTCTCCCCATATCCCCTCACACACACCCCAAATTAATTTATTTCATTTTTTTATTTATCTCCCACGCACCACTTCTTTCCCCCTACCCTCACGCACCCCTTCTTCCCCCCTTCTCTCACGCACCCCTCTTCATGTTACCCTACATCACACACGCCCTCCTCTCCTCCGGCGATTCTTCCAGCGGCTGCTCCTCCCTCCGGCGTTTCCATCCAGTAAGTCTCCTCTCCATATTCTCTTCTCCTTACTAAATTTCGAGGGTTTTCATGTGGGGTTTCTTGTTGGCCAAACCCTAAATGTAAGGGTTAATATGTATCTCAGGTTTTCTTTGGTTTTAGGGTGTGCGTTTTGTCCGTGGGGGACCGTTCTCCTTCCCGTTGAAGTTTCATTACAATCGCATGAGCCTTCACTAGGTGTTTCCAAGTATTTCTTTCTTAAAGTCCTTCCTTTGATGGTTTCCATTTTAAATAAATTTATAAAATAGTTTCGAAGCTCTATGGCACCCTTAATTAAATTATTATAGTGGTTTAGAATTTATTTGATTTGTTAAAAATATGTTTTAAATGAGTTTTAGTGTAAATTGCATAGCTTTATGATATCTATAAAGCTTGTTTGAATTGTTTATGTTTATTTAAGAAGGAATTGATCCCTTATGAAATGTATCATCGTTATTATGTTTCAATGACATTTTTTTATTACTAATGAACTTGTCTTTGTTGTGTTATGACGTAGTTATTACGTTAAAACCCTTTGGTAAAGGTTTAATGAATTTAATATTTTATTTTTCATTCCTTTAAAATAACGTGGGTAAGTGGTGGTTTTTAGGCAAGACTTTAAAATGTTTTCTTGGTGTGAGTTTAATTTCAAAAGAGGATTTCGGGTGTGTATGGTTTGACGTTGGTATAGCATACTAAACATGTTAAAATGTGTTGGAAAAGTTTTAATGGTTTTTTTGGATTGTATTATGTTCTATAAATAAAGTCGGTGGCCATTTAGGGTTATAAGGTAATTGGTGTTTTCTTGGATGTTTAGTTTTCTAAATGGATTTTAGTTTTCAAATAAATTTGATCCCCCTTGAATGGTTTCTAAAGAGTATATTAAATGTGTTTTAATAATGTGTTTCTTTAAGTGTTTTGGTATTCATGGTCTATAAGGTGTTCTTTATGGTTTGGTCATTCGGTTTGAAACATGTTTTGGTGTGGGTCGGAAAATGGTAAAATCATGTTTGATAATTGTGAAGTGTTTGAATGTGTTTTTAGAAATTGAGAGCCCATTTAGATTTGTAAATGTAAGAGTGGTGTTTGCAAGATATTTTGAATAAATGTGTGTTCCCGGTTGGAAACCTTAAACGATTTTTTTTAGAAAATTGTTTCGATATGGACATGATGTGACGGCCCATTTGGCACTTTTTTTAATGTGAATGATTGAACACATATATGAGGCGCTCCTGTCTAGTGTAACCATTTATGGGTGAATGTATAGGAAGCATCCATGTTTGAGGAAGGAAAGTGCGGTGAGATAAGTCACGCATGCGAGGGCCTTCCTACATACACCGTATTGTTATCACCACCATGGGTTCCTGGGCATCTTATAGATTATCGAGTGATGGTTGCTCACCAGCCCCGATTAGACGGGTTGGTTCCCCTTGGTAGATAGAGAGGTCAGGTGGGATTTTCTGCTAATTATTTCGCGAGGGCGATCAGTGGGATATAGACTATGGGGCTTCACCATATGCTGGCAGGTGGTTCCGAACCGAGTGCGTCCAAGGGTTGTCCAGGGAAGTTCAGGATCGCCCATGGTTGCAGCCTGTATTGCTTTATTTTCTACCACATTGGTTTATATAGATCTTGTATTTCTTGTTTATTTTCTGTTAAAATGGTTTATGTACAACTTGTATTGCTTTATTTTCTGTTACACTAGTCTATTTTTAGTTTGTATTGTTTACCTGTATCCCTTTTTCATATATCTAATATTACATGTTTGGTTTTTTTTATAAAATAGTAAACTGTTTTTGAAATAATATATGGTGTGGATTAGTTCTCATAGTGGGAAAGATGTGACATTTTGTTTAAATGGGAAAACTTTATTTTTTATAATTGTATTTCAAAACATGTGTCATCTGACAACTTTGATTTAGAAAACACTTGGATTCCGTGGTTTACTTTTGACATCCCTTCTGAGAATTTTTGTGATCACACCTATCCTTTACCATTTCAGTTGTAGTTTTAGCTGTTGTTCATGCTTTTTCTTAGTGGCTGCTCATGTGGGAGCAGTTTTGGGATTTTGGTTGGAGGTGACCAAGGTGTCACACAGAGATCGTTGTAGCAGGGTCTTGTTTCTGGTTTTGTTCCTTTTAGTGATACTTTGTATATGGATCGATTCATTATTTATTTAAGATTCAGTTGTCGATTTGCTGCATGCTCTGTTTTTTCTACTTTTTTTAGTCTTTGTTTTATCTCTTGGGCTTAAATCGTTCCCTCATGCGTACTTTGATACCCGACACTAGTTTCCAGTCCATGGGGATCGGGAACGCCCCTTGGGACATGTCACGGACCGCCTCGGGTGACCAGTTCTGGGTCGAATCAGGGTTGGTTTGTGACATTTAATTTTTCACTATTTCATTCATGGTTATTATTATTCAAATGTTAATGTAGTTGAAAGTTTTTTTTACAATATCATCATTATTATGGATTTTTCTGATTAATCCACTCATAGGGTAATTTTGTGATATGTCAAATCTAAACACAGAATCATATCCTATCATTTTATTATTCATAAAATTTTTCATTTAATATTACAAATTTTCTTTTCCTTGAATCATAATATTATTAAGAAAATGTTTTTAATTTTTTTTACCGTATGTCCCTCTTTGGTCGAAAATACTTTTCATAAAAATATATTTTTTCTTATAATGTTTGGAAAAATATTTCTGACCACCTAAAAATGAATTATTAAAAAAATATTTAAATAAAATTTACTATTTACAATATTGTTTGAAAATAATTCTTCTAACTTTTTCAAATTAAGCCCAATTTATCTTTTATATAAAGCGTTAAAGGATTATTTTATAACATTTATACCATGAAGGAAATTTTATTCACTCCTAAAAATAAAAGTTTTACAAATTATTTTCTATATTTTCAATGAATATTTAAATATAAATTTATTTTCAATTTCTTTTGTAAATTTTTTGTAAAGAAAATATTTTCTCCGAGAAAATGTTATTTACCTCCAAAAAAATTGAATGAAATTTTTATGGTATTTATATTCATCAATAACATCAATAATTTATTTGACATATAATATAATCGAAATATATATTGTATTTTTATCACCATTATTGATTATCTTTATGGTTTATGATCATTTTGAATAAAGATGTAAAATTAAATTTTAGTTCACCAAATTAATCTTGATGGTTAATGATTATGTTAATTTGACTAGGGTATGTACTGACATTTAAAATGTTTGTTTATATATTTAATGTATATATCAATATTTTTTCATGAATTCCATATGTTGAATGCATTAGACATTTTATTTGAATCTTGGATCCCATTTAAAGATATCCCACATTATTCATCAATAGGTATCATGAGAAAAATTAATTTGAAAATTATATGGGTTTCTACCCAAATAATATAATATATTATCAAAGGTCTTTATATTATGTTTTATATTTCTGGAATTGTCCATTCCATCATTATGATATCAATTATTATTGTCAATGTGATTATTCAATTTTATTGAATATCGATGTATAATTTTAAAAAATATGTTATTATTTATATTTAATTATTTAAAAATCATTTTCCTCTACCACCTTATTCTATGATTGACTATTAAATGAAAATTTGTTCTGTTATTTACAACTCCATATTGATTAGGAGTAGTTATTCCTAATATCATCCAATGTTTTCCCACCCTTACTGAGCATTTGGGTTCACAACATTATTATATTTAATTTTCCCCAAGATACCAATATGTATTTATATATTGATACATAAGGACACTCTATAATGAATAATGTTTTTATCAACAAAAAAACTTTGTTTTTTCAATTATAACAAGGATTTCAAGTATTCATCTAGTTTAGCATTAATTATAATCTTTTCTGTCCATTGGGATGAGATTCCATGTATCTTATTCCAAATTAATAAGGAAAAAACTATTGCTAGATTATTGGGAATAAGGACCTTACATTAAATTATAGAATCATCCATTAATGGTGGTAATAAAAAATTAAATATATTGTTCACATAAAAAGTAGTCTGAACATGCCCATGATAAAATTTTAATTTTTATAATCATTGGGATAACGAGAAATTATATATATATATATATATTAATATTTAAAAAATAATAAATATATTTTAAATTTAATATACATTCAATAAAAAGTATGTAAGACCAAGAACATATATTGGAAATGAATAACGAATCACATCACTTTCTAGAAGTGGTTCTCCACAAAAATATGCAGGTGATGTAAATTTTTTCAATGAAAGGGGGGTACGAAGGTAGAAAATAAATTATATTTATAAAATCCTTATTATTTCAAAAATAAAATATTAACTAATTAATTTTATCCTGATTATCATCTAATTATGTTGTTGAGAAAAATGAATTACAATCCCGCGTGGATAAGGTAGGTCATTCATATGCATGTGAGATGTTTTAATTTTCCATATGATTTTAAGGACATATAAAAAGGTTTTCCTGTTGAAATAGGAAAATTTTACAAGGTAAATATTAATATGAAATTCTTTTATTATTTTTATTAGATATTCGAATTTTATTTGAAAAGGGATATTGAAATATCTCTGTAAGAACATATAATTATTCATTTGCTTATATACTATGGAATACACCATAAGGCGTGATGTAGAAAAAATTTAGTAAGACTAATACCTTGGGGAAATTGATAAGGATTTAGGGTGGGCACTTTATAAGGTCTTCATCAAGATAATTTTATCATTTATTGGGTAAAAAGGAAAATAGGTTGTCCTTTTTGTAAACGAAGTAAGTGGAAAAAATAAACAAAAATCTTTATTTTATATATTATAAGTGTCTTATGCATGGTATAGAGGTGCATAGAAAATTAAATTTAGAAGATGTTGTTATAGGGGTCGATATAACCTAATCCCAAAACAATTATGAAGATATTTTATGGATTTATGAAACAAATCATCATAGATGATCCACTTTACATGTTTAGAAAGGTGAAAAAAATCATAACATTACAAATTTTTATAATTAAAAAAATTGAAATTTACAACATTAATATATTAAAAACTCCCAATTCCAAATATGTTATCCATTTTGAAAAATTACTTTTTAATAAATGTTATAAATTTATTTAAATATAACATTATAAAAATCAATGAAAAGAGTCTTCTAATTAAAAAATGTGATTTTATCATAAAAATAAACTCATACCAAAAAACAAAATATAACATATATTACTTTTGTGAATTTTAAATTATGTATAATTAAAAATAACTTATTTTTATTTTTAAAAATATCTAAATCATAATGGAAATATATTTTTATTTCTTTAAATAAATAAATGATAGATTAGAAAAAAAATTTACACTATTCTCTCTAAAATAAAATAGTTGAGAAAGATTAAAAAAATCAACTTCTTCCATTACTGTGTAGGGATATAAAAAAAATGTTTAATTTAATCATGTAAAATTCAAAATTTTGAATAAGATAGATCTAATATTTATGTAAAACAGATAACACATTTTTTTATAAAAAATGTATTTTCCTAGAATATGAATAATTTTGTCTCATTACATTAATAGTAAAAATAATAAAATTGTTGTTAATTTATTTGATTTTAGTTGTTACAAATAAAAATAATTAAATAATTAATCAATTGGGATTCAAAAATATATTACACACATAAAAATATTATTCAATTAAATTTTACTTTTATCAATCATATTATTTTATATTCACATATATAAAAATGATAAAAATATATGAATTATTATTGATTAAAAAGGATTGGGGAAAATCCTCATTTTATTTTTAAATAAATGAAATGTCCCCTTTTTTAGTGGGTAGAGGGAGACCCATTATATATCCCAAAGGAATAGAAGGAATTTATCCCATTACATGCCCCAAATGCCCAAACCCTTTAGTAATATGGTTACTCTTTTCCAACTCTCAAATACAAATAATATGTTATTAAAGTCATTTTTAAATAATAAATTTTTTATCATATATTGGAGATCATTTATGCTCAGAGTAATGTTTATCAAAAACTACAATAACTAGTATTCCTAAAATAATCAAGTTATATTATTGATTCAACCAAACCAAAATTTTTTCTTAAATCTTATGAAATAAAAATAAAACTCTATATCATAATCAAAAAATCAACACTTGCAGACATCCCCAAAATAAATTCAAAGCACAAAAATATTTATAATAATCTCAACAACGTTTTTAATGCTCTACATTCATCTGTTATGATATTTTTAACATTAAATTCAACAAAAACTCCTACACTACTTCAACATCCCCCTTTTATTTTTTATTGAATAAAATATTAATTTTTCGTATAAATTCAATTTTATTTGTAACTCCATCAAAGCTCATGAGAATTATAAAATCACACAAATTATCTGGAGAGAAGTTTCATTAAACACAGTAATATAAAATGTAATTATTTTAGATATTTATAACCCTTGATGAGAATAAATTGGTTCCATGTTACATAAATTATATCTCTCTCAATGCCAAAATATATTTCTCACATCTATATGACACCCCTAGATAAATGTCACAATAGAATTATATGAAAATTTAGTGTAAGATACTTTTCTTGATAGGTATTATATCCACCATTTAATAAATATATTTTACATAATTTACCCCCCATTAAATTATAATGTAGACCCATGTGGGGTTGGATCTCACACATCATTATGTGGGAAGATGGGTCTGAACATGAATGTTTATCATCAACTCATAAATCCTCTTTCTGAACAAAGACTTAGGGAAGACATCAGTAATATTTTTTTCAGTAGAAATATATTCAATAATGGTATTTAAAATGGAAAATTTTTATATAATGACATGATTCATTAAATATATGAATGTGGATTTATAATTTTTTAGAGGGTTCTCAGAATGATATATTTCACACATATTGTCACATATTATCTCATATGTCCTCCCAGTCTCAACAATCTAATCATCAGACATCACATTCAACCATAAAAATTATTGTATGAATAAAACAAATCATTATATTTCACCGAATGTTTGATAAAATCCAATAAGTATTTATTAACACTTTACTATAACACACATCCATAACTAATGAATAATTTACCCCCAGAAGTTGATATTTTGTCAATGATTCACCATCACAATCTGCATCAGTAGGATAATGGAAATAAAAATATAAAGTTCATATGTATAAGAAAACCATATTCCAATATTAACCTATCATATTTTAATAAAATTCAAGAAAAACGTGTCACTATTGGGATACTATAAAATCAACCACAATTTTATATTTCATATTTTACATGTGTAATCGCAGGTACCAAATAAAAATAACATTTAATGACCTGTCTAATCATTTTTTTGATGAAAGTTGTGTCTGTAATCATCAATGAAATTTTTTATTTCAATTGATGTTAGATTTGAATTTTTTATTTTATCATCCATTGAAAAAAATAACTATGTCTCTAGAATATTCTCAGTTAGATAAAAAAATCTAATCAAAATTCTGTATGGCCTATAATCCAAAAATCTATGTCAACTAACCAAAAATGAATCTCAAAATTAACATTTAACTTGTCATCAAATTCAATACAAATATATTCATTTTTAACAATAAAAAATTGTAAAAAATATATATATTCTATTCCTATTATAGACCACATGAATATATCATTCATATATTAATTTTCATCATCACTCCTTTTGGAATTCTTCATTTTCTATAGATAAGAATAATATTTTGAATACCATGATCTTAGAACATGTTTCAGACAATACATATCCCTTTATTTTCTACAAAATGTTTTTCCATATAAATCAATAAGTAAAAAATTATATTCTCATAAATTACTTCTACTTTACAATTGCAATTTATAAATGATGGTGACACAAAAAATTTATTAACATTATAATTATTCTGTACATACAATTACAAAAAATAATTATAATTTCTATACATTACATTGGGGTATTTGATTCTTCAAAATAATTTTATACCAATTTAAAATAACCATAACATATCAAAATTTTATTCTATCTTTTAACAATGCCCATCCCAAACATATATTTTCAAAAAACTAACATGGTTCCATTTAAATTTTTATCCTTTATCTTTCAGAATTTATACCAAGAGAAGTTTTTTTCAATTTTAATTAGCTAATAATTCACTCTTTTCACCATTTATTCATTATTAATATCATCATCCAAATTTCATGGATTATCCTGTGATAAAATAGATATTTAATTTTCAATTATTAGTCATCTTCTTTTTTGGATTGATGTTGCATAATTACAAATTTATTAATTTTTAATAGTATCATGGAGCCTTTTTGTATTAAATAATTATCTTATTTATCCACATAATTAAATTATGGATTAGATTAAATATTAGATAAATTTGACTAAAATTACTCATCTTCTATAATCTATTATATTTTAAATTAATCTTTCCATCCTTAGTTATATATTCTCTTTGTTGGATAAGACCTATGATTTTTGTCGATTGTAAATCATTTTATCAATACAAATTTAATAAAGATTTTATATACATTTATATAATCATCAATACATACTACCAATATATAGTAATACTATAGTGGAAACAACATTAAATTTCTCTTCAATCATTCCTCTGTTACATTTGATTATTAATATAAATTATGCACTACTGAACACTTTTATGTACAAAAAGCATGGATTATTTTTTTACTACATCTCAAAAGGTGTAAATTGAATATATTATCTAAATATGATTTTTGTTCAGAATTTGTATTTGCCGTTAACAGATATTTTCTCTATAAAATATATTGATAATTTGACTTATTTTTTTAGTTCATACCCATATGAATAATTATTATATTGATTATCTCTATAACACCATTTAAAAGAGAGAATACAATGTGTTGAAATGATACATGATTTATTATTGAAAATATTACATTAAAATTCATCACCTATATATTTTTTCTAATATAATATCACAAGTTCATATGGTAGTTTCCAAACTCTTTTTTAACATTCCTCTTGATGGTTTTAAAAATATCGATGGAAGCTGAGTTGTTCATGATAAACACAATATTATTCATTAGAGTCAAATAGATAACAACTTAGTTGACATGTAAATTATATAATGTGTACATTTTCTTTATGGTACCCTATTTGTTAGTGTGAATGAGTCATAATGGTCTTGTAGAATTAATTTCATCTAGATTGTCATTTAATGAAACATATAACCTTACTTGAATAATCCAAAAAAATTCTTCATATTTTAGGATTTTGGTAATAACTCATATCTTCACACTTTTAATTTTATCTATGGATTCATTATAAAATATATCAAAGAATAATATTAAATGTCATATTCTCATCATTTACACATGGGTAATATGAATTGGTTTGATCAAAAATTGAAAATAAATTGATTGGTATTATTTTTCATTAAGATATAATCCTCCCATAGAATCAATTTTTAATAATGAATGATTACTAGAAATTAACATCATTCACATCATTATAGAGATTACTAACTCTTAATATATTATTCTTCAACCACACCACATTACCAATTTAAAATTTTGAGCTCCAGTTTTGGTTGAGCTGATCCCCAATGTTTAAAGAGAACAATCATTACGAATATTGATTTATCACCCTTCTTGTTTATAAATATTATTTTAGAATCATAACATCACCAATCACGGGGGATGATTAGAAACTATGAACAAACAAGGACTTTTTTCTTTTGGCAGGCTTTAACTCACCTTCACCATGGAATGATTTATTTTCCTTTATATTATAAAGTCTATTTCTTATTAAAGAATATGGATTTTTTCTAGAATTGTTTTCACGAAAAACAATTCATTGTTACCATTTTCCTCACAACTTCCACATACTTCTTCAGGTTAGTCAAATCTATTAACTATTCATAATTTTTGAAATATATATCTGGTCATCTTATCTTCTTTATGAATTGGATTTCCACATTTCTAAATTATTCCCCCTGACTTATTGTATTATTATAGGTAGTGTTATATTATACTATCATGTGAAAAATGAATGATGAACCCATTGAAAAAAAATAAGAAATACTCTTCAAAAAAATATCATTATATAAAAAATAAATTTTCTTATATAAAGCATAACATTTTTCTTTGTTACACTACATCAATTTTAACATTATTTTGTTTCTTATTCAATAGGCTTCATACTATATTCCTTTAATATAATAATATAGAATAATGTTTATAAAATTATTAATATTATATAGTTGATTATATTTTTAATTTAAACATACATTATTATAGAAAATAAAATTACAAATAGATTCATAATGTTCTGATTTAACATGCTCTTTCATCAAATTTTTCATACCTTATTGTATTGACCTAAGGCCTTTATTTTTATTGATTTTTGATAACCCCGGTTTCAAGGGATGAGGGAGAACCCTTACAAGACTTGTAGGCTCAGAGATTACATGGCCCGTAGGCTTAGATGATTACATAACCCGGAGGTCTTATAGAATTCAACCAGACTGTCTAAAAGGAACTGCCCCTCCTCAGCATTTTCATCTTGATAGTAGCTATCCACCATTGCATGACCATTTGGATAGGCTTTCCATACAAGAAGAGGCCGGTACCTATGTCATAGACGTTCCCTCTCATTCTGAAAATCCATTTGAGTCTGCTCTGGTGAGTGAACCGACATTGAATCCTCTTCTGGGGCTGCTCCTTTTTTGTAGTGTGTCTGGGCCTGCATTCATGTGGCCCGAAAGCCTTGGGGTGGCCCGAAGGCCATAAGGTGGCACAAAGTCCTTGAGAATCAACTGGCCCAAAGGCCTTGGGTGGTACAAAAGCCTTACAGGACCTAAGGACCAAACCGGTGGCCCGAAGCCCCAGATGGATGAATAGTTCCGGCTACTATAGTACTGAACAGTTCCAACTACAGTGCCTACTACATTACATCTATAGTAACCTGGAAATATGCCTCCACCCGGAATTGATCTCTGGTCTCTTGGATGCACCTAGCAAGTCCTCACCAACTGAGCTAAGGCTCTTATGCTCATACCTGAGTTGTAGGATTTATCCTTGACATCAACAACAAAAAATTAAATACTAATTTAACAACATAACATAATTATCATATTAAAGATACTATATTTTGGTCATCAAAATTATCCTCTATTAAAAGAATATCAATCTTTGTTATTATTTATCATTTTATCATATTTTAAAACATTCAACCAATTATTGTTTTTTTTCATCAAGAAGAAATAGTTATTTTTTTAAAAACACATTCTTCTCTTTTATCATCCATTTTTTAATTTTACTCTTTGATTCAGATATTAATTTTTTCTTGTAATTTTATAAATAAAAACTTCATGTTCATCCTATAACATTTTTTCTAACTCATTTGATTCTTAGTAATTTTACTTATGACTTGACATGTCAAATCCTATTACCAAATGATCCAATAAATTCAAAACTTATCACCAGGAACAATTCCATATGAAATACTAACTATATGGTCCCATTATTTTTCAGTTCACCTTGTATTTTTTCAGGATAAGATTGAAAATTACTTATCTCCGAGACTAGATGTGGATGATTATTTTGATCATTTATCCCTTTTATTTTTCTATATTTTATCATCATTATGTGTTTTACTACCTTTTTCTAAAGAGAATCTATTGAAATATTGTCAATTCCATAATATTTATATAATATAACTATAACGGTAAATTTATTCCTAATCTAATACTATATAAACTACTTTTAAATAAGATAAATTATTCAATGATAGTCCTTCTCATTCCTTAATTTTTTAAATTCACTTGAATTTGCATAATCAACATCATCATTTATTTTTAACATTCTTATGGAAATAAAAAAACATCCTATATTTCTGAAAATATAATTAAATCATACAAAATAACCATCATTTCATTCTTACAGAGACATATTTATGTCTTCAAATCAGTTTTACTAAAATTTTAATTTATCATCATTGAATTTCACATTTCCATTATAGTATCTTTCGAAATATTATTTTATTTAATTGGAAAATTTTTGAGCCATCAAATTTATGTTACCTTTTTTCTAAATAATTAATTATAATATAATTCGAATATTAACCAATAACGTATATATTTCTTTTATAATTAATGAAAATTGTTTCATTTTCTTTATTTGAATAAAAATAGACTACTATAATATCTATAAACATTAAATACATATGAGAGAAGACATGGAAACAACATATTCTTAAAAATATTATATTTCATTCAAAAAAATTGTAGTTAAAAATTGTATATAAGAATAATTCCTTATATCCTTCATAAGAACCTGAATTATTAAATTAAATGAAGCATTTCAGAAATACTACTTGAGGTTTTTATGATAAGGTAGTACCACTAAGAAGGTTGGTGAGTCAATGTTTAGCCATTATTATAATTTTTTCCAATATAATTCATGATTATTTTCAAGATAATGTATAATTACCTTAAAAATAATTTCTTAACATCTATCACATATGAAAAAACTGAAATAATAAGGAACACAATAATTTTTACAAGACTTGTTCCTTTTCTGGAATCCTACCACTTTATATGGTTTTATAGTCTCCCCAATCATTGATACCTAAATATAAAGATAATAGGTAATAGTATTATGAATTTGAACCATAATTTTTATGAATCATGTCATATATATATGTTTCACAATGCTATCACATTGATATTGAGAATATAATTATAGTTAACACATAAAATCCTTAGTTTCGTTAGCATGAACATATTTAGACCTTCCATAATGTGCATTCAAGATATTCAAGAAGACCTTTCTAAATTCATATAGATTTTGATGAGGATATAATTTTTTTCCAAAAATATGATGAATCATTTAATTCTTGATCTCAAACTAATATAGATGATAGTATCAAATTATATGGTTCTACCCCAATATTTCTATCTCTATCAGATATGTCCCAATATTATGAAACCTAAGAAATATAGAATTATTTTAATTGGAGTAAATCATTTCACATATCATCATTCATGATACATCTCTCAACATAATCATACCATGTGATCCATTTTCGCCCATTTAGATTACCATAAAAATATGATCCATGTTCTTAATAATATTTTTCAATTTTATTTAATGTACATTCCAAACACAATTACCCTTCTAACCATATTCTCTATCAGATACAAAACAAAAACCCATTGTGAGTATTCTATATCTTTAGTCTACAAAAAATATAACTCCTAAATGAATCAATTTTTAAATTTCATGAAATACATAATTTATTCTTCCCTTTATAATTTATTAATTTCATCTTCTGTAATAAATTCTTATTAATATAAATTTATCCTTGGTAAAAAAATCAAAAAAATTAACAAGATCCTTAACACATGAAAACCGTGTATATAATCACTAAAAGTATATTTTTATGTTATTAATTAAATTCTAAAAAATAAAATCAAAATAATATAAAAATATAATAATGATTTTATATTCAATATTATTCCAAATACGTTGACACATACTTCATTGAAGGTTTTCTTGTAAACCAACTGAAACGTTTCAACATATGGTAGTACTAATTAAAAATTTCAAAATATATTATTAAACAATTATAATCACATATTAAATCTGATTTTTATGCATTTAATATCTTCATAAGTATAATTTTGTGAATTATTATTAATAGTTTTGGAAATAAATGAAATTAAAAAATAGATGAACTTTACAAGGAAACTGAATCATTTTCTATACATAAATTGAAAATGTATGGATAATATAATGGCTTTTCAAAACTGTAATATTTGTTAAATCAACATTATGTGTTGAACACCAACCACTAGGGTACATGTCCCAACCATAAGTGGACATGTATAACATTTTTTCACTAGTCCACTAAACCAAACTAATACATTTCTTACCATTATAGCCAGTATGTCTTGGCCATACGAATGATGATTTATCTACCTTATAAAAAAATAATAGTTTATATATTTCAATTACTACAACCTCACATTGAGAAATCACGAAAATAAATTTATATATCCTCAAAACCATTTTAAATATTCATACTAACCACCTTATTAAATCATGTAATTCTCATCAATGATTGAAAACAAAAAAATATTGATCACCAAAATAAATATAAAATAAATATATTATTATATAGGTGGGTCATAATGTATGAAATTTGTGTTCAAAAAGGAATATTTAATGCATGTGGGAGTATAATTTCATGTGATGTAGATATATCAAATTATTACATTAAAATACAATTTTCCAAATTTTATGGAATTGTGATTCATTTTATTTTAAACATATTCACACAGATGAATGTTTATAGATACTAAACATTAATAGTTAATGAATGAAGATATCATCTATATAGGATATTATTTATTTTTCACAAGATAAAATACAAGGGATAGTAGAAATAGGGGAATTTTAATAAGGATTTGTTACATAAATTCCATTATTTCAGGCATTATAACCATATTAAAAATGCATTTGTAATTAGAAGCTTATTTAGTGTTCTCTAATGATGGGGTATCCATTGTTATAGGTTTGAATTGTATTTCCCAAGATTCATTACATTTAAATCCTTATCTCCCGTGATATATAGGTTCTCCGTCATTAACACATAAGAGATACTAGAATATCATGGTTATGGGGAGACCTTGGCCCTAAGAGGGGAAATAATATCAATACTTATATAATCAATGGATGAGGGATTTTAATGACTAAGTATTAGTTATCTTCACTAAATGATTTATTTAAAGTTTTAAAATTGTTCATCGGTGTACACATTATAGTGTTCTTCATTTATATTTTATAGTTGGTTTAATTATTCATTGATTTCTAATAATTTTAATGTGGATTATATTGTATTATACAACCCATGAAAATTGATTCATGATCCATAAAAACAATTCAACTATATCCTATCATCAAAAAAATCATAGTAATTGATATATTATAGTAAAAAATGAAAATCAGATATCCTATTATAGTTCTATTTGATAGTGTTAAAAAAATATTGTATACATTGAGAGATTTATGATATATTATATGATAAAAATATACATATAAATTTATATATTGATAGATTTATGATATATAGTATTTTTTGATATAATATAATTATCATATATGATATAGGATATCTTAACACATGAAATAATTGCATTCCTTCATTTTTTAGTGTGTCAAATCAAAAAATATTTAAAGAGTTGTAACATATTGTATCATTGATCCATGAATATTGAATAGTGAATTGTATCATATTAGTTATATCGATGAAAATTATTAAATTATAATTAATGACATTGAAGGGTGAATAATATATATGCCACTATAACATATCATAAGTTGTTTATTATATGTTTTAAGGTATAATAGATAAATCCATAATATATATCATATAAAACAACACACATCATATAATATAATTTATTTCTCAAAATATACTATCATGAATTTTTTATCTTACACATTTTTGTTATGAAATGACCTATTTATTATAAAAATTGATTATAAAATATAAAAAATGGTATTTGAGGATATAGAGTATATTTATTAAATATTTATAAACTATATAATTATAAAATGAATGTAAATAATAATTAAATAATTAAATAATATTTGATGAAAACATATCCATAATAGTAAGTGATCATGATAAATACATTTTGGTTTATATTCCATAAATTTAATTTATATATATAATGTTTGCACACAAACAATAAGTGTAATATATATATATATTTAGGGTCTTCAATTTCCTTGATAATAAAAAATGGTAAATGATAAATTGGAAATGATTATTAGTGTTTCCTATTATCCATCCGTGTTAATTGAAACCGAAATGTGCTATCAATAATGGTAATGATTTAATTTGTGATAGAATTTACCAAATTACATGACCATGTTACAAAAATCATAGCTTGCACATTCCATACCATTTATTGATTTTATAAAAATAAATTATAATATTTTTAAGGGTAGGTGATATCAAATATTTATATTACAATTCTATCAATCAAAAATATAATAAAAATCATATAATAAAATTTTCAAGTGGTTATTTTTCGTCAATGTGATTACAAAATGGGTTATTTATTTCTGATGGAGTTATAGATTGTAAAAATATGGATTTGAATGGAAGATATTATATCAATCATAGATTGAACTATATAAAATGATCCATATTTCTTTTATTATTTCCCATATATGGAATGAATACTTTTTATTAAATATATAACGATATACTTAATAAAAAAATTATGATTCATTAGATTCAATAAGAAGAATAAAAAAAATATGATGGTTAAAAGAGTTTTATTTTGGAATTTTTTAATCTAGATGATTCTCAAAATATAAGGGATGTTACCCCACCATCAATCATTTGTATATTTTAATGATTTTCATATCACTTTATATACACTTATCAATTAACATTTATTGCCATATAATATAAGAATAAGATATTTTATTTGTTATGTTTTTTCCTTAATAAATATGTTCTGCTTCCTATCACAAAAGACTATATGTTTCCTAATAATATATTTTTGAATATAATTTTGTTTTTTGGGGATTGTGGTATTATTTTTGGATATATATAATATAAATGTTTAATAAAGAAAATATTATTGTATTAAAAATCATAGATAAAAATAACTTATTACCATCAATGTGTATTAGGTATGTTGGTAAATAAATAATAAATATTGCTATATTTCACTATAAAAATAATATAATGAAAAAAATTTATTGAAAAGGGTTATAAAACGGTTCATGAATGTGAAATTTGAATTATTTCTATATATAAAATAGAATTCATTCACATAATATTATTAGATCCTGAAATGTAATATATCTTGAATACATGTAATTTTAATTTGAAATTGTTAATATGCTTAATATGAATCAAAATAACACAAAATCTATTTCTTATGTGATGTTATTCATGGTGAGATTTTAGTGGGGGCCATCATATAGTATTATATTGTTTTGGATGAGATTACATTAAAATGTAATGAGTTTAAAAATATATAAATGTGTATTAAACATAATTCTAGTTGGGGAAACTATTATATGTGATATGATTTGATATGTTCTTATGTATCATTTTAACATCATTCATAAATTATTTCAAGAATAAGAAATATCATTTTACAAAAAAAGTCAATAACCACCTTTACATTTATTAATTTTGGAATCATATAATTATAAAGTAAATAGATAAATAACATCCCAATATATGACTTGTATTTATCCTAAACTGATAATATAGTGGATATACATCCTAAATATATAAATTCATTGGATGAATTTATGATATATCACATGGGATGATATATATCTCTTGGTTTTTGACATTAGAAGAAATAAGGCATATTATATTTCAATGTAGGGGATATATATGGTGTGATAAAAATATATCACAACATTTTGTTTAAGTTATGTCATAGTGTAATAAATATTAATATCATCAATGTTATTAATTTAGTTACTCTTATCTAGAAAATATCATAGGATGTAGAATATAAAAAAATAATGTTCAAAATATTCAAATTCACTATAATGAGTGTTGAATTTTTTTTAATAAAACAATTGTTCATTGAGTCATCCGATCAGCTATAAAAGTTTTGTAAAGACATGTTTTACTCTTACATTTTGTAACACTTGAGAAAATAGTTAATAATTATCAAAAGTGTTCTATGGAAAATATTAATAGGAAATATAAACTGTGTTAGCTAATAGATGCTTTTAATGTCCAACTATCAATTCTCCAAATTCCCTCTTCTTCTTTTATCAATTAGATTTAGAGAGATGTTAGAATACTATTGGATATAATGAAAATTTAACCCTTTCATATGAAAATTAATATCATTATGAGGAAACATCATAGATGGATGTATATTATTCTTTTTCTAAGTGATCATTATATAACACATATCAAATATATTATTATCTTCAATCATTGATATATGGTGTAGTTTGGTCATTTAGTTATACAAGATTTTGATTATACATTGTATGGTGATATTTATAATGTTGTTTATAATGATTTGTAGAACCTGAATCAATTATTCCTCAATATTTGGAAACCCATTAGTGGGATAAATAAAAAGAGCACAGTTATTAACAAATTTCATAGAACTCTAACCTATGAACGCTATTGTATTGTTTCATTTCCCATAAGGGTCCTATTTTCAATGAAAAAGGTTTCATAAGAAATTTATTTGGGGCAATGAATTACTATTTCATGTTTATGTGGATTTCATAATGGACTTATTCGAGTGAGGGGATTGATCTCACCTTCAATGGTTTCAATGAATCACTAAGCTTCTTGATCCAAAAATTATTGTTTTTCAATTTACGAGTTCTTATATTGTATTGAATATCTTAAATCATATAAAAATAAATGGATACAAATTTTTAATGTCGAATATATTATGATATTAGATATAGTTGGCTAAATTTGGATCAACAAATTAAATATGTGAAAAAATGTATGTGATATAGTGTAATCCATTGATTTTAAATATGTAATACTATATAATATAACTTCTCTAATGTTATGACTATGTCAATAAGAATATTTAATTTGGAAAAATATCATAATAGAATCTTTATTATGACATATCACATATCATAGTAGTATAAATCCCTTACAGATATGGGACATTATTATCTAGAACATATTGGATTATCATAAACCATATTCAATTGGTTATAAGGTATGGTATATAATCCTCCCATAATTCATCACGTAAACAATGTAATAAATTATGACAAACTCGATAACATAAAATATGACATTCTTGACAATTATTTTTTTTAAATTTCTAATTATGATTTGGATTAAATAATTTCCTATTTATATATACTATAAAAGCATAATTTGGGTTTTTAATGTAATCAATTATTTTGTTATAACATATTTTATATTAATATATATATATAATTATTTATTAAATATTTATTCAGCAGATTATAATTTATTTTCCATAATATTTTATTTTAATATTAGATTCCTTTAGAATTTATAAGGCATCACTTAAAATTTTAATGTGAAGGGGTATTGTATAAATTATGAGTGATTTATTTTAAATGATTATAAATTTAAAAAATAATAAATTTTAAAATATTTTAATTTTAATATTATTAATTATTCAAAATAATTTACATCAATAATTATAAAATAATGGACTTATTTGAAAATTTATTTAAACCATATCAAAAGGTGTTCTTATTTTTTGCAAGATTGTCTTTTAAATAAAAAAAATTCTAATTTTTATCTACTCACACAAAAATATTAATAGTTTAGCTTTGAATTAATAATATTTATCATATAATATCTTAAATTAAAAATCATATAATTACTAATTTGAAGGAGTTCATATTTTGAATAAATATAATGTGTTATACATTATTTATTTGTTGAATATCCAAAATTCATGGGAAAATTATACAATTTTTAATTATATTTTTTATGAATTGTTCAAAAATATTTTCTCTATGGATTAAATATATAAATTTTTCATTTGTTACTGTAGTTCCTTTTTATTAATGAATATAATTTTTTATTAAATGAATTGTTATATGTTTTATTCCAAAGAGATAAATATATTCAATAAATTTTTCTAAATTTATATAATGTGTAACAAGATAGATATGATAATTTATTTATTTATTTCTACATGATATTGGACTATATTGGTTGATGGGATTGAATTTAAATGTTCATTACTATTCACAAGAATTGGGTGATGGAAATATGATGGAATTGAGGACCCACTAGAGTATTATAAAAATTTGTAAAGGGACATTGGGTCAGACTGTTCAATAGAATAATAGATTATTCATTGTCTATAAATGTGGGATGTAGCTATAAATCACCCATAAATAATCTTTTTTTGATAATATATTTCCTATGATTAATGATATTTTTATGATATTTTTTCTTGTAAATTATTCATCTGATGCATTTCCATGTGTTTCAATACATTTTATTTTAATCATTGTCATTTCCATAATTTATTGGTTTTTTGAATTGTTTCACATAAATATGGTTTGAATACATTGATTTGGTAGAAGGATAATAATTAAAAACTACGACATTAGAAGTATCCATAACTAAAAATATAATAAGACCAGTTTCATGTTATCATTATTTCCTCAATTTCTTTTATTAATTTCCTCACAATCAAACCAATATTGACTGTTAATGAAATCAAATATAAAATTATGATGTTAGTCTAATAGATAAAATGTTATCCACTTACTATCTTCAAAACAATTTCTAAAGGAGCACAAACATGTAATAATGTGAATTTTAACATATAATGAAATACACTATACAAAATTAGCATCTTAATTTGTTGAAAAATAATGAGATGCATGAAGATAATTGATCAATGTACAAGGACAGGTTTTCATTGTTAAAAAAATTCAACATCATGCATGATAATAATAACATTAAAAGGCATGTGACCCTATGAGAGTAATTAATGTAAAATGGTAAGTTTTTATTGAAAAAATCAAACTATATTCAAATCATAATGTCAAATAATATAATAAATATATTTTGAATGTTGATTTTTGGATGTGTAATTGAATGGACATTAAAGGATCTTGTGATCTCACATGCCCCATAACACATTATAATCGATCCTATAGATTATATCAGTCTTGTTACGTTAATAAGAGTGGGTTATTTATTAATATTAATTTTATACTAATTGAAACGAATAACATAAATGCAAATTTGAATTTAAAAACATTATGTATGAATATCCTTCTAGAAATCCCATCACATTTTATTATGTTAGCCACTCATAATGGAATGTTTTTTAACCACAAATGAAATAACCATCGTTGATGAAGAGAGAAAAAATAATAACTAAAATTATATTGATCACAATAGAAAATATTCATCAATTATGAAAACATGAAAAATATGTTAATATCATGGTTATGAAATAAACAAAAATACAATCCGAACTATATACCCTTAGTGGTTTATCCTCAGTTTTAAATCCCTTCATCGATCCAATCATGTATGACATTCTATCCGTTAACCCCACACCCAATTTTAAAAAAAATATATCTTCTACTTGAAACCCCAATACAACCTCTAAAAAAATATGTAGTCAAATTATTTAATTTGTTATTGATATTTTATTATTAAAATGAATTAAAATTCCATTAAATTAACCAAATACATCATGGTCAATAATTTATAGAATAATTTAATGTATTTTCCCTCTTTTTATGTCATTGTAATTTGAATATTTAATATAGTAAATGATATACAATAGTAAAACTAAATGTTTAAATTCTCCATATTATTAAAAATTGATAAACATATTCATTGATTTTAAGGATGACTTTCAATAAAATTAATCAATATTTCTCCAAAAATATCCGATATTATTCACTAATAAAAAGATTCATGTTTTTATTAAAATTGGGTCTCCTACAATCATCCCAATAAGTCATGTGAGTTTTCAAAATTTAACTTCCACTAAAGGGATGACCTAGACAAAACACGAAAAGTGGTTTCCATAATACCATAGGCGAACATCCTCAAACTCTAGATCCAGATAAATGGTGGTGAGGGACCATAATAAACATGAGTATATTATTTCCAATAAAATAATTATTGTATTTTACTCTTATATTTATCTAATATTCTACATGAACTGTCTATATAATTGATATCCCAATATATATTGATAAAAAATAGCCTGCTAACATGGACTAGAAAAACCAAGAATAGAATGTATTAAAACACTCTATATTATGTTGAAATACATAATAATATATATTTAGTGAATTATTTAATAATTTAGTCATCTTATAAATAAATTGTACATAAGACATTATTTGTTGAAAAATAATTGCAAATATACCACACTGTCCCCAAAACAAACTAACCCAATTCAACCCATTGAATTATTGGCATCTTTTACCCAATAACACAACCACTTGTAAAAATATATGTGATACTTATATATTTTATAAAAGAATATATTATAAATATTTACATTGAGTAAAATGGTTTTTTACAAGAAGGAATTCAGTAGAGTGTTTTAGTAAAAATATACAATACATAAAAAATAATGAGTTTTAGTATTATAAAGAAGATGTGTTTGAAATATTTATATATATCTATATATAATTTTTTCATACTTTCTAAAAAATATCTATAAATAATATAAAAAAAATGAATATATAATTTTGATCCTCAGTTCCAAACAAGAACTCCATAATCCAAAACATTATATGCATCAACTAGTTTTGGATCTGACATTGAATGTTGCCATCCGTCTAATAAAGTCATGTCGTACCCCAAAAACCTATATCTGAATATTACACATATTATTCAATGACTTCTTTTTGAGGCCCCTTATATCTTAAATCCCCCTTTATGTTTTCCAAGGGCATGATTGTGCCTTGGGGATGTTTTGAGATGATAATGATTCTTGGGGACTTATATCCATTTATAGGATCATTCTGCTATGGTAGTGGGTGGGGTGATGGATACTTTGGAACCTTCATGGAGGTGTAATCTTGGGGTATTTTTTATTAAATTTTCGTTTTTGGTTTTTTGTGGTACGTTTCATTTGTTGGTAGGACACACCACAATGGGTGAAATAGGTACCCTGTCTATTTTATTATGAATGGAACATGAATGGTCTCATTATGTGATAGATGTATCATAATGGTTACCATGTAATTGTGGTGTCTGTGTTAAGAAAAAAATAATTATGCACTTGGCATTACACTATATTGGATAGTCATGGATGGAATCTGGATAATGAAATTTCATTGATCAAATTCTATATCTAGTCCTGGTGACGGTCATAAAAAAATTAAATTGAACAATATTAGAGTGTTTGAATCCTAATATATAAATTTTCAGACTTATTTTTGTTAGCCTTGGTTTTTTCTATTTTTAATATACCATAGTACAGTTTAGTATATTTCACCCGTAAAAGGTGGCTCACCACTACCAAGGATAAATTTTCTGTTCACCCTTAGAGATCTAGCTAAATTATAGTCCTCTTTATCCCTCCTTTTTTATTTATTATAGATGTATAACCCCTTGAGTTAGTGGTTCCAGATAATGTAGAAAGGGTTTGATATGCCCTATTCTTTTCCAAATTTTTATGAAATATTCCATTTATAAAATATCATACTAATGATTTGATTTTTCTTTTTATTAATTAAAAATAGATTGACATTGGATTTTTATGGATAGATATATATGTTTTTTTCTTTTATCATGGTGAATTATAATACCACAATTCTTTGGTTGTCGATCAATGGAAATTAAATGATTATTTCATCATATAGGTATATATTATTGTAATCTTCTGGATTTTCCATGTATTATTTTAATATTATATGGAAATTATTTTGAGACCAGACTCTGAGACGGCATGCAGTTCCGAGGCTCGGTGAGCATGGAACAAATTTTTGAATTTGATTTAATAATTCAATTACGTGTGCATGCGGTTTTCTTGACAAAGAGGAATAACTCCCGAACAGGTGCATGGATCAGAAATATGAGGGCACCGTTCCATTCCGAACAAGGTTTTTACCTTAGGCGAGGCCTAACATCGGCCTGCGTAGGTCTGTGGTAAAATCTGGTTTTTGGATGTAACCATGATAAACTATTTTATTTAAATATTTTATTTAAATACTTCTTGAAATGAATTCTTTTATTCTTTTAAATAGATATTTCATAGGGAGGTTCAGTGATACAGTTTCACCTAATTCTGACTATTCTCTGGAGAGCTCTGGAGAAGACCTCCCGAGGCGGCGACGACGTTCTTGATGATTTTCGCCGCCGCCAACGACGCGGCAACTGGATCATCGCAAGCCAACGTCGCGGATCCAAGTATGATGCTTGTTTTTGATTTCCTTCCATATTTTTGATTTCCACGAAGAACGCAGACTAATCCACAAAACGATTAGCCCGGGGATCGATCATTCTTGTGGGACAGGTTTCTATAGGGATTTTGAGGTTGTTTTGGTTTTGATCTAACGGCGACGAAACTGGATCGTCACGAAAAACGATCGAGGTTTGTCCCTCTTGTTTGATTCTTGTATTTTTCTCCCTCGCGTTCTTCATTGCATTCTACGCATTTTTGGAGGAAATCGATCGTTGCGCATTAGTTTGTTGGCTCAACAATCCGAGATTGTAGATCCAACCCCGGAGTGATGTCACGGAGGTGCGACGACAATTTCGACATGCGATTCAGAGCGGATCGGGAGATACATGTTTTTGGGAGTTTTTTTAGATGGATCGTTTCAGGTTTATGATCTTATTTAAGGGCCGAAAACACCTATTATGGTGTTCGTATGTTGAAACGAACCAATCCATGGATTATTGGGGTGAACGGACGAGAAACCGAGGATCTGGAGGTTCATCCGCGGCGCGAGGAAGAAGACGACGCTTCTGGACAAATCCCGACTACATGCCATGTAGTATAGGCTACACGGATTCTATTCCTCAGCGGGGTTACCTGGCATGTACTCTTGGAGTACACGGACACGGGGCAGGTTACACGCCCAAGGACACACCGTGTATACCCCTCTCGGGCCAGACCCGGCTAGATACATAGGATACCTCGTGTACTAGCACACGGGCAGGCGACACGAGCAGAGACCATGTACGGGAAAATGGCCAGCATACACGGAGTGAGCCCCAGGTGCTCGAACACTGAGTGTGTTTCTTATACACGCCATATAGTTACTTTCTATATGATAAGACAAATGACACGGGCTGTTTACAGGGGAAGTACCCGGGGTAAAGGAACATGGTGTGTACTTTTTCTACACGCTATGTAGTTTAGTATTACACAGCATGGATGGATGAAATGGTCCGTTTACACGGGCAGTACCCGTGGTCAAGGAACACGGTGTATAACCATACTACACGCTCTGTAACAAATTCTTCATGGAATGAGCCACCTGTCTTATATGACTTGGACTAGTTATCATAGAGTCTGTACCCTTGGTATTTTCCCTGTAGGTTCTGGTATCATTTCCTTTATACAGAAGTATGATCCCTTCAGCAGGACTTCCTGAATAGAGTTGTTGGAATCCCCTCTGTGAGACTTAGATCTGGATCCTTTATTCATTTCTAGAACCCTGGGTAGAGTTTTTGGTATCGACGTGACCAACTTTACCCGGGCGCCAATCCTCTGCATAGTGGATTTTCTAAGAATGAGTTGTCGGAATCACCCTGTGACTTGGCCGTGATCCTCATGAGCATCATGGTTCTGATAGTACTTGTGGAGTGTGTTCTCCTAGAATGAGTACTTATTATCTCTCTCCCTAGACCTAGGAGTGTGTTCTCCTTGATACGTTCTTAGTGGATATCTTCGAGCTGGGTCTTAGTGGGGGTATTCCCGATAGTCGATCGTCCATGAGTATATACCTGGATATTATTGTTTTATGTTCTATAGACATATAATGTGTGGAGCTAAATGTATCTTTCCTTTGTGGTACATCCCTTGTTTTATTTCCTTGGTGGTTTCTGGGTGTCCTAATGGGTATTTTTATACTCACCCTTGCACGGGCTTTTCCAGCATGTGTCATGTCTTGTGCAGACGAGCGAGCCTTTGATAGGATTCTAGGCAGACCAGGACTGGACAATACTCAGTGAGATCATACAGGCCGAGGTGTGTTCCTACGACTACAGACTACAGCCCCATCACCTTTCTTTACAGGTTGGACTTTGTTACGGACTCTCTTTTTGGTGGGCTTGTACTTTTGGCCCAGGGTTTTACATTCTTGTACTTTACTTTCCTGCCGTACTCTGTTGGTTGGGTTTTAGTGTATGCATCCATATTTTTCCTTTTAGTAGTTTTTATTACTTTTCAGCTTTGTAGGCCTGGAGATTTGTGTGTGTGTGTACAGGTTTATTGGAAATGCCTCCCATTTTAGTATCGTGCCTACTCGGTGTTAGTAACTAGCCCCTGGCCTATTGGTGGCGGGCTGGGGAGTTGCAGCTCGGGCCCCATTGGGACGGGTCGTGAAAATTATATGTTGAAAAAATATGATAATTAAGTATATTAATACAAAATTATTGGGATGCGAGTTTTCACATGTTTTTTTCTAATATTTCATTAATGTTATCCAAGTTCAATAATATTAACATAAATTAGGGAAAGTAAGAGTCTTATTGTGTTTAAGATGCTGTAATTTAGGAGACCACACTATGTTGCTTTCTTATGCTCAAAACATATAAAAAGAAAAAGAAAATATTTATATTTATAATGTCATATTTTTTTATAAAATTGATGAATTTTGTGGGAATATCCATCAAAAAGGTGATGTAAAATGTGGGAATCCGATTATATAAATTTGAAAATGAAATTCTTAGAGAATCCAATTGTGATGCTTAAAGATTGTGTGCTTGGTAAATTTTCCTTTTGTGTTTTGTGGGGATTTTGTAGGAAATGATCCATTGATGGTGGTGAACAGGTTAAAATGTATAATTTTTTAGGTGGATAATCTGTAACACTCCGAGATTTTATGAAAAATATACTTCTAATTTCATTAATTTCTTATGTTGTATGCTACACAAAGATTACCTTGAGCAATACGCAACACCGTATTAGCTTGCAGTATACGCAACACTATTCTTGGATCGTGTTACACACAATTTTGATAATAGTTATTCTACGCAACATTGAGTATATATATATATATTCAATGTATAAATGAAATATGGTTGGATTATGATATACGAAACAACGAAGGATTATTTCACAGCACGCAACCCTGACTTTGCTTGCATTACACACAATCGCGACCTTCCTCGATAGCGTGTGTTGTACGCAATACCGGGTTTTACTAAACAACGATATATTATTATAATATTGTTATGAACTATCCATTATGAATAGTTTTAACTATATTTTGAATTTTATAACATTATTATTCATCTTACACATTTCTAGAACATGGTATAAGAACAAAATAAATTTTTCAGGTAAAATAAGTATTTTTCAAAGAATGCAGTTTTGCCGCCTTTTGATGGCGCGCCCATTTTAAATCTAGTTTTTGACATTTTATAAGTTCAATTTGACATAACAAAATTCTTCTTTTGAACCAGGATATAAAAATTTACATTAGATAATGTTTTGATATTTTTCCGATAACTTTCATATTTTAATGAATAGTAAAAACACGATATATTTTAATTAAAAACAAATTTTTTCATCATAATATCGTATGTGGTTAAATTATAATATTGAATGGTTTTAAAGTATAAATATAATATATTTTTACCGTTTAATATAATTTATGTCATTAGCATTGATTTTACCTTGAATTCGTAGGTTAAATCAATTCAATCTTTTGCAATGTTTTAAAAAAAACCGTTTTCTTTCGACAATGGGATTAATTTTAATTTAATTCCTGCATCTTTTCTGTATTGAATTTCGAAAAATGGATTCCATATTTGGAATCAGTGGGTCCAAATTATGTTAATAAGCTACTTTTATTTTTGGGCATTGGGAATAGTAACTGCGGTAAATTTTATTTATTATAGTTAAAGGTAAATCGGGTAATTAAGGGTAAATATAAGATTATAAAATTACCCTAACACTTGGAAAAATCCTATTGTATGGATAAAAGTAGACCCATATAACCTAAGGGTCGGATTAGATTCATTTTATGGAATTGTTTCCATGAAAATAATTTAATTATTTTTAAAACCAAAGAATGTGACAACATGTCACATTCTTAAATATTATAAGTATAATAATTTTAATTTAGTGATAAACTTCATTAAACTTCGAATATGAATTGTTTCCTGAAATATAATACAATTATCTACATCATAGAAATTTATTTTGAATTTTTAGGGATTATATAATTATCATTTATTATGACACAAAGATGATGCAGTAATTGTCTTATTAATGAAATATTGACATAATTGATGTTATAAATTCCCAAATAAATGTAATTTGAGACTTTTTATGACTTAAATTAATTTTATAGGTTAATATGACATGTTATTGTTTATATAAGTAACTTGGTTCGAACTTATAATTCTGTTATGAATTTCATAAAAATCATGTACCAAATAGTGTCAAAATTGACATAAATTAGTTTTTAAAACAAATATTATATTATTAATTGTTATTTAATTTCTAAAAATCTATGGTTCGGCCAAATGACTTAGATAAGGATAGATATATTAATAATAAACAACTTGGGGTTAGTTTGGCTTGTTATGGTAATTTTATTAACCATATAGTGTAAGAATACAAAAAGACACGGTAAAAGTTAAATTATTTAACTTAGAGTTAAATCTAATTGATAAGGTTAAAATAATAACCTAAACATGTCTAAATCCTATTGGATGAGAGTATTTCGACCCATCCCCACTTTATCATCGAAATAATACCCTTTGGAACCATTATAAACCGAATTTGACATTAATATAAAATAATATTTTGTGATTTTCCTAAGGTGTCCCTCTCCTCCCTTATAAAAGGGCACCTTCTCCCTCTCCTCCTCACACCAATTTGAGCATTCAAGCTCGGACAACCCATGAAAAAATATCTTCTCCACTTCCCTAGTATCATCCTAGAGGTCCTGGTCTTCTTCAAAGACCATCCTTAGTTCTTTAAGTGGAGGTTAAGTGAAGGCGCGCCAAAAAGAGGTAATATCCATTACTGATCTTTTTCAATTTCTTTCTTCTTCAACTTATTCTTATTTAGTTTTTTCATGATTAAGTAATAACATAAGTATTTCTTATATACTGATATGTTATTATAAATATGAAACAAATCTAATTAACCTTCTATCCATCCTACGGAAAAAGGAAATCACCGCGCGTGCGTACGTACGGAATACCGTCTCCACGCCGTGGTGTAATCTATTTTCCACCACCACCTTACTTGTATGGGTATAATGGTGTAAATAATGACTATATATGAATATTATAAAGTTATATTGATTCTGAAATAGTATACATACAATCCAATACAGTCCCACAATCATGATAACGATATCATCACTCGTGCGTATGTACGGACTACCGTCTCCACGACGCGATGAGATTCATTCTCCACTTTAACCATTCATGAATGATTATAAAGTACATATAATAAGTAATAATGAAATATATTACATAATAATGATACTGGATTTATGTGTATGTCATCTACTTAATTCCATTCAACTCAATAAGGAAATGAAAACAGCGTTCATGTGTACGTACGGCCTACCGTCTCCATGAATGGTGTATTTCTTTCCATTTACTTATTTATTATATATATATGTATATTATGAATATATATTATATATAAATCATGTTTTATATTCTGGAATTAAGTAATCATGATCTATGTAATCATATGAATAATTACAAGTTAAAACACGAACGAAAAATAAGACGATTTTACCCAAAACGCTACTTTAACATTAATTTACAAAAGAACAGGTAATATAAAGTCATAAGTGAACCATATATAATATGATTCTGTAATAAGTCAATGACATTATTTAAATCATTATACAGGAGTTTCGGACACTTACGAAGCAAATCGGACCTAAGGTAAGGGAAATATCACAATCTGATTTCTATCCGAGATTGTTTATACTTTGGTATTTAATGGGGTGTATTTTATCATCCACATCCATGTTTCCTCAATTTGTAATATTATTTCCATCCACCTAAAAAATTTTAAATCCAATTTTACCCTTCGGTGAGTTTTTAGTCAAATATATGAAAGGAATCTTTTGTCGTTTTTCGTACGAGGTACTTTTTGACTTTTCCGACAAAAGTACGAGAAGAAGGTTTTCTTTTAACTTATACGACATGAATGGATTTTGAAAAAATTATTTCCAAGAATCTACCCTTACAAGTTTTCAAGTTTATTTTTAATCAACTTCTTTTAGTTTAAAACTTTATGACATGTTAAGGAAGGAAAAGTGTTTTTTGAAGCAGAAAAGATATTTTCCTCAAGAATGGAGTTCAAGTGTTTTATCAAAATTATTTTCCATCATTGATAATAAAGGGTTCTGTTTGTATCCCCATTATTACATTGATTTGATTATGTTGTGATGGAATTATATTTATTAATTCCTTTATCTTATATGAATTGATTTATGATGTCACGATGTTTAAGATTGCCATTTTTATTACATGGGTTATGCAATGATGTATGATTTATGATTTTGTGGCACACATAAGAATGGTATCATTATGAGATGGGTGGGACCAATATCTCCCTCCAATTCATTGGGTAAAGATTTTATATCTCATGAGATAGACATGGCTGGAATGGTAGGTTATACCGGTTCAGTGAAGCAAGACTGAAACGAGGGTAACTCGGTTCAGAAATGGACTTTTTCCACTAAGATAGTCTTGGCAATGAGTCTTGACTAATAAGAAATGATTTTATATGATTATATGTGTATGCGAAAAAGTTTCATGTTTTATGTTATGATTATTGGGATTTCATTTCACTACAATGATTTATCCCATGTTATGAAATTATGCTCTCTTTTGCTGGGTAAGATTTCCAAAATGTTATGTTCTTATGAATATGTTGTTAATGATATTTATTTTTTCTAACCTTACTGAGAATTTGATCTCACCATTTTATGTTTTCTTTTCCCCAGGATATAAAGAAAGGTTTTATGTAAAAAAAGGAAGATCTTTATGAGAGATTTTGAAGATCTTTCACCACGATTAGAAAATTATATTTCGAGTTTCCCAAGACACTAAACTATTACGGTCCTTGTGTGTGTGTTTTTGTTATGTACTAAGTATTCTGCAATAGTAATTTAATGTCAATGTACATCATGCTTCAGGTCTCTACAGTTGGTATCAGAGGAAAAGTTTAGTCAACCTTTGGAAACTGGGATGCGAAAACGTTACTAAGATCCCTAGAGATATTTCTAAGGTATGTCTAGGGATGTCCCTAAGGATAAGTATACGTATAGGATATAGTCCTAGAACTATGGTAACGATATTAGATTAAACCAAAGATGTTAGATATTGAATTTACTCCCCCTTTATTATGATTTTTTCCTCTCACACTATTCTTTTTTGGTTATAGAAAATGGCTGGAAACAAGATGATTCACTATAATGGAGGATATGATGGACAATGGAATGATATTCTTCCTGAGAAACCAAATGAAATGGGATTTGGAAGTCCAAACATCATTGTTATGCCGAATCGGGAATCTAATAATATGATCAATAAAGTAAAATTTGGTATGTTTCCTGACTCGGTTAATAAGAGAAAGATGGAGTTTCATGATGATCATAGAGGAAAGAAAGTTCAATTTCCCCTATGTAAATCATGTGGGAAGAGGCATCAAGGAGAATGTTTCAAAGGAACTGGAAGATTCTTTGGGTGTGGAAAAGAAGGACACAAAGACAGTATGTGCAAAGGAAAAGGTTCAGTTAACACCAGGGATGAGGATAATGGTATTGCTACGACATCAACAATGGTTAAATGTTTTAAATGTGGAAGGTACGGGCATTATGCAAACCAATTACCTAAGGGAAAGTATCATGAAGAGAATCAGTATGGTCGTATGGGTAGTATTTATGTGGATGATGATGAAGAGACTGCAAATGATATGTGAGATGAAAGAATTGTTAAAGCTCGGTCAATGGATTAAGAATGCAGTGGAATGATTACATGTTTATCATGTGTAATGTTGTATAAGTAATCTCATGGTACTATGGAATAAAGAGACATCTAAGGGTTGTTACACTGTTGTCTTTCCTTGAGTTTTGAAAGTGTATGATTAATGGTACCAGTATCCATGAAAGGTTATTCAGATATTTTTGGAATGTAGATGATATGCGCGTAATGAAGGGATAAAGAGAAAATTAAATGTTTGATAGTATTCATGAGCTCATGACTGATATAAGGAGAAGGTTATATCATGGTTTGAGTATATAGAATTTTTGGATTTTGGTATGTGGAAAGAGTTAATTTTTTACTGCATTCATGTTTTCACTAAGGTTCAATGGGTATTCATTTTTCAAAAGAATACATCATTAAGGTATTCACATGATTGGAATGTGACCAACAAGATATATGGGGGATAAATGATGGTATTCACATGCTTGGTTGATGACATTTCAAGTAATCGTTTTCTTTATACTATGAGCTTGGACCGAAGTATTTTAGATAAGCCAAAACATTGGAATGGATTATGTTGGACATAATATAGGATAGAACTTTTTTTGATATTATTGATGGGATGTTATAGTAATATAGATTTAGAAAAAGGAAAACCTGCAGGACGGGCGACAGCCCATCGCGTCGGACAAGGATGTGGGAATCGAACCCACAACCGAAGTGCGACTGGCCTTTATCACCTACCACTGGCCTACAGGAAGTCCCTGGTTAGTAGAAACTATTTTTATTTTATTACGCTGTATGATATATGAATTATAAGTTCATTTTTGGAATCGTATACGATTAACCTCACCAAAGATGGACTTATGTATATTTGATAAGTTTTTCTAACCTTTTGTTTGAAACAGATGGAATGACCCATCATTTTATAACATGATCTATTTACACTTCATGAATAACAAATTCAAATTTATTTCTTTGAGAGATGAAGTGGAAATTGTTCAAAGCACGAACAACAGTGAAATTGTACCAAAATCATGTAAGTATTTCTTTTAATTCACCATCTTTAGGGAAATGATCTTGAAAACCAAAAATGTTGTCCTAGTGCCCTTATATCTGATTAATCAGATGGTACCTTAGATCATTGCAAATATATGGCTTTATTATTGTTGGCTATTTCATAGTCATGTTCTCTACCACTCTCCATCAGAACATGATGGTTAGTTTTTTCTTCCATATCTATATTTTCACCTATGTTCTCCTACGTGGAAACCCAGTGATGAGATAATTTGCGTAACCGTTACATTTCATACTTTTGTTTTTAAAGATTGGTTTTGATATTCCTTTTTACGAGGTGGGTTTCTATTAAAGAAACATTCGAATAGTAAACCATTTATAACCCCGACGAATTTCGATGGAAAAATTCATTTTAAGGGGCGTAGAATGTAACACCCCGAGATTTTATGAAAAATATTCTTTTAATTTCATTAATTTCTTGTGTTGTATGCTACACCAAGATTACCTTGCGCTATACGTAACACCGTATTAGCTTGCATTATACGCAACACTATTCTTGGATCGTGTTACACTCAAATTTGATAATAGTTATTCTACGCAACATTGAGTATATATATATATATATTCAATGTATAAATGAAATATGGTTGGATTATGATATAAGAAACAACAAAGGATTATTTCACAGCATGCAACCCTGACTTGGCTTGCATTACATGCAATCGCGACCTTCCTCGATAACGCGTGTTGTACGCAATACCGGGTTTTACTAAACAACGATATATTATTATAAAATTGTTATGAACTAGCTGTTATGAATAGTGTTAACTAAAATTTTAATTTTATAACATTATTATTCATCTTAAACATTTCTAGAACATGGTATAAGAAAAAAATAAATTTTTCGGGTAAAATAAGTATTTTTCAAAAAATGTAGTTTTGCCGCCTTTTGATGGAGCACCCATTTTAAATCTAGTTTTTGACATGTTAATAAGTTCAATTTGACAAAATAAAATTCTTCTTTTGAATCAGGATATAAAAATTTACATTATAAAAAGTTTTGATATTTTTTCGATAACTTTCATATTTTAATGAATAGTAAAAACACGCTATATTTTAATTAAAAACAACTTTTTTCATCGTAATATATTATCTGTTTAAATTATAATATCGAATGGTTTTAAAGTATAAATAGAATATATTTTTATCATTTAATATAATTTATGTCATTAGCATTGATTTTACCTTGAATTCATAGGTTAAATCAATTCAATCTTTTGCAATGTTTTAAAGAAAAACCATTTTTCTTTCGACAACGGGATTAATTTTAATTTAATTTCTGCATCTTTTGTGTATTTAATTTGGAAAAATGGATTCCATATTTGGAATCAGTGGGTATAAATTATGTTAATAAGCTACTTTTATTTTTGGGCATTTTGAATAGTAACTACGGTAAATTTTATTTACTATAGTTAAAGGTAAATCGGGTAATTAAGGGTAAATATAAGATTATAAAATTACCCTAACACTTGGAAAAATTCTATTGGATGGCTAAAAGTAGACCCATATAACCTAAGGGTCGGATTAGATTCATTTTATGGACTTTTGTCCCGGAAAATAATTTAATTATTATTAAAACCAAAGAATGTGACAACATGTCACTTTCTTAAATATTATAAGTATAATAATTTTACTTTAGTGATCAACTTCATGAAACTACGAACATGAATAGTCTACACAAATCTAATACAATTATCTACATCATAGGAATTTATTTATAATTTTTAGGGATTAAATAATTATCATTTATTTTGACACAAAGATTATGCAGTAATTGTCTTATTAATGAAATATTGACATAATTGATGTTATAAATGCCCAAATAAATGTAATTTGAGACTTTTTATGACTTAAATTAATTTTATAGGTTAATATGAAATGTTATTGTTGATATAAGTAACTTGTTTAGAACTTATGATTCTGTTATAAATTTCATAAAAATCATGTACCAAATAGTGTCAAAATTGACATAAATTAGTTTTTAAAACAAATATTATATTATTAGTTGTTATTTAATTCCTAAAAATCTAAGGTTCGGCCAAATTACTTAGATAAGGATATATATATTAATTATAAACAACATGGGGTTAGTTTGGATTGTTATGGTATGTTTATTAACCATATAGTGTAAGAAAACAAAAAGACACTGTAAAAGGTAAATTATTTAACTTAGAGTTAAGTCTAATTGATAAGGTTAAAATAATAACCTAAACTTGTCTAAATCATATTGGATGAGAGTATTGCGACCCATCCCCACTTTATCTTCGAAATAAGACCCTTTTTAACCATTATAAACCTAATTTGACCTTAATATAAAATAATATTTTGAGATTTTCCTAAGGTGCCCCTCTCCTCCCTTATAAAAGGGAACCTCCACCCTCTCCTCCTCACACCAATTTGAGCATTCAAGCTCGGCCAAACCCTGACAAAATCTCTTCTCCACTTCTCTAGTATAATCCTAGAGGTCCTTGTCTTCTTCAAAGTCCATCCTTATTTCTTTAAGTGGAGGTTAAGTGAAGGCGCGTCAAAAAGAGGTAATATTCATTACCGATCTTTTTCAATTTCTTTCTTTTTCAACATCTTATTCTTTAGTTGTTTCATGATAAAGTAATAACATCCATATTGATTATATACTGATATGTTATTATAAATATTAAACAACTCTAATTAACCTTCTATCCATCCTACGGAAAAAGGAAATCACCGCGTGTGCGTACGTACGGAATACCGTCTCCACGCCGTGGTGTAATCTATTTTCCAACACCACCATACTTGGATGGGTATAGTGGTGTAAATAATGACTATATATGACTATTATAATGTGATATTTATTCTGAAATAGTATACATACACTCCAATACAGTCCCATGATCATGAGAACGATATCATCGCTCATGCGTACGTACGGACTACCGTCTCCATGATGCGATGAGATTCATTCTCCACTTTAACCATTCATGAATGATTATAAAGTACATATAATAAGTAATCATGAAATATATGACATAATAATGATACTGGATTTATGTTTATGTCATCTACTTAATTCCATTCAAATCAATAAGGAAACGAAAACAGCGTTCATGCGTACGTACGGCCTACCGTCTCTATGAACGGTGTATTTCTTTCCATTTACTGATTTATTATATATATGTATATTATGAATATATATTATATATAAATCATGTTTTATATTCTGGAATTAAGTAATCATGATCTAATTAATCATATGAATAATTTCAAGTTAAAACACGAATGACAAATAAGACGATTTTACCCAAAACGCTACTTCAAAATGAATTTACAAAAGAGCGGGTAATATAATGTCATAAGTGAACCATATATAATATGATTCTGTAATAAGTCAATGACATTATTTAAATCATTATATAGGATGTTCGGACACTTACGAAGAAAATCGGACCTAAGGTAAGGGAAATATCACAATCTCATTTTTATCCGAGATTGTTTATACTTTGGTATTTACTGGGGTGTATTTTATCATCCACATCCATGTTTCCTAAATATATAATATTATTTCCATCCACCTAAAATTTTTTAAATCCAATTTTACCCTTCGGTGAGTTTTTAGTAAAAGATATGAAAGGAATCTTTTGTCATTTTTTGTACGAAGTATTTTTTGACCTTTCCGACAAAAGTACGAGAAGAATGTTTTCTTTTAACTTATACGACATGAATGGATTTTTAAAAAATTATTTCCAAAAAGCTTCCCTTACAAGTTTTCAAGTTTATTTTTAATCAACTTCTTTTAGTTTAAAATTATATTACATGTTAAGAAAGGAAAAGTTTTTTTTGAAGAAGAAAGGATATTTTCCTCAAGAATGGAGTTCAAGTGTTTTATCAAAATTATTTTCCATATAAGATAATAAAGGGTTCTGTTTCTATCCATATTATTAAATTGATTTTATTATTTTGTGATTTAATTATATTTATGAATTCCTTTATCTTATATGAATTGTTTTATGATGTCACGATGTTTAAGATTCCCATTTTTATTACATGGGTTATGCAATGATGTATGATTTATGATTTTGTGGCACACATAAGAATGGTATCATTATGAGATGGGTGGGACCTATATCTCCCTCCAATGCATTGGGCAAAGATTTTATATCTCATGAGATATACATGGCTGGAAAGGTATGTTATACCGGTTCAGTGAAGCAGGACTAAAACGAGGGTAACTCGATTCAGAAATGGACTTTGTCCACTAAGATAGTCTTGGCAATGAGTCTTGACTAATAATAAATGATTCTCTATGATTATGTGTGTATGACACAAAGTTTCATGTTTTAATTTATGATTATTGGGATTTCATTTCACTACTATGATTTATCCCATGTTATGAAATTATTCTCTTTTTTGCAGGTTAAGATTTCCAAAATGTTATGTTCTTATGAATATGATGTGAATGATATTTCTTTTTTCTACCCTTACTGAGAAATTGAGCTCACTCTTTTATGTTTTATTTTCCCCAGGATATAAAGAAAGGTTTTACGTAAAAAAAGGAAGATCTTTATGGGAGATGTTGAAGATCTTTCACCACGATTAGAAGATTATATTCCGAGTTTCCAAAGACACTAAACTATTACGGTCCTTGTGTGTTTGTTTTTGTTATGTACTAAGTATTTTAGAAAAGTAATTTAATGTCCATGTACGTCAAGCTTCGGGTCTCTACATAATCTCTCATTGAATTTAATGGAATGTGATTTAGGATGAAATGTTGTGGTAGTGATTTATTATTGTATCAAGAAATATGGGCTATTAAGGTGTCTTTCAGTGAGATGTGATGATTTTTTCTAAGTGGAGGATGATTTTATTTGTGTATTCAAGTTAATTTTATGATAGTGAAGGAATGAAATAAAAATGGTCAAATTGGAATGGAATGGGTTTGAAATTATATAATTATTGGTTAAAATCATTGTGTGATATTTTTATAACAAAAATAAATCTATTCTGAATTTTTAGAATTGAAAAGGAAGTGATTTTTAATAATATTTCCATTTAATATGAATTTCATTTTTATTAAGTATAATTTTTTGATAATTTGTAAAACTATAGATGATTATGTTAAAACAAAAGGAAATATATGGATTATGTGTGGAATATTTGTGTGGTGGGTAGAACAGGTCATGAAAGTGATTTTTGGTGAATTATTTGGGATGTTTTGATGGTGTACTTAGATATAGTAGTAAAATGGGTTGAGGAACCATAAGAATGGTATTTCTTGTTATCTATATATATTTTATTTATCATCTAGTTTTATATTTTTTCCACTTAAATTTTATATTAATAATAATTCACAAATGTTTTGTGATTCAATTTTCTACGCAAATATCAAGGAACGGGGTAAAATGGATGTAAAAATAACACATCATCACATCGTTTCCTTTTACAATAGTAATTATGGAGACGTTCTTTAGAGAATACATTTCATGATAATGACGGGTACTAATGATTTATCTTGATAATGAAGGATGATTTTGGAGAATCTTACTGATAATAAGGATGAGAATTATTGTGTGGTATATCATGGTTAGAAGAGGGTGCAATGTTGATGTTTTTAACATTAATGATACCCTAATTCCCAAATTGAAATTATTTAGATTTTTTTTCATTCATTAGTTGTATGAGTGGTTTTTATGATTAAATTGATTTATGTAATAGATTTTGGGCCCTTGAGGAGTTTTATTTGTAGGAAACGATACATCTTAACCCACATAATATATTTATTGATTTGTGGTGAGATGACTTAGAATAAATGAGGGAACATAATGTTTCACATTTGGGTCTAAAAGGTAAAAATTAGCGGGGAATTATTTGTGGGGAAAATTTTTTATATTATGTTGTTAATATATTGTTACAATGGATTAATTATCATGTGAGACTTCCAGGGTGAGGTTGGTACAAGATAATTGCCTTTTGTGTTGTTTAGTCAACATGTACATATGTATTCTCTTTTCACATATCCACAAGTGGTCATGGGTGTAATGAATCATATTTCTCAATATTTTATTCAAATATTTTATTACGGTTACGTCCAAAAACAGGAGTTCACCATCGACCTGCACCAGCCGATGTTAGGCCTCACCTAAGGTATAATCGTTTCTTTGAACATAATGGTGCCCTTGGATTTCTGATCCGAGCACCCATTCAAGAGTTATTACACTTTCTAGGAAAACCACACGTGCACATAATTTAATTATTTAATTAAATTCAAACATTTGTTCGGGGCTCACCGGGCCTCGGAACTGCACACCGACTCAAAGCCTGGTCTCGATAGAATTCCAATATAAAATTAAAATAAAATACTGTGAAATCTGACTAATTACATCACACCCACCTTAGGCTACGAGCATGCATACTTGACTTTGGTCGTAGCTAGGAGGATCAACTACCACTAGTGGAATTTTCTTATAACAACAGTTATCATTCCACTGTTTTTATAGCACTACTCAAGGCTTTGTACAGGTGACCTTTCAGGTCACCCCTTTACTGGACAGAAACATGAGAGTCAGCACTCAAGGGCCAAAAGATGGTGCGAGATACTATAGAGAAGGTGCAGGTCATCCAGGAGTGAATGAAGACTACACTGAGTCGGTAGAAGTCTTACGCTGACAGGAGACAGAGGCCCTTGGATTTCGAGGAGCGAGACCATGTGTTCCTTCGAGTCTAACCTCGATGGGGACTGCAGAGATTTGGCTGAGGCATCAATCTATCTCCAAGGTTAATTATCCCTTTTCATATTCTGAGTAGAGTTGGCGAGGTGGCGTACCGCTTGGTTCTACCTCCTCAGATGGACCGGGTATAGAACGTTTCCCATGTGTCTCAATGGCGTAGGTATGTACATGATCCATCTCACGTTATCGACTCGGGCGAGCTGGACATCAATGATGGAGTGACCTTTTCTGAGTACCCAGTATAGATCGAGGATCAGTAGGAGATGATACTTCATGTGCAAGTTATTCCCTTGGTGCGTGTCTGGTGGAATCACGGGAATCTCTAGGAGAGCGTGTGGGAGTGTGAGGCTCGGATTCCTGTGCAGTACCCACATCTTTTTGAGTAGCCTTTGTTTTGGATTTTTGGGGACATAAATCCCTATGGTTGGTTTAATGTAATGACTCTAATTTCTCCATATTTTATTTTAATATTATATGGGAATTATTTCGAGACCAGGCATTGAGACGGCGTGTAGTTCCAAGGCCCGGTGATCCCGGAACAAATGTTTGAATTTAATTAAATAATTAAATTATGTGTGCATGTGGTTTTCCTGAAAAAGTGTAATAACCACTGAATAGGTGATCAGAATAAAAATTTGAGGGCACCATTGCGTTCAGAGAAGTGATTTTACCTTAGGCAAGGCTTAACATTGGCTGGCACATGTCGGTGGTGAAATGCAGTTTTTGGACGTAACCATAATAAAATATTTGATAAAAATATTTTATTAAATCCTTGCTGTAGAAAAATCATTTAATTATTTTTAAATTAAGATTTGTATAGGGGTCCAAGGTTTCAGACCTCATAACCCTGAATTTCCCCTGGAGGCTCTGGAATGCTCTAGAGGAAAACCCCCAACGCGGTGACGATGATCTTGACGAACTTCACCAGTGACGATGGTGCGACAACCAGATCATCGCCAACGAACGCTATGAATCCAGGTAGGATGTTTTATTTGATTTCCTTTCCCCGTTCTTAATTCATATGAAGAAGGTGGACAAATCCACAAATAGATTAGCCCGTGGATCGATTGTATTTGCGGGATGGGATTTTGTGGGGATTTTGGGGATTTTATTCTTGGAGTTAATTTGGTTTCGTTCAGCCTTCTAAAGGTGACGAACCATGATCGACACGAACATCGATCGACGTTCATCCCTCTCGATTTATTGTGCCTTTTTTCCCCGATTTCGTCACATTCTTCGTGTGTGTTCTACGCATTCTTCATTGAGATATGAATGATTCATTGTTGCACATCCATTGGGAGATGCAATGATCCCAATTAAATATCTGGTGTTGGTACAACCCTACGGAGGTGCGACTATGGTGGCGATGGACGTTTCGGAGCAGATAGAGAGTTATGGGTTTTTGGGCGTTTTCTTTAGAATGTATAAACGCTTGGTTTCCGAGCCGATTGAAGGTATGAAACACCTGTATTCAATGTTAGGATGATGAAATGAACCAGTGTCTTCAGTTTCACGGCAAACAGACGACAGAATCGAGATCCGGAAGATCGGCCTGATGCGCGAGGAGGAAGACGGAAGTTCTGGAAAAATCCTGACTACACAACGTGTAGTATGGGCTAAACGGAATGTGTTCGTCGGCAAGACACCTGGAATGTACTCTGGAAGTTCACATACATGAGTTGGGTACATGGAAAATGACGCAGCGTGTATACCGTTCCCCGACCAGACCCAGTCAGATACACGGGATAACCCGTGTATTGGTGCAGGGGCAGGCAACATGGACAGACACCATGTACAGGTATACAGCCAGGGTACACGGGTGTTTCCTAGTTGACAGGACATGGTTTGTGCATCGAATTGCACGTCGTGTATATGCTTTCCAACATGACTTCAGTTTTAGACACGGGCCGTTTAGACGGGCAGTACCCAGAGTCAAGGAACACGATGTGTGATCCTTCTACACGCTATGTAGATGAGTTTTACATAGCCTGAACGGATGACACGGGTCGTTTACATGGGCAGCACTTGGAGTCATGGAACACGGAGTGTATACATACTACATGTCGTGTAACCTATTTTACAAGGATTTATCCTTTTGTCTTCCGTGACTTGGATTAGATTTCTTAGGGTTCGTACCCCTAGCCTTTCACCGGAAGGTTCTGGTATCATTTCCTATGTACAGGAGTATGGTCCCTTCAGCAGGACATCCTGATTAGAGTTGTTGAAATACCCTCTGTTAGACTTAGAGTCGGATCCTCTATTCATTCCTGGAAACCTACGTAGAGTTCTTGGTATCGACGGGACCAACTTTACTCAGGCGCTGATCCTTTTCTTAGCAGATTATTTCAGACTGTGTTGTTGGAATCACCCCATCGCTATGTGTTGTGATCCTAATCTAAGCATCATATACAAAAGTACGTGCGCATCTGTTCTGTGACGCAATGATCCCAATTAATGATCTGGCATCCGTACAACCATACGAAGGTTGGACTGTGGTGGCAACAGACTATTTGGAGCGGATCGAGAGTTATGGGTTTTTGGGCATTTACTTTTGGATTAATAAATGTGTGTTCTCCGAGATGATTGAAGGTCCGAAACACCCGGATTCAGAGTTTGGATGATGAAATGAACCATCATCTTGAGTTTCACAGCAAAAAGACGATAGAATCGAGATCCATAAGATCAGCCGAGGCGCAAGGAAGTAGATAATGGTTATGGAAAAATCCCAACTACACAGCATGTAGTATGGGCTACACGGTGTGTTTTCGTTGGCGGGCCACCTGGCGTGTACTCCGAGAGTACACATACACAGGTTGGGTATACAGCCAAGGAAACAGTGTGTATACGCTTCCCCGGCCAAACCCAACCAGATACATGGGATACCCCGTGTATTGGTACACAGGTAGGAAACATGGACAGACACCATGTACAGGCATACTGCAAGGGTACAAGGGTGTTTCCCAGTTTACAGTACATGGCGTGTGCTTTGACTTACACATTGTGTATATGCTCTCTTACATGACTTTGGTTTTAGACAAGGTCTGTTTACACGGGCAGTACCCAGAGTCAAGGAACATGGTGTGTGATCCTTCTACACACTGTGTAGTTGAGTTTTACACAGCCTGGACTGATGACACGGGCCGTTTACACGGGCAGTACCCGGAGTCAAGGAACACGACATGTAATAATACTGCACGTCGTGTAACCTATTTTAGATGGGTTGATCCCTTTGACTTCCATGACTTTGACCAGATTTCTTATGTTTCAAACCCCTAATCATTCCCCAGAAGGTTCTGGTTTCATTTACTACGTACAGTAGTGTGGTCGCTTCAGCAAGACTTCTTAAATAGAGTAGTTGGAATGCCCTCTATTATTCTTAGAGTCAGATCCTCTATTCGTTCCTGGAACCCTAAGAAGAGTTCCTGGTATCGATGTGACATACTTTACCCAGACACCGATCCTCTACTTAGGAGATTAGTTCAGACTGAGTTGATGGAATAACCTCATGGCTATTGGTTGTGATCCTCATCTGAGCATCTTATTCACAAGTACTTGTGGAGTGTGTTCTCCCGAAACGAGTACTTTGTATCACTCTCTTCATAACTAGGAGTGTGTTCTCCTTGTTACGTGCTTAGGGGAATCTTCAATCTAGATCATTGTGGTGGTTTCGCATTGCTCAAACGTGGATGAGTATATATGGATATTCATATTATATGTTCTGTAAACATATAATGTGATGAGATGAATGTATCTTTCTTTTGAGGTATTTCACTTATTGTATTCATTTGGGGTTTCAGGGTGTCCTACTAGGTATTGTTATACTCACCCATGCATGGGCTTTTCCCGCTCGTGTCGTGTCTTGTGTTAACGATCGAGCCTTTGACAGGATTCTAGGTGGACCAGGACCGGACGATGCTCAGTGAGATCAGACAGGCCGAGGTGTGTTCCTACGGCTACAGATTTGAGTGCCAATACATTTCTTTACAGGTTGGATTTTGTTACAGACTTTCTTCTAGTGGGATTGTACTTTTGGCCCAGGATTTTACATTACTGTACTTTACTTTCCTATTATACTCTATTGGTTGGGATTTTTATTGTATGCATGCATTTCCATTTTTATTAGTTTTTACTTTTCAGATTTATGGTCTTTGAGATGTGTGTTCATGTGTACATGTATATAGGAAATGAATCCCATGTTAGTATCATTCCTAATAAGTTCTAGTCAGCAGCCCCTGGCCTATTGGAGGCGGGCTTGGGGAGTTGCAGCTCGGGACCCACGAGGACAGGTCATGACAATGGGTTTTATCAAATAGATTATAACAATTATTCTTGAATTACATATATATATATATAAAAACAAATATTCATATTTCCACTTTTATTTTAGAGATCAAATTTTACATTACTAGCTTTAGAAGTATAATTTTCATTAGATTATTTCATAGTATTTTCTTCTTTATACATTACATGAAAACATTTATTTAAATTCTATTTACATTTTTATAACATTGTGGGCTATTTTTCTATTTCTTCATAATTATGTAGTGGATTTTCCTAGTGTTTGATATCTTATAATATGTACAAAATTCTACAATGTGGATAGCTTATATAATGTCTCATTATTTATATATATATATATTAATTCAAAATTGAATAATATTCATTATAACAAATAAAGAAACCACTCCATTACTATATACCTTTAGTGTTAGAGATATTAGGTTAAATACCCTGAGAGGGGGGATCAAGGTATGGTATATTAAAACATATAACCTTTTGGATCATGTTTTATTTGTTAACAGAACTCTGTTCTCTCCCATTTCTATATAAATGTATGAGTAGAATTGATATCGTGAAAGTGACACAGAAAATGTTATTGTTTCACCCTCACTGTTCTACATCAAAGGAGTATACAATAGAAATGTAATGACTTTACAAAATCCACTATATATTGTGGACATTAATGGTGGAGCATTCTGGATAAAATCTTTAACTAGGATCACTACATCTACATGGTTTAGTGTCTTCCCAGTATACTCCCAATGATCACTCTTGAGGTCCCTTTCTCTGGCTCACATTCAGTAGAAAGGATTCAATCTTCTTCATCCATAAATCATTGCTATTAAAAGGTATTCACCCATAGTTTATGGAATTTTTGGTCCTTTAATTATATGTAATGAATATATCCATAGTAATAGATATATTCTGTATTGAAGATCCACTTTCATTCAACTTATGAATAACATAATAAAACAGATTCACTATGAAATCCCTTCTAAAAAACATTCATGATGCTCACTGCCTTCTCAAAGATCATATATGGTAAAGATCCTACCTTTTTTAATATCTCATAATTTTTTTGAAAAACTACACTTTTTTGAACCTTAACTAGGCTTTAAAAAGCACCTATATTTCATGAATATTATGCAGCCTTAATGAATTTATTTACTATCACAATGCTCTGAGCATTCTGTTGGACTTATCCATATAAAACGTATTTTCTTTAAAATCCATTAAAAATTACTAGTATATTTGGTTGGGTTTTTTAGCCTTGATGAACTTATAATCATATCACATTCATGAACTAACCTTCAGGAATAGCTTTTGTGAATCCGGAACAATAAGATTTTCATTATATCTCACTGGTTTTCTGAAGGGTGTATATCTCTATTAATAAGTGTTTCCACAAATTCCAAAATTATTGGCCACATAAGAACTATTTATAAATGCTCACACTTTTCCACTATGATGTTTCCCTTCTCATGATTCTCTAATGAAATTTCTTATTCGGGATGATTTTTATAAACATTGAGATTCCGTGAAAACCTTCACACTACCCTGATTCTCCATTCATGATGATCTAGATCTGAATCATTTATGATGATTGTATATGTCATGTATATCATAGTTAGATAAAATTTAACCTTTCAAAATACCCTTTAAAAATCCCATCGTTAAGCATCTTAATCCTTCTCCATATTTTAATTAGGCCTTGATGGTTCACCTTTTGTAGGAAATTTTTTTGCATTGCATACATGATATCTATTCCTTTTCTATGTATACATTTTCCCAATTCATGTTCATAAGTCTCTGTGGAATCCACAGCTATACTTAGAGAAACTCTTTGTCAAAACACACAATCAACCTAAAAAATAATGCATTGTTACATTGAGAGTTTTTATACAACAATCTCTCCCTTTGGTTTTATTGAAAAATCATCATATTTTGAAACCACATTAATGATTCTTCAATCCTAAATTACCAATCAATTCATAATATTAATATTTTTGTAAAATATTTCATTAACAAATACTCTAAGACCAAATGATCCATGGGAGGCTTGGTAAATAGGAGTGTTATGAAAAGTTCATCAATGCATCACTTCATTCCAACACCTATAAACAACTTTCATAATGAACTTTGTTTTGTTGTGATATATATCCTTTGATTGATTGCTTCTATATTATTAATATTTAAACACCTATCTCTCTACTCCCCCTATCATTATTTATACATTTTCTCCCATTTTACATTCATAATTTCACCCCCTTTGTCAACAAACCTAAAGGTCACGTCATTGTTGTCGGCAATAGGGTAAAAAACACAGATCAGTATATTAGTGGAATACACACCATACCAGACTTCAATGCTCATTTTCATTGAGTGAAATTACTATATTTTTTTATGTTTTATGTAAATTGAATTAACAAAATGGATTCTAATTGGAGACATCACTTATACACCAATATCATCATGTTTCTTCTTCATCAACAATAGTTGTGTGCATACTTGAGTAGTTGAAAAATATTCAGCTTCTACGGTGCACAATGATATGAAATATTATTTATTTCCTAGACAATATATACAAAATCCTCCATGATAGAAAGAACCTCCTGACAATGATTACATATCATTGTCTTATCCATCCCAATATACATTTGTATATCCCAACAAATTTGGCTGATATTTTTCAATTAAAATCAAACTGAAATTAGTTTTTCACTTAATATATCAATGTATAATTTTCTGTGCTATCATGTGGGTTTCATTGGGATTACATTGATACCATTATTTTTGGTATGTAGAACAAAAAATATCATGACTGGTTAATGTCAATAATAATAGACTACAAATTATTTTCATGTATAATGTGATATTTACATTATTTCCTTCATTATCTTTTGAATGTTTCATCTAGGTAGCCACTAGAGACATCAAATAATTTGAATTAACCATTCCAAATATTCTCAAAACCTCTTTGAGAAATTTATATTGAGAAATAATTATTCCATTCATTCCTCGTGTTACCAATAAACCATATAAAAATGTTAGTTCACCAATGAATGATATTTCAAACGAACATTTCATGAATTCATAAAAGTGTCTGCATTGTGCTTTATTAGATCCTCCAATGATTATTTCATCAACATAAACCAACACCATCATCCTTCAATTACTATCAAGGTTGAAATGAAGAATGTAATCAACTCTACTAGGCTAAAGATGAGTATTTTTTAGAAATTTATATATCCTTAAATACTATGATATTGGTTCTTGGTTAAAACCAAATGAATCCTTCTTCAACTAAAAAACTCGGTTCTTGTCATCATGAATAAGAAAACCATCTGGCTTCTTTATATAACCTTATTCTTACATAACCCCATTCAAAATTAATGAATTGACATCCACATGTAAAACCATGAATATTCCTTGTACTACTATGTCCATGAATATATTCCATTCTTATATCATTGATATAGGTGAAAATATTTCAACAACATTGACACCCACTTTTTGGGAGTATCCTTGCACAAGAGTCCTGATTTTTTTCAAATTACAACCCCATATTCATTAATTTTGTTGTGAATGACCCATTTAATCCTAATGATATTGCAATTTATTGGTCAGTAATCAATCTCTCATGTTATATGCTTCCGAATTTGGTGGAGGTTTACATTCATAGCCATAACCTAATTCAAATCTCTTAATGGTTCATTGAAATATTTAGGATCTACATAAGATATGTGTAATACATGATGTAGAGTCATTGTATTCTTTTATTTAACTAGATCTATTTTATTACCAATTATGTTCTATCTATCAATTTAGGCTCTTCTATTATGTCTTTTTGAAGAAAATGAATTGTGATCATCCTTATTAGTATCTGAATCTTATACGTAATCAGGATATAGAACTAGAAAATCCCATGATCTACTCGTCTCTTCATCAATATAATCCTCAGAAGGATCTTGTATTTCCTGAATATTCTTCTCATTTTCAACTATATTTACAACATGGATATCTAATACCTTCACCATCCTCTTATTGAATTATTTATATGAATATATTGTCATTGAGGATCCGACAAATATCCCTTCATATCCAGGCAATTAAAAATTAATGTGTTCTAACTTATGGATAATAAATCAAAATTTTTGATGAATATAAAATAACATAATGATGGATTCTTTCCATTCCATATCCCATATAGAGTTTTATCTTCTTTCAGATATAACAACACTCTATAAAATTTATATATTTATGTCATCACTTAATCATTCCAAAATTTATATGGAAGGCCTTTCTTAATAATCATTTTCCTAGCCATATTGTTGATAATAATATTTCTTCTCTTGTTTACTCAATTCTACTATAGAGTTCTTACTACTAAAACCTAGTTTCTTATCCCATGTTCCTCTAGATTATCCAATATTTTAAATGTTTTTAACTCGATTCATTTATATATTCTGATATTATAGATTTTCTAACATATCATGTTTTCAAATTCTAACAGATATATTTTAATGCATCTAAACACCCAAAACATGTGGGTGACGATTGATAAAAATTACATTATGCTGAAGTCATAAATGAAGAGAACATAATATCTCCTCACATCAATATCTCTTGGATAAATTAGTCTGTACATTGAAATATACACTGGATAATTTTCTTTTTGACATATTCTCTTTTTCCATATATGAGTTTTGAATGATCTTCCCATTTTGAAAAGAATCACACATATGTGTATGATCACGTGATAATATAGGGAATTCTTGAGAAGCATCATATTTCATCAAGTCATCTATGAATGTTTTGATCAAATAGTCAGGATATTATTGCCAAAGCCTGTCTACTTATTCCAATGACAAAAAACACAAATATTCATCTTCACTCACATGGTATAGGTTCCCTTTCAAATGATTTCCCAATAAACACTAGAAATCATTTTCCCTTCATAACCCACAATTAATTGGATAATATTATGGCATGTCCTGAGTCTTATAATTGACAGAAACCTACAATGTTGTGACAGATACATTGAAAAAAGAATACATCTTCACATATTATGTCTTTTTCCACAAACATTTTATAGATCCAATATTTTTCAAGACTTAATCATTACCAAATATTATGATACCTTCTTTATAATACCCGATTCTTGTCACCAGATCATTATTTCATGTCATATGCGATGTAACAACATATGTATTTATATAATTATAGTTTTTCATATCAATTAATATTTACAAATAAAATATTTATTTTACATTACAGAGTAATTTTTTTTTGATATCATACTCAACACACAACTATGGGTTTCTTGAAATTCTTATGTTTCAAAAAATGATGAGTCATAGTAAAATAATAATGATATGATATTACAATTTTAAAGGGTTTTTGAAGCCTCTCCATTGTATAGGTGGGATTGAATAGAACTCACTACAATATAATTATTAAATATCTTTACATTTATCTTGTAAATTTTATATTCTTAAAATAAGAATGAATTTGATTTTAACCATTAAATACTGTAATATTTCTAAACGGTCATTTCATCATATTTTGATGGAGATCCTATTATAAATCTAGTATTTGTCACTTTTTTTGTTGTATTTTATAAAATAAACTTATAATATGGAATATGGATATCAAAATTAACGTCATATGAAATTTAGATATTTTTCTGATAATGTTCATTTTTAATGAATATTGAAAAATACAGCATTTTAATTCCAAACTGGATATTAATATAATTTATTAATATTGTTATATATTACATTTAATTGGTTTTAAAGTATAACTAGATTATATATTTATAAATCAATCCAATTTTAGTTATTGGATGTAATTTCACATTGAAATTGGACATAAACACATGTCAAACTTCTTTTATTCTTTACTTCTGAAAAACACAATTTATTTTATGACAACGAAAACATATTTTAAATTAATTTATGTAATTTATTTTTTTTTGAATTTGGAAATACATATTCCATATATATAATCAGGAGTTCCAAATTATGTAAATAGATAAATTTTATTTTTAGTCATTATGAATAGTAACTTCTTTGAATATTATTTTACCATGGTTAAAGGATTAATCTAGTAAATACGGGTAAAAAATAATATTAGAATTATATTAAACTGACCTATCACTTATACTAATACTATTGGATAATTTATTTCCAACCATGAGAATCCTTGGGGTAATTTGGGGACCCCATGGAGCCACTTTGATGTGAAAATGAAATTTTATAAGGAATAATTTAATGTAATGAATAATCAAACACAATCTTATCTTTTTAGTAAATGAATTTTTATATATAGATATATAAGTGATAACTTTTACTATAAATTTTCATTAAAAAGATAAATATATTTAACATATCATGGTATTTATTTTATAATTTTTAGGAATCAAATAAATAAATATATTTAAGACACAATGGTGTTGTTGTTATTACCTTATTAAAGAATGATGTAAATAAATTTGAATATAAATATTACAATAAATTTATTTTAAAACATTCTAATCCATCCACGAATTTTATTGACGAGTATGAGTTTTTATCTTTGAATAAATGATGTTTATTCGATTGAACCATGTTGTTATGAATTTTTAAAAATTCATGATATGAATATTGTAAAAATTGGAATAAATGAGTTATTAAAACCAATACTATTTTATTAAATTATATAATAGTCATAAAAATCAATGATTAAGATAAATTAATTATATAATGTTCAAAATTTCATTAATGAGACACCTGAGGTTCTATTGAAATTTTATTATAATATTATTAACCATATTGCATGAATATACCTGAAGGCAAGGAAAGAGTTAAATTAGTTAACTTAGGGTTAATGATAAAAGATAAAGTTAAATTTGAGTCCTAGACTTTTCTATAAATTATTGGTCAAAAAAAATTTACCCAAAAGAATTTTATATTTGAAATAAATGACAATGGGACCTTTTGAAAAACAAATTCATTTTATAATAAAAAATTTCTTTCAAACTTTCCCAAACTTCCAATTATCCGTCTTATAAAAGGCCACCACCTATAACCTCTTACTCACAAATCTAAATCCCCTTGGATTGTACAAAATCTATCTAAATATGTTCATAAAATATATCTTTTCCTCCTAGAATACTTACCATGGGCTAAAGGCATTTCATGAAATCTTTCTGGCATAAATCAATATGAGTTACCCGATTTGAGAAAAAGTATTGTCTCAAGCATAGTTCAATTATTTTTCTTCTCGAACCCCCTACACTATATTTATTCCATTATTTTATAACTAAACATGTATATTAAATATACTTGGATTTTTTTATGAAAATTATTCTAACTAAAATTTCACACACCTTAATCTAACGGTTAAAAACATATTGTTTCTATGTACGATGAACTACTGTCTTATGAAACAATTGTTGTTCACTATTCCTCTAACACCTCTCATTGGGGAAATTATTATGGAACTATATTTATCTATGATATATATTATATTAACAATTTTTTATGATACATTATTTTTTAAAAAACATACCTTTATGATTTTCATGACTTATAAATATGATAATTTCATTTATGGAAGTGTTGTCTATCACCCCATCAATGTGATATGAATTGTTCTTTCCATACATAGAACATATAAAGTTTAGAGATAATGAAATTATGTAATATATATATATTATGATATTATAATGGAATTATAATATTCCTTTTCATCATTTAGTTTTTGTTCTTTTAAATATGAAAATTAAAGGAAAGTAGCATTCATGCATACGTACAACTTACTGTCTCCCTGAACAGTGCATTTCAGGTCTTATATCCAAATATTATGTACTATTATAAATAAATATATATACTGAATAAATATTATATTTAATAATGAATATAATATAGAGATAAATACTTTTGACCTCTTGGACAATTTGTAATTACAACACGTTCATTTTTAACTCAATTACAGAATATCGACAAAACAACCGATATTAATTTAAATAAATAGGTATTGTTTATAATGTGTAAATAAGTTATATAAAAAGAATATGAAACATTAAAAAGGATCTTAATCATGTAGAAATTAAATTAATTTTATCATTCATGAAGAAAAATGAACTTATATGATGTGTTAGGTTTATGGTAAGGCACTTCATCTGAATCTCCTCCAATTATGTCATATTATTATAATTACCCAAATTTATGTTATAAAGTGTATAAACCCTTTTAAAATTTAATTTCATTTATATGGATTCTTTTTTCTGTGAGGAAGTTTTGTAAAAAACAATATAATATTACTTTTTGACATACACGATTACAACAACCTTTTTACCTCCATGATCATTATTGGATATCTAGCTTCCTTAATATGCCGTAACGTTTTTAAAAAATAAAATAAATACAAAATACTATTTTGATGTATTTTGATATTAAAAATTGTTTTGAGAATTTATTTATTATGATAACATCATTAAATGTTTTATTGTGACTTGCATGTGGAAATGGTATCTATCTATTATGCTTACTTTATGTGTTATGACTGTTTTATAGTTCATGGGAATTTCATAGTTATATGGGTGGTTAAGTGATAATCCTTGGACAGGTGAGCCTGAGATAACTCTCCAATGCATTGGGTATAATGAAACATGTAAAACATAATGTTTCTCCTAAGAGATATATAGAATATGTCGTGATGGGTATTCCAAACATATCTCCCCATTTAATTCTGAAAGCTACAATGTACGTATGTTATAGATGCCATTGGTTACCATTATGATTTATGATTTATTTGTGTTATTCATAATTTTAATGATTTCATGAAGTATTTGAATGAGTTTATGTTTTATGATTGAAAAGTATGTTTTTACTAATTTATATGTATTGATTAGTTAATGTTTTCTTTGTTAAATTTATAACCCTTACTAAGCATTTCATGATCATACCATGTTATTGAAATTTTTTTCACATGGTATAAGCAAGGGTTAGAGAAAAAGAAGAACTCATGTATATATATATAAAGAAATCAATTTTTTAGGATTTGTATTTTCGTGAAAAAAACTGGATAGAGAAGTAGTGTCTACGTTGTAGTTTTTCAGATGTAATTTAATAGTTGTGGACTAATTCCACAAAAAATAAACCTAAAGAGATCCTCAATGTATAAATCTTTACATAACTCAAGATTATGTACTGTTTAAGGCTTTGGGCTAACAGTTGGTATCAAAGGATGGTTTAGATAGCTTTAAGAGTAATGATATTGTTATATAAATATCCATAAATTATTTTTAATTCATTTTAAGAATGAAATGATATAGCATTTGTAGATTACCATAATTCATTGCCTAATATATGTTTGTTTAGATTTTTTTCTCATATATGATACATATAAGCTGTACTAGGAAGGCAATCATAGTGAAAGGATATTCCAAATTAGCATCCTAATATGGTCAGAATCAGAATTGAATAGTTTCTGGCAATGATGGCTCAATTGAATCATGTGAAAATAGAGCTTGTGTTCATAGATGATATTTTTTATATTATAAAAGTTAAAAAGGATCATGAAACCCATTTAAGGGGTATCTTGAAAACCTTAAACGGAAAGAAATTTTCTTTGAAATTCAGCAAGTGTGAGTTATGGTTGCAGAAAACATCATTCTGTGTTCATATTGTTTATAATAATAGAATAACTATTTACCCTCCTAAAAAAACTTGTTGAAGGGTGGAAAATTCTATCTTATATCACAGAGATCCAATGTATTCTTGGTTTGGAAGGCTATTTCTGATGGTTTGTTAAAAAAATTTCCCGATTTATTATCCCACTAACTGAGTTTACCTGAAATGATGTTAAATTTATCTAGAAACAATAATGTCAAAAGTTCAATGATCTGGTAAATTCTTTATTGAATTAATATGGTGGATTACTAAGGAAAAATTATCAGGTAATTTCTTATGCTTCATGTCAATTGAAAACTCATGAGTTAAATATCCCTACACATGATTTCAAATTTGCTGCTGTAGTTTTTCATTAAAAATGTAGAGGAATCATTTATATAGATTTAAGTGTGAAATATATACTGAACATAGAATTTTGAAGTAGATATTCACTCCAAAGTAATTAATATTGAGATAGAGGATGTGGCTATAATTAATAAAGTATTAGGATTGCATGATTCATTGCCATCCAGAAAAAGAAAAAATTGTGGTAGATGGTTTGAGTTGAAAATAAAATGCTACATTAACCATGATTCTTTTGGAACAAGATATATTTATTAAATATTTGATGAACATTGGGATAGAAGTTGTTGGTGTAGGAGATCGGTCTGTTTTGTTTCAAGTTTCAGTGAAATCAACACTATCATACATAATTATGAAACCGTAGAAGGAAGACATTGTGTTGTAGAAAAAAGATAAAATTGGTTCAGAATGGTTTGTTAACTGAATTTATCATTGATAAAGATAGTGTAATGAGGTTTGGAATGAGGTTATATGGGCCTTTTGATTCAAATATGAAGAATGATTTGTTATGTGAAGCTTATAGTTCTCCATTTTCTATTCACCTTTGTAGTAATAAAATGCACATAGATCTTTGGGAGTATTACCGATGGGATGGAATGAAAAGAGATATGGTGACTTTGCAATGAAGTTTTTAACTTCTAAAGAGGTTAAAGTAGAACATATATTACCTAAAGAGATGCTTCACCATTTTCCAATGATAGAGTGGAAATGTGAAAATGCTTCCATGGATTATATAGTGGGGTTACAAAAGACTTCTCAATGTAATAATGCTATTTGGGTTATTTTTGATCGGTTGAATAAATCTACTCATTTTCTTCCTATTAGAGATACTATGTTTCAATATAAACATTATAGACTATATATTAAAAATATATTCATGTTACATGGAGTTACCATCTCTATTATATCTTATCATGATCTCAGGTTCACTTCTATATTTAGAAAGGCCTCCAAAATTCATTGGGAACTGAATTAATTTTTTGTATATCTTTTCATCCTGAATCATATGGATATCCAGAACGAATAATTAATACATTGGAAGATATGCTACATTCTTATACAATGTATTACTAGGTATGTTGGGACCAACATATTTATTAGGATTGATTTATCCGTAAATAAAATTATTCATTACAGTATATAGATCACACAATTTTTTTAATTATATAGAAAGTGGTGTCAAAATACTACTTTTTGGGATGATGTATGTGAAAATAAGTATATGGGACCAGAATTGATAGAAGGGATCACCGAATAAGATCAGTGGAGTTAGAAGCACCCGAGAATAGCATAGTGCATGTAGAAATGTTATCTGTATAATTAGAGGAAGGACCATTATTTTGATGTAGGTGATCATGTCTTTATTAATGTTTCTCCAAGTAAATGTGGGATGCATTTTGTAAGATGGGAAAGCTGAGTCCAAGGTTCATTGGACCCTATAAAATTAGGGAGAAAGATAGACCAGTTTCCTGCTGATTGGATATACATCCATGTTTATCCCTATTAGACAATGTTTTTAATGTTTCAATGTTGAGAATATATATTCTGGATCCATATCATGTTTTCAGTCCAGAGGTAGTTCAGTTCGAAAAAATCATTCTTATGATGAACTACCAGTCCAGATTCTTGACTGAAGAGAGAACATATTGTGGAATAAGGTATTTCATTAGGTAATGGTTTTTTTGGAAAAACCATATGGTTGACGAGGAGACATGGTAATAGGAAAATTATAGGAGAGATAAATACTCCCACTTATTTCCTAAGTGAATAGAATTTTGGGGACGAAATTTCCAAAATGGGGGGGGGGAGGATGTAACAATAGTGGAATTATTATAATAATACCTTTTCATATCTATTATTATTTTCTAATAAAATATTTAGTATTTTATTATGAAGGAATTATGTCTTATAGCATACTCAACACGCAATAGTGGGTTTCTCTGAAATCTTATGTTTCACACAATGCTGAGTCATACTAAAACAATAATAATAATAATAATATTTTATTATTTAAATGGTAGTAAATGTGTATAAATTTTATTGGAAATAATGAATATAATGAACTAAAATATGATTATTATGTGTAATTTCATTAATCTAATCATTGTTAGAGGCTTAAAATAATTATGAGTTTATTTTAAAGCCTGAAATACTCTACTATTAATAAAAATTCATTTTACCCCCTTTTGATGGAAAACCCTTTTTAAATATAGTTTTTGTCACTTTTATATGTTCTATAATATAAAATAAACATTATCTATAGAACCAGGACATCAAAATTTTATTTGGATGAAATTTTGGTATTTTTTGGATAAAGTTCTTTTTTAATGAATAGTGAAAATATGGAATTAAATTTCAAAAATGCATTTTAATCTAGAATCCCAATATTGTTTGACTGTAGTTTTAATTGGGTTTAAAGTGTAATTTAATTATATTTTTATCATGTAATCCAATTTTGGTTCGTTTACGTACTTTCACCATGAAATTGGACATAAACACATGTCCAATTTTTGGTTGTTTTTACTTCATAAAATCACGCTTTTTTGTTTTGACAGTGGAATTTTTTTAAATTATTGTCTATAATTTATTTGTTTTCAATTTTGAAATATATATTCCATATTTGGAATCATCAGGTCCAAAATGTGTAAATACGTACCTTTTATTTATAGACATTATGAATAGTAACTTTAGTTACTATTATATTTACCATGGTTAAAGGATTCATATGTTAAACAACTAAAGATATAATATTATAACAATGTTAAACTACCATAACATAAGTTTTAATAATATTTTTTTGAGTATTTTCTGTCCATGGGCATCCTTGGGTTTATTTTGTGCCCCCATGGATCAACTTTGATGTAAAATTGACATTTTTTAAGAAATAATTTAATATAAATAAATATATAACCTAAAAATGTCCTTTTTACTAAATCTATCTTTATATGGGGTTATATAAGTTATATCATTGACTATAAATAGTCATTAAAAAGATAAATATATATCCAAAATTAGGTTATTTTATTTATAAATTTATAACATTAAATAAATAAATTTATTTATGACACAATAATGAGTAGTGATTATCTAATTAATGAATTATTTAAATTAAAGTAATAATAAATATTAATATAAATTTATTTTAAAATTTTTTATGGAATCCAAGAATTTTATTGATTATTTTGAATTGTTATATTTGAAATAATGTTGTTTTTTTTTGAAGATATAATGTTTTAATATATTTTTAAAAAGTCATCATATGAATAGTGTAAAAAATTTCATAAATGAGTTTTTAAAGCAAATACTATTTTATTAAATGATAAAATAGTCATAAAAATCAACTATTTGGCCAACAGATAAATATAATGTTGAAAAATAATTAATTAACCACATTATATTCTATTGGAATTTTATAATAACTATATTAACCATATAGTATGCATATACAAGACGACATGGTAAGAGTTAAATTAGTTAACTATGGGTTAAATCTAAAAGATAAGGTTAAATTTGTGACCTAGACTTTCCTAAATCATATTGGTTGAGATTTTTTCGACCCAAAATCATCTTATATGAGAAATAAATTACTTTGGGACCTTTTAAAACATAAAATAATTTCATAATAAAATAATACTTTAAAAAAAATTTAAAGTGCCCCTCCTACCTGTTATAAAAGGCCTCCAACTCTAGCCTCTTACACACAACTCTAAATCATCTTGGCGAGTCCAAACTCAGACCAAATATGATCACAACATCCCTCTGTAACTCTATTAAAACTTACCATTGGAATAATTCAATTCCATAAATCCTTTTAGCCTAAATCAAAAAGAGTAACCTGTTTTGTGGTAATGTCTTCTATCAAGGTTCATTCATTTATTTTCCTTAACCAACCACCTAAAAACTCATTATTCCATCCATTAATAACAAAACCAACATATTAAATAAACTAGGATGATTTTATGATATGTATTCTAACAATACATGCAATCACTTTAATCTAATGGATATGAACTTATTGTTTTGTTGTACGATGAACTTCTACCTCATGAAACGATGTTTGTTCAATTTTCCCTAACTAGCTCTCATGGTGGCCATTATGATGGAACTATTTTTATATATGATATATATTATATTTATAATTTCTTTATTAAACTGTAATTTTTTTTAAAAACACACCTTTATGATTTTCATGATGTGTAAATATGATAATTCCGTTTGAGGAAGTGTGGACTACCGTCCACTCAAAATGATTGGACTCATTCATGTCATACATGTAATGAATACAAGATATATTTAATAAAAATATGTAACATTTATATCATATTTTATTTTAATGGACTTATAATATAAATATGTGTCATTTATTTTTCATTCCATTAAATATAAAAAATAAATGAATGTAGTGTTCATGCGTATGTACGGCTTACTGTCTCTATGAACGGTGAATTCACATATTATCTCCAAATTTTATGTACTATTATAAATAAATAAATATTATATATATATATATGATATTTATATTATCAATATCATTATGGATATAATGGACTTTTTACCACATGGAAAATTTGTAAATATAACAAGTTAATTTTGGACTCATGTACCAAATTTTGAAAAAACGACCGATATTAACTTAAATAATTATATAATAATTTTAAATTGTTAATAAGTAATATAAAAGTTATAATAAATTTGGAAAGTGTTCTTATTAATGTAGAAGTCAACTTATGTTTATTATTCAAGAAGAACAAATAACTTTCGTGACGACTCAGATTCAAGGTATGGGACTTCATCTCAATCTCCTTTCATTGAGGCATATTTTTATTTTTACACAACATTATTTTATACGATGTATTAACCACATTGTCTCTTAACATCAATCAAAGGGAATATTTTTTATACAATGAATACTACAAAACCACAAAAAAAATTCTTAAAGTACGCGAGGACAACGACCTTTCTACTGCGATGAGAATTATTTGAGATCTAGATTCCTTTATAAGGAATAACATTTTTAAAAAATAAAATAAATACCAAATACCATTTTCATATATTTTCTTATTTTAAATGATATTATGATATTATTTATTATTTCATAATCATATAATGTTATATTCTGTTTGGAATGTGGAAATGATATATTTACTTTATAATTGTTTCATGTGTAATTGTTGGTCAGAGTGGAATTTCAAGAGGGGTGAATTGAGTACCTATATAAATTTCTGTTAAATAAATTATTACAATGATCCCCCATCTTTGAAAAAGACCCAGTTAATTAAGGCATTAGATATGTAAACTTCTAGTTAGTCAGCATGTTTCTCAAATGGTGATTAGGCCTCACTTGAATTTGTGTGAAACACTTCTTCCACTTTGGAAACAATTTTACGGAATTAAACATATACACACACTAACCAAAACTTACTATCAAAGTGAATGCTACACATTTTAATGTTTTAGAAAGTATAAGTTGATGAAAATAGATAAAATAGAGTATAACAAAATATAGTTTGTGGAAATTTTAAACAAGTGGTTCAGTCTCAAGTCGATACTTAATCCTATCCACTTTGTGATCACCTGCCACAAAGAAGTTTATATTAACAACAAACATGATATGCATCCTGTATTGGGCTTTACAATAGTTTTCAGAAACTATCCATGGTTCAGACCCTCAGCCACATTTATTTTTTTGAAAAGAAAACAATACAAACCACACATGGTCTCTTCCATTGTTATACGTGGGAAACAATATGTAAGTGATGATTTGATGTAAGGATTTTTGTACCGTCCTGTTCATGTATAAGTGACCGTGTGTATATAACTAATACAAACTTATCAAAAATGAAAAAATAAAAACAAACACAGTAGAGAAAATTTTATGAGACTATGTTTAGAATTCTCAGTGTGTTTTCATTTTAGTTCCAGTTTCCTTGATGTGATGAATTTGATGTTTGAGCCTTTTTCTGGAAGTTGTCTCCAAAAACTGCATGTCGCAAATCCATGTTATAGCTTTTATGAACTGAGAGTTCTACTTATGGTGTTGATCGAGAGTTTATGAATTACAAAATCCAGAATTTAGTTTGTCCCAAATATGATCTTTGTGATGCTTGTGGGTTCATAGTGTAAGTGTTGGATTGTTTGTCTTTGAACTAGTGTGTAAGCTTATTCATATGCTCAAATGTGCTTCCCATCATCATGTCCACACACACACATTAATGCGATCCTATTTCTTCTCATTTATATTTGATGTCCAACAACAGGTATAAGTACATCACTTGACATCTTTCTCACTGTAAAGACCCGTAAATTCCAAGGAAATTTTTTTTTCTTAATTTTCTTTGGAATTTTACAAGAACGCAGTTTCTGACGGCACCTGATTCTGAGGCCCGGTGTGCCCGGAATCATTATCAGAAGTTTGGCTCGGGTACGTTCAGTGAACGGACGAGTGGGTTTTTCTAACTTTTGAACCGGTGCTCGAAATCGAATTCTGAGGGCACCGATGGAATCGCAACGCCGATAATTGCTTAGAAACTCCTCTTCCGGAGTTGCGTTTGCTCGGGTGTGGTTTTTAATTTTTGGGCTTAAAGTTATGAAATAAAATAAATTGTACGACAAACTTTATTTTATTTCACTTAAGCCGCTAGGAAGCCACTTGAAGCCACTTAAAGCAGTTTAAGCTGAGTTTTTGCGGATAGGGTGCTATCCAAAAATATCCTACCCTCTTGGTATGATATTTGTGAGGTGGGACCCGCATGAGCCCCACCATTTCTTTTCTGCTAAGTAACGCACCTTTGAAAACCCGTTATTATGAAAGTCAACTGACGCGTTTTCTTAATTTCTTAACGCACCAATTAATTGGGCGGTTTTCTCCTTTGAATTAATTGGGCGGTTTATTTCATTGAATTAATTCTACGAATTAATGGGTCGTTATTTATCTCTTTATTCGTTTCTTAACCGGTTTGAAATCAGTTGGCGTAGTATTAAAATAAGGGCAACACACCCTCCTTTTTTTGCAATGTTGTGTAAAACCTTGAAGAACCTCTGAGAATTCTTTACCCTCCTTCGTGAAGAACGCACAGAACGCGAAGAACGCCGGCCTACGACGAAGAACGCTGAAACCGCGGAAATCGACGACGCAACACCGCGTGCCGTGACGCCGACGTTTCCTCTTCTGCGATATTCCTTCCTCCGCAACGAAACCTTCAATCATCTGTTGGAGTTCGACGAACAAGCTCGGAAGCGGAATCGGGTAGCAAGCGACGACGGCTTCGCCTTCCCTCAAGTCATATGAACGCCGACGTCCCCCTTCGACGACGTCATCCTCGCGACGCCATACCGCGACGAACCTCGTACGACGACGCCTCCTTCCGATCGGCTTATACCCAAGGTAGGGGTTTTATTTGAATGTTCTATACTCTGAAAATGTTTCCGTTCAAGGTGAAGAACACGGATAATAAGAACAATTTTAATTCATTAAAATTGTTTTTGGTTATGTATTCATGTGTTGAATAAACATCCCCCGTTGTTATAATCTAACGCAGAGGGTGCGGGCCAAACGAACACGGCCCGACAACCCTCTGCAGATTGTTTATTGATGTGTGGATTGACGGGCGACGACGAAGCAGGCCGTTTGGGCGTTTGAATCCCTTCGCAGTGAAGATGGGGTCCCGGGGGGACCATAGGCGAAGACAGCAGGAAGAACAGACCACCAGAGCGCGTCCGGTGGTCCGTGGAACGCGGCGGTGGCGGCCCGCCGCCGGAAAAAGGGGCGGCCGACGAACTGCCGGCCTCAATCAGCGGCGAAGTAAGGGGGATCCGCGCGCGCTGCCTGCGTGTCGGCTCGGCCACGCTGGCCGAGCCGCGGCCGGCCGGTCGGGCCGGACCGAACCGAACCGCGCCGGACCGGGCCGGGCCGGGCCGGGCCCAGCCGGGTCGGACCCGGGTCGGGTCGACCCATTTCAGGCCGACCCAGGGGGGGTCGGGCTGTGTTGGCCCGGGCCCAGACCCCCGTTTTCGGGCCACTTTCGGTCAAATGCCTGTAACTTTAGCTACGGGCCTCTAAAAGACTCTCCTTCAGCGGCAACATGATCCTTGGATCGAGACGGTCGTTTCGGTATATCTCACTCAAGGTTTAGGATTACTTTGGGTTCAGACAGGTTGGTTCGGAAACGAAACCAACCGGGCCCTCGGAGCGAAAACGCTCTAACTCGAGTTCCGGAAATCCGAATGACGTGCCGTCGACTTTGTTGTCTTCCTCTAAGTGAGACAGATCTTTTGGCTTACTCCGCCCGAGATTGGATGCTGTTGGAGTGCGGTCGGTTTGGTTCGCTCATGAAACCAGCCGGGCCCTTGGGACGAAAAAGCCAATAACTCAGAGACCGGGCGTCCGATTGACGCACCGTATGTCTTGATATTTTCCTCTTGTTGAGACGGAACTTTTGGCATCCTCCGCCCGATTTTTGGATGCAATTGGAGAGTGACCGGGTTGGATCGCACCGAAATCCAACCGGGCCCCTGGAACGGAAAAGCTGATACCTTTCTGACAGAACGTCTGTTTGACGAACCGTCAGCGGCGTTGGTGATCTCGTTGAGAAACAGTCCCTATGAGTATAACCTATGAGTGTTCAAGGTATAGTTGAGTTATGACCGGATTGGTTCGCACACGAAAACAACCGGGCCCCTGGGATGAAAAGGCTAATAACTCACAGACCGGGCGTCCGATTGACGCGCCGTCTGTTGCGTTGAGACCCCTATGACGAGGTGGTCCTTTGAGATACTTCATTGTGGGACTTTTTGATACTTGGAGTATTGACCAGTAGCTTGAGGAGCGGACCCTCCAGGAGACGAGCGTGTGGAGTACGGAGACCGTGTAGCCAGCTGAGACCTGACGACTGCTTGACCGACTCGACTTGGAGTGAGTCGACTAGCCCAATGGACAGAGCGCCCGGTATTTGGCGACAGACCCACGGCGGACAGAGCGCCCGGTAGTTGGCCGCAGACCCGCGGTACTCGACAGGAGGAGTACCTCTATAGGCTATTGGGGGGAGCTCCCGGTATTTGGTGACAGACCCACAGCGGACGGAGTGCCCGGTAGTTGACCGCAGACCCGCGGTACTCGACAGGAGGAGCACCTCAGCAGTCTTAGGTTAGTGAGCAGTACATCGGAGTCGTGACAGGACCACTGTACACTCCAGAGACAGAGCTTTTCAGCAGTTACGGTTTCGATAATGAAAATCCTGGTTGAGCTGAGACTTTTGACCTTTGTGTTTACCTCATGATTGAGATGGGTCACTTGATAAATTAGGTATATGTATGGGCATATACCTGGGTAGTGGCTATCCGTTGATTTCAAAATCCTTGTGTTTCCTCATGATTGAGATGGGATACTTGATAACATAGGTATATGTATGGGCATATGTCTAAGTAGAGGTTATCTGTTGAGATATTCTTGTGGTTATCCTTGTTGTTTTAGTGAGACCTTGAGGGTCTCGAGGTCCTTACTGAGTATCGTTATACTCACCCCTTCACGGGCTGTGCCCGCACCTCGTTGTGTTGGTTGTAGACGACGAGCAGTACTGATGGAGGCCGAGTGTTCGAGGACTGGACGGTACCCGGAGGTGGACTACACGACGAGTCAGTACCCGGAGGTGGACTACATGACGTGACGACTCACAGAGGAGGTCGACGGACGAGAGTGTGGAGGAGGCCATCTGTACCTACCCTTTAGGTAGGATCCGTGGTGGACGACCAGGAGTTGCGCTATCTGTACCTACCCTTCAGGTAGGATCCGAGGAGGACGACCTAGGAGTTGCATCCTACTTCAAGCTGTTGTCTTTTTTCTGTCGTACCTTGTTCAGTTGTAGTTGTACTTTCTTTTGGGTTTGTATTCTGGCCCATTTACTTTTTAGCTTTTCTTTTGTACTTAGTGTTTTGCTTCCGCTTGTACTCTGTGGTGCTTGTTTTCTTTTATAAAGGCAATGCCTTCCTAGTTATTGGGATTTTACGCCTTTGGTTCTAGTCCCCAGCCCCTGGCCTATGGAAGGCGGGCTTGGGGTAGTCATGGAACGGGCCCCGAGGCCGGGTCGTGAAAAATTGGTATCATAGGGGTTCGGTTCTACCACAGAACTTATAACTCTGTTGTTTCCTTCTGTGAAGCAATAGTGTTGAGAGTACCAAGTGTGGTTTTCAGTTCAGGGAGTCCAGTGTTGGTGTAGGCGGCCGACGTATCCATACACCAGGACCCTGACAACTGATTTCTGACTTTGTACATGAAAACACTGATTGCGTGTGTGTTTTCCAGAAGTTTTATTGAAAAGTCCGCTCAAACCAGGTCATCTCACTAGGTATAATCTTTTGACCGTGTCACGTTGTTTCTTTCAGGATGCCTCCCCATGGACGACCAGCTAGAGCCCCAAGAGTGGTACGTACTGACAGCCTGTCGAGCGACGAGGCCTCAGTACAGGGCCCTATCCCAGTTGAGGAACCAGCGGAGGCACCAGCGGTACTACTACCCGTTGGGCCACTGATGCCACCAGACCCAGCAGTAGAGGATACAAGTCGCTTGAGCGCACTGCATGAGTTGCAGCGCCAGAGGCCACCCAAGTTCCAAGGAGGGACGGATCCGCAGGCGGCTGAGTATTGTCTGGAGGCTGTGGTGAGAGTCTTCAGGCTAGTGGGGACGCCGATAGATTTCATGGTGATCCTAGCTGCCAGCCTTCTTCAGGCAGCAGCAGGCAGATGGGGGAGCCTGATGCTTCAGATGCATGATGAGGCGACACTTCTATGGGCAGACTTCGAGAGCCTGTTCCGGGAAGAGTTTGTACCAGCCTCCCTTCGAGCGGTGCGTATACAGGAGCTACTTCAGCTGCGGCAGGGCAGCATGTCAGTGGCGCAGTACTCAGCGAGATTCACAGACCTCTCGCGCTACCCCACAGATATGGTACGAGACCGGTTCTTCAGGGCCCGAACCTTCGAGCAGGGTCTCAGGCGAGTGATTAGAGCTTCTGTTGTTTTCACAGCTTTCTGACGCAGAAAGGGGTGTTGGAGAGAGCCCTCTTAGTGGAGAGTTTCCTTGCTGAGCAGTCTCCAGCAGCAGGACCCACCACTAGCCGGCTTTCGGCAGAGTCTTCTACAGCTGGCAGAAGATAGATGACGCAGAGGTCCAAGAGGACTAGACCTACCGATGGCCAACTGCACGACTCAGGTTCAGTTGTGTGGGGAAACCGGGGTGGAGTCAGAGCCAGACGTGCCGAGAGTGGACAGTGTTACTCCTGTGGCGGAATTGGTCACATGGCACGTGACTGTCCGACCCGCCATGCAGATGACCAGCAGTTAAATGAAGAACCTCCGAGGCAGAGGCAGAGGTTCGATCAAGTCAGACCGCAAGGAGCAGGCGGCCATGGCAGAGGAGCTGGCCGTGCAGCTAGAGGTGGATGACGCTTCGGGATGTTTCCAACACCACCACCAGGAGGTCCGCCCCGACCGTAGGGAGTTGGTGGACATGCGAGAGCTCAGCTTCAGGCAGCTGAGGCCTTCGATCATGGAGCTCTTAGAGCAGATGGACAGGAGCGGGACTAGCTTCTGACCTGGAGGCTATTGATCCTGTTGCTTCTGGTTTTGTTGATGTTTGTCTATAGTTGCTTTGTGTCTTGTACTATGAGCTGCAATAATAAAAAGACACTTATCTTTGTTTTCTTTCCCGTCCTTTTGTTTGGTTGATACCGAGTGGTCCCGGTTAAACTGTTGACTTGACCCTCACGTTCAAGATTTATACTGGAGGAGACCCAGTGACCTCACACTGATGCCGACAGTGTGACTCAACCCTTGGAGGTGAGAGTGACAGTTGGATCTATTGGTAGTTACGTCAAGTCCTTACGAGGACATCCATGGCATGAATGCATCATTCATGTCAGGATTGACTTTATTTTGCAACAAATGTGGTTCATCTAGGGGATGAGACCAGATTTATCTTATCGGAAAAGAAGAAATCATAGCAGCTCTTGTGAGACTAAAGAAGGTCCAGGTCATCCATGAGTGGATGAAGGCTGCACAGTGCAGTAAGAAACAGGAAACCGGTGCCAGTTATAGAGACTCGGGTGTGTTAAATGTTTCACGAAGTGGAAGATTTAAGGATAGATGAGTCTGCGAAGCAGCAGACGTGGAGGAAGAGCTAGGAGAGAAATATGAGGTGGTGTACATCTTAACATGCTACAACCACCCGCCTTAGTTATCCCTGCCAGGCTCAGGGAGCTGGAGGGCGGTGGAAGAGTGTGGCTGCTTGCGGTCAAGGAGTGTAACCCAATGGCTCTAGAAATGATTCAAGGGACTGTCTATGTCCACTACTAGCTTCTGTAGTAACAGACGTCGATATGAATCATTCCTTGCTTTCACAAATCATGTTCCAGACCTAGAGTTTCCGGTAAGCCGTGGACTTGACCCTCACGTCTGGAGATACCTTGAGAGGAGACTCGATAATCACACTTAAGCTGACGGTGTGGTCAGATCCTCGAGGCGAGAGTTTCGGTTGGAATCTCTTGGTGGCAGCGTCGAGGCCTTACGACGTTGGTTTGAGTATAGACTGGGAAATCACGGTTCATACACAAATTGACGGTATTAGGAAAAAAGTTTTTAGTTTAACTACGACATCGGGATGTGTTTTCCTTGGTCGGAAAAAAAAGAAACCCTAGGCAGCGCAGGGTAACTCTTGCACAAGAGGGTGCGACTGATCACTCTTGAGTCAGTCAACCTTACCCTCGTAGCAGCAGTAGTTTTGAGTTTCAGTTCTAATAGAAAATGGAGACCTCTAGAGTTCGAGGATGACAGCCACGTCTTCTTACGGGTCTCACCTCGACGAGGTTTACAGAGATGTGACAAGGGAGGCAAGTTATCTCCGAGGTTCAACAGACCATTCTAGGTCCTCAACTGGGTAGGCGAGGTGGTTTACCGCTTGACCCATCCACTTAAGTTCCACTAGGTGCATGACGTTTTCCAAGTATCTCAACTGAGGAGATATGTGATCGACCCTCCGCATATCATCGTCCTTGATGAGCTGGATAGTGGCGATGAGGTGCTTCTACGGAGGTTCCTTTGGGGATCGAGGATCGACCGGAGCGGATCCTAGGAGGATGGTCGATTCCTCTTGTGCACTTTCTTTGGCAGCACGTGAACCTCCAGGTGAGCACATGGGAGCGGAAGGCTCAGATGTGTGCTCAGTACCGCCTTTTTTTCCCTAAGTTTGTGGTGAATCTTTACCGGGACGTAAAGCCCTGTGGTGGGAGTAATGTAAAGACCCATAAATTAGAAGAAAAATTTTTTTTTCTTAATTTTCTTTGGAATTTTACAAGAATGTAGTTTCTGACGGCACCTGATTCTGAGGCCCGGTGTGCTTGGAATCATTATCCGAATTTTGGCTCGGGTACGTTAAGTGAGCAGACGAGTGGGTTTTTCTAACTTTTGAACCGGTGCTCGGAATCGAATTATGAGGGCACCGATGGAATAGAAGCACCGGTAATTGCTTAGAAACGCATCTTCCGGAGTTGCGTTTGCTCGGGTGTGGATTTTAATTTTTGGGCTTAAAGTTATGAAATAAAATAAATTGTACGACAAACATTATTTTATTTCACTTAAGCCGCTTGGAAGCCACTTGAAGCCACTTAAAGCAGCATATGCTGAGTTGGTGCGGATATGGTGCTATCAAAAAATATCCTACCCTCTTGGTAAGATATTTGTAAGGTGGGACCCGCACGAGCCCCACTGTTTCTTTTCCGCTAAGTAACGCACCCACGAAAACCCATCATTATGAAAGTCAACTGACGCGTTTTCTTAATTTCTTAACGCACCAATTAATTGGACAGTTTTCTTAGTTGAATTAATTGGGTGGTTTAATTCGTTGAATTAATTCTAAGAATTAATGGGTCGTTATTTATCTCTGTATTCGTTTCTTAACCAGTTTAAAATCTGTTGGCGTAGTATTAAAATAAGGCCAACACACCCTCCTTTTTTTGTAATGTTGTGTAAAAACATGAAGAACCTCTGAGAATTCTTCACCCTCCTTCGCGAATAACGCGCAGAACGCGAAGAACGCCGACCTCCGACGAAGAATGCCGAAACCGCGGAAATCGAAGATGCAACAACGCATGCCGCGATGCCGACGTTTCCTCTTCTGCGACGTTCCTTCCTCCGCAACGAAACTTTCAATCATCTGTTGGAGTTTGACGAACAAGCTCGGAAGCGGAATCGGGTAGCAAGCGATGGCGGCTTCGCCTTCCCTCAAGTCAGACGAACTCCGACGTCCCCCTTCAACGACGTCATCCTTGCGACGCCATACCACGAAGAACCTCGAACGACGACGCCTCCTTCTGATCGGCTTATACCCAAGGTAGGGGTTTTATTTGAATGTTCTATACTCCGTAAATGTTTCCGTTCAAGGTGAAGAACCCGGATAATAAGAACAATTTTAATTCATTAAAATTGTTTTTGGTTATGTATTCATGTGTTGAATAAACTTCTCCCGTTGTTATAATCTAACGCGGAGGGTGCGGGCCAAACGAACACGGCCCGACAACCCTCCGCAGATTGTTTATTGATGTTTGGATTGACGAGCGACGACGAAGCAGGCCGTTTGCTCGTTTGAATCCCTTCGTAGTGAAGATGGGGTCCCGGGGGGACCATAGGGGAAGACGACAGGAAGAACGGACCACCAGAGCGCGTCCGGTGGTCCTCGGAAGGCGGCGGCGGCGGCACGCCGCTGCAAAAAGGGGCGTCCGGCGAACCGCCGGCCTCAATCAGCGGCGAAGGGCGGGGGATCTGCGCGCCCCGCCCACGTGTCGGCTCAGCCACACTTGCCGAGCCGTGGCCGGCCGGACCGGGCCGGGCCCAGCAGGGTCGGACCCGGGTCGGGTCGACCCAGTTCGGGCCGACCCAGGGGGGCGGGTCGGCCCGGGCCCAGACCCCCGTTTTCGGGCCACTTTCGGTCAAATGCCCGTAACATGAGCTACGGGCCTCCAAACGACTCTACCTCAGTGGCAATGCAATCCTTGGATCGAGACGTTCGTTTCGGTATATCGCACTCAAGGTTTCAGATTACTTTGTGTTCAGCCGGGTTGGTTCGGATACGAAACCAACCAGGCCCACGGAGCGGAAACCCTCGTTAATCGAGTTCCGGACGTCCGAATGATGTGCCGTCAACTTTTTTGTTTTCCTCTAAGTGAGACAGATCTTTTGGCTTACTCCGCTCGAGGTTTGGATTCCGTCGGAGTGTGGTCGGGTTGGTTCACTCACGAAACCAACCGGGCCCCTGGGACGAAAAAGCCAATAACTCACAGACCGGGCGTCCGATTGACGCACCGTCTGTCTTGCTGTTTTCCTCTTGTTGAGACGGAACTTTTGGCATCCTCCGCCCAAGTTTTGGATGCAGTTGGATAGTGGCCGGGTTGGATTGCACCGAAATCCAACCAGGCCCCAAGAACGGAAAAGCTGATACCTTTCTGACAGAACGTCCGTTTGACGAACCGTCAGCGGCATTGGTGATCTCGTTGAGAAGCGGTCCCTATGAGTTTAACCTATGAGTGTTCGGATTATAGTTGAGTTATGGCCGGATTGGTTCGCACACGAAACCAACCGGGACCCTGGGACGAAAAGGCTAATAACTCACAGACCGGGCGTCTGATTGACGCGTCGTCTGTTGGGTTGAGACCCCTATGACGAGGTGGTCCTTTGAGATACTTCTTTGCGGGACTTTTTGATACTTGGAGTATCGACCAGTAGCTCGTGGAGAAGACCCTCCTAGAGACGAGCGTGCAGAGTACGAAGAACGTGTAGCCGGCTGAGACCTGACGACTGCTTGACTGACTCGACTTGGAGTGAGTCGACTAGCCCAGTGGACGGAGCGCCCAGTATTTGGCGACAGACCCACGACGGACGGAGCGCCCGGTAGTTGGCCGCAGACCCGCGGTACTCGACAGGAGGAGTACCTCTATAGGCTATTGGGGGGAGCGCCCAGTATTTGGCGATAGACCCACAGCGGACGGAGCGCCCGGTAGTTGGCCGCAGACCCACGGTACTCGACAAGAGGAGCAGCTCAGCAGTCATAGGTTAGTGAGCAGTACCTCGGAGTCGTGACAGGACCACTGTACACTCCAGAGATGGAGCTTTTCAGCAGTTACAGTTTCGATATTGAAAATCCTGGTTGAGCTGAGACTTTTGACCTTTGTGTTTACCTCATGATTGAGATGGGTCACTTGATAACTTAGGTATATGTATGGGCATATACCTGGGTAGTGGCTATCCGTTGATTTCACAATCCTTGTGATTCCTCCTAATTGAGATGGGTTATTTGATAAATTAGGTATACGTATGGGCATATATCTATGTAGAGGTTATCTGTTGAGATCTTCATGTGCTTATCCTTGTTGGTTTAATGATACCTTGAGGGTCTCGGGGTCCCTAATGAGTATCGTTATACTCACCCCTTCACGGGCTATGCCCGCACCTCGTTGTGTGGGTTGTAGATGACGATAAGTACTGACAGAGGCCGAGTCTTCGAGGACTAGACGGTACCCTTAGGTGGACTACACGACGAGTCATTCCCCGGAGGTGGACTACACGACGTGACGACTCACAGAGGAGGTTGACGGACGAGAGCGTGGAGGAGGCCATCTGTACCTACCCTTCAGGTAAGATCCATGGTGGACGACCAGGAGCTGCGCTATCTGTACCTACCCTTCAGGTAGGATCCGAGGAGGACGACCCATGAGCTGCTTCCTACATCCAGCTGTTGTCTTTTTTCTATTGTACCTTGTTCAGATGTAGTCATACTTTCTTTTGGGTTTGTATTCTGGCCCATTTACTTTTCATCTTTTCTTTTGTACTTAGTGTTTTGCTTCCGCTTGTACTCTGTGGTGATTGTTTTATTTTATAAAGGAAATGCCTTCCCAGTTATCCGGATTTTATGCCTTTGGTTCTAGTCGCCAGCCCCTGGCCTATGGAAGGCGGGCTTGGGGTAGTCACGACATGGGCCCCGAGGACGGGTTGTGACACTCATACCTCGTATTGTCCCCTGATAAGTTCTCGTGATATGTCTACAATCAACATTAATTAATTTCACATGAATTAAAGATAGCGAATATGACCATTAGAATAATCATAATAATTTGAAAAATTATGGAGTATAAGAGTATGGTTGACTTGTAACGGCAGACTTCACAATGGTAGGCTTCAACAGTAAGTGCACATTGGCATCATTCACCAGTAACTATCCCAATGGTAACATTCCATCAACAACTCTCCATCTGTAGACTTTCATTGGTGATCTTTTATTAATAACACTCTATTGGTAACCATCATTTGACAACTCTCTATTGGTAACATTCAATTTATAACTCTCCATCAGAATCCTTGCATCAGTGACCTTGCAATGGTGACTTAGTAACAATGTCCTTGCAACGGTGACTTAGCAACGGTGACCTTACGTCGATGACCTTTTCATCGTGGACCATACATCGGTGACCTTTGCATCGGTGACCCTGCTTTGGTGACCTTTTCATCAGTGATCATGCATCGGTGACCCTGCATCAGTGACCTTCACATCGGTAACCATTTCATCAGTGACCTTTGCATTGGTGACCATACATCAGAGACCTTTGCATAGGTGACCATGCATCAGTGACCATTTTACTTGGATAAATTTTTCACTATGAGATTTATATAAGAGAGAAGTGAAGATAAAAGTACATAGTCACTACCTTGATATACAAATGATTTTTACATAAATGACTATTTTATAAGAGAAACATAATTTTTTAAAAAATAAAACATGATTTGGGATTATGAAAACATTATTAGGGATTATCAAAATAGGTGAGTTAAATAATCACCAACTTTTTTAAAATCACAAATTATGTTAGTATTTTCTGAATTTGGGTTATGATCATTTTCGAATATCTTCAACGGTGTGAATACGAATATTTAAACCATGTTTATTGTGGAATATTATAGATATTATATATATATGAAAAGATTTTAGAACAAATAAAAAAAATTCTCTTCTTTTATGTTTAGGCTGCTTAAAAAATAAACCTGACTTGTTTCTCCCCCTTTGGGTAACATTGAGATTCAAGCCTAAATATTTACCCCCCATTGTGATTAACAAAAAGAAAGGAGGATAAAAAGAAACCAAAGATGTTTTTCCAGTAATAATGAAAATGTAAAATATAAAAAACCATTACAAAGATCAATATCAACTAATTCATTCCACATTAAATCCACCTCAGAGATGTCCAAAGAGGATTTGTCTTTGGATGTGCAGGAAGATGGTTCTGATGTTGGAGAGATAGTCTTAGGGATGGTAGTCAGTAGGGTAGGAGGAGCTACAATAGAAATATCAGTAGACCTATGTTGCATAGTTCTTTGAGGAGTCATTGGGGTCAAACTTCTGATAGCCTGTGTAGGAGTCTTTATTGGTGTTGAACTGGAAGATCCTGAGCCACCTGAGGTAGAATGTAGGGCTGGAGGAACTATGATGGGAGTGCAGTCCACATGGAGGAATGGTAAAATAATATTCCAAAAACCCATAATAATATTTCCTCTTATCTCCATAGCTGATATAAAATCATCCTTATTCTCCATAAATTTTTCCAAAGAAGAAGTCAACACTCTAAGCCTACTAGCCAGATCCATAAAGGAATGAGTGGCAGGTGGAATCATAAAGTTTTAAATTAGCTACATGAAGTGACCATCGATGTGATGCTTAGTGTATACCATTTTGTAGTAGAAATCTACTTATTCTTCGATGACCATCTTATCATGAACAACTTTCCTTAGATAATTTCCCACATGGTTATGAATTTTTCTAGAAGTATAAATAACTTGAGATATATAATAATGATATAAGGTACTAGAACTAGAGAGCTTCTCAAATTATTCATTAACAACCGACCTGAAAGCTTCTAGATCAACAGGAGGAGAGGATGAAGATGAAGTATATGGACACAGAGGTTCCATTGTGAAATCCATTATCTCATTAAGATATTTAGTCAGCCCATTGATCAATCTCTTCACATAATCATCTTAAAAACTCACATGTTTCTCTATGGACTTCTTAATGTCCTCAATCACATTGACCATTTTCTGAACCACACTTTTTGAAATATCAATGATCTTTGTACACATCAACCCTTGAAACCATGTAAGAGTCTAATATGGTAATATAATGCTTCATAGATTCCATAAAATCTACCAATGTTCTTACCTAATTTTTACCACCCTTTACCTCATCTAGCGGGATGGAGTTATAGGCAGAAACTAGACTTTCTATGGTAGAAGTGTCAACTTCCTGATTGTGATTCATAACCCTCTCCATCCCAACACATATCTCATCAAATTGGCTATTCAGACCTGATTTCATTGATTCCAAATCATCATTCTTCACATAGTCACAAGGAAAAATAACCACTGTCTTCACAATAGTGGTTTATGAAATAGTATGAATTGGAGGAATTTTGATAGGCTGGTCATCATCAGAGTGTCCATAATCTAGACCCAAAACTACAAAACCAGGGTCTTCTAACCAATATTTTATTCCAAGTACAACAAAAACTGATTCTTTGGCAATTAGTTTCCCCCCTCACATGTAGAATTCTCCAGATCAACATCATTCAGCTATGGAATATCTTCTTGAGAAATTGCATCAATAGAAGGGTTCATTTCCACTTCCTCCGCAGAATCATAAACAACATCTAAAACAATTCCAACATCAACTCAATCACAAACCTCTTCATATAAACCATCAACCATTTATATATTCCCAATCAAGGAACTGTGAATAAGTCATTATTTTTCACTTACATCAGCAGCTCCCTCAAAGTCATCATGACTACATTCAGTGTCCCCATCCTCATCTGAGGTCCCTCTAATGTCTCTTATGTCATTTCAGGCCCCTTCTTCCTCACTGGTCTCTTCATCTTTATAGTCCCTTATAACATTATACCTTCTAGGATATCTCTTTTGTGGGCTAGTCTCACAAAAGGATACAATATTAGCATGAGGATTGGAGGGAAGTTCAGGATCCCTCCTATCATCTATAAGAGAATCCAATATTTCTAGAATAGTAGTAGCCTATCCTTCTTCATCAGAATAAGTAGGCTCCACCTCATTAGGATTTAGACCAGGATCTCTCTTATTCTTAGGCCTGGAAGGATGAGTGATAGTGTTGAATTCCTCATATAGCTTTTCCTCATCGTGCACCCATCGTCTTTTCCAAGGGTTACAATTTACTTTCATTAACATGAAAATTACATTTGTAATGTAGAAATTGTCACTTATGAGAATAGTTTCCTCCATTTCTCTAGAAACTCCTTTCACCATCAGCATCAATGATATCAATATAGCAATAAATAAATCATTGGATTTAGAACAAGGATTTGTTATATCCTCTAATTGATTCCTTAGCATCCTACACAAGTTGATCTTAGTTACATTCTACAATGTATATAAAAGAAATACATCCTGAAATTTCAATGTAGAAAAGTCCCCTCTATCGGGACTAATGAAATTCTGAACAAACATAAATAGAATATTGTCTTTTCATTCCATTTTAGCAGTAATTACTTTCCTAGGGATGCCACTCCTTGTCAGTTCAACTAAGAATTCATCATAATAAAATAAATTAGTTGTGGGAGGAAGCAATCTTGAGTAGTAGTCATTAATTCCTTCATGTGGTACTCTCAGACACTCATCCCATTCAACAGAGGAAAAACTCAAACTTATGCCATTCACCCTTGAAGATATTCTGTTCTCATCCTCGGTATGTTTGAATATCAAAAACTCATAAAAAACCTTAACTGACATCAAAAAATAATTTCCATTGTTGTTTGCAAAGAATTCTTCCCATCATTTATCTTCATGTTCCTTTTGCACCAAAGATCATCTCCTCAAAAAACCTTCAGAACTGATCTCTTTTTCAACGACGATTTCCCTCTTCAAAAAATAATGGTTGATCGGCCTTTTTCACTACCATACTTCTACTAATAGACTCATCTAGAGGTGTCTTAGGATTTGGCACATCCCCTTCATCATAGACCAATGGTGTCTTCACACATTCCATGCGATCTGAAGAAGTTCGAGGGTTTTGGAAGAGGGTTACGTTCTGAGGTTTTGGAGAATGATATTTTAAAGAGAGTTTTAGGTGGATCAAAATGTGGTATGATCATGTATGTTTTTCATTTAGGGATCGAAAAATAAATCAGGTAAAATAAATATGTAAAACAGAAAACGTTTCATATTCCAGAAGAGAAACCACAAGTCTTGAAAACATCGATTATCAGTAAGGTAATAATGATGAGGTTTCTAATGGTGAGGTTCCTAACAGTGACGTCTCTAATGGTAAGGTCTAACGGTGAGGTTCTTAATTGTGAGGTCCAATGGTGAGGTTACCAATGGTTAGGATCCTAACATTGAGGTCAAATAGTGAAGTTCCTACGAGTGAGGTTCCTACCAGTAAGGATTCTAATGGTGAGGTCCAACAAATAGGTTCCTAAGGGTGAGATCCAATAGAGAGGTTTCTAACGTTGAGGTTTCTATCATTAATGTTTCAAACTACAAGGTCCAATGGTGAGGTTTCTAACAGTGAGGTTCCTAACGGTGAGGTTCCAAATGGTGAGGTTTCTATATCCTATAGTTTATCACACCTATCTCATGTTTGATGTAATTATACCTCTCAGAATTCAAAGGCTTTGGGAATATATTTTCCAATTGGTGTTCAGTACCCTTGAATTCAAGAGTGATATAACCTTTTTGATAATGATCTCTCAAAAAGTGATGTCTCACATCAATGTGCTTTGTCCTATAATTAGATACGGGATTGTTAGATATGTTAATATAACTTGTATTGTAGCACTTTATAGAGACATGTTTGAATTGATATCCATATTCTGGTAAAGTGTGTTTCATCCATAGAATCTGGGCACAACAACTACCAGTAGTAATATATTCTGCTCCGGTAGTAGATAATGTTACATAATTATATTTGTTACTCGCCATGATACAAGAGACTTTCCTAAAATTTGATATGTTCTAGAGGCTCTCATTCTATCTAACATGAATCTAGAAAAGTCAGCATCCGAAGAACTTATTAAATCAAGTTTTTTTCTTATTTGATAAAATTGTAATAGGTTTGTTGTATAAATGAAATATTTAAAAATCCATTTAACAGTAGATAGATGAGACTATTTATGATTGGATTTATTTTGAGAACACATGTATTTACTGATCATAATATCAGTTATGATAGTAGTAAGATAGAGAAAACATCATATCATTCTTCTGTAATTGGTTTAATCCTCTGCTTTACCATTTTCATCAGCATACAACATACTGGTTGTACTCAATAGTGTAACACTACCTTTATTGTGGTCCAAACCAATCCATTTCAAATGATCCTTGGTATATATACTCTGATATATAATAGTACCATTTTTATTTTGAATAATATAAAATCCAAGGAAAAAAATTTATGTTCCCCCATGAAACACATTTCAAATTCATGGTGCATCATCTTTAAAAAATCAGTTCATTAAGAATTTTTAGAGGATAAAAAAATAATGTAATCTACAAAAATCTGAATTATTAAAACATATTTGGAAATCATTTTAATAAAAAGTTTAGGATCCACTATTCCTTTTGTAAAACCTTTTGATATAATGAATGAACTAAGTCTGTCATACCATGAACTTGGATATTGTTTCAGACCATATATGGATTCTGAATGTTTGTAGACATGATTTAAAAAATGGAGATTTGTAAAACTATGGGGTTTTTCAAAAAATTCATCCTCAACTATGTACTGATTTAAAAATTCACTTTTGACATCTATTTGATAATGATTGAAATTATGATGAGCTGCATAAGAAAGTAGTATCCTAATGGATTTTATTCTAGCTATAGGTGAAAAGGTTTCCTCATAGTCTATTCCTTATTATTTACTATATCCTTGTTTAACTAGTCTATCCTTGTTTATAACTGTGTTTTCAGATTTATCAACTTTATTTCTAAACACCCATTTAGTGCATATAGTCAACGTGTCTTCAGGACTTTCTATTAATTCCCAAAATTTGTTTCCTTATAGTTGATTTAATTCTTAATTCATAATTATCACCTAGAATTTATCATTGATTACATCATCAATATTTTTAGCTTCAAGATGTGAATGAAAAGATTGATGTTCAACCTGGTTTCTCAAAGAAGCTCTATTTTGTGATCCTTTATTTAAAACACCTACTAAAGTATCTAAATGATGATTCTTGAAAGTTATAATACCTCTAGAAATAGTTTAACTATACTCCTCTTGAATGTCTATAGTTCCAGATTCACCATGCTTATTTTCTATAGAATTTCTAGAACTAGTTGTTTTCAATAAAGGATCGCTATCATTATCATTAAGATCCGGACATAACATATATTCCTCAAGAAGTTCAACAGAAGTTTTGGGTTCTTGTGTATCAGTATCATCAAATTTTACATGAACTGATTCTTTAAAACTTTTGGATCTCTTATTAAATATTCTATATGCTTTATTAGTGATTGAGTAACCTAGGAAAATTCCATCATCACATTAGGAAGATAGTTTGATAAGATTGTCCATAATGTTAAGGAGGAAGAATTTGCAACCAAAAAATCTAAAGTAATTAACCTTAGGGTTCCAATTATTCTAGAGCTCATAAGGGGTCTTCTTAAGAACAGATCTAATCACGACTCTATTGATAACTTAACAAGCTATATTAACAACTTCTGCACAAAAATATGTAGGTAGATTATACTCATTATGCATAGTCCAAGAAATGTCTTGAATTGTTGTATTTCTTCATTCTTAAACTCTATATTGTTGAGGATTTCTTGGAGTAGTGAAATTGTGAGTATTTTTATTATGTGAGAAAAAGGATTCAAATTCCTGATTTTCAAATTCACGGCCATGATCACTTCTCAAGGTATTAATTCTAATTCCTCTATGATTTTCAACAGACTTGGAATATTTAATAAAGTAAGAACCTTGTTCACTTTTTTAGCAATAAATTATACCCAATTGTATGTAGAAAATCAACTACAAGAACACAAACTTTGTGCTTCCCATTTAAACATGAAACTCTAACTAGCCCAAACAAATCCATGTGAACAAAATAAAGTGGTTGAGAAGTAGAAACATATTTCTTTGGATTGAATGAAACGTTGTGTTGTTTTACGTTTTGACAAGGATTAATAACATTGTCAAGTGGAAACTCTAATTTCGGTAAGTCTATAACTAATCATTTCCTAGTATGTTTCCTATGTGATAGACCATTGTAGTGTCCTAATCTTCTGTGCCATAACAAGGATTTATTATGAAAAGCATTTAAACATGAAACGTTTTTCATAGCTAATGAATATAAATCAACAACATATAAATTCTCATTTCTAAGATCTGTGAATATTAAGTCATTTTTAGAATTAAAAACATTTCACGCAACATTTTCTAATTTAAAATTAAATCCATAATCACATAACTTATAGATACGTAGTAAATGGTAATTTATCCCATCAATAAATAGAACATTTTAAATTAATATAGTATTAGGTTTACCAATTTGCCCCTGCCGCAGATCTTCCCTTTTTCATTATCACCAAACATAACATGTCAACCATCAACTTCAATTAGTCTCTTGAAGAATGAGTAGTCTCCTATCATGTGTCTTGAACATCCATGGTTAATGTACCATAGAGATTTACCGGATCTCATTAAATGGTTTTCCTATAAAACATATTAACTGTAGGGTATCTTTGGTACCAAGATTTCCATGTGTATAGTGGGGTTAACATGTAAAGATTTGGGAACCCAAACTTGTCCAATAGGATTCCTAAAATCTACAGATATTTTTTGAGAAATAAACATGATGTTTGGTCCATTGGAAAAGATACATTAAATTTTTTTTGCAGAACATGAACTTTCTTTGAACTATCTAGATTTTGGAAAAAAATTAATCATAATAATTCTTCTCTATCCTCAATGATAACTTAGTCCAGTTGTAAATTTTTTAGAAATTTTTTGTCCATGAAACACATTCAAGGTATATCTACCAACATTAAATTTCACAAGATCTATTTATAATTTATCATTGGATAATTTATGTTCTGAATCTTCTTCTAACAGATGAACAAGTCTTTCAATTTCAATATCCGGATTAGACATATAATAGGTCTTTTAAATAATTTATACTTATCCTTCATTTAATTGAAGGTGTCCTCATGTATTCTATAGTTTTCAAATAGTTCATCCTTAGTCATATTTTCATCATTGATTGATTCACTTTCATTCTTAGAATTTTATGTATTATGTATAGGATAATTTGGTGTTACCTCAGATGATTATTTCATGAATCATAAGTTCTCATTTTTGTTCTTTTCAATATCAGAAGTGTCAGATCCACTTGAGATATCATCTGAGGAACTCCAAGTTGCATTCATAGAAATTTTATATACTTTTACCTAGTCTTCATATTTCCTATTAAATTTCATCTTGGGGCAGTCATCTTTCACATGAACTTTTTGTTTACACTCATAACAGACTATCTCATTTGTGTTATCATTCCATTTTTTTCCTTTCTCCAATATCCATTATAATCATACCATCCTTTATAGTTCAACTTTCTAAATTACTATTTCTTATGATTTATCTTCTTGAATCTCATAGAAAGATGAGCCATCTTATCATCACTATTAGAATTTGAGTCCTTATTGCTGGATGTGTCTGTATGATCTTAAGATTTTTCATTATCCTTGTTCTTTGAGGGAGAAGTATGGAATGCTACATATTTCATTATTGGTTCTTCATCTGCTTCTTTATTTACCTTAAGCACTTCTTCATATATCATAAGGATTCAAATTAGTTATTTCACTGGTAGATTGCCTATGTCAAAATATTCTCAGATTAAAATAGATGTTCCAATCCATCTGTCAGGTAAGCATCGAAGTAATCTCATAATCTGATCCTTACTGTCCACTAGTTTCCCAAACGGACTCATGGTTTTCAATATTTCATTAAACATGATATAAATTTTAGAGATATGATCATCAGGATTCATTTTAATATTATCATATTTAATAGTATTAGTATTTAATCTCATTTCATTAACATTGGTTGTTCCCTCATGAGAAACAGATAATGTATCCCAAATTTCATATGGATTTTTACAAGAAGATATTTAATTGAATTTTTCATCACCTAAAGAATAGTACAATGAATTCATTTCTTTAAAGTTGTTATTATATGTAGATTTGGTCAAATGAGACCATGTGTCCATAACAGTAGCATGCAATACATGTTTTTCTTTATTTGTGTCCCGGAATTTAGGACCCATGATTTCTAGATACATTTTCATTTTTAATTTCCATTGAGATTAGTTATTACCATTAAAGAGAGGTGGAAGGTTAGTATGAGCACCCTCAACTCGGCTATCCATTGCTAATTATAATTGTAAATAATTGAAAAATTAGATATGATAGAAATTTTAATACATTAAGATAAAACTAAAATCACAGTTAAAGAATATGATGAATTGTACAACAATTCATATATTCATAAGAACAAACTAAACTAAAATCTATGATACCAAATGTTGGTGAGAGTGGAATCTCAAGAGAGGAGTGAATTGAGTTCCAACATAAAATTTATGAAATTTTTTTTATTATAATGATCCCCCATATTTGGAAACTGTATAGTTAATTATGTTAGTAGAGATGTAAATTTCTAGTTGGTCAACAAGTTTCTCAAAGGGTGATTAGGCCTTAGTTTAATTAGTGTGAAACACTTTTTCAACATTTGAAACAAGTTTACTATATTAAACATACACACACACTAACCAAAACTAACTATCAATGTGAGTGCAAAGAATTTTAATGTTTTATAAATTATATGTAGTTGGAAATAGATAAAATGGAGTATAAAAAAATATATTGCATAGAAATGTCAAATAAGAGGTTTATATTCATTTCGGGACTTAATACTATTTACTTGGAGATCACCTTCCACCAAGAAGTTTATATTAACAATAAACATGATACATAGCCTATATTGGGCTTTACAATATTTTTCTCAAAATATCCAAGGATTAGACGCTCTACCATAGTTCTTTGTGGGAAAAATAAACAATACAGACCACACAGTGTCTCTTCCATAGTAATATATGGGAAACAAGATGTAACTGAAGATTGAGGTATGGATTTTGGTATCCACTAGTTGAAGCACATGAAACAGTGTGTATGAAAAAAATAAACAATTCTAGAAAATATAAAATAATTGAACACAGTAAAGAAAATATGATGAGATTGAGTTTAGAAGGCTCTATGTGATTTCAGTTCAGCTCTTGTCTCCTTGAAGTGAAGAATTTTATGTTGGATCCTTTTTCTAGAAATGGTCTCCAAAAATAGTGTGTCGCAACTCTGGGTTCTAGCATTTATAAACTGAGAGTTCTGATTCTTGTATTGATTGTGAGTTGATGAATAATAGAGAGAAGAAGTTATTTATTCCCCATAATGATCTTATTGATGCCTATGGGTTCATAGTGTTAGTGCTCGATGGTTTGTCTTTGATCTAGTGAGTATGTTTATTCATATGATGATACACACTTCTCATCATCAAGTCGACACAAATGCGTTAATGCATTCCTCTTTATTCTCTATGATATTTGAGGTCTGACGTTTTATATAAATACAACAAGTATGATCTTTCTCGTACCTCGTACGGTCCCTAGATATGGTCTATGGATATGTTAACAATCAGCATTAATTAATTTCGGAAGTATTAATGTTAGAAAATATGACCGTTAGAATAATATTAAGAATTTGAAATGTAAGGAATATAATATTATGGTATAATGTTAATGGTAGCCTTCATAATGTTAGGTTTCAATAGTAATTTCACATCGACAACATTCATCGGTAACCATCCCAATGTTAACCTTCCATCAATAAATCTCTATCGGTTTCCTTTCATTGGTGACCTTTTATTTATAACTCTCCATCGGTGACCTTCAATTAATTACTCTCCATCAGTGACATTCAATTGATAAATCTCCATTGGCAGCCTATCATCAGTGACCATGCATCAGTGACCTTGCAATGGTGATCTTACAATGGTGACCCCGCATCAGTGATGTTTGCATAAGTGTCCATTCATCTATAACCTTTGCATCAGTGACCATGCATCAGTGACCTTTGCATCGATCACCTTTGCATCGGTGACCATGCATCGATGAACTTTGCATTAGTGACTTTTTCATTGGTGACCTTTGCATTGTTGACCATGCATTGGTGACCTTTTCATTGGTGACCATGCATTAGTGACCTTTTTACTTGGAGAAATATTGCACTGTGATATTTAAACAAGAGTGTAGTGTGAATAAACGTACATATTTAACACTTTGATATAGACATGTTTTACACATAAATGACTAAATTGTAAGAGAAACATAATTATCCCACAAATAAAACATGATTTGGGATTATCAAAACAAGATTTTTGATTATCAAAACAGGTGAGTCTAACAGTTATGAGTATGTTATGGTTCTGGGGAATTGTTTACATATACAGTTGTTTCCATAATAAAATGATATTGGGCGATCCTGATATAGCTCTCTAATTAATTGGGTAATGTGATAGAGATGAACATTAATGTTTCTCCAAGGAAAATTTGGGAATATAAATTAATGGGTATTCCAAACATAACTCCCAATGTAGCTGTGAAAGATACAATGTATGTATGTTATGGATTCCACAAGATACCTTTATGATTTATGATTTATATGTTTCATTGATAAATCTTATGATTACATGAGGTATGTTAACGATCTTCTTCTTTATTATTGAATAGTGTGGTTTCATTTATTTATATGTATTGATGGTCTTATATTTTCTTTCCTTATTTTATAACCCTTATTGTGCATTGTATGCTCATCCCATGTTTTTAAATGTTTTTTTAATAGTATAAGGAACAGTACATGAAAGGGAATAATTCAAGAAGATTTATATAATGAAAAGAATTATTGTTTCATTTTAAGTATTTTTTTTGACAAAAAATATTTTATAGAGAAGAAGTGTCTACATTGTAATTTTTTATATGTAATCTAACTGTTATGGGAACATTCTCTAAAACTCTAATCATTAAAGGACACTAAATGTCAAATTCGGGAATTTAGTCATTATTATGTAATATTTAAGGTGTTTTCCTCATATGTAATGTGCATATACAATCAATGATCCATATTCTAGTGTGATATGATTCTATAAAAGAAATCCATACAACCATTGACATCTCATTTATTTTAATCCCAATCCATGTTTTGAAATCATATTTAGTAAGGATTGATGATCATTGTCTTCCTTGATGTATGATGGAAAATATTCATCATGAAATAATGAAAACACATTTTTCATTTGTAGATCAATCGATGGTTCGTTACATTATTGATTGTGACCTGTTTGATTCTTCTTCGACACAATCCTCTACCTAGTTGATGTACAATATCTACCCATGTGGCCAAATCCTTCCCATAAAAAACAATTAACTTTGAAAGATGTTATATAATATTAAATTATATTTATCATTAAATGTTTTTCTCATTCCCTTTGATATCTCTTTTCTATAGAACACACATTTTACTACTATCCAATATTCCTATAGTAATAACACATATTACAAAGTGAATTCTCATGTGTCATTTCTACACCACCAGTCGTCCCATGGGTTATTAAAATATTTTGACTCTACTTCATACCGAAATCAATTTTCAATTTTAGTCCGGTTGCATGTTTTCTAACATTAATAATAACACATCATTGTATTTATCGTCCCCCCAACCAGCCTTATCATTTCGATTTGATTATTTATTTATTTATACTTGACCTCTACGTTCTATATGAATCATCTTTATTTCATGAATGATCATCTTTAACTATGCCATATCGAGAGTTATTAGCTTTTATGTATCCTTAAAACTTCATCATAGGATGAAAAAAATCCTCTTCGTGTTCTCTGATAATATTTATTTGAGCTTTCTAGTGTTAATCATACTATTGATTTCACTTTTATGTTCTTAAATAATGAGTTTGTACTAAACAACTATCTTAGAGATCTTGGTCATTGATGAAATAAGTATATTAATTTCTTCATTGAACTGAGACTTCTCTTCTTCCCTCTGAATAATATAATGTTTGGAATCAAAAACCACATTTTTTATTTTCTTCATTTTGGATTATTGAAAATATATCTCTTCAAGAGAATATTTTAATTATATCTGAATTTAAACTCTTCTTTTGACTTCATATTTTTCATTTTCTCTCTCTTCATTTTTTGGTAATTTATGACAACTTGCATCATTGAATCTTTATCATGATCCTTTTAGTCATGTAGCTCTTCTTCCTCATATTCTTCAAAGCTGACATATTCTCTTGAAATAAAGTACTTATTTTTGAAAACATTTCTCTAATAATAATTGTTGCCATTCACTTTGTCTTAGGTCTTTGTCATCTAAATATCAACTTCATCCTCTTCATCTTATTGAAACATTTTTGGGAACATTTATGCATGATTTCCAAACTTCCTACATCAAAAGAATGAATGTGGTAGTTTCCCGTTGATGTTTCCTTTTCCACATTGAGGATTTGATGAAAGAAATGACATACCTTCCTCTATCTCTTTATCATCATGATCCTCATAAATGTTGATAATCTTCATGTCCTTAAATTCCACTTCATTAGAATTCTCTTTTCTATATCATCATTTTCATTATTTCTCATTTCATATTCCACAAGAGTTATATGTATGATAACCAATGTAATATCTTTTGGATATTAATCATCCGATACGTAAATATTTGGACTAAACCAAGGTGGATGTTTTATCCAGATGCACATTATAATATTTAAATATTTAATAATTTATTTAAGACCACACATGTCTTCCGCAACAACATTCACCCAATTGATTAATTAATAAATAGATTAGTTCGGGTGATTTATGAGGTCCTCATATTACTTCCACAAAAAATATAGCTTTTCCTCTCTAACATTTGTGCCCCCCTAAAAAATATTCAATAACTTCTCCCACGTAGCTTGTGATGAGATACATGACATCACTTTCATATAAATTTCATTTGATCGGGTTCCCACTAATGTATTGATTTCCTTGGTATCAAAATACAATTATTTTCAGTCATCATAAGATATATCACAACTATTGATATTAGTTGATAGTCAATTCATAGAAGCTATAATGATATCCATTACTTGTGAATAGAAGTAGTGCTACATCTAATTATTCTATAACTGAAAATTGTTCTAATAAAATATTTCCACCCCTTTATGATTGACGACCTCAATTTATCCTATTGAGAGAGAACCAAAGACTTTTAAACCATACCTGTAATACCAATTGATAATCTAGTTTGGTTGAATATCCTCAGAGGGGGGTGAATCAGGGTATGGGAGACTAAAACTTATACTCCTCCAGATCTTGTGTTTTTGTTAAACAAAATTCTATTCTCTCCATTTCCTATATAAATATATATATATTTATTTAAAATTGTTCATGAGACACATCAATTATACTTTATTTACCTACACTAGGATATGTACAAGAGTATACAACACAATGTTCCAACTGTACAAAATCCACTAAGGATCATTTCCATGAATGGTGGTACATGCTAGATATCATATATACCTAGGACCACTTCCATTAAATGGTTTAGGGTTTCTTCTCTCTGTATTCCCATGGAAAACTCCTTATTTTGTTTTTTTCCCTGTATTACTACTTGTGGAAAAGATTCCATATTCATCTTCTGTCACTCATTGATCTTATAAGGGATTCATCTAAAGTTTATGGACCTACAGGTCCGATAAATATATCTAATTTATACAACATTAGTTTTAGATAAATGCTAGGATAAATTTCCACTTTAATCCTACTTTTGAATACAACTTTACAACATATTCATTGAGAAATTACTTTTAAACAACTTTTTTGAAGCTCACTGCATCCATTAAGCTCCTCCTTCTCAATGAAAAAATAGCCTTTGTGATGCTCCAACCATTTATTGAAGCTCACATAGACTTCGTGAATCACAACCCATTTTTGAAGCACACCCTGAATTCATAATGATCTATTCATTCATGAAATTTACTTTGTATTCACGAATTCCTTTTCTATCATGATTCATATAACATTTGGTAGGATTTATCCATTGTATACTTCATTGAATGAAACTCCATGAACAATGTTCAAAACATTTTATTGTATTTTATATCATTCAAAAGTATAATATCATATCACCTTCAAGAACCACCCTTCACGACAAACCATTCACAAACAAAATTTTTGAATCTAGAGCATTACTATTTTCATTATACCTTGCTGATTTATGGAAGGGGGTATAGGCCGATTTATAGGAATTTACACCAATTACAAATCATTTTGGCCAAATAAACACCATTTTATGATTCTCCCACTTTTACTATGTAGTTCTCACTTTTCTATGAATCTCCATATAAATTTCATTTTTCACAATGCATTTATTAGTATTGGAACATCCGTAAAGACCATTGAACTTCCCTAATTATCCACTCACGAGGCTCATGAAGAGTGTCTTTCATGAGGATCATTGTTGTCATGTAGATCACCCTATATATCATTGATCCTCCATGAAGCACCCTTTGTAAAACCCATATCCATGAAACTCAATCAATTTCATAATTTCATAATGCCTTCATGAAATCCACTTTTCATGATTGTACCCAACACCAAATTTTGGACACCAAAAATACGAAAAATAATTGGAAAAGACATCACCATGTGTCAAAAATATCTTCTACATATTAAATTTAACCGACTCATTTTTCATTGAAATTTTTTCAACATTTCTAGCCAATATCTCTCTGGACTCCACAACTATCCTTAGAAACTCTATTTGTAAACAAACACAACCAACCCAATAAAATACAATGTTACTTTGTTGGATTTTTCCAAACATTTAGGGTCTTTAAAAATTGTTAATCATAGACAACTGGTTTAGAAGACATCTTAATTATATCCCACTTATTCATTCATAACAGGAAAACTTTATAACATATTTTACATAATTCCCTTATTCATAACCTATGGTAATGAAATATAAGAAATGGATAGATCAAATACCCAGTAAGGGTAAAAATGAAAGATATCAATCATATCATAATTATAAAACATAAGATCATAATATTTGAAATTATTATATTTCATATAAAAGATCATGATTTCATGTCATGGGTTAAATTATAAAAATCCTCAAAACATAAATGAACATATTCGAAAAAAGTCCTGAAATATGACATGGAATTTGGGGAATAAAAATAAGTTTCTAAAATCATTTCATGTAAGTTAAGGATCATTTCCTAGAACATCATAAAAAAAGTATGTTACTAAACAAAGTCAGTGCTCCTTCTAGCCCTCTTTCGCTGAATGTAGTTTACATCCTGTTCCAGACCATTATTAATGAAATGAGATAATTTCCAATTACATCCATGTCTATATCATGAGATATAAATATCCACCCAATTAATTTGTGGGAGATATAGTTCCCAAAAATCTCATAATGAAGTAATTCATACATTTTCCAAAAAAATAAATCATTAGTCAAAGCATAACCTAAGGAATAAAATGGGTTTCTTACACATCATTCAATAATAACATAATGTACATAAAAATTGGATTTCTTAAATGTAATTCCATAATAAAAAAACTAAAACACCAAAATAATGTTGATAATATACTTTTATCATAACCCTATTAATGAATTCAATCATATATGGAAAATAATTTTGATAAAACACTCAAAATTAATATTTGACAAAAATATACTTTCTTCTTAAAAATTATTTCATTTCTAAAAAGTCAATGTAAATTTCAAATTAATGAATTTATTTGAAAAGAACATTAAAATATTGTATGGTATTAATTAATGAAATAAGGTGTTATGAAAACATAAAAATTTATTAATAAGGTATTTGTAAAAATAAAATAGTATTCTTGCACTTTTTTCAGATAAGTCAAAATTTACATCGTATCAAAAATGAAAAATGATTTCATTTTACCATTTAATAAACACTAAAAAATGTGTATACTTTACATTAAATAAAATAAAATTAATAGAAATAATATTATTGAATACATAATTTGGAATTAGGGACATGGATGAAAAATCTACCCCAGTAAATACTTACTTATAAACAATCACATATAATAATGAGAATGTAATATTATCCATTGCATTAGGATTTATAACCATTGTATTTATCCAAATCTAATTTATAATTATATAATTTTTTTCATTTACTTATCCGGAAATTATAATCTTTTTTTTGATATCTTATATGATCATGTTATCATCTGTTTTGATAATAACATGTCATTATTACTTGTTATTTGGAATTAGCTGCAACAATTTCTAATGCAATATTTAATGAATATGTTGAAGTTATACTTCTTATATTATCATAATAAATTTTAGAAAATGAAAATAATATAATATATATCATATTTATTCATTCTATACATTTATATAATCATAGTTTAATGGATATCAAGTAGAATGAATAACATCACATCGTGGAGATGGTAGGTCAGACATATGCATGAGCGATGATATCACTCCCATAATTTTGAAACATTAGGGAAGTAGCTGGTATAAATTTTGTTACATAAAAAATATAATTTTATAATAATAATATATAGTAATTGTTTCCTACAAAATATTTATCCAAGTATGAATTTCAGGAAAAAAATAGATTACACCACTTTGTGGGGACGGTTAGTCATATGTAAGAACTCATAGTGATTTTTTTTAATAGGATGGATAGATGGTGGAATATGGTTGTTCCTTAATAATAATAATATATCATTATATAAATGATACTATAGTTATAACAATAGAGAGTAAAAAACTCATGAAGAGGATGTATAAGAAGAAATAATTTTTAATGAATCTGTAGAAAAGATTACCTCTTCTTTGACAAGTCCCCTTTTCATCTTCATTTAAAGAACAATAGTTTCTCTTTATAGAAAAATAAAACCTATATAATGTTACCAGGGATGTTGGGAAAGTAAATGTTCAGGGGATGGATGAACATTGTAGATCAATGATAATGGAATACGTGATGGAGAATATGACCGTTTTTAATTGAGGTGATGTATACTTTTGTAATATCCCGAAATATATATTTATAATAAAATCCAACCACATAAATACCGTCTACAAGATCATATCTGAAAATATAATATATGATATGTTTCTATTATTATAATCCTGTAAATATTTGAAAATTAATTAATTCAATATGAATCATATAATTTTAAGTAACATTTAGTTATTTTATTTCAATTTTAACTGAGGTTAAAAATTATTACACAAAAAAAGATTGAAAATTTTATATTTTTTATATCAATTAGATCATAATTGGATTATTTAAAAAAATTTAAACCATATAGTAAATATAATTTTTAAAATATATGAATTACTATTTTTAAATAATTAAATGAAACATTGTTTTGATAAACAATAAATAGTGTCAATTTTCACTCTATTTAATAAATTTTTTTAACATTATTAAAATAAAAAGTTAACTATGAAAAAAATATTTTATTATATTTTTAAGAGGATAATGTCACCTATAAAATTTATTGGATATATTAATTAACCTAAATTATATTTATGTTAATATTTGTAATAACATTTATTTGTTATCTCAATTAATAAAAGAAATACTACATTATATTTGCACACTTATTTAATATAAATATTTATTAAATAATAATTACAAATTGAATACTATGGTGAATATAAAAACATTATATTTCCCAAGAATACATATAGTTGAATATATATTCTATAAATTCCTATACTAAAATTGACATGTTTTTTTAAAACATAAATATAAAGACATTAACATCACTTTTAAAAAATATTATAAGTGTCATAGTCATTTAAATATGGCTACCAATGGAAATTAACATGACCATTGGATGGTGATGGTTGAGATTTACTTGACCATTATGATTTGGTCAAGTTTTTTTCCTTTTAGTGGTTATTATCATATTAATAAAAATTATTTTATTTATTTTTTATAAATAAAATAATTTCATCATCTTCAATGTATAATCTTTAATAGTAATTATTTATTTTAAAAAAACATAAAATAAATTACAATGATAAATAAAAAAATTAAAAATTAAAAATATTATTTATAGAATAATTTATCTTTTGAAAAAGCATATATTAAAAATGATATAGTATTGAAAAATTGACTGTGTCATGTTTAACAATTCATTAAAGGAAATAAATTAAATTTACTAATATCATTCATGTGAATTCCAAATGATACTATTTAGACACATAAATTATTTTGGTTGAAACACATTCATATAAATATATTAGGAAAAGTTCTAGGGTAATTTTATAACATTTTTTTCACATTCAATTATGTGATTAGGCTTTTACCGTGTCAACAAAAATTACAAATGATAATATTCATAATGCCCAAAAATAAAATATATCTATTTATCAAATTTGAACCTATTAATTTGAAATATGGAATCCATTTTCATAAATCAAGACATAGATTATTCAGTAATTACTTAAAAATCAATCACATGGTCAGAATGAGAAAATATGTTTACAAAGATAAAACATTACAAAAGAATGAAATGTTTTTATATCTAAATGCAATGAAAAATTAAATAAAATGACCTAAATTTTATTAAATTATAAAAAATAATCAATTTATACATTATTGATATTCAATAATAAAATTTTACATATAAATTGTTTCTATGAATTTTTATCATTTCAAATTTAGTATATTTTTATTGTTCATCAAAACATGAATGTTATATGAAAAATATAAACATTTCATGAAAAATAAATTATTAAATCATAATTCCAAATAAAGAGTTTATTTTTTGATATACCAAATTGTTAATGAGTCAGAATTTTAATTTAAAAGGGATTCACTATTAAAAAGTGAAATAATTACCATTTTGAAAAATAGTTGTTATTATATATAAAATAGGGCTTTTTCATTTCCTTGTAAAAAATATCTATTGGATGAATAAATTTTTTAATCAAATAATATATATATATATATATATATATATTAATATATCATTAACTTCATTTAATACTTTTCATTGAATTAATTTATTAATACAACAATATAAATATTTCCTTTATAGATAATTGATTACTAATTTTCATAAATAATTGGTAGCCAGTGATTTCACTATAAATTTTCTAAGTTAGTTGTATTAATTTTCACTAACATGATTTTGAGGTTATAATGTCCATTTAATACTAATGGATTCTCATAGTTCATTTATACTCACAATTTCTATGCAATGCAATTTATTAAAGAAATAAATTTATTTAGAGAAACAATTTCATAAAAACATATTGGAATTACATTTCCCCCCCTTAAACTGAATTTCACCATCAAAATTAGTAACATGTATACATACAGATGATTATTATTCTACCTGATGAAATTCTCATGTTCCCACATAGAATCCTCATATTTGTAGATCTGCAATAATATTTTAACAAATCGAGTGCCCTTGTTTCATAAAAAAAACTCAATGATCCAGAATCATTATTAGTTGTTATTAATAAGAAATATATTTCTCCAATGGTATGAATAATATGTTTATAACATTTGATGTATTATGTATTTACTTTATTATTAGAGATACATATAACACCTCATGAACTTGAGAGTGATTTGGTGGAAGCACCAATCTATAAGGTTCCTTCCCTACAAGATCAATAAATTCAAAAGAGTTGATATACCTGAGACATAGCTAAAATTAATTTCCAAATCTCATTACACTCCTATAGAGGTTCATTTAAATATAAAACATATACCCAACAAAATCCTCTAGGTCTTTTCATTTTTTGTCATCATAACTTTTTTGTAGGCTCTAATCTGCTCATATTTGTTGTTGAATAAATTAGACTTTCTCTTCTATTAAAACAACATGATTGTGTCATAATAGCTTTATTTCCCAAATTCAATCCCAAAAATTTATAGTTCTATACTTATTCCAATATTGGAATTCACAAAGAGAATTTTGAAAATTGGAGTGAATGATATCGTTGTATGAACATTCTACTGAAGGATGGTGTTGGCCCCTTACCAACTTTTAAGTCCATTGAGCAATCTCTCAACATGTCATATAGAGTACAAATTTTCATCTTTCTAAAAACCCAAGATAATAAAGAAATGATTAATTTCATTTTTAATTAATATTTTTTTAAGTAAATATTAATTTTACCTTAATGGGGATTTCTATGTTTGATGGCGTACATGATACGCAATAACAGGTTTCTTTAAAATCTTACGTCGCACACTAATAATATAACATATTTATTTTAAATTATAGTTAATTCCTAAAATCTGTATTAGGAGTTAATATAACAAATTAAAATATGATTATACATGTGTAATAAATGTTTTAACATTTATCTAATAAATTTAAGAGGCTGAAAATGTGAATTAATCTTATTTTAATCATAAATACTCTAATATTTTTAAAAGGTCGATTTACCCATTTTGATGGAGAACCCTATTTAAATATAGATTTGGTAACTTTTATATGTTCTATTTGGAAAAATAAAATCTATCATAATAATATGGACATCAAAATTTTGATTGGATAGAATTTTGGTATTTTTCTGATAAAGTTCAATTTTTAATGAATAGGGAAAAATACTGTATTTTAATTCAAAAGTGCATTTCAATGTAATTTATTTATAAGGATAGATGATAATATTAATTGTTTTAAAAGTTTAATTATATTATAATTTTACCAATTAATCCAATTTTTTTCATTTTAATTAATTTTACTTGGAAATTAGATATAAGCAACTCTAAATATTTTGATAGTTATTATTTCTTAAAAAACACGCTTGTTGTTTTGATAGTGGGAATTAATTTTAAATTAATTTTATCCACTTATGTGTATTGAATTTGAAAAATGGATTTCATATTTGTAATAACTAGATCCAAAATTTTTAAATAGGTAGCATTTATTTTTAGACATTATGAATATTTACATCAGAAAAATATTATTTACAATGGTTAAAAGGTAAATCTGGTAAATAAGGGTAATCAAATATTGTTATAATAATATAAAGTTACCATAACATGTATCTTAATATTATTGGATGATACATATCTGAGGAACGACATCTTTGGGTTGATTTTTTGACCACATGGAACCACTTAGGAGTGATAATGACACTTTATTTAAATTAACATAAAGTAAAGGAAAAATGGCATTAAAATATATATTTTTGTAAATTAATTATTACATGGGGATATATAAGTCATATTTTCAACTATAAATTATCATTGGAAATATAAAAATATTTCCTACATCATGGAATTTTTTTATAATATTTATTCATCAAATAAATTAAATTATTTATGACACAATAATGATATAGTATTTACCTCAATAATAAATAATTTATATAAATAAGAGTATAAATATTAGAAAAATATCCAAAACCTATCTAATTTTTATTGGATTATTTTATTTCGACCATTATTCATCTTATCTTAGAATTTAAATATTTTTCGATCTTTATAAACCAAATATCACTATGTAATAAAATAATATTTTCAATCATTCCTAAGGAGCCCCTACCCACCCTTATAAAAATCCCTCACTTATAACTCTTTCCACATACCCCTAAAGACCCTCGGATCATCCAACCCTTTCCCAAATAAGCTCTAATAATATATATCTTCCGACTAGAAGCCTTACCTTAGGGATAAAACACGTGAATATGTCCTCTTGGTTCAATCCAAAAAGAGTTTCAAAAATTAAAGGTAATAGTTTCTCTTAAATTATTTTTTTATTTTACTTATACAATCCCTAAACGTTTTTTATTCCATTAATTTATAAAAACACTAGTTTCCTCAATATACTATGATGTTTTTATGATAATTATTTGAAATACACTTACACACACCACTATATAATGGGTGAAGAACATAAAATTTCTCTTGATGGCAAACTAACACCTCACAAAACGATGATTGTTTGATTATCTCCTACCTCCTCTCATGGTGGCCATTAAGATGACACGATATTTATATATGATAGATATTATTTTTATGTTTTCATTATGCTTCTTGAAGTGCACTGTGTTGCATTTGTTGTCAATGAGGTATGTTGTTGTCAAGGAATGAATGGATGGATGTCAAGGAGTTTCAATATGTGAATGACAAAGGATGTGATGGTGTTGGTGAGGAATGGAGAATGGCCATGGTACTAAGATGCATGTCACTTAGGAGATTCACTAAGTGACATAGGATGTTGTGGTTGAAACATTCTCTGTGAAGATCAGACGATTGTAGAACTGATCTTAATGTTTCAATACTTGTATCAAGGTGATACTAAGTTACAACACTTGAAGAATTAATGATGATGGTGCATCATCACATCTGACGATTGTTGAGCTGATCTTTAAGTTCAAAGAACTTGTATCAACTGGATACAATGTCACCACAATGTCTGAAGACCATGCATTGTCTTAACAATGCATGAAGAGTTGAAGATGATCCATCCACATGTTCTAAGTGGATGAAGTGGCTTAATGAAGTCCATGCACTATCACTAAGTGCATGTGAATTTGAAGAAGATCCAACTTGATCTCTGATTGGATCAATGAAGAACATTGAAGATTATGTGATTCAGGAGCTCGGTTGATGAAGAAGACCCTTCAGGAATTCCATTCCTAAGTGATGAATAAATGTTGAATAGAATTGGAGTAATTCTAATGAAGAAGAATAAATAAAGAAGAGGAAGAATGGCTTGGAAGAAGTGGCATTTGGCATTTGAACTTGGGTTACTTTGTTTTTATACAAAGTCCCTAAGTCTCTACTTAAGCAAAAAATTAGCCACCAAGGGCCAGCCTTAAGGGTTCAACCCCAAGGAACATGTGGGACTCGAGGTCGCCACGCCCAAGGGGGATCCCATGGGGCCAGCCCAAGAGGAGGTCGGGGCTGTGTATAAAGCCCCGGGCCACGCAGGGGAGTGTCAAGCCCTACGTAGGGTGGGCGCAGGAGCGCGCCCGAAGGAAGCATGGTGGGTGCCAGTGGCGCACCCGAGTGGCAGGGGTGGGCGCAAAGCGCGCCCGCAAGAAGAACTCGGTGCGGGGCGGCACCGAGAGGGTTGGAAGTTCAATTGCGGTGAAAGGGGGAGCGACTGGTTGATAAACCGCGTAAAATCCGCTCACAGGTTCGATGTGGGACGCGGAAAAATCTCCAAGAGCGGATCCTGGCCGCACGATTGATCGCGCGCCAGATCTCGGCCGCACATCTCATCGCGCCACTCCCGTTCAGATCCAGGCCGTTGAAGATTATTTGATCGCCTGATCCAACGGCTCCCTGTCCGTCTTCAACCATGAGCTCGCCCGAGGCCACCCGCGACTCCTCCTTCAAACCAGGCACCTCCCGAGTGATGTTTTTGAGTTCCCGGCCACCTCCGATCAAAGTAAGACCTCCATTGGGTTCGTCTAGCCACACTGAACTTATACATTCAATAAACATTGAATGCATGAAACAACGAGAGGATTTCGAGTTCGGCCGATGAAAAAGAGAATGTCGAGGCCATGTGGGGTTTATGCTTTTCATGTATCAACTTAATGGAGGCCATGCAAACGTTCGAAAATGCATTCATGAGAAGAAGGCCGAAAAATAAGGGAACCCGCGTGGAAATAGAGGATAAATACAAGATTTCCCAGAATCTTGAAAACCCGATAATCTCGGGGATTCAAAAGTTATCTCACGCGGATGAACTGCACCGCCTCTGCCTATATAAAGAGAGGCCGAGACCTCAGTGCAGTTTGCTGAATATTTTGTTGAAAACCCGGAGTCCCGTGAGAGCACCTTTGTGCCTCGCGAAGTAGAAGCCCCGCGCACACTTGCGCGGCTGAAGTCCCGGTGCCACCCGAGGCCCGAAGGTCCCCTGTGCACCTCCCTTGCGTGACAGGAAGAACCCGAGGCCGCATTCTTGCGCGCCCGTGGTTGATTCCCTCTCTGCTTGCGTACTTGTGCGGCAGGAGGAAGTGCACGCGGGTGTTTCACTTGCGCACCCCGTGGCAGTGGCACTTGCGCGGCACTTGCGCACCCTTGTGCCTTGTGACTTGCGCGACCCACGGCTCAAGCATACCTTGTGCGCCTTCATATTGGCAGGGAGTTCGGGTGGTGTAAATTGCATACCTTGTGTGTGTGTGTGAAGTGGAGAATACACCCTAGCAGTGAGTGTGCAAGATACGGAGGGAGACTACACCATGTAGTATGTGCAAAGAAAGAACAAGGCCAAGGCTAGCACCCATGTGGACAAAATTTATATAATTTGTGTGTGCTTAACAAGTGTGAAGGCCAAGCTCAAGTGTGTGCCAAATTGAAGAAGTTTTGTGTGCAAAGAGACAAGAAGGCCAAACCTATGAGTGTGCACTAAGAAGTGTGTATACATTTAGAAGAAGAAATGGAAGGACACTCACACAAAGTATAACACACATTTATGTGTGTAATCAAAATGAATTAAGTGTGTGAAGGAAGTGAGTAGGTGTGTGTGCTTAAGGATAAATTACACTCTTTGAGTGTTTATCAAACCAAGGAAGAGAAGAAGGGGAGTGCATGCTTGTATTCATGCACATGCACACGTGAACAAAGCCAAACCAGCTTGTGTGCATTTGAGGTGTCCAAGACCAGGAGTTCTTGAAGATTTTTGAGAACCCATGCTATCAGTGCATGAAGATGATGAGTTTCCATGCACTCAGTGCATGAAGTTGAAGTGTTGTGAGACTGGACCAGACTGAAGTTAAACATATCAGTTGTCTGAGTATTCAGTAGTTGAAGAGGGAGGCCAGGTCATCCTAAGAGAAAGGAGATAAATCCCGAGCAAGACGAGAAGACTTGTTCATCACAAGTGAGCAGAGGTACAGAGCAAGGCCAGCAACCTTTATCCCAGGCTGCTGAAGATACTTGAAGAACTTGAAGTGAATAAGTGTTTCTCGTGTGACTCGAGGAGACAGGAGAAGCCCCCTGTAAGACTCAGGGTGGAAGAAGTCTTCAGTGGGATTCTGGAGCAGGCCAGTGGGACTCTGGTAACACTATGGGATGCAGTATAAAGACCCTCATGTGGGACTCAGGAGAGATACAGTGGGACTCTGTATCGACCATTGTAATTTTAACAGGTTATAATGGAGAAACCATGTTGGGGTGTATAACCAACATGGCAAGGACGTAGGCCTTTGGTGCCGAACCTTGTAAATCCTTGTGTCCAGTGCCTTTACATTTACTGCATCGTTCGTGGAAAGGTGAGAGATACAAGAAGTGTGGATCGAGGCTTTAACCATCCATAGAGGTTTAATTTAAAAGGAATCAATTCGTAAAAAGTTTTAAGGGATCACTGATTCACCCCCTCCCCCTCTCAGTGATTCACATTGATCTGGGCACTTCAATTGGTATCAGAGGGAAGGTTGCCTCTAAAAGATCCAAGGGAGTCTTTATGAAGTGCAGATTTGAGGAAATGAGTGACCAACCTCAAATGGAGATATCTGCCAAGACTCAGAAAAATAGAAAGAAGAAACAGGCCAAGAAGATGAAGAAATCCTGTCCTATTTGTGATGAAGTTGGAATAATGAATGATCTTCAAAATGCAATCAAATATCTTCAGAAGACAGTCCCCAAGGAAGTGGCAATGTGTATAGCTATAGGCATCCTTGATCTTCAAGAAGAAAAATCACAGTTATAAGAATAAGCCAATGTAATGGAAGATCAATTGGCAAAAAGGGTTGGCATAACCAACACTCTCAGGAAGCTGGTGAAGACTAAAGATGAAACCGTTTCTCTTTGCAATGAAAGATATGAAGACACTACTGAAGAATTGCAAAGAATCCTTTCTGAGAAATAATTTTTTAAGACAATGGTCAAAGAAGTTTTCCATGCACTGGAAAAATTGCACAGAGTTTCAATGGTTGTCAAAGATGCTCAACTAGAAGACAAAGTCAAAAGGGTGAAGGAGCTGGACAATTCATTACTAGAAATAAAAAAGGTGCATGAAGACCAGTTAAAGCAGCTGGAAGAGAAATGGGAAGGAAGGCTAAGAACTATTGAGAATGATAAGAACTCCCTCAATATGAAATGCTTAGAACTGGAGGTGATATTGAAAAATCAGCAATCACCCAAAGCCAAAGCCTCCTAGTCAGCTGAAAGGAGAAATGTTGCTACTCAAGTATGTATTGAGCAGGATGATTCTAAAAGAAATACATCCTCTAATAAAAGGGAAACAACTTCTAAAAATAAGGTACCATCCATACCATCTTGTACTAATGCTTCTAATTGTGTTTCCACAAAAAGTGAAGGATGGAAGAATAATTCCAAACAAGTATGGATGAAGACAATGAAGAAAGAAAGCTCTCCTAAAGCAGCACAACAATTCAAGACAAGTACCCTACAATCAGAAGGAATCAAAAAGTCAAGATTTGTGGGTCAATGCTGGTGTTGTAACAAGTATGGGCATTGTGCAAAAGATTGTAGGTACAATCCTCTAAATGTAAAAGCACAATGGAAGCCCATGCCAAGGGGGAGCAAGCCAGAGGAAAAGAAGCAGCATCCACAGGTCCAGAGACATCTGTTTACTGCAAATAGATTTGGACTACTTGATAACATCTGGGATGATTGCAAAAGTGGTCAAAATGATACATGTCAATATCCAACTGTATCCAGAGCTAAAAAGAAGAGAAGATCACTGAACCTGGCTAAAATGGAATCCTTGGAAACCAAGAAGAAAGTTAAAGATGCTCCCAAGAAGGTTTTGAAAAAGGAAAATAAGTCCTTGGAGTCTAAATCCAAGAAGGGTGATGCATCCAGAAGGACAACCAAGAAAACATGCTTCTACTGTGGAAAGAAAAGTCATACCATGGATCTTTGTGAACAAGACATGGAATTGAATAGAAGTAGACTGGACAGAAAAAGACAATCAATCCAGAACAAGCAGAAGGGATTGATTGAAAACAAGTTGCCTAAGAAAGGTATCTTGAAAGCATCAAAAGAACCATGTGGAACTTCCAGAACTATGGCCACACTCCCAAGTGACTTACTTGTCATATGGCCAAATCAGTTGCAACTTGCCAGAGAACTACAAAGAGCTAAAGATAAAGTTCTTGCAATTGCTAAGGAAAGTGGGAAGAAGGCGATTTCACATGAAGATCAAAGACTGTGTGTGAGGTGAAATCAAGCTGGACATACTAGTGATAAATGCATGATATTCATTCCAGCTCAGAAGAGATTCTTCAAAATAATGAAGATTGCACCAGGAGACTCTAGTGCATAGAAGGCACCTAGAAATAGAGTCACACACAAAGAAGTTAAAGAGGTGTTGAGATCCACACCAGCACAAACATCATTGAAGATCAAATGTGCAAGTGTGAAGAATGGTGAAAATGGGACATCTCGGTTGAGAGAATCTTCTCAACCATGTTTTTCACATTGATGAACCAAGGTGGTTCCATCTCATTCCCTAATCACTTGTATTTACATGTGCTGACATTGCAAGGAATTGAAGATGATGATCATTCTCATCTGGAGAGTGGTTTGGATAGAATTGAGTGCACCCCTTGAGGGGGAGCCAATCTGAAGAAGATGATCTTTTGTGATTCATATCATCTTGTGAAGAATGAAGGTATTCCAATCACACTTTCATCCCTTGTTTCTTAATTGTATTTAATATTTCAATTAAGGGGGAGTGTTTGATTGAAGACAAAAGTATGAAAGGGGGAGCTTTCTCTTTGCACTGAACTTTCTAATGTGTTTGGTGAAGTATGTGCAGGATTTAGCAATTCATTGTTATATCTGAAAAATTTCAAGCCCCTTGAAGCATGATCTCACATGTATAGTGAATGTTGGACAGCATTGAGTACCTTGGTTACATCACTCTTGTTTTCTACACCGGGTTATCCCAAGTAGAATTACAGTTGATCTACTAAAGGTTCCTTGCTCAAGAGAACATGTGACATCATCCCTCTCTTAGTGATTTTGAAGAAAATACTTTTATAAGGGAGGAAGAGATTTTTGAAAGAGAACCACACCAAAACTTTGCATTTGATTGCCAATAAGGGGGATAAATATTGGCACACATATTGACCCATTCATATGTGCTCTAGTGTATTTCCAACAAATACAAAGGGGGAGATTGAAGTGCACTATGTTGCATTTTTTTTCAATGAGGTATGTTGTTTTCAAGGAATGAATGGATGGATGTCAAGGAGTTTCAATATGTGAATGACAAAGGATGTGATGGTGTTTGTGAGGAATGGAGAATGTCCATGGTACTAAGATGTATGTCACTTAGGAGACTCACTAAGTGACATAGGATGTTGTGGTTGAAACATTCTCTGTGAATATCAGACGATTGTAGAACTGATCTTAATGTTTCAATACTTGTATCAAGGTGATACTAAGTTACAACACTTGAAGAATGAATGATGATGTAGCATCATCACATCTGACGATTGTTGAGATGATCTTTAAGTTCAAAGAACTTGTATCAACTAGATACAATGTCACCACAATGTCTGAAGACCATGCATTGTCTTAACAATTCATGAGGAGTTGAAGATGATCCATCCACAAGTTCTAAGTGGATGAAGTGGTTTAATGAATTCCATGCACTACCACTAAGTGCATGTGAATTTGAAGAAGATCCAACTTGATCTCTGATTGGATCAATGAAGAACATTGAAGATTATGTGATTCAGGAGCTCAGTTGATGAAGAAGACCCTTCAGGAATTCCATTCCTAAGTGATGAATAAATGTTGAATAGAATTGGAGGAATTATAATGAAGAAGAAGAAATAAAGAAGAGGAAGAATGTCTTGGAAGAAGTGGCATTTGGCATTTGAACTTGGTTTACTTTGTTTTTATACAAAGTCCCTAAGTCTCTACTTAAGCAAAAAATTAGCCACCAAGGGCCAGCCTTAAGGGTTCAACCCCAAGGCACATGTGGGACTCGAGGTCGCCACGCCCATGGGGGATCCCATGGGGCCAGTCCAAGAGGAGGTCGGGGCCGTGTATAAAGCCACGGGCCACGCAGGGGAGTGTCAAGCCCTGCGTAGGGTGGGCGTAGGAGCGCGCCCGAAGGAAGCATGGTGGGCGCCAGTGGCGCGCCCGAGTGGCAGGGGTGGGCACAAAGTGCGCCCGCAAGAAGAACTCGGTGCGGGGCAACACCGAGAGGGTTCGATGTTCAATTGCGGTGATAGGGGGAGCGACTGGTTGATAAACCGCGGAAAATCCGCTCGCCGTTTCGATGTGGGACGCGGAAAAATCTCCAGGAGCGGATCTTGGACACACGATTGATCGCGCGCCAGATCTCGGCCGCACATCTCATCGCGCTGCTCCCGTTCAGATCTAGGCCGTTGAAGATTATATGATCGCCTGATCCAACGGCGCCTCGTCCGTCTTCAACCATGAGCTCACCCGAGGCCACCCGCGACTCCTCCTTCGAACCAGGCGCCTCCCGAGTGATGTTTTTGAGTTCCCAGCCACCTCTGATCAATGTAAGACCTCCATTGGGTTCGTCTAGCCACACTGAACTTATACATGCAATAAACATTGAATGCATGCAACAACGAGAGGATTTCGAGTTCGGCCGAGGCAAAAGAGAATGCCTAGGCCACGTGGGGTTTATGCTTTGCATGTATTGACTTAAAGGAGTCCATGGAAACGTTCGAAAATGCATGCATGAGAAGAAGGACGAAAAATAAGGGAACCCGCGTGGAAACAGAGGATAAATACAAGATTTCCCAGAATCTTGAAAACCCAATAATCTCGGGGATTCAAAAGTTATCTCAGGCGGATGAACCGCACTGCCTCTGCCTATATAAAGAGAGGTCGAGACCTCGGTGCAGTTTTCTGAATATTTTGTTGAAAACCCGGAGTCCCGTGAGAGCACCTTTGTGCCTCGCGAAGTAGAAGCCCCGCGCACACTTGCGCGGCTGAAGTCCCGGTGCCACCCGAGGCCCGAAGGTCCCCTGCGCGCCTCCCTTGCGTGACAGGAAGAACCTGAGGCCGCATTCTTGCGCGGCCGTGGTTGATTCCCTCTCTGCCTGCGTACTTGCGTGGCAGGAGGAAGTGCATGTGGGTGTTGCACTTGCGCACCCCGTGGCAGTGGCACTTGCGCGGCACCTGGGCACCCTTGTGCCTTGTGACTTGCGCGACCCGCGGCTCAAGCATACCTTGTGCGCCTTCATATTGGCAGGGAGTTCTGGTGGTGTAAATTGCATACCTTGTGTGTGTGTGTGAAGTGGAGAATACACCCTAGCCGTGAGTGTGCAAGAAAAGGAGGAAGACTACACCAAGTAGTATGTGCAAAGAAAGAACAAGGCCAAGGCTAGCACCCATGTGGACAAAATTTATATAATTTGTGTGTGCTTAACAAGTGTGAAGGCCAAGCTCCAGTGTGTGCCAAAGTGAAGAAGTTTTGTGTGAAAAGAGACAAGAAGGCCGAACCTTTGAGTGTGTACTAAGAAGTGTGTATACATTTAGAAGAAGAAAAGGAAGGACACTCACAAAAAGTATAACACACATTTATGTGTGTAATAAAAAGGATTTAAGTGTGTGAAGGAAGTGAGTAGGTGTTTGTGCTTAAGGAGAAATTACACTCTTTGAGTGTTTATCACACCAAGGAAGAGAAGAAGGGGAGTGCATGCTTGTATGCATGCACATGCACACGTGAACAAAGCCAAACCAGCTTGTGTGTATTTGAGGTGTCCAAGACCAGGAGTTCTTGAAGAGTTTTGAGAACCCATACTATCAGTGCATGAAGATGAAGGGTTTCCATGCACTCAGTGCATGAAGTTGAAGTGTTGTGAGACTGGACCAGACTGAAGTTAAATATATCATTTGTCTGAGTATTCAGTAGTTGAAGAGAGAGGCCAGGTCATCCTAAGAGAAAGGAGATAAATCCTGAGCAAGACGAGAAGACCTGTTCATCACAAGTGAGCAGAGGTATAGAGCATGGCCAGCAGCCTTTATCCCAGGCTGATGAAGATACTTGAAGAACTTGAAGTGAAGAAGTTCTGCTCGTGTGAATCGAGGAGCCAGGAGAAGCCCCCTGTGAGACTCAGGGTGGAAGAAGTCTTCAGTGGGATTCTGGAGCAGGCCAGTGGGACTCTGGTAACACTGTGGGACGCAGTATAAAGACCCTCCAGTGGGACTCAGGAGAGATACAGTGGGACTCTGTATCGACCATTGTAATTTTAACAGGTTATAATGGAGAAACCATGTTGGGGTGTATAACCAACATGGCAAGGACGTAGGCCTTTGGTGCCGAACCTTGTAAATCCTTGTGTCTGGTTCCTTTACATTTACTGCATCATTCGTGGAAAGGTGAGAGATACAAGAAGAGTGGATCGAGGCTTTAACCAGCCATAGAGGTTTAATTGATAAGGAATCAATTAGTAAATTTTTTTAAGGGATCACTAATTCACCCCCTCCCCCTCTCAGTGATTCACACTGATCTGGGCACTTCACTTCTGTATTTTTCATTTATATCATATCGTTATAGTTTCCATTATGGGTTAACGATGTAATTTCATTTAAGGAAATGTAGACTACCACCCCCTCAAAGTGATATGACTCGTTAATGAAATATGTGGGACATATAAGGGAAAGAGTTAATGTTATTATATTTGATATTATATTGGAATTATAAAATAACTATGTATCATTTTTCTTTATATTCCATTAAGAAAAGAAATAGAAATGAAAGTATTGTTCATGCGTACATACAGATTACCGTCTCCATGAACGGTGCATTTCATTTCTTACATCCAAAAGTTATGTACTACTATAAATAAATTTATAGACTTGATATATATGATATCTATGATATCTAAATATTTAATATAATTCTGGTTATAAAGAACTTTTGACCATGTGAACAACTTGTAATTATAAGAATTCCATTATTTTACTCAAGTACAAAATATCAACAAAACAATCATTATTAACATAAATGATTACATAATATTTATAACATTCTGATAAGTGAGATAAATGGAATAATAAACTTGAAAATTTTTCTTAAGCAAGTAGAAATTAGCTTTAGTTTATTATTAAGGGGATTAAATAACGATCGAGTTAAGTCAGACATGATGTAAGGGAACTTCTTCATACAATTACCATTCATTGGGTTAAACTTATACTTCAAGATTATGCCATGGTATGATTATGTGAGATATAGCTTTGGATAACCTATCTGGTATTTTATATATGATTTATTTGTACTTATAGTGAATACACATAATCGATATTTAAAAAAAAGGATCATTGTAAGGGACTTCATATCAATATCCTTTCATTGAGGAATAATTTGTTTTAATACATGAATTTATTTTATACACTGTATAAACAACATTGATTTTTCATTTCATTCAAATGAAATATTTTTCAATGAACCATTTTACTAAATGTCAAAAAAGAATCTTTCAATTACCGTAAGTGGTGAAAATGACATTTCCACCTCCGTGAGTACTATTTGATCTTTGGCTTTCATATCAAGTCGTAATGTTTTTAAATGGAAATTAAATACCATATACACTTTTACATATTTTTGTATTGAAAATGGTTATGATAATGGATTTGTTATTTCAATATATTTAAGTGATATATTGTGATTAAAATGTGGAAATGTTTTCATTCCATTATATTTTTTTGTATGTGTTATGATTTTATAATGGTAAATATACAATTGACTGGTGGTTACTTGATAAACCCAATGATGGGTGGTGCCATGAAAAACTCGGATGGGTGGTTATGTTATAACCTCCATTGAATTTGGTATGGATGTCAACAGTATTGCTATTCCATTTAGTGATATGTATGGAAGTCGACCGTACGGTTTTTCCCATTAAGTGTGTTTATGTCCCACATTACCTATATATGTTATGTATTCTTTATATGTGTTTTATTTTAATGTTTTGGTTACAAAAGGGTAAGCAATGATCTTTTATTCAGTGAAAAGTATTTACTAAATCATAAAGGTGAAAAGTATTATTTATGATAAAGTGTTCATTGTTTACTTGTTGTTTTAAAAAAACAAAAAGTTTTCTCCTTTGTGTGTCACTTACTAAGATTTTTATTCTAATCCCATATATTTGAAAAAAAATTCACAGGACATAAAATGGAATAGGATAAATGATTGTATCAAGGAAAAATCATGATGTCTAAAACATGGAACTAGACATGACTATTTTTTTTCAAAAATTTTTATATTGGAAAAATATGGGGACTTAGTAGAAGTGTCTACTTTGTAACATTTGGGATATAATGTAATAGTTATGACTAAATTCTCTAAAACTCTAAACCAGATAATAACATCATTGTGAATTATTCATTTAATTAAATATTATTTAATGTGTTAATGTTGGGACCTTGTAGGTGGTATCAGAGGTCAGTTTAGATAACTTTAGGAGTTAGGGTATTGTTAAATTAATATCCATAATTAAATTAATGATAGGATTGAAGTGATATATAATTTAAAGATTTATATGTTTCTTTAACTAACATATTTTGATGTTCATAATGGTTTTCCAAAGAGGAAACATGGAAGCTATGTTGGGACGACATCAGGAGGAAGACAACCTTCCAAATCAGCTATATGAGATGGTCAGAATCAGAACTGAATAGTTTTTTGCCATGATGGCAGAATGGACTGAGGCTATAAATGGTGTCGGTATGCACAATATCGTCTAGATAAACCATAGAAAAACATGTCAATAGTATAGAATTTCATGAGGCAACATCCCCCATCATTCAGAGGATCATATGAAACTGTGCTAGCTAATGTGTGGATTTAATCACTAGAGAAAATTTTTTATGTCATGGGGGGTTTAGAACATCAAAAGGTTTGTCTCACCATTTACCATTTTGAAGGTGAAGCTGACCAGTAATGGTCAATAGTTTAAAATATCATGGATAACAAGGAGATTGATGCCCCTGAGTGGGATGAATTCAAAGGTATGTTCCTTGAATTTTTTTTCATAAGGTGGTTCAAATTATGATGGAAAAACAATTCTTTGAATTGTGTCAAGAGGATGACTTAGTGGCTGTTTATTAAGGAAAGTTCATTCGAATGGAGTGGTATGAAAAAAATTTCATCTAAAAACTTAATAGTAAGATAAATTATCTTTACCTAGGAATGAAGCCATGATAACAAAGATCATTAGCCTCTAATGAGTTTAAAAGTTATGAAAAGCTTTTTCTATGATCGGAGAAGTTGGAAATGGAATTTACCAATGATCATGTGTTCTTTGACAAACAAATGAAAAAGTGGCCCAGTTGGCGGAAAAAGGGAAAGAATTCATCAAAGAAGCTTGGAGGTAAGAAAACTAAATATCCATCTAGTGAGAAGTGTGGTAAAAAGAATCCTGGTGATTTTTCATCAATGTTTGGAAAGTGCTTCTTGTGTGGTAAGTCTAGTTAAATTTTTTGTAACTACAATGAAGATGATCAAGCAGGCAATGAAAATATAGTGGTAAAACATTTTTAGTTTAATGAAATGGGTCATTCTGAAAATGAGTGTCCAGTGAATAACTGAAATGAGGTAAATCCGCCCGACTATAAGCCAAAAGGGGTGGTGAAATCCTTTGCAACTAATTCAGTAGACGTTGGGCCATCGAATGAAGTAGTATCAGGTACACTATTTGTTTGTTCAGATTATTCCAATGTGTTGTTTTATTCAGGGTTTATACAGTCTTTCACTTATGATACCTTTTCTAATAAATTACAAATTCCATAACAAGATATTAATCTTTAACTTATCAAGAAGCTGAGAATCTAGTAATATATGGAAATGAATGTTTCCTTGCACATATTGTGTAAAACAATGGAACTGTTGAGATTAATTATATTCTAGATGTAAATGAGTATATTTATGTTTTTTAATGAGTTTCATGTTATTATACCTGACTGGGACTTTGAATTTAATAGTGACTTAGTTCATGATGATAAGCCTATTTCAAAACCCCTTTATTGGATGGATCAAATTGAACTTTTAGAGTTAAAGAAGCAATTGCATGAGTTATTAGATAAAGGATTTATTTGACCTAAAACATCACCATGTGGTGCTCCTTTCATATTTTTTAAAATAAAGATGGATCAATGAGATTTTCCATTGATTATAGAGTTTTTAATAAAATCATTGTTTAGAATAAGTATCATTTTCCTCATATCGATGATTTGTTTGATCAGCTATTGGGAGATCATAATTTTTTGAATATTGACATCAGGTTGGGGTACCGTCAGTAGAATGTAAGGGAAGCTGACATTCTTATGACTGTGTTTTGTACTAGATATGGCCATTATGAATATGTATTTATGCCCTTTGGTTTAACCAATTTACTTGCTGTATTCATGGATCTTATGAATAGAATTTTCTATGAGTACATGGATATGTTTTTGGTTGTGTTCAATGATGATATTTCAGTTTATCATATAAGTAAAGAAGTGCCTGAAGGTCATTTAATGGTTTTCTTGAAATCCTTATAAGAGAAAAAAACTATTTGGGAAGTTCAGCAACTCTGAATTTTGGTTACAAAAAATTAGTTCCTTGTTCACATTGTTTCAAAAAATGGAATAACTGTTAAACCATATAAAACAAAAGTTATTTAAGAATGGCCAGGACACACAAATATAACAGTGATCCGTAGTTTTTTTTAGTTATTTAGGTTATTATCAGGGGTTTTTTGAAAACTTAGCACGATTATCTACTCAAATGACTAAGTCTACTCGAAAAGGTGTGAACTTCATTTAGACAAAAGAATGTTATGAATATTTTCAAGAATTGAAAATAAGTTTGTTAAAGGATCATGTTTTGGCACTTCCTTTTCGAAATTCTGAGTTTGTTATTTACAATGATTCTTCATTGAAATGACTTGGTTGTGTCATTATGAAGAATGAACAGTTAATTAGTTATGCTTCACGGTAGTTGAAACCTAATGATTTAAATTAACCTACAGTTGATTTGGAATTCACTATTGTTGATTTTTCTTCAAAAATTTTAAGGCATCATTTGTATCGAGTAAAATGTAAAATATATACTAACAAAATATGTATGAAGTATATATTCACTCAAAAATAATTAAACATGAGATAGAAGAGATGGATTAATTTAATCAAAGATTATGATTGCACGATCCATTACTATGTGGGAAAACCAAATAAAGTGGCTGATGCTTTGAGTTGAAAAAGTAATACTTTATTAACCATGATATGTTTGGATTGAGATCCTTTGGTTTTTTATTTGATGGACATTAGAATAGAAGTTTTTTGTGCCAAAAATTCTTCTGTTTTGTTTCAGGTGTCACTGAGATAATCAATATCAGACAGAATTAAGCAAGTGCTGAAGGAAGACAGTTAGTAGCAGAAACAGTTCGGTTGATTTAAAAGAACATGAGAATAGCTCAGAGCAAGCAGAAAAGTTATGAAGATAACTGGAGGAAGAATCTCTCTTTTGTGGTAGGTGATCATGTCTTTCTCAATGTTTATCCATGGAAAAGTGTGATGCATTTTTGTAAGAATGGAAAGTTGAGTCTGAGGTTCATTGGACCTTATGAAATCCTAGAGAAAGTTGGATCAGTTGCATACAGAGTAAATTTACCTCCATGTTTATCCCAGGTACACAATGTTTTTCTTGATTCAATTTTGAGAAAGTATATTCCAGATCAATCTCATGTTTTAAGTCCAGAGGTAGTTTAGTTGGAATAGAATCTCACTTATGAGGCATAGCTAGTCCAGATTATTGACCGAAAAGTGAAAGTGTTGTTGAATAAGGTAATTAATTAGGTAATGTTTTTTGGGAAAGACCATATGGTTGAAGAGGCAACTTGGGAATCTGAAAATGCTATAAGGGATAAATACCCCCACTAATTATATAAGTGAATAAAAATTGTGAGGATGCAATTTCCAAAAGGGAAGAAGGATATAACATCCCAAGTAAATAAATAAATAATACATTTTATTTTAAAATTATATTTTTTGAATTAATTATTAATTTTACCTTAAAGGGGATTGCTATGTTTGATGGCGTACCCGATACACAACAACAGGTTTCTTTAAAATCTTACGTTGCACACTAAAATATAATATTAATATTTTAAATTGTAGTTTACGCCAAGCCATTGTGTTGGCAAGAATTAATAAAACTAACTAAAATATGATTATACATTTGTGTAAAACGTGTTAACATTTATCTAATAAATTTTAGTGGCTTAAAATGTGAATTATTATAATTTTAAGCATAATTACTCTAATATTCTTTAAAATGATGATTTACAGCATTTTAAGGGAAACCCCATTTAAAATATTGTTTTTGTAACTTTTATATGTTGTATTTGAGAAAAATAAAATACTTCATTATAATAGAGATATCAAAATTTACTTTGGGTAAATTTTTTGTATTTTTCAAATAATGTTCATTTTTTAATGAATAATGAATAATATTGTATTTTAATTCCAAATTTCTTTTTAATCAAATTTATTTATATGATTATATTATCATTTTCACTGTTTTTAAAGTTTAATTAGATTATTTTTTGACAAAATAATATATTTTCGGTCATTGGAATTATTTTCACTTTGAAATTGGACATAAATAAGTGTCAACCTTTTATTACTCATTGTTTCTTAAAAAACACTCTTGTTGTTTTGACAGTGGGAATTAATATTATATTATTTTCTGCCACTTATTTGTTTTTAATTTGGAAAAATGGATTTAATATTTGGAATTAGGAGTTACAAATTTTATAAAAAGGTACCCTTTTTTAGACATTATAAATATTTAATTTTTTAAAATTTTATTTACCATTGTTAAAGGGTAAATCTAGTAAATAAAGGTAAAAACAAACTATTATAATAATTCTAAATTACCCTAAAATGTGTCCTAATTTTATTGTTTTATCCATATCCAACCATGGGCATCTTTGGGTCGATTTTGTGACCCCAAAGAGCCACTTAAGTGTGATAATGACTGTTTAATTTAAATATCTAAATATAAAGGTAAAAATGGCCTAAACCAATATCTTTTTGTAAATTAATTTTTATATGGGTTTATATAAATAATTTTTTCAAAAATAAATTTTCATTGGAAATATAAAACTATTTCTTAAATCATGGTATTTTATTATTATTTTTAGACATCAAATAAATTGAATTATTTATGATGCAATAATGATGCAGCATTTACCAAATTAATAAATGATTTACAAAAATAAGATTATATATATTAACAAATTATTCCAAACCTATCCAATTCTAATTTGATGATTTTATTTCGACCATTAGTCGTCATATTTTCCACATTAATTAGTTTTCAACTTTTATAAACTGAATATCATTATATAATAAAATAATATTTTTCATCATTCTTAAAGATCCCCTCCTCCCACTTATAAATATCTCTCACTTCTAAATCATTACTAACACCTCTCAAGCCCCTTGGCTCGTCCAACCCCAACAGAAATAAGATCAAAAGATCCCTCTCTTCTTACCTAGAAGCTTTAAATTAGGGAGAAGGCACTTCAAGAAGTCCTTTTGGTTCAACCCAATGGGAATTACCCAAATTAATGTTAATAGTTTATCATTACTTTTTATTAATTTACTTCTACAACACCTAAACTATTTTTATTACATTATTTTATAACAACACCAGTATCCTCAATAATCTAGGATTTTTTTATGAGATGGATTATAACTACACTTAATCATACATACATCTAATGGGTAAAGAACATATTTTTTCTGTTGATGGTAAACTAACGCCTCACAAAACGATTATAGTTCGATTATCTCCAACAACATCTCATGCTGTCCATTAAGAAGAAATTATATTTATATATGATACATATTATGTTTTTGATTTCATTATGCTTCTTTATTTTTTATTTATATCATATATTTATGGTTTCCATTATGGGTAAATGAGATAATTTAATTTAAGCATGTGTGAACTACCTCCCCCTCAATGTGATATGACTGGTTAATGAAATATGGTGATGTATAAAAGATTAAATTAATGATGTTATATATGATATTATACTGGAATTATAATATAAATTTGTATCATTATGTTTTAATTCCCTTAATATAAAAAATATAAATTAAAGTAGCATTCATGCATACGTACGGATTAACGTATCCATTAATGGTGCATTTCATTTATTACCTCCAAATGATAAGTACTATTATAAATACTTGTATATACTAGATATATATGATATATATGATATCTCAATCATGAATATAATTCCGAATATAGTGAACTTCTAACCATGTGGACAACTTGTAATTCTAAGAAGTCCATTTTTTACTGAAGTACCAAATATCAACCAAACAACCATTATTAACGTAAATGATTACATAGTGTTTATAACATGTGAATAAGTGATATAAATGGAATAATAAACTTGGAAAGGTTCTTATGCATGTAAAAATTAACTTTAGTTTATAATTCTGGATATTAATGAATGATCGAGTCAATTTAGACATGGGGAATGGGAACTTCTTAACCCAATCCACATTCTATGGGTTAAACATAAACATAATTATTATAAAATGATATGATTGTGTGATATATATCTTTTGATAACCTATATTGTATTTAATATTCATTTATGTGTCTATATATTGAATACACATAATTAATCTATTAAAAAATGATCATTGTGACGGACATCATCTCAATCTCTGTTCATTGAGGCATATTTTGTTATAATACACGGAATTATTTTATATGATATATAAACACCATTGATATCTTATTTCATTCAAATGGAATATTTTTCTATGAAATATTTTACTAAATGAAAAAAAAGGAAAATTTCTTTAAATGTAAGCGGTGACAATGACCTTTCTGCCGCTGTGAGTATTATTTAATCTTCAGCTTCCATAACAAGGCATATTGTTTTTAAAAGTAAAATAATTACCAAATATTCTTTTAAATATTTTGGTATTGAAAATAGTTTTGATAATGGATTTTTTAAGTCAATATATTTAAGTGATATATTTTCATTGAAATGAGTAAATGTTTTCATTCTTTTATAATTTTTGTATGTGTTATGATTTTATAATTGTACTTGGACATGTGATGGGTGGTTATGTGATAAACCAAATGATGGGTGGTGTCCTGATAATCCAAGATTAGTGGTTACTTTATAACCTCCAATTCATTGGGTATGGATGTCGGCCATATGGCTAGTCTATTTAGTGATATGTGTGGAAGTTGACCGTACAGTTATTCCATTTATGTATATTTATATCCCAAGATACCTATATATGTTATGTATTCTTTATATGGGTTTTATGGTAATATTTTGGTTACACAAGGGTATAAAATTAACTTTTTTAGTGAAGAGTATTTACAACTTCATATAGGTAAAAAATATTACTTAAGATAAATAATTCATGGTTTACTTGTTTAAAAAAAACTAACAGTTTTCATTCTTTGTGTATCCCTTAATGAGATTTTAATGATCATCGCATGTTTTTGAGATGTTTTTAAAATGATATAAAGTGGAATGGGGTAAAATATGGGATCAAGGAAAGGTTATGTTTTCTAAAACATGGAACATGACATGAATATTTTTCTCAAGAATTTTTATTTTGTGAAAATTATGGGAACTGAGTAGAAGTGTCTACATTTGAACATTTGGCATATAATCTGATAGTTATTACCTAATTCTATAAAACTCTAAACCTAAAAAGATCCTCAATGTGAATTAGTCATTTAATTCAATATTATGTAATGTTTTAAGGCTGGTTCCTTATAAACTTATACTGACCATCTGTTTGAGGATAATAAAACTACTGAAACCAAACTATATATCGTGATCATGCAAATGACTTCACAAAAACGTTGAGTTAAACAACATATCTCGATTAGATCTAGTGTAAAGTGGTACTATATTAAACAATACAAATTCATTTACATATATTCTATCATGATGATCAAGGGTGAAATCCTCTCTTATAGCAATGAAGTGTTCTGGCTTCGTAAGGTGATCAACTATAACCCATGTAGAATTATGTCTTTTATATGTTTTGGTATGTTTAATGATAAAGTCCTTATTGGTGTTTCCATTTTCTATTACGGTAGGGGTAATTCTTGTATCATCCACATAGACATATTTCCTTGGGCCTTAACGTGCTGATAAACCAAGCACTGAGAGACATTTAGAAATATCTCTTTTCATGCCATCACACAAAAAAAATTTGACGTCTATATTCATATTTGTTCTTCCAGGATGAATAGATAATGAAGATCTATGAGCATCATGTAACAACTCCTTTTTACTTATTTTATGGGATGAATAATAGAAACTTATAATTCTGTCAAAATAATGGTTGAATTCAGGAACATTAATCACATTATTTTGTAGTTATACATCATCATTGTATGCCTCCTTAATATTCAAATGTATTGATTATTCAACAATAATTCGAGAATTATAATATTTCTCCCATTACATTAAATGTTTAAGATCCATCCATCATATTTCTATAAATATTGTATCTTTAGTGATCCTTATTATGGATAGGCTACTACGATTTTTTTGAATCAAACAATATGACACCTTATTCAATATCCTAAGGTGGTAAAATACTGACCATTCCTAGTATTTAATAATCTCTAACCATCTTATTTGATGCAAATTCTCATCTTTTTTTGTGCAGATATACATTAAAATTTTATGATCATGAATAATATAACGCCTTTTACTATAAATATAAATATTCCACCTATTTAATTCATCCATTATGAAAACTAAATCTATTTCATGTGTTTGGTTATTTTTCCTATGGAGTTCCAATTTTCATGAGGCATAATATATAACCATTTACATTTTTCATTAGAGAAAATCATATCTTGTTATTGGGTGAATCAGTGTAGATCACAAACCTTTCTCTACTACATGGAAGTGTGAGCACAGGTGCATTGGCTAAACATCTTTTTATATCTTTTAAATTCTATTCACCTTCCTCGGTACACATGATCATAAACTATTTTTGAGTAAACATGGTTACATGATTATATATTAAAAATAAACAATCACAAATCATCGATAATATCAATCAAAATGATGAAAACATTGAGACTCATTAATCATCGACTGCCTAAGAAAATGTTCACTAAAATCTATTTTTTTGGATCCACATATATCCCCTCTACAGATGTTATGTGACCAATAAATGAATCATTCAATAGCCAAAATTAACACATGGTAAATTTTTCATAAATCTTATCATTTATTAAGTTCATTGTTATAATTCTCAAGAGATCTTAAAGTTATTCCTTGTTCTTTGAATATAAAACAATTTCATCTATAAATACTATCACAAACTGATCATGATAGTCTCTAAAGACTCTATTCATTATATCCTTGAATAGAGAGGGGTAGTTTTTAATATTAAAGTAAATAACTATAAATTCATATTTTCCATACCATATTTCACACCCCAGTTCCCGAGTACCTGAATCCGGTTCCATACAGAGGATCAAATTCGGTTCAGGCTCTGAGAAACCAACCTCTACTGAAGTAATTCTTCTACTAATACATTTAACCTAAAAAATTTCATAAAAAACATAGGGTGTGCATACGGATGCCCAATAAGGGGTTTAAAAATAACATCCTATACCCAAATAACTTTTTAAAACATTCTTTTAAATTGCATAAAACATTTTTTCAAAATAAAATTTGTAACAGAAGTGCACATCATAAAAGTTCTCAATTAAAAAAAATTCTAATGGATTTACAAATATACATAATTCAATTATAGGAATTCTCATTCAGGATAATATGTAAAAGACATTTCATGTTAAAATGAAAGTAAAAAATTAATAGCTAAGTGTAATGAATATTCAGAGTTGTGATTAATGGTAATCACATCAATTTCATAAATAAATACTAAAATCACTGAGTGATATACATATGTAATGCCATATGATTTTACATTTCTAATACTTACAAGTAATGGATCTTATCCATCGATAATCTACTAGTTGAATATCCATTTGGTTAATTAATTAACATACACATGATGTATAATACCAGACATTCTGAAATATTTTTTCAAGGCCTTGGCCAAGACGTCTAATGATTTAACGCCTCGGCCAAAAATCCATATGTTCTTTAACAAAATATTCTACTAGGATAATATTTTTCTGGTTCTTTAATTACATAGTTAGGATTAGGGAAGTGCATATTACGCACCATGTCAAGGCCTCGTACAAAAAACTAGGGGATAACTGTGACTAGACCCCAACCCGGAGAGCCTTTATAACTGGACTCCATCCCGAAGTGCCTCTAATAACCGGACACCAATCCGGAGTGCCTTTGTAACCGGACACCAACTTGGAGGGTCTGCTATAATTGGACCCCAAACCAAAGGGCTTACTTTTACCGGTCCCTACCCCGGAACATACTAGGTCCAATGCATTCCTTATAACTCTAAATCAAAGAGCACATACACCTTTGATTTATTAAAATACTTATCATTCCCAGTACACATATTACTTGGTTTCATAATTCACATTATTCAAAGTGTCCCATACCACCTTGAATAATTAAATGTTTATCTCATAAATTATTAAAAAAATGTTTGATTATCACATAATATAATAACTATACAACTCTTCCATAGTAATAATATTTTTATATAATAACATACATTCTTATTATTCATACTCAATTCATGTGATGATAAATGGAAATGACGTGGGACTAAATTATAATCTGTATGTTATTAATTATGTAATAAATTTCTTAATGACATGCAAAATATATTAAACGTTATTTTCACATGTTATATTTCCACACGTGATATTGATTCAGAATACAAAATTAATAAATGGATGGGGTTACCACATAAAATGACAGTTCCATAATTTTCAAAATCCTTGATTTATGGAAATAAATATTTATTGTTTTAAGTAAATAATTTTCAAATAATGTAGATGTCATTTGTTCACAAATCATGCGTTTATAAATAGTCATTAAATGGCCATGCCTTATGTTGCACAGTATACAAGGCCAAATTTTTTCAGCTCACCGTTTGTTTTATGTAATGTTAAATTAAATTAAACATATCAAAACACACTTTAACCACAAAAGTTTTTTTAGGCCAAGTTATTTCAGATTATGATTAAAACATATAGGTGCATACATAACTATATATATATATATTATGTACATGTCTCACCCTTATAAATTCTGAATTCTAAAATTACATAGACATATATATATATATATTTATATTAACATTTTACAAGATTTAGAATTTATTTAATAATTACAATTTTAACATCATAAAAGTAATTCATATTTTAATCAAATGAACTCCTTTGCGAGAACTAAAAAAATTGAGAGTATAAATATATAAATAAATTTACCTTACATCATTTGCGAATTAACTTGGTGGATTAAAACTCAATGGGTGTATGTGTAATAAATATGACAACCCATTTGACCCCAAACCATAATTCGCATACAAGTCCCTATTCAAATATTGTAATAAAATATTTAATAACATAGAATAGAAATAGATTGAATTATGTGTACCTGTCCGAATGTGCAGAAAATAAAAATGACATTTAAATTATGTACAAAAATAATAATAATTTATATATGTGTGTATATATACACACACATATAACATTTTATAACAACATGGTTTGGGAAAAACAATTAACACCCTTTCAACACATAGATTTTAAAACCATAACCCAGTTCAGAAAATAATATGTTATTTATGATCATATAAACATTTATACACAAGTATATCTGTGTATATCTGTGTAAATTGATGACAAGGTTAATAAAATTAACTAATCCCTTATAAATATATATAATGATGAATATTAAAATATAACCCTTACACCACCTTAAATGAAACATGACTTGTGTAAATTATAATGGATAAGATAACTTTGATAAATCTCTTCTCATTTCCAATTTTAATACCAACACCGTAATTGAAAATAATTTCCATCCATCACATTCTAAAACAACATTGCAAATCATCACATAGCAGATTTAGGGCCGGGTGAAATAAAACTATTTAAATGTATATATGATATATATACTAGTGTATATTCGTGTTTGAAAAAGAAAGACAAAATATATCTGAAACCATTACATCATTCATATTATCCGAACCCAAAACCCGAATGCCCAGATTCAAACACAGATGAATTTTTAAACGAAACCGCAAGGTTGTCTTTTCATGAGAATATATTTATATATATAAACATATATACTCTCAAAGAAACAAAACAAGGCAATTATATATCCCTTATGCAAACGGGTTTCACAACTCTACATAAGTTTTAAAACACTAAATTTTGAGGATCAAAAGTGTATAACAGAAATTAATTATAATTTAAAATCACCCTTACAAAATATACATTTAAGGATAAATATTAAAACATAACCCTTACCTCGATTTGGAAAAATGGAATAGTAAGGTTGCCGGGCAAGGCAAGGAGCAAGGGGGGATTGACATGATGAATTAAATTTATGTGTTTTCACCATGTTCATAGTAAAGGGTTATATATAAGAAGATACCCAAGACTTCTTTGAAAAGCTATTAAAATTTTCCTCTAATACATTGTCATGAATTTCTTTTTTTATTCAGTTCATATTTATATTTTATTAATTATTATAAATGTTGTGAAGACTTCATGATAAAAAGTGGCGGTCTTTATTTATTTTGAACACCCATTATTGACCCGTGAGTAATATTGTCTCCATTAACATTATTATTTTATATTTTTTTCATTTTTTTAAGAGATTATAGTTTCCACTTTTTTTGTCTAATTGTTTTTTTCTATTTTTTTCACTCACCTAACATCATATCAATTATTTTTGTCAAGGTATTCATTACAATTACTATAATACATTATTATTTCAATAAACAACAATTCTTATTTTTCTTTAGCTTTTTGTGTGTGCCGTGATTCAATTGTCTATTTTTTATAATACTAATATGACTTTCTTGAATCATTTTATCTATATTATATTTTATTTTAGGTTTTTACTCCCATGGTTTGTCTTTCCACATTTTGCTTCTATGTTTGATTATTATAACACCCTATTTTTAGTCAACCTCATCATTTCATTAATATGATATTATATTAACCATTATTATACTTTAACATTTTTTATCAAATGAATCATTGTTTTTTTTTCACAACAAAACATAATTTATTTTAGATCTATTTTATAAGTTTTTTAATATATATAAATATATAACTCTTTTTTCTAACTCTACATGAATAGATAATTTTTTTATAATTAATTAAATATATATTTAAAATAAAAAGTGTAATAATTTTCTATAAGTAAAAATTTGTTATATATATATATATAATTTAAACGTTTTTTTTCTAAAATTTGATTTTTCATTTTCTTTTTTCAATCATGTTTTTTGCTTTTTTTTGTCAATCACATGACTTTTTTCCATAATCATCATTGAAAATATATATTATATTATAACATTGCGTTTTCATTTTACCATGGTTGAATTTTACTTTTTTTCATTTAACATTTTCTTTTACTACAAATCATATCATTTGTTTTTTAAAAGAAAACAAATATTTGTCACATTTTTTGTATGTTATTAAATTATTATTTTTAATTTATGTATCATTTAAGCATCATATATATATATATAGTGTGTTTTTTTAATAAAAAAATGAAATAAAAGAAATATATATATATATATATATATAATTAAAGTGATAATCATATTTATAAATACACACACACACATATATATATATATATTATCATGTTTTAATATGAAAATAATTATATATATTTATAGAAAATATCATATTTTATTCTTTTTGAATTATTATTCTAATTCTTTTTTTGTATATATATATGTATGTATATAGGACATTTCCAAAAAATATATATATAATATGTTAAGTAATTGTCTGCACGAATAAAATGGTGCACATTTTAATTATTCAATTAAAATAGTTTTATTATATATTCAACATGATAACAATGTTAGGAAACTTTAATCCAATTTATAATCTAATAATTGTAATATTTTCAAATATATATAAGACCCATTTTTTCATATAATTGTTTAACTATATTCATAGATTAAATAGAGCAAAAATAATGTCATTAAAATATTTTAAAATAATAATTCTCAATGCTAGGTATAACCGCAATATAAAATTATAATTTTATAATAGCATTTTCATTGAAATCCAATATAAATATATATATATATATATACATTTTACTTTTTTGGAAAACAACCCAATTAGTTATATTATTATAGTTATTATTTAAAATATTCTTTCAAATAATTATTCTGTAAGAATAAATTATGTCTAACAATAACAGTTATTTTTTATTATTTAAAAAATGTGAGGTAATATTTACATTTATGTTTGTATTTTGTTTGGATAACGAAATAAATCCTCAATATCACTATTACATGAGAAAAAGTTTTTCGGGCGTTACATTGTTCACCCCTACAAAGAATTGTGTCCTCGCAATTCTAAAATGCTCGTACACAAACCACAACAACACTAGACACACATCACTACTGATGTCCCTTTACCGTGAACACCACTAATGGTAGGGTGCTGACGACCTCAGGTGGATCTCTAATGTAGTATTCAACTGCTCAATTTATTTGGCTTAGACACATTATGGACAGCAGGGGTTGTACCTGTTCCTAAAGCACTCAGCCTTCCATAGTGGCACAAGAAGTGTGGAGATCGGAAATTCAGTGTGAACTAAATCCCTATAACTCTCATGCACCACATCATTCTTGAAGATATTGATGTCGTAAAGCTCTACATACATACTAAATATCAGGACCTAGAATAGCTAGGATGCTTGATGGTCACCATCCAATTCAGCTTCTAGGAATTTACGTACAACTCGATTGTTGTCAGCCAAAGTGAAACATAGAAAAGAGCTTTATAAAACTTACCTCATTTATTATATGATGCAAATTGTATAATTGCTCTACAGTAATAGACAAGATTTCTTCCCTGTTAAATATGGTGAATGTTTGGGTGGTTCAACACCAAATGTAGTTGTTTACAGGACAACCTAAGGTTTCCAAAAGTCTCATAGTCCCCTGAAAATGACTTTCCCAATATAGTTTCAACTATATCCATTGGGAGAGACAGAAAGAGTGATGCATCAGCCAACTGAAAATTTAAGGAAACTACCCTTTATTAACACATAACCAATTTTTTAATATTGTTTTAATTTTATCGGATGTCTCCGAAGAGACATAAGACTGGTATTTTTGTTTTTTTTCCATGAAATATCATACTTAGTAATTCTTCAATAATTTTTTCTTTGTCCAGTTCTGGTTTTCCAGAGTTATCTAAACCAAATCCTCTGATACCAACTGTCATGTCACTGAGTACCTGAATTCAGTGCCATACAGTGGATCGAATTCGGTTCGGGCTCTGAGAAACCAGCTTCTACTGAAATAATTATTCTACTAAAACCTTTTACATGAAAATTTTTAATCAAAAACGTAGGGTGAGTATATGAATGCCCAGTACGGTGTTTCAAAATAACATACTATACCCAAATAACTTTTGAAAACATTCTTTTGAATTCCATAAAACATTTTGTCAAAACAGAAGTTGCAACACCAGTACACATCATAAAAGTTCCCAATTAAAAAAACATACTAATTGATTTAAAAAGAAACATAATTCCATTATAAGAATGCTCATTCAGGATAATTAGTTAAAAAGCATTTAATGTTAAAATGCAAGTACAAAATTAATAGCTAAGTGTAATGAATATTCAGAGTTGTGTATAATGGTAATCACTTCAATTTCACACATCAAATAATAAAATCACTAAGTGATATAGATATGTCATTCCATATGATTTTACTTTTCTAATACTTATAAGTAATGGATCTTATCCATGTATATTCTACTAGTTGAATATCCATTTGGTTAATTAATTAACATACACATGAGGTATAATTCCCAACATTCTGAAATATTTTGTCAAGGCCTTGGCCAAGGCGTCTAGTTATATAAGGCCTTGTCCAAAAATCCATAAGTTCTTTAACCCAATATTCTACTAGGTGAATTAAATTACATAGTCATGATGAGGGAAGTTCATATACTGGACCGTGTCAAGGCCTCGTGCCATAACCTAGGGGCTAACTGTAACCGGACACCATCCCGGAGAACCTCTATAACCGGACTCCTTCCCGGAGTGCCTCTAATAACCTGACACCAACCCAGAGTGCCACTATAACCAAAGACCAACCCAGAGGTTCTACTCTAACCAGACCCCATCCCGTAGTGTATACTTCTACCGGTCCCTACCCCGGAACATACTAGGTCCAATTCATTCCTCATAACTCTAAATCAAAGTGCATATACAACTTTGATTTATTAAAATACTTATCATTCCCAGTACACATATTACTTGGTTTCTTAATTCACATTATTTGAAGTGTCCCTTACCACCTTGAATAATTAAATGTTTATCTCATAAATTATTAAAAAAAATTGTTTGATTATCACATATAATAAGAACATTACAACTCATCCATAACATTAAACAATTAATGTAATAACATACATGATTATTATTCATAATCAATTCATGTGTTCATAAATGGAAATGACGTTGGATTAAATTATAATGTGGCAGTTATTATTTAGGTAATACATTTCATAACAACTTGCATAATATAGTAAATGTTATTTGCACATGTGATATTTTCACATGTGATATTGATTCAAGATACGCAAGTAATAAATGGATGGGGTTACCACATAAAATGATATTTCCGTAATTTTCAAAATCCTTGATTTATAGAAATAAATATTTATAGTATTAAATGATTAATTTTGAAATAAGGGAGATGTCATTTTTTCACAAAGCATGGGCTGATAAATAGTCAATAAATGGACATGCCTTATGTTGCATAGCATATAAGGCCAATTGTTTTGCAGTGCACCATTTGTTTTATGTAATACTTAACTTAAATTAAACATATAAAAAATACACTTTAACCAGCAAATTTTATTTAGGTCAAGCTAATTCAGATTATGATTAAAACACATAGGTGCATACATAACTATATATATATATAATATGTATATGTCGCACCATTATATATTCTGAAAACTAAAATTACATATACTTATATATACATATATATGTATATTAACATTTTACAAGATTTGTAATTTATTTAATAATTACAACCATAACATCATAAAAGTAATTAATATTTTAATCAAATGAACTCCTTTGCGAGAACTAAAAAATTTGAGTGTATAAATATATAAATAAATTTACCTTACATCATTTGCGAATTAAATGGGTGGATTAATAATCAATGGGTGTTTATGTAATAAATATGCTAAACCGTTTGAACCCAAATCTTAATTCGCATACAAGTCCCTATTCAAATATTTTAATAAAATCTTTAGTAACATAAAATAAAAATAGATTGAATTATGTGTACCTCTCCGAATGTACAGAAAAAAAATGACTTTTAACTTATGTACACATAAAATAATAAGTAATATATGTGTGTATATGTATACTCAGATATAACATTTTATAACAAATTGGTTTGAGAAAAACAATTAACACCCTTTCAAGACATCGATTTTAAAATCATAACCCAGTTCAAAAAATAATATGTTATTTAGGTTCATATAAACATTTATACACAAGTATATATGTGTATATCATTATAAATAGATGACCTGGTTGATCAAATTAACTAAAACCTTATAATAATAAATAATGAATAATATTTAAATATAACCCTTACACAACCTTAAATGAAACATGACTTTTGTAATTTAAAATAGATAAGATAACTTTGATAATTCTCTACTCACTGCCAATTTGAATAGAAACACCGTAATTGAAAATAATTTACATCCATCACATTCTAAAACAACATTGAAAGTCATCACATAACAGATTTAGTGCCGGGTGAAATAAAACTATTTAAATGTATATATGATATATATACTAGTGTATATTCAGGTTTTTAAAGGAAAGACAAAATATATGAATCCCTTACATCTTTCATATTATCCGAACCCAAAACCTAAAGGCCAAGATTCAGGCACAGATGAATTTTTAAACTAAACCGCAAGGTTATCCTTTCATGATAATATATATATAGAAATGTATACACTCTCAAAGAAACTAAACAAGGAAATTATAAATCCCTTACGCAAACGGGTTTCACAACTCTACATAATTTTTAAAACACTAAATTTTGAGGATCATAAGTGTATAACATAAATTATTTATAAATTAAAATCACCCATACAAAATATATATTTAATGACAAATATTAAAACATTACCCTTAACATGATTTGGATAAATGGAAGAGTAAGGTTGGTGGGAAAAGTAAGGAGCAAGGTGGGATTGACATGAAGAATAAAATTTTGGTGTTTTCACTATGTGCATAGTAAAGGGTTATATATAGAAAGCTACACGACACTTCTTTGAAATTATATTAAAATGTTCATCTAATCCATTGTCATGAATTTCTTTTTTTATTCAGTTCATATTTATATTTTATAAATTTTTATAAATGTTGTGAAGACTTAATGATAAAAATTGGTGGTCTTTATATTGTTTGAACACACATTATTGACCCGTGAGTAATCTTGTCTCCATTAACATTATAATTTAATTTTCTTTTCATTTTTTTAAAAGATTATAGTATCAAATTTTATTAATATAATAGTTTTTTTCTCTTTTTTTCAATGACCTCACATCATATCAATTCTTTTTGTCAAGATAATATTTTCAATTACTATAATACATTATTATTTCCATAAACAACAATTCTTGTTTTTCTTTAGCTTTTTGTGTGTGTCGTGATTCAATTGACTAATTTTTTTATAATACTAACATGTCTTTCTTTAATAATTTTATCTATATTTTATTTTATTTTATGTTTTCTCTCTCGTGGTTTGTATTTCCAAATTTTACATCTATGTTTCATTATTATGACACCCTATTTTTAGTCAACCTCATCATTTCATTAATATGATATTATAGTAACCATTGTTACCCTTTTACGTTTTTTATCAAATGAATCATTGTTTTTTTTCACAACAAAACATAATTTATTTTACATCCATTTTAGAATTTTTTTAATATATATAAATATATAACTCTTTTTTATTACTCTACATGAATAGTTCATTTTTTATAAATAACTAAATATATATTTAAAACAAAAAGTTTTATAATTTTTTATAAGTACAAATTCGTGTTATATATATATACTTATAATTTTAACATTTTTTTCATTCTAAAATTTCATTTTTCATTTTCTTTTGTCAATCATGTTTTTAGATTTTATTTTTTTTCAATCACGTGTTCTTTTTCCCAAAGTCATAATTGAATACATATATATATTATTATATCTTTTCTTTTTCATTTTACGATGGTTGAATTTTACTTTTTTTCGTTTAACATTTTATTTAACTACAAATCATATCATTTTTTTTAAAATAAAACAAATATTTGTCACATTTTCTGTATATTATTAAATTCTTATTTTTAATTTATGTATCATTTCAAATTTTATATATATATTTATATAGTGAATTTTTTAATATAAAAATGATATATATATATATATTTATATATAATAATTATTGTTATAATCATATTTATAAATAAACGCACAAAAATATATATTATATCATGTTTTTATACTGAAAATAATTATATATATTTATAAAAAATATCATATTTTATTCTTTTTTTCTTATTATTTAAATTAATTTTTTGTATATATATATATATGTCTGTATATATGACATTTACCAAAAAAATATATAAAATAGGTTATGTAATTGTCTGCCCAAATAAAATTGTGCACTTTTTAATCATTCTATTAAAATAGTTTTATTATATATTAAAAATGTTAACAATGTTATAAAAAATTAATCTAATTTATAATCTAATAATTATCATATATTCAAATATATATATAACCCATATTTTTTCCATATAATTGTTTAACTATCTGCATAGTTTAAATAGCGCAAAAATAATTTCATTAAAATATGTTAAAATAATAATTCTCAATGCTAGGTATAACCGCAATATAAAATTATAATTTTATAACAGTATTTTCATTCAAATCCAATATACAAATATACATGTATATATATATATATATTTCACATTTTGGAAAACAACCCAATTAGTTATATTATTATAGTTTTTAATTAAAATATTCTATTAAATATTTATTCAATAAGAATAAATTATGTTTAACAATAACAGTTATTTTTTATTCTTTAAAAACAGTGCAATAATATTTACTTTGAAGTTTGTACTTTTTTTGGATAACAAAATAAAAACTCAATATCACTATTACACGAGAACATGTTTTTGAGGCATTACACCATATATTAAATTCCATCTTTCTTATATAATAATTCTTAGCCCTTAAATGGTGATATCCTAAATAAAGATTAATCATGCTGATGCATTGGGATTATCATAGTCATTCAAAAAAGTAATCAATGTAGGGAAGAGGGAAATGGTTCATGATAGTGATATTTTCATGTTCTCAATAAATATGGAAGAGCCTCAATGATCCATCTTTCATATTAACAAAAAGAACAGGTTCACCCCATGGTGACACACTAATGTGAATGAATCTCGTTCTATGATTCTCTTGGATTTTCTTCTTAAATTCTAGAAACTCAATTGGTGTTATTCTATAAGGTTTCTTTTAATTAGTATTGAATTCAGAATGAGTTATATAGAAAACAAAACTGCATGATTCGGTGGAAGACCTGGAAATTCATTCGAAAAGAAATCCACAAAATCAACTACAATAGGTGTATTCATAATGGTGAGATTCTCCCCAAACATTTTTTATAGATATAAATCATTTATAGGAAGTAAAAAATATTTGATGGAAGAAATTTACACTTGAATGATGAAATAATAATTTCAATGATAGATGATAATAGATTAATCTGTATTATGAAATATAAAACCCATTAATAGGAAATGGATATGAGATTCTTAGAGGGAAATCCAATCCATGCTAACAATCACATAAAATTACACTACATGGAGGATCATTAGATTTATAGGAAGCACTTTCGCACAAATTTCTACTAGTGTACAATTATAAATATTATTTGTAACTATTGTTCCAGTAGGATTTATCAAAACTAACTCAATATTTAATATTTGAGGGAATATTTTGAAACCCTTAAATTCGTCAAAAATAAAAGAGTGGGAGGATCTAGAATCAAATAAAAAAATTCTACTTTAGGGTGGATTGTATGTTTACCTTTCACTAAATTATTATCTCACTCCATATCTCTGATAGTGATCACATGGTAATTTCACTTATCAATTTCCATAGGAGTTTTCTACCATCGATCATCATCAATATCTCATGAATTGGGGTATTGGTTACCATAATTCCACATTTCCACACACATGTATAATTGAAGTATTGGTGGTGACTTCTATATAGACTTTTCATTATTTGAATTTTTAGACATATTTTTTCCTTCACATTGGAATTCAACTACCCAATGACCTTTTCTCCAACACATTAAACATTTTTAATTCCCTTTTAAAAAATTACAATATTTTTATTTCAATAAATTATGTATAATGGAAATCAAATCTTCTTTTCCCTGTGGTATTTATATTTTCTCTTGAATTCCATTTTTCTGTCTTATCAAACCCATAGGAATAATGGAATACCCAAATCTCCAAAAAAACCTTAGTATCACATAAATTGATTCCCTCAAATCTATTGATTCCCATTATGGATAATGACCATCAAAGACATGGTTTTGATCGACTAATGAATCTAAATATTTTAATCTGAGGTTTGATGATAATTCCATAATTATACCCTGAAATTCTTGTAAAATATTTATTGTAGGTACCAACTAATTCATCATCCTTTTTCTTACGATCAAAGAACACTTTATCTATCATTATTTAATGAATATAAGGAATGTACTTATTCTAAAATAAGATAATGTACTTGTCCCATTCCATAGTGTTAATTTCTTCTATTTTCCATGTCTTCTTGATAATATTCCCCCATTGATTATATTATCTTTCTAAAAGATTGTATTTCAAGGTGACCATATCAATATTATATCATTGTGGAACAGAAAATATCATTTTAGTGGTACTAATACATTATTCATCCATTAGTTGATTAGAAGACCCACTAAATGAAGGTGAACACTTCCTTAGGAAGGAATCAATTGAATGTTTTCCCTCCATTTCACATTTGGATGTCTTGAATGATTCATATCATGAGATAGTTATATGAGAATAATGACAATATTTTTCTCTCTTTCTCCCATAACATTTGGTTTATGAGGTGAAAATCATTAGCTTTACCATCACATGTTGGATTAATGTGGTATTTTCATGTTCCATCCATTAACTAAAACCGAAAATCATATTCAGTGCAACACTAATAATTTTGGGAAAACCACATAATCAATAATAAAACTTATATTTAGAACACATTATGTTTTATGATAGGTTATTCATGATAATTTCTAAAATACTGAGCTTGTAACTTATATTTCGACATATTCATTGGTTTCTTACAATAGTATTCTCATCCAACTTTAGAAAGGAAAAAATATAAATTTTTACTAATACCAACTATAAGATACATGACTATATCAACCCAATAATTTTACATATAACATTATATGATTTTAATAATAATTATACATTAGATTACAAACCATGGATCATTAAGTCCAGTGCCTTGGAAGACTAGGTATATAACTCATAAAACATGGGGCTAAAAACATTATATTATTTAATCTCCATAAAGGTCACCTAACTTTTTTTGAGCCATTACATCCGCACAGGGTACCCTAGTGAACAAAAAAAATTAGAGTAGCTAAAAATACTAGTAAGGGAATAAACATAAGGTTACGTCTTAAGCATATGAGTTTGGAGGCATGACATTAGGGAATAGAAAGCATCTAACATATAAAATAATTTCATATATGAATGGGATCATATAGACATGCAATCATATAAATGTGGAAAAATAATAAATAATGTCTTTAGTATGGGTCAAGGCTAACTACCAATCCCATATCCCATTTTGGTATGGGTCAAGGCTAATCGCAAATTCTGTTTCCTTTTTCAGTACCGGTCATAGGTTAACCGCTAATCCAATTTCACATTGCATCTCATGAGACAAAACTTTACCCAATTAATTGGAGTGAAATCTATACACACACATCTCATTATTTTCATGAATATTCATTCCACATAAATAATCATACACAATCAACCACACATAAACATATGGGTACCCATGGATTGAATTAGGTACTAAAATCATGACATAAAGCATATCCAATGGATGTATCATTAAAGTTTCCATTAAAGAAAGGGATTAGAACATAAATGGACATTAATAAGGTAAAATAGGCATATAAAATGGTATTTTTTGTCTAAAAAATTGAAAAAAATATAAGAAATGTATTTTAGAAACATTAGCATTAAAACATTTTTTCTACGGTTTTTATGAAAATACTATAGATCATTTAAAATTGAAAAGATGGAAATCTTTTATATAAAACCAGAATTGAAAACCAATCTTTTAATAAGAAAAATATGATTTTATAAAGACAATGGTCGATTAGAGAAGGATATATTTAACTTTAAATTGGGAAAATTTTATGAAGTTATCCTAAAACATGTTTTCTTATCAGAATGTTCTATAGAGGGAATCATTTAAAAACATGTATATTCGTGAAAAAGAGCGATGAATGGGATTTCATAGATGGATTTTAAGAAAAACGATGTATTTTTAATATTTTTATAAATAGATTAGATATTAATTTTGATATAATGAAATATAAGGCAACCAGAAAGAACAAATAAGGTTCTGGAATAATTCGTTACGGTTTATTGGCATGAGATCAGGTGTACCTAAGGGGGCATGATGAGAAATATAATGGGATTCTCATCACTTATAAATAATGAGGAAAGGATTGGTACAGTGAAAAAACATACCCAATCATTTGGGATTACACAAAATAATGCATATCATAGAGGACAATCTTGGATAAGAGTGAAATTGAGAGGATCCCTTACCTTAAATTTTATAATGTTCTCCACTTGTAATTAAAGAAGTGAATAAACAAATTAGAATTAATAATTAATAATTACAGAACCTATTAAATATGTAATTGTTTTATAATATTCAGTTTATTTTCATTTATAACCATTTTGATTGGTTATTAACGTCAATTTCATTGTTGGGGGCTAGTTTGTTTACATGGTTTTAATGACCAGTTTACTTATATTCATGTTTGGATAAACACGTATGATGAAAGTGGTTTACCAGAGTTGAATTTATATTCTATTAGTGATCATATATATGACTAAATGGTTTTAAATTTAATTTGGTTACTTATATTGAAGATTAATTATTATATAAAACCATAGTGACAACTGTTTTTGTTAAATTGTGGGTTTTATTAAAAAGAACATGTTTTTCTTTAAAAAATAAAACCATTTGTACAAAATGATTACTAAACAAAAAATATGATATATTACATATATAATAATCTGGTTCAACTATAACAAAAATGGGTTCATGACAAGAAATAATCATGAGAAATTAAATTGATAAAATGTTGTCCTTTAATGTGCTAAATTAGCACATCTCTAACGGTAATTTCACTTCTTTCAAATAAAAGGTGGGGAATGGAGAGAAGAAAATGAAATAACCAATTGTCATAAAAAAATTCGAGTAAATGTATTTTAATAGTGTTATCTTACTATTTGGGTGAATGGATGTGAGGAAAGAAACAAAAAGAAAAGAACATAAAAAATGAAGGAATTGGAAAGAAGAATTTACCTCTTGAGACTTACTCATTTGAGAACCTCTCGTGGGGAGAGGTTTTTGTATTTGTAATATTATAGGTGCTTTGGAACATGGGGGTGGAGCTTGGGGAACAATTTTCCTAGAACATTGATAAGGAAAAATGATTGAGAGTAGTTAAGAGAAGAGGGAGTAAGGGGCTGTTATAGTGGAAGAGAGGAGGGTTTTCATAATATTATAATCATTAGATTATTATTTTCCCTCAAGACCAAAATAGTGATGATATCATAAATACATAAAGTATTCAATGCACGTGACTTCGATCCAATTGATCTTACATCATCAAATCATCATCAATGACTCAATAAATCCATTATTTAGCATTTAACGTAAATTATCATATTTTACTATTCATCTAAAATTCAAGTATTTAGAAAAACCTAAAAAATTCACCCGAAACGTATTTTGATGTGTAGAATCATAAAATGAAATCCATTTTTCAAAAATTATTTTATTTATATAATTATTTTAATATTTATTTAAAATCATAATTTATTATCATAAACCAATTTTAGAACATTCATTTACTAATTATTAAATATAGGTATATCGTACTTTCATCTAGAATATTATGTATATATATATTATCATAGGCATGGTTACTATTAATTAGGGTATATAACTATTCATAAGGGCATGTTACTATTAATAATGGTAGGTTTCTATTCATCAAATATTATGTTATTCTTATTAGACTCCAATAAAATTACAGATTGGTACTGTGTATGTCAAATTTTCAAAATTCAAAACACTGAAGTGACAAACATATGTTTAATGGTCACTTAGAACATAGTAGTTCATTATATTGTTTTCTCATGTGATTCTATGACATATTTATAAGAATGGAATTTCCAATGAATAATATTTGATCGTTTCATTCTTTCCCGCTTAAGAAATTTCAACTTCGAAATTTAATTTTACATTCTATGTCAAAATTAGGTGGGGGTACATTTCCTTCATTTAATCCACTAGTTCCCATGTTTCCTCTTTAAATATATGGTTTCTCCATTGTACCATGACCATATGAGTATTCTTGTTGGGTATAACATTTTCTCTACGATCCATGATCATCCTTGGTTACTCCTCATAGAAATGATCATCCCCTAACTATAGAACCTATGAAGAGAGTACATGTGAAGGGTCTATTATGAATATCCTTTAGAGGGATACATGAAAGACATCATGTACTTACAAAATTGTAAGTGTATGTTCCTATCGATAGGCCACAACTTCGGCTCGATCAAGAACCTCAAAGGGGCAGATGTACCTAGGACATAACATCCCATTCTTTCCAAACTCATGATAGTCTTCCATGGAGATATGCATAGAAATACCATGTCTCCATCCTTAATCTCATGGCCTTCTCGACAATTTTCTGCACAAACATTCTGTCGACTTTGGGATTCCTTGATATTTTGCTAAATGGTGTTAACCTTATTTTCCATTTCATCGACCATTTTAGGTCCATGCAGCTTATTCTCACTAAATTCATCCCAATACGTCAGTGTTTATCACCTTTACCCCTAAAGGGATTCATATGGTGCCATTCCGATGCTCAAGAGAAAACTATTGTTGTAGGATATTTCAATCGGTGGATGATATTGGTCCCATATTCCTTTGAATTACAAATTATATTCACTTAACATTTCTTCTAGTGTTTGAATAATTTTCTCAGATTAGCTAACATCTTTTGGGTGATAGGCCATACTAAAGTTCAGATTAGTTCTTAGACCATGATGTAAACTTTTCTAGAACATTGAGGTGAATCTTAGATCACGATCAGATACAATAGATAGTGGTACTTCATGAATTCGTACCACTTCTTTGATGTAAATCCGTAGAAGTAAATCCAATGAGAATTTCTCTCAAATTCAAATAATGTAATCTATATTTGTAAGATAGTCCAAAACGTTCAATATATAATTGTTTCCTCTAGATGTCCTTGGAAGTCCAATGAAAAAGATCATGGTAATGTTCTCCCACTTCCATGGTGGCATGTGTTGTGGTTACATCAACCCTTATACTGTTTCTGCTCAAACGTCACTTGATGACATACCTATCACTTAGATGAATATTAAATAATATCCCTTTCCATATTGTCCCATGAATTGTTTTATCAGAGATCTCGATACGTCTTTGAGATCCCTAGGTTTATAGAGAAGGTAGAGCTATGTGCCTAATTTAATATCTCATTCCATTTCTCTGGATGGGATGGTACACATCATCGTGTCCCAAATCATACAACTCCTTCCTCTTAAATTTTCAAATCATAGCATTTCCCTTTTCTGATTGCTCCCACCCTTTTCTGAATTTCGACATATTTTCTTTTAGAATCATGTGATTCCTCCATGTGGGATAGTGGATCAATCATTTGAGAAAGGATTGACGATCTTCCAATATTAATGATTCCAATGTCCATCCTTTTATAATCTAAGAAGATTGGATATTTTTAATTCTCATCATTGATAAATTTACAAGAACCTTTATACTTAGAGCTTCTGTTATGTTATATTCCTGAGGAGAATGGTAGTGGATTGAGCAGTCAAAATCTTTGATTATCTCTATCCATCTTCATGGGTGCATATTATGCTCTTTTAATGTGAATATATATTTGAGGTTTCTATGGTTAGTATATATCTCATACTTCTCACTATGTAGTTAATGCCCCTAGATTTACAACACAAAGATCACCGCTTCCAACTCTAGATCAAACATTGGATAGTTTTTCTCATGGATTGTCATCTTCCATGAGGCATAGGATTTCACATCATCATTTTTCATTAGCACATATCCTATTACCTTCATAGAAGCACCATTATACACAAAAAAGATTTCACCACTTGTGGGGAGTGTGAGTACTAGAACAATGATAATCCTCTTTTTCAATTCCTGGAAGCAACCTTCACATTATTGTGTCTAGAAGAACATCACTCTCATCTATATCATCTTGGACACTGGGTTTGAAAATCATTAATTGGCCTTCAAAAATCATCGATAATACCCTGCTAGTCCCAAAATGTTGCGGGTCTTAATTACAGAAGTTGGCATGGGACACACATCAATTTTCATTATATTGGAATGGTCCACATATATCCCTTTTTCAGTGATAAAATGCCCCATGAATTTTAATTCTTCAACCCAGAACACTCATTTACTCTAGATCGAAGACAACTTTTTTTCCTTTACAATTTCTTTAACATAGAATTGAAATTCTCCTCATTTTTTTCCTTGCTCTTGGAGTATATTAAAATATCATCCGTAAAGACCACCACAAATTTTTCAAGTAAATCTCTAAAGTCTCTATTCATTACATTCAAAAAACATATCTAGAGATTTAGTGAGTCTAAAGGGCATCACTATGAACTCATATTTTCTATACCTCATTCAAAAGTCAATCATGGGAATATCTTCTTTCCTCACCATTAATTGGTGATATCCCAACTGAAGGTCCACTGTAGAGAAATAACAGGACCCACAAAGCTGATCGAGCAAGTAATCTATTTGTGAATTGGGATACTTGTTCTATTTAGTGGTTTTATTGAGTTCATGATAATCAATGCAAAGGAACATTGATCCTTCCTTCTTCGTGTCGAAGAATATTGGTGTGACCCACGATAAAGCACCGGGGTGTATAAATCCCTTCTCCATATTCTGATGTGACTTCTTCTTCATCTCTTCTAGCTCTACATTGGCCATTCTGTAGGGTTTCATTGAGATAGATAGAGATCTTGGGAAAAGTTCAGTTGAGGACTCAAACTATCTTTCAGTAGAAATACCAAGAAACTATTTAGGGAATACATAAATCTAATACCTCACGATGGTCATGTTATCCTGAATGATTATCCCTTTGTCTCAATCATTTGAGTTATATAATCCTTCTCACAAGGTATTAACATCCACACATGAGATGACTATTATAATGGAGACTCCTCTTCCTTCTTACACTTATAAAGAGTCAGAGGATTATTTGGGTTGTGAAGAGTGATCTCCCATTCCCAATAGTTGATGTTGGATTTGTATAATTATGGCCAATACATTCATAAGATAGTATCAAACTCCACTAATGGATATATGAGGAAAATTCTTGGGATTTTTAGTCCCCAAACAATGTCTGGGGAGGAGTTATAAAACATGGATACAATAATTTCCCTATTTTCTATTCTCAGAGATAACATTTTCTCTAAATTTTTAGGTGTTGATTTAATAAATATACTAAACACTCAAGATATTAATGTATGCATTGAACTAGAATCAAATAGTATGTTTTCTTTACCTAAATAAATAACTAGCATACAAATCACTATATTGTTGTCCGGATCCACCTTAGCAGCAGTGATAGCATAATACCTTACTTTTTTCCATGGAGGTTGTTACAGATTTCCTTTGATAAACCTCAGCTTAGGGAAATAGCATTCATAATGACCATGCTCCATACTATTGTAACACAACACTATAGGCTACGTCTTGATCTGATCCTTCTATTCTTCTTTAACAATAGCATGATTTTCATATCTCCTCAACAGATCTTGGCAAGATGACCAAACATTCCACATTTCATGCAATTATTGGTACTCTTCTTTCAATTACCAATATACTTATTACCAAAACATCTATAAGGGGAAAAGACATGATTTTTTCCTTCATGGGATTTGTTTGATGAACCACCCATGTTGTTCTCCATATTCCTCTTTTTGTCTCTGGGCCCATGATACCATGGAGAGTCTCCAATCTCCATTTCAACCTCGGGGGCACAACAGAAAATATCCTCACAACTATTGAAGTCTCGATTCACAAATAATTTTCATAGACTCAGCTTCAGTCTGCTAAAGAAGTGAACTTCCATGCTTTCTGTGTTTATGAAAAATCCAGAGGCGACCTTGAAAACTTTTTAATTTTTTCTTCATACGCCCTAAAGGACTCATCCTCCTTCTGATAGAGTCTGTGGAACTCTCTTTCCATCTGGAGAATGGGGGTTCAAGGAAAATATCTATTTAAAACATCCTATTTATTTCCTATCAATCCATTAAATAAATATATTTGTGGTACTTTGTTTTCTTTACCAATTTCCACAATGGATCAGATTCCCTATCAAATTGATAGACCCCCAGAACAACCATATCTTCATCCGAGCACTGGAGGACAGATAATATCTTTTCAATTTAGTTAAACCACTATTCCTCAAGGAGGGGATCATAAGATATGGTAAACATTGAAGTCATTTTCCAAATGAAGGATTCTAGGAAAACATGATCTATTCTTAGAGATATAGGTCGTTCTACCTGATTCATGGTTTTATTCAAAACATGATCTAGGTGAGAATATACTGTAATGATATTTTGAGCACCTGATTCAATCATATCAGACATATCATTAGGGAAATCATCACATTGACTATCACATTTGTTTTGGGAACGTGTTTTTCAATTTCATGCAATTAACTAAGAAAAAGAACATATAAATATAGGTCTTTGATACTTTTATCATGAGCATAAAAATTAAACATTGAACATAAAAGACTAAACTTTATAAAGAATAAGAATATCCAAACATCAACTTTTTTAGGTTTAAATATTGGTTATTCCCAATATATTTCATAAAATATATTCTTATGTGATTTTTTCACTTAATAATGGTTTGTACAATGCTCATGAATCTACCAAAGGATATCCCCCAAGAGTTTCATAACCATGAGTGCAGCAAGGCCCATTATCGTGCACAAGTTCTAATTTGATTCTAGCTCAATGTAGTGTTTTTGGGTTTTACCCCTAGATCCATATGTTCTAGAGACGCCTATAACTTCTTGTATTTAGATAGGGATGTATTGTTTTTGATAAAAATACTTACTCAATACTCACCCAAATATAGGAATGTTTTCTTATACATAGTTTAATCCTTAAGGTTCTCACTATGGTGATCTTTTCCTAATATCCAAAAATAACTATACCATCATCTGATAACAACAATAGTGACCCACAAATTTTACATACAACATTACATGATTTTATGAATAATTATATATTAGATTACAAGCCAAGGATCATTATTGTCTAGTGTCGTGGAAGACTGGGCACATAAAACATAAAATGTGGTACTAAAAAACATTTTCCATTTAATCTCCTTAAAGAGATCCTAACATCTTTTGAGCCCTTACATCCACATAAGGTACCCTGGGGAACACATGTACAAAGGGATTAGCTTAAAATCCCAGTAAGGGAATGAACATAAGGATATGTCTTAAACACATGATTTAGGAGGCATGACATAATGGTATCCAAAGAATAGAACATAAAAAACCATATCATATAAGAATGGTATTATATATATATATATGTGGAATCATATTAATGTGTAAGAGTCATAAAATATGTCTTATTTTGGGGCATGGATAACTGCCAATCTAGTTTCCCATTTTGGTATGGGTCCATGAAAACTTCCATTCTCATTTCCCTTTTTAGTACGGGTCAAGGATAACCGCCAATCCCATTTCACATCGCATCTCATGAGACATAACATCACCCAATTAATCAGATCACAATATAGGTGTACCCATGTCAACATTTTCATGAATATTCATGCCACATAATTAATCAAACACAATCTTCCATACATAAACATAAAGGTACACATGGAAAAAATTGGGTACCACAATCTTGACATAAAGCATATCCAATGGGCGTATCATGAAGGTGACCGTGATAGAAATGGATTTGAACCTAAATAGATGATCGTAAGAAAAAATAGACATATAAAATTTTATCAAGTGAAAAACATAAGAGACAACATAAAAGAATTGTTTTTGTTAATCATTAGAATTAAAACATTTGATGTACGGGTTTATGGAAATTACTATTGATCTCTTAAATAGAAAAGAGGACAATATCTTTAAAAACCATGAATTCAACTTATAAAGTTTTCATAAAAAAATATTGATTTTATATAAAAAATGGATTATTAAAACAAAGGTTATTTTTCCCTTGAAATTGTGTAAAAATTGTGTATGTTCCCTTAAAACTGGTTTGCTTATCAGAATGTTCTAAGGTGGGAATATAGGAAAACATGTATATCCCTAGTAGAGAGTGGTGAATGTTTCTTAATAAATGGATTTTTTAAAATTAAAAATAAATTAGAATATTCACATAAAAATATAAGATAAAATTAATTTGATATAATGAAATATAAGGCAACCCGAAATAACAATGATGGTTCGGGTAGAATTCATTACGTTGTATTGGCATGGTTTCGGGTGTACCTATGTGGGAATGATGAGAGAGAAAATTGGTTTCTCATCACTTAGACATCATGAGGAAAGTATGGGGTAGGTGTAAAAACATACCACATCCTTTGGGAATACACAAAAAAAGGCATAGCATAAAGGACAATATTTATTAAGAATGAAATAGAGAGGACACCCTACCATAAATCTGTCAGTTTTCTCCACTTGTTATTGAAGAAATGAATAAACAAATTAGGTTTATTAATTAATAATTAAATATCCTATTAAATATTTAATTTTTTTAGTGTAATAATTTTTTGATTATTTATAACCATTTTTATTGGTTATGAGGTTCCATTTCATTACTAGGGATCTTTTGTTTACTTTGTTTTAATTTCTGGTTCATTAATATACTTGTTTTGATAAACATGTATGATGAAACTGGTAGTCCAGAATTTATGTTATATTCAATTAGTGAAAATATTGGAGATTAAATCATTTTAAATTTAATTTTTTAACATAGAGTGAAGTAGAATTTTTATATAAAACCATAGTGACAACCTTTTTTGTTAAACTGTGGGTTGGATTACAATGAACATGTTTTTCTTTATAACATAATACCATTTGTACTAATGGATTACAAAACCAAAAATAGGATATATTACATATATAATAATCTAGTTCAACCTAAACAAATATGTTTTCATTACTAGAATTAATGATTATAATAGAAATTGATAAATTGTTTCCTTGAATTTTCTTAATTAGAACATCTCAAATGGTTATTTCATTTCATTCAAACTAAATGTGGGTAAATGAGAGAAGATAATGAAATATCTCATTAGCATAAAAAAATTCTAGTAAATTTATGTTAAAGAAGTTATGATACTATTTGAGTGAAGGGAGGTGAGGAATGAAACAAAATGAAAAGAACATAAAAGAACTAAAGGAGTTGGAATAGAGAATTTACCTCTTGATACTTCCTCCATTGAGAACCTATTAAAGGGGAAAGGTTTTGTAATTTTAAAGAGGATAAGGGATATTGGATGTGGGATCAGAGTATGAGGAGAGATGTGGGCAGAATATTGTCAAGGAACAAGGCTGGAGAGTAGTGAAGAGAAGAGGGAGTGAGGGGGTTTTATAGTGGAGGAGAGGAGGGTTTTCATAATATTATAATAGTTAGTTTATTATTTTCCCTCAAGACCAAAAAAAGTAATGATTCTATAAACATAAACATTACTAAATGCGAGTGACTTTGAACCAATTCGTCTTGAATTATCAGATCATTATCAATGACTCAATAAATCCATTATTTAGCATTAATCTTAAATTATTGTATTTTACTATTCCACAAAAATCAAGTATTTCTGAAAAATATTAAAAACACACCCTCAAACGTTTTCTACGGGTAGAATCCATAAATGAAAACAATTTTTCAAAAATCATTATTTATATATGATTATTTTAATTTTAAATTCAAATCATAATTTATAAACAAAAACCAATTTTAAAACATTCATTTAATTATTTTAAAATATAGGTACATCAGGCTATCAAATTGAATAATATTTATATATTATCATGTGTAAGGTTTCTATTCATTTGGTTATATCTTTATTGAAAAGGGTATGTTACTATTCTTAAGGGTATGTTACAATTCACCAAATATAATGGTTTTTTATCAAACACCAAATAACTTGCCGATTGCAACCGTGTGTGTCATATTTTTGAAATTCCAAAACATGAAGTGACAAAAATATGTTTAAATGTCTCTTATCATATAGTAGTTCATTATGTTATGTTTTCGTGTGATTTTATGACATATTTATAAGAAGGGAGTTTCTATTAAAAAACCTAGGGTCATTAAACAGACTATATAATCATAGATATTACTTCAAAACTGATCAATATTCATTATAAAACATATCAAAACCATGAACACAACATATATGTTTATTGACATTAAAAATTGGGAAACAGAAACAACTTGTTCATATGAAATATGCATTTCCTTCACCTTATTCCACTATAATTAGACCCATTTTTACATATCATACAAAACAACCTTCTTCATAACTCGAGGAAAAGAAACATAAGAACCGGTGAACTCAAATGTTCAGTTAGAGTAAATAATGAATATATAAATCATATAATAACAATAATATATGATAACATAACATTTCAAAATCTTATCCATTATATTATAGATCATTATATCATGTCCTGAGATAAAACTGAAATGTTAACAAAGAATCAATGATTATATTTCCAGAAGTGAAAACAAAATACATCGAATTAAGGCATCAAAATTGTATTATAAAATCATTTCATATTATTCAATTCTCATATCCAATACCATAATTGAATACAAATTCCATTACTGAACTGATTTCACTCCTCGTTCTTTCTCAGTATTGCGGAATAGTGTGTACCTATCCTTTTATCCACATGTTACTGAACTGATATCATTTCCCATTCCGACCCTTACTATCTCATGAAATATTAAACATTACCCAATTCATTGGATTGAAATATTATTCCCACCGATATCACAATGATATTATTCTTACGTGTTCTACAAAAACCTAGACCCTTCGTCATATCATAACCCAAGGAATGAAATGTGTTTCTTAAAATTTATTCACTCAGAAAATATTCAACTTTAAACAAATGGATTTAATAAATATCCTTCTATCATAAATCAATAAAAACTATAGGAATAATTTGAATAATATAATTAAAAAATAACAATATTAAAAAATTCCTTCATTGATAGAAAATAATTTTGAAATTACCCTGGAAATTTATTCATTAAAAAAATATCATTTCTTCTTACAAAACAATTTCATTACACAAAATGCCACGTAAATTTAAAAGAAAAGAATTTATTTGAAAATAACTATAACTTCCTGGTTTCGGAAGCCACCCAGAGGCACCCCATAACCGGTTGGTCACATGGCCTCAAGTGCATTTCCCCAAATGCCAGAGGCTGCCGACTAGCAGTTAGGGTCTTGGGTGTGATGGTAGGGAATCTATGCCCTCACTGGAAGAGTACACAGTGGAAGTAACAACACATACAACAACAAAAGTAGTAAATATCCAACAATAATAATAGCGGAAGACTGATAAAAAAAACCGGATAAAAAATATTTAAATGATGCATGATACATATATATGTCTAGAATAACATCCAAACAAATCACAATGATCAATACCTTACTATGACAATGTACAAAAGAAAAACAGATGAGCATCTCCTCAGCATCGCAATCCTCGGATTGGTCCAATACTCTCCAGCTCCAGTGCAATCATGATCCTGAAGTAGAAGGGATCTTTCCCTTATCTATAACTGCAACAATATAATCGGCTTGAATCCAAAAGCATGGACCAAACAGGGTGTGATTCAATGTCCCAGTAGGAAACCACCCAAAGATCTGTTCACAACAGTCAGTAAATATATGGTAGGTAAAGTACAATAAGTAGTAAACAGTAAGAAACAAACAGAGTAATATACAGCAGTAACAATCCACAGTTTCTAGCATATATTCTACAAAAAAGAAATAATAAAACAAGATAGTAGAACAAAAATGTATCCTCTAGGGAGTTCTCATAGTATAACCCCTAAGGTTCAACCAACAATTACTAGCAACCGTCTTGGAAGCACACACAGTCTCGCTCCTCTGGTTCATCTATAGAATTGAATCTCTGAGGAAGCACCCACTATTAATACCCCCTATAGTCTCGTATCATACTAAAAGCTTCCTGGGGAAGCACTGGACGTCAATTCCACATGTGACCCATGTCAAGGATCTACATACTCTCTGAGGAAGCACTCCACATCAATTCCCTATGTGGTCTTGCATCGTAAATTAAAGATACTCTGGTGAATCACTTACGTACATTCTCCCTATAGTCCACATCATTAGGTTCTCACAGCCCTGTGTAAAACAAACATGCATTGAGCGTGTATCAGGCTAAGTAAACCTAAAGAACTATTTTTCTATCATTTTAAGGCACAACATCAATACAGTACTCTAGTTACACTATCCTACAACTAGTCATGGAAACTGGAAAAACGCCGAACAAGAAAAACTGGCAAGGGAAAAAAATCCATTGCATAATAAAATTTACCCTATTTACAAACAATTACCTCTACTCAAGGAATCAAGCATAGCAGGCAACAAAAATGGAAAAACAGGAAACACGCAAGAACCCGTTCATGGGTATTGGTTGAATTTGCACAAAATATTCACAGACCTCCTACAGAAATTCACAAACCACCTACCTCGATTCTAATAGAACGATATATGTGAACGACAATTATTGATTCTCCTTAGAACGTCATGGATCAGTGAAAATGTCAAAAGCACTCAACCAATGATATCTTGAGAAATATGATCAATTGAAAAACAAGGCTCTAGGAGAAATAAGAACTTACCAATGCGGTTCAAACGCAATAAACGGTGGCTGAAACAGATTTTAGGAGGAGTTTCGGGAATCCGGAGAAGAACCGTGGCCATACGGGTCGCTCTTGGATGAAGAACCTAGAAAAATAGTGTGTTCCACCTGTCAGGTGTGACCTCGGTACGATTAATGAAATAAAAGATAATACACGGCGTGTACTTCTGGGGTACATGGCGTGTACATTGTTTTTCCGTACTCCGCTTTAAGCTACCACCACATCGCCTCTATACACCGTGTGTGTTTCCCGGACATGGCCAGCATACTGCCTGGGGCGGCAAGGGAGCACACGGCGTGTACTCAGAAAGTACACAACATGTACTTCAAAAATTTCTAGAAACCCCTCTTTTCTCAAAAACTCAAGGAAAAAGACAGACATACCTGAAACGAAGATCTGGGTTCTTACAAACTTCCCCCCTTAAAGAAATTTGTCCCTGAATTTCCTTAACGAGATGGAGAAGGAGAAACCCTAAATATCTTCGGCCACTGCGATCGAACATCGGCCTCACTTTCCTAGTTCTCGTCTTGTACTCGCCCATGTTTCCATGGCACCCATACTAGAGGAACAGACCACCCACGGAGAACATTCGTACTGTGATCGACAATCCGTATAGGATGATCCTCAAATGATGCATCCGCTTCGACCTCAACCTCCTTGGGCTGAAAGACATGATACAGGTCTGAAAAGTAATGTAGGAGCTGAGAGACATGGAATACGTTGTGCATGGCCTGATATCTCTGAGGTAACTACAACCGATTGGCAACTGGACCAACTCTCTCCAATACCTCAAATGGCCCAACGTAACGTGGTGAAAGCTTACCCTATCTCCAAATCCTCTTGTGTCCCAAACTCGGTGCGACACGCAGGAAAACTTGATCCCCGACCTCAAACACCAGAGGTCTTCTCCGCTGATCACCATAAGACTTCTGTCGAGACTGTGTTGTGGCCTTCCTCTTCCGAATCAATTCTATCTACTCTGGGGTCTCCTGAACAAGTTGTGGTCCCAGTAAATCTTCCTCTCCTACCTCTATCCAGCATAAGGGTGATCGGCATGGGCTACCTTACAAAGCCTCATAAGGTGTCATCTGAATAGTCTCCTGAAAACTGTTGTTGTAGTCGAACTCCACAATAGGTATATGCTTCTCCCAATAACCGCCAATGTATAGAATGAAATCTCGGAGCATATCCTCAAGAACCTAGATTGTACGCTCAGATTGTCCATCTGTCTGGGGATGGTATGTTATACTCAAAAGTACCTATGTACCCCAAGACTTCTGAAGCCCCTACTAGAACCGAGAAGTAAATAGTGCATCCCTATCTGAAACAATGGAGTGTGGATCTCTATGCAGACGTACAATCTCTAGGATTTATAGTCATCCCAAATCATCAACATTGAATGTCTCCTTGAATGGTAAGAAGTGAGAAACCTCTGTAACTATGACGATGACAACCCAAACAGCATCATTCCATTGAGGTGACCTCGAAAATCCGGTCAAGAAGTCCAACGTGACATCACTCCACTTCCATTCTGGAATGGGTAACTGCTGTAAAAGGCATGCTGGTCATTAATGCTCTACCTTCAGCCGCTGACAAGTAGAACACCTCAAGATGAAACCAGCAGCCTTTCTCTTCATACCTAGCCACCAGTACTAGCGATGAAGATCCCGATAAATCTTGGTGACGCCAGGAAGAATTTCCCAAACTAAGGAATCGAAATCCCACATCAGCTCCTCACATATGTCAGCTGGCACCCATACGTGTCCTTGGAAAAGCAAGATCCCATCCTCACCCACTCTCCATCTAGGAAGACGGTTCTCTCTTGACACACACTCTCACAGGAATAATCATTTTGTGTCTAATTGTTTCCTCATTCGTACCTGATCAAGAAGGGTAGAGGTAACAGCCACAGAAGATAGGAATGTCTGTCCCTGTCTATCGTGCACCTCCACATGCTTCTCAGAGAACAGAGCCATAAGATTCCACTCACTGCTGGACTCTTGATCTGCCTGAATCTGAGTTCTCCTTCTCAACGCATCTACCTTTGTGTTGCCTTTTCCAGGAATATAGGGAAGCTCGAAATCAAAATATTGAAGATACTCTACCCACTCGTGTTGTCTTAGATTTAGATCACGCTGAGTGAAGATGTACTTGAGACTCTTGTGGTCGATGAAAACCAGAATGTGCTCTCCCAGATGGTAATGTCTTCAATAGCACAAGACATGAATGACAGTTTCCAACTTCAGATCATGCGTTAGGTAGTTCCTCTCATGTGGCCTCAACTGTCGAGACCCGTACGCAATGACTCTTTATCCCTACATAAGCGCAGTGCCCAGCGCGATCCCTAAAGCATCACAATAAACAGTATAGCTCTTTCTTGGCTCTGGAAAGACTAGTATCAGTGTTGACATCAACCTTCCCTTCAGCTCCTGAAAGGCTGACTCCCAGGAATCTGACCATAAGAACATCGCCCCGTTATTGGTTAGACCTTTCAATGGTGATGTTAGGCATGAAAAGTCTTGAATGATGCATCTGTAGTATCCATCCTTCCCTAGGAAACTCCATACCTAGAATACGTTCTTCAGATGATCCCAGGAAACTACTGATCTCACCTTCACTGGGTCCACATATACACCTTCCTCTAAGAGGACATGGCCCAAGAAGTGAATCTGATCCATCCAAATGTGGCACTTCGAGTGTTTAGCATAATGATGATGCTATCTCAGTGTACCCAGAACGATCTCAAGATGGGTAGCATGGTCATGTCGAGTGTGAGAGTATGCCAAGATATCATCCAAGATGACCACGATGAAGGAATCCAAGTAAGGATGGAACAATTGGTTCATTAGTGCCTTGAAAACTGCTGGCGCATTCTTGAGACCGAACAACATAACCGTGTACTCGTAGAGACCATACCTACTCTTGAAGGCTATAAGTGGTATATCTGATGGTGTAACGCAAAACTGATGATAACCAGACCTCAAATCGATCTTCAAGAACACTCGGGATCCTCGATGTTGATCAAATAGATCATCAATCCTCAGCAAGGGATATCAGTTCTTGACCATCAACTGGTTCAACTTCCGATAATCCACACAGAGTGTAAGGGTACCGTCTGCCTTCATGGGAATAAGGACATGAGAACCCAAAGTATAAGTACTGTGTCAGATGAAACCAATTGCCTGCAAATACTCCAACTACTTCTTGAGCTCTTGCAACTCATGTGTAGCCATCCTATAGGGAGGAATGGACACTGGGGCCACTCCTATCACGAGCTCAATAGAGTAGTATACCTCACACTTTAGAGGAAAACCTGAAATGTCCTCTGGAAACACGTCTCTGAAATGATCGACGACTAGAGGAAAGTACAACTACGAAGTCCCGTGATCATTCAGATAAAGACTAGAAATCTGGGATGTAACCTACCTAGCCCATGATGCTCGAGACCTGCTTGACTCGCCCAAACCTCCCACTTGCCTCTAAGAAGAAAAGATTCACCCTCAAGTGAAATGAAACTTTCCTTGAAGTGATAACAATCGATGACTGCTTGAATGGAACCAACCAGTCCTTCCAAAGAATGACATCATAACCAGTCATATCTGGCGTCTGATCACTGCCTGACAACTGACTTACAACTGGGGGATGTCTCGGAGGCATAGATCTGAAATATCAAAAGCATAACTTAGATCATGAAAACAAGGATAGAGAACAAAGGATTATAAAATAGAAACAGGATAAGGAAACACTCAAGAATTAAAAAACGTAACGACATAGTGTGAACTTAACTCTTTTCCCTTTCCTGTGTCTCCTCGGATGGATAACCCACACGATCTTCTTAAACTGAGATTACACGACATGTTCCCAGTGGACACAACGTGTATTAGACAAGGTTTCAATGACCCCTGTTGTTAGTTACATGGCCGGATACACAGTTGAGGCTACACGGCGTGTTCTGAACAAACACGGCGTGCACTTGAAGATTTTCCCAACCAATGTTGTTGGCGACACGGCCATGTACATGGATGACCATTAAACAGCGTGCTAAGAACAAACATGGCGTGTATATGAGAAGGTAACACCGACCCGTGTTGTTCGTGACACGACCCGGTACATGGAACATGACTACACGGCGTGTTCTGTACCAACACAGTGTGTTCTACGTGATCTGCCCTGGCCAGTGTTGTTAGTGAAATGGTCGGGTACACGGATCTATACTACATGGTGTGCACCTACCGTACAAGGCGTGTTCCTGGAGATTTTCACAACCCATGTATCTTCTCACACAGTCAGTGACACGATTTAAAACTACACCGTGTGTATATATAAAGTACACGACGTGTATTCTGGGTTTTTCTGGGTAGTAGCTCTGAAACTGCACCGAAGCCTATAAAACACTGAATAACAAGCATGAAGATGCCAAATTATGATTTGTGGGGGTCCATACACTCCAGGAATCAATGTTTGGCATCCAATATAGTCACATTTAAGGAAAAACGGGTCAATGATTCACCAATTACTGATTCAAGTGGGCCCATAATACCTCAAGAACCAAAATTTGGCGTTTACTTAAGCAAAGTTCAATACAACAGTCCTCTATCAAACAACAGAGATCCTATCAAAGAATCTATCACAACATGATGCATAATCTACACAAAGCCTATCACAACAACATGAAATCTCTAATGCACCCTAGATGGCATGGCAAGAATGAATGGAATGTGATTTCTAACAAGTGTCTATATGATGCATAATATGGAATACCCTCATCTCATTGGGCTGCGATAGAAACAGAACCACATTATCAACAACAATAACAACACAAAGAATGTGAATCACTCTAGGTGAAATCAGATCAATTGTAACATATCAAAACGAGGAAACTATAATAAGCGAGGTAGATTGGCTTTTACCTCTACACGGTTTAGCTAAGCCCGGGCACAACATAATACCAAGTACCAAATCTGTCCTATTCTTCACTAAAGACTCCAAATAGTAATCAAGTGAAAAAAACCCTCTAACACCACTTTGTAAAATCCCAGTTCCAGAAGCCGCCCAGAGGCACCCTGTACCCGGTTGGTCACATGGCCTCAAGAGCATTTCCCCAAATACCCGAGATTTCCGACTAGCAGTGAGGGCCTTAGGTGTGAGGGTGGGGAAACTATGCCCTCATTGGTAGAGTACAATTCGGAAGTAACAACACATACATCAACAGAAACTGTAAATATCCAACAACAATAAAAGTAGAAGACTGGTAAACAACAACTGGAGTAGAAATATGTAAATGATGCAGGATACTTATATATTTCTAGAAAAACATCCAAACAAATCACAAAGCTGAATACAGTACTAAGCCCAAGTACAAAAGAAAAACGGATGAGAAACTCCTCAGCATCGCAAGCCTCAGCTTGGTCCCAAGCTCTCCAGCTCTAGTGCAATCAAGAACTTAGAGTATAAGGGAGCTTGCCCTTATCTATACCTGCAACAATATAATCTGCTTGGACCCAAAAGCATGTCCCAAACAGGGTGTGAGATAAGGTCCCAGTAGTCAACCACCCAAAGATCTGTGCCCAACACTCAGTTAATATATGGAAAGTAAAGTAAAATAAGTAGTAAATAGAAAGCAGTGAATAGAGTAATACACAGCAGTAACAATCCCTTGTTTCTAGCATATATTTTAAAAACAAGGAATATCCAAACAAGAAAGTAGAACAAAAAGGTATCCTATGGGGAGTTATCATAGTATAACCCCTAAGGTTCAACCTACATGTACTAGAAACCCTCTGGGAAGCACACACAGTCTCACCCCTCTAGTTCAGCTATAGAATAGTCTCTCTGAGGAAGCACTCACCATAAATTCTCCCTATAGTATCGTATCGTACTAAAGACTCTCTGGGGAAGCACTGAACGTCAATTCCCCCTGTGTCCCGCATCGAGGATGTTCAGACACTCTGAGGAATCACTCAACGTCAATTCCCCCTATGGTCTCACATCGTAAATTAAAGTCACTCTGGAGAAGCCCTTACGCCCATTATTTCTATGGTCCAATACATTAGGTTCTCACATACCTATGTAAAACAAACATGCATAGAGCACTTATCAGCCTAGGTAAACCTGAAGAACTACTTGGTTAACATTCTAAGGCACAACAGCAATACAGTACTCCAGTTCCACTATCCTACAACTAGGCATGGAAACTGGAAAAATGCCGAACAATCAAAATAGACAAGGTAAAATATCCAGAGCACAATATAATTTACCCTATTCAAAAACTATTACCTCTTCTCAAGAAATTAAGCATAGTAGGAAACAACAAGATAAAAATAGGAAACATGCAATACCCCATTCATGGGTATTGGCAGAATTTGCACAAAATATTCACAAACATCCTACAGAAAGACACAAACAACCTACGTTGATGCTAGCAGAATGATATATGTGAACCACGATGATTGATTCTCCTTAGAAAATCAAGGATATGAGAAATATACAAAAACAATCAACAAATGATATATTGAGAAAGAGGAATTGTAAAAAAAATTCTCTAGGAGAAGGAAGAACATAACGCTACGATTCCAAAAAAATCGATAGTGGCTAAAACAGAGATCAGACGGAGGCTTGGGAATCCAAAGAATAATCATGGACGTACGGGTCACTCTCGGATGAAGAAACTGGAGAAGGAGTGTGTTCTATCTGTCAGGCGTGACCCTGGTCTGATTAATGAAAAAAAATACACGGCGTGTACTTCTAGGGTACACGGCGTGTACATTTTTTTCTGTACTCCACTTTAAGCGGCCACCATATCACCTCTAGACACCGTGTGTGTGGCCCAGAGACGGCCAGCACATGGCCTAGCGCAGCAAGGGAGTACGAGGCGTGTACTCAGAAAGTACACGACGTGTACTAAAAAAATTTCCGAAAACCACTATTTTTCTCAAAAAGTCCAGGAAAAAGAAAGACATACCTGAAACGAACGGGTTCTTACAATAACCTTGAAATCATGTAAAGTAATATAAATAGAGAACTATGGAATTATAAAATTTTAATAATTACAACATGTCGTATAAGTTAACATAAAAAATTATACTCAAACATTTTTCAAAAAAGAAAAAAATTACATCCTATCAAAAATGACAAATGATTCCATTAGAAAAATTTACTAAAAATTCACGAGTGAATAAAATATTCCGTAAAAAATTTTAGAATAATAAAATTAATATTTTGTAATAAAACTTTAGGAATCATGGATATGGATAATAGATATACCCCATAAAATAATTACATGTAAAAATCCAGGATAATAATGTGATTGTGAAATTATCCCTTATATTAGGTCTAATATCCTTTCAATGTATCAGGAACTATTGTATAATGATTTAAATAAATTCATTGAAATATTACAAAATCATAGTAATTTTAATGGTATCAAATATGATCATATTGTCTTGATTATTAAAATAATTTCATTATTACTTGTTATACATGTATAAAAAGATTCATTTTCTTCTTCATGTTTTTAGAATATGTTCTATTTCTCTTTCTAGGATATATATATATAATATAAAAAATGATATTAATACAATATATATCTTATTTATTCATTATATACATTTATATAATAATTTTTTATTGATATCATGTATAATGGTTCACATCGCATCATGGAGTCGGTTGGTCATACCTACGTACAAGAGACAATATCATTACAATAATTCTTGAATGGTATTGAATTGGATGGAATATATTTTCTTCTATAATCCATATAATTCTATAATAATCGCATATATTTATTATTTCCATCAATATACCAAATAATGTAAGGCAGTGGTGAAAATAGATTACCCATAGGTGTAGAGATGGTAAACCATACGTACACAAATATAGTGATTTCATTTATTCATAGAGTAAATATAAGGGTCAATATGATTGTTAAATAATCATAATAACATATTAATATATATGTGATTAATGGTTTATTACATTAGGATGTAAAATTTTCTTGAATTGGAATTATAATAAGGGATAAGTCTTAACAAATCTATAGTTGAGATTTCCTATTCTTTGATGATCTACATATAGATCTCCTCTAAAAGCACAAGACTTGATCAGTGGAGAATAAAAAACAAATAAAATTTACAACAGATGTTGATAATGGAAATGTTAAGTGGAATGAACAATAAATATTTCTCAACGTGATGTAAAAAGGTGTCAGAGAATATGCCATTTATAATTTCTATGAGGGGAATCTTTGGAATCTCCAATAATATTAACTTATAATAAAATAAAAAAGCATAAAAAGACACTAAAATATCATATTTTGTAAAATGATATTTGATAAGGTTGTAATCTCATAAAATAATAAATTTTAGACATTTTTTCTTTCAATTCAAACCATATAATTTTAATAAACACAGAGTTATTCTATTTTAATATTAAATAAGGTAATAAATTATTAAATATTAAACGATTGACCTATTTACAAATTTTATGTCAATTAGAACATAAATGAAAATTTTAAATCATTTTAAATCATATCATAATTATTTTATACTTTAGAAATTGTATTATGATTTTTATATCATTTAATAAAAAATTATTTTGATAAACAATCAGTGGTGTCAATTTTGAAAATATTCAATTCATTGATTTTAGAAAATCACAAGATAACAAGTTTATAATGAAATAATCACATTATTATATTTATAAGAGGTAAAATTAATTAATAAAATTTATTAGATATATTAATTAGAAAAAATATTATATTTATTTTAATATTTTTAATATCTATTAATTATTATCCTTCTTATAATAATATTTACTAAATCAGTTTTTTGTAGTTATTTGTTATAAATATATTTTGAATTAATATTATAAATTAAATACTAAGAATAATATAAATCATCTATATTTCATAAAAATAGATATATTTAAATATATTTTCTAGTCAATCCTACATAAAAAATGTTACATTTATTAAAACATGAATGTGACAACATTAACATCACATTAAATAAAATAATATAAGTTTCATAATAATTTCTATATTGAAAAAATGGTCTCTAAAAAAATTTATGATTGTGGTTGAGATATAATTGGCAATATGATTTGTTCATTTTTTTGTGTATATTAATGGTTATTATCATTTTAATAAAAATAATTTTATATATTTTTAATCAATTATATAGTTTTGGAATCACTAAATTATAATAATTTATGTTAATTATTTTTTTCTTAAAAATTAATACTAAATTACCATGATAAATAAAAACATTTTAAATTTATAAATATTTTTTATAGTCGACATTATCCTTTTTATAACCATATATTAGAAAAGTTATTGTAATTAAAATTTGATTAATACACATTTATCATTTCATTAAATTAAATATATTAAATATACTAATCTTATTCAAGTGGATTACAAATGATACAATTTTAACCAAATGATGTTTTAGTTCAAAAAACTCAACCAATGATTTTATGATAACTTTTAGGGTAATTTTGTAATATAATTTTTACCCTTAATTTCCGGATAGGACCTTTCAATATTCTAATCAAAATTACTGATGCTACTATACACAATGACAGAAAATAGAATAAGTACACTTATATATTATGGGAATAATAATTCAAAATATGGAATATATTTTTTTGAAAATTTTGAAAATAGATGTTTCAAAAATTAATTTAAAATTAATCTCATTTTAGGAATGAGAAAATATGTTTTAACAGTTAGAATATTATAAAATATTCATATATTTTTTAATATAAATTCAAAGAAAAATTAATACAAATGAGCTAAATTATATTAAATTATAAAATAATATTTATTTATAATTTGAAACAATTCAGTAATATAATTTGACTATATAAATTATTTCAATGAAAAATGGTGTTTTCAATTAAAATTTGGTATACTTTTACTATTAATAAAAACATTTAAGTTATTTGAAAAATATAGAAATACAATAAAAAGTAAATTATAATATACCTATTATAAATAAAATGTTTATTATTTCCAATAAATGATTATTAATGTGTAAAAATATTAATTTAAGATGGGTTCTTCATTCAAAGGTGGTCCAAATAATCGTTAGAAAAATATTAGGTTTTATATATAAAATATGGTTTATTCATATCCTATTACTAAAATAACTATTTTATTAATATAAAAAATATTTTATTAATTATATAACACATATATTTCATTATTATCAATTAATAATTATAAATAACATAAATTATTAATAGAAAAAAACAAATATTTCCTTTAAATTTAATTGGTTTATATCTTTCAATGATAATTGGTAGCCAATGAATTCACCTTACAATTTTATAAATTTTATAAATAAATTTTTGATAACTTCTTAGGAAGGATGCAATAGTAATTGTATACTAATGTTGTCTCATTGTTCGTTTTCAATCACATTTATGGGAACAAAAATATTTTGAAGAATTAAAATTAAATAAAGACAATATTTCATAAAAACATCATGGTGTAAAAATCCCTCACCAATGTGGGACATTCAATATACACATGGTTCTAGTGACAAACCTAGTGACTACAGGATGATGTACTCATGGTTCGCTATCTCTCTTATTCATTTCGATTCAACAAGGTTATCTATGGTGGTCTGGGATCGTAATAGAGTGGTATCATAAGTTTTGGTTTAGATATATAAGATATCTTAGGATTATAAATTGTGATAAATGCCTATGTCAATAGATAAATTGCATCAATAAGTCACGGGGCATGTTATATACCTATGATAAATGTCAGTACACGAGATTTTAGATTTGACCTTGATTTGATGCATAGGGCTTTAGATTATTTAATTGATTAGTGAAGTGGATATACATGAAATGTATAGACTAATCCTCTGTAGTTATATCTTTCTTGTTTATCATTGTGATCTAATGAAGAGGATTTGGGATTTCAAAAACGATTTGAATTAAATAAACATAAGAAATACATGGTACATGTATTTGGGATTCACTTTTTTTTATGAAACAACATTTGTCAACATCAATATGTAGTCTTGGTTATATTGGTTGAACAATATAAATGGTCATACGCCAAAGGATTGAATTTACATAGGAGAATGATACACAAAAGTGTGATTTAAGGGAATTTTATTGGAAGAATCTATTAAGTTATATTGAGATTTTATCTGGTCTAAATATGGAGCATTAGATAGAAGTGATTATGAATTCATTTGGAAAGGATTCAACTTGAGAATTGTTTTTTGTTTCGTTGGAACATAGATTTATGTGAGGGGTGGTATGTTTGTGGTGGATGATGTATCTCAGTGATCAGAAGGAAGAGAAAATATCATGATATGAATTTTTTTAAGAGTTAATTCTGTTGTTTTTATTATCAAAGATGAAGGAAGGAAAGTCGGAAGGTGATTCCTTCTATTTAGTTGGGAAACATGAGTGTGTTAGAGCTCTAGATTTGGTTAAAGGGAAACTTTTTCCTATTTACATCATTCTTGATTTGGATTCTAGAGAATAATGTCTATAATATGGAAAAACACTATTAATATATATAAAATTATTCAACATAAACATTATATATACCATGAAATGTAGAATAAAATAAATTTGGTCAAGAGGATAAATAATTAGGGAGGATATCCATGTGATTGTGGCCAACTGGTTATTTTGAGAAGATGAGCATGAGGGTATGAATATCTAATATCCGTGAATTTACGGTTTGTGTCAAAAATGACATGATAATAGTTGTGTAATTATTAAATTCACTGTGATTTTTTTTCCTACTTTCTATCAGAGTCTACCATTTTTCATGTCATAACTGTGGATGTTCTGGTCACTATCAGGATTGAGGGGAAAATGTGTAAGGATGTTAGTTTTTTGTTAGTGAGGCTCCTCTGTAACTTTATAAGATGATAATTTCAATAAAATGATATACATATATAGGTGATAGAGCTGGTTGAGGTAAACCCCCTGATATTTCTCATCTGTAGGGAACAGGATGATAAAGTGGTCAAGGAGGATATTAGCTGTCAGGAAAAGAAACCAAGATCAACCAAATTTATACTATAGAGGATATCGTTCCAAATGGTCTCAGGGTTAGTTATTGCATTATTAATTTATCATCCACCATAGTTTTTAATTTTATTGATTTTATGGAATTGGATTGCATCATTACTATAGCTCTGTTCCACATTCTAAGACTAGACAAGGAGATTCATCCCATTCACTTGGTGTTATACATACATGTTGGAGGTTAGGATTTTTTATTTGATATTTTCTAGGAATGATAGAGGATTATGTGGAAAAACTAATCAGTGGGGGGTATTTTTCTTATTATAAATTTATCCATAATATTTTATCAACGACATGGATTGGATCTATTTTGTTTTTCAATTATTTTGTTATCTTACATAGGATGGTAACATTTTCTAATTTCAAATGCTATAAAGTGGTTCGAATTTGTTAGCATAGCTACTGTATGGGAGATAAGATAATTGATCGTATATTATCTTAGTTAACCAATATACTTGTGGTATCTTAGGTGGTAGAGGTTCCTGAGTACAATGAGGTGTTTTATGATATATTTCATGATGATTTTATGTAACTACCACATAATTTTTAAATTTATATTTATATATTGTTGCAATTTAGAGTGTCACAAACGTTGATGGATCCTTATTGTCTGAATCCCAGAGTGATTTCGTAGTTGGATTTATAGTTTTATGATCTACTATTGAAGGGTTTTTTTCACCATTGTTTTTCCATTGTGGTTCTGCAAGTTGAGGGGAGTCATAAGTTGTGCATACAATACAATAGATAGAATGAAGTAGTGGTCAAGAACTATTATCATATATTAAGAATAGGAAACTTATTTTAACCACATTATAGAGACATTTAGTTTTATTGTACAACCTACTTTCTATATACCCTCTAATTATTTTAATGTATGAGGTTATATTGATGTCATAATTTAGATGATGGTATGAATACAAAAAGTTATTTTTATGTCATTTTTCATCAAGAACACCCCAAAAATATTCATGAGACTCATAAACTATATATTCCATGAGTTACAATACAATTTAATGGTTTTTTTCAATAAAATCATTACCTAATAAATATTATAGTTGGGTTATCTCGAGAATCTAAAGGTTATCCCACTGGTTCTTTGACACCATTGACTATATAGAATGTTCCCCAACTTTATGTTTTGGATATAAGAAGTTTGTTTCAATGGGAATGTGTTTCCCAGAAGGGTGTGGTCACATTATTTAAAAATGATGTAGTGTATTTCATATTATCCACTAAAAGTGGATAATATATATTTTACATATTATAATATTCATGTGAATAATTAATTTTAAAAACCATTTTTAGTTCATTTTACAATTGAAATATTATTTCACATTATGATTTTAATTATTTCATAAAGGTCACTATTACTAGATAGATATTTGAACACCTAATGAAACAAAAAATTTCCCTGATTTTTATTTATTATTTTATTTTTTAGTTTCAGATTTATTTTGAAACAATTGATACTATTGTACAACTTGATGATTCACATTGGAAGACAACCATTTTCAACATTCAACCGTAGAAATTCTAGGAAAAGTAAACTCTAAATCCACCCAATAATATCACAATATCAGCCATGATACAAAGAAATTTCATATAAAATTGATTTTAATAAATATTATATCATTTGGAAATTTTATTTAAATGGTTTCCAAATCCATTTTGGATTTTTAAAGTGAGTTTTAGGTTCCCCGTGATAGAGATGAAATTCGGCTCCAGAATCATCATCCAAAAAAAACATCCAACCATATAAATTATATATTGAAAACCAGAAATAATATTGAGATATATATATATAAAATTATTTTAGGGGACAACCTAGGATTTATTTTCTTATTATATGGACCCCCACAATTCATCCATCTTTAAGGTCATTTAGGAACAATTGTTTGGTGGATTCAAGCGTGCTGCAACTGGAGTTCATCGGTGGAATAGTTTTCTCTCCATTAATATTCCACCCACCTAGGCCTACTGATATTAATTTGGGAGAATGAGAATATTGGGAAAACAACCCATGCCTCTTTAAATTACTATTTATTTTATTATTGGTTATTTATTTGATGATCTATGTGTATGTTTTCAATTAATGTTATGATGACAAGTTGTTTATGTACTTGTATTTCATCAAATATTTGTTTCTGGAATCACCTTTACATGTTAATTAAACATCTTATTATTCTCATTATCTATTCTCATTTTTATACCATTGATAATCTTTATTCAATGTGTGAACTTCTTCACACCAAACCTTCTGAAATTTATCCAATAATTGTGGGGTGATTGTTATTTTTTTGTTTTTAATTTTTCAATTCCGCTCCAATGAGTGTACTTCCTTCTTCCATTGAAAACATGGAATAAATTTTTGTATAATACACATATAGGTTGATCCAATTGAGTTTAATGGGTATCTATTTGAATATTTTTTATAAATTTATTAGTGTTTAATCATTTATTTTATTTTATTTTTTCATTTAATGGATCACTTCTTCGTCTTCCTTGTAGAATTTAGAACTTCATTTTTATTTCATAAAATGATCCTTTACCTTGGAGTACTCATGAAAATAATCGTTTATGTGTATAGGTGATTATAATGTGATTTTGAAGGTGTTTTACCATATCATTATTGGGGGTAATTTGAATACCTTGATTGAACCCATCTAGAGTTAATTAAATTGATATAATTAAAAATTAACTTCAGCCCATATATCCAATGTAATAACCTAGCTTCAAACCATTTTCATAAATTTTATTCACTAGGGAATAATAGTGTTAATTTAATCCCATATATATTAAACCCATGTTTTCTACTTCATAGCCAAATACAATCCATATAATGCAAAAGTATATAGGATTATTCTTCGATCTTTGAGGATTCAACAAACTAATCTACACTACAAGATACCACAAAGCCCTAAAATCATTGGTAAATTTGGGTGACAGAAAATTTTGGTGTCATTTATAAGGATTCAATTAATTATTCTAATAACTCATTCTATTCTCCCCACATTACTCTTTTCTCACCTCAACTTATCTTATACTCTCCCTTTCTTTAATTTTCTTATCACACGTCCACATATACCAGTGGACAAAAACACCAAATTGTTATGGTGGATAATATTGGGGGTGGGGAGTCACATACAAATAAGTAATTATATAAAATTGATTCGGATTTTCCGAATAATAGTGTGTCAAAAATAGTGACCATTTCAATGGAGGGTCTCCAAATAAACCAACTCATAAACACACGTGGGAACCAAAATCAAAATCCAAATAAGGAATCCCCAAAAATGGTGAATGATGTTGATCAAATTATGAATGCCAACCTCCCACCTGATAAGAGAATTTAATGAACATAAATAAGGCATGTTTACATTGTAGAACACAACTATGTATTTAAAACAAATATAATAAACAACCATCCTTCCTTCTATGGGACAGACTCATAAATGACTTACCTTCAAGTCAAATAGTCAAACGACATGGTTCATGCCATGTGCACACAACATCATCATGGGTCGGCTATGATGAGGCTCTTTACTTTATCACTCAATTAATGAACCCGAAATTGGTTAAAAATATGTGTCAAATATAAATACACTCCTAAGACCTATTATAATTATAATACTATAAAAAATAATTCACCCATCACGACATGATTTAACATTAAAATAGCCTCTAAGTAATTTTTGAAAAATAAGGGTCGTCATTTTATGAAACATAGAAATGGTTAAATGACAAATTATAAATGGAACCTAACCACAGATTAAAATTTCAAGAACATGTTTTAATATTAAATTAAGGGTTGGGTCTAGGAAATATATAATTCGTTGAATTGATTCCTAATTGATAATTAAATAATTCCCCAAATGATTCATAGAGTTTCTATAAGCTCTTGATTAACAAAACCAAGCCTGGAGACCATCCCCATAATAAGAGAATCCACCAAAATCATGTATAATGAATAATGTAATTCCCCTACCCCATTTACCCAGATTCAGTGAATTATTACATAACATTGAAAAGATACAAGGAATCATGTCCCTAATGAATGACCAGTTTAGTATCTTTGGAAATACAAGATACATTCACATGTTTTACATTACATCATGAAATAAAAACATCAACAAAATTTTGTCACCACATGAACACACATATATCCTTATATGATCCCAATAGGTCAACCATAAAATACATCTTCATATCCTAGGAAAAATAAGACATTGAATGGTATGGGATGTGATGCCCAGTAAGGATAACAATATAGCGAAAACTTTCATAAATAAGCATAATCATTTAAGGCAATGTATAAGACTAAAACAAAATCCTTTTAAACATAAACTTCATCATAATATGGCAAAGATAAAATCAACTAATTCCAATTACTTATTAACATGGGTATTATACTAGTCAAATAATAAAATTGTATATTAATATCCACTTTCATAATGATGGAAGTCATAATGCCAAAGTTCATAAACACATAGTTCAAGGCCTTATGCCAAGACTACAAATAAGATTTTGTTAAGGCCTTACACCAAGACACTAGTTTGTCTCATGAGACCTACCGAGGAATCAAGGAGCTATAGCGGGCTCCACCCATCACTTACTATGTCTGATGCATTCCTCAGATGAAAATGTTTAAACATAACATAAACATTCGAATTAAAACTAGAATAGGAAATTTCAATACATTATTCATAAACCACAAATAGTGTAAAAATAACACATCCATAGTGAAAAATATCACAAAACCATCAAAAAAATATGAAAGATTTGTATCATAATAAATCAACATCAATATAGTTTAAAATCCATCAATGTATGTTAAAATAGATGAAATCAATAATTTTTTTAAGAAATATCTCCTTCTCTTTTGAAATCATCTAAATGTAATTTTATTATAAAAGAAAACATTTATTTTGAAAATATTATTATAAACTTGCATGGGAAGCTTAGAAGATGTTAAAATGTCATAAAACTGTTGCACGCACCGTATAAGTTAAAAAAATACATTCTTAACTTTATATTCTCAAGAAGGTAATAAAGTACCTTTATTGGAAAGCGATGGAAAGATTCCTTTCAAAACATATCATTCAAATAATAGTATAAATTACTTTAAACCATAATAGAGTAAATAGTAAAAATGATTAGATTTGAATTTTAATGAAACATGGATGTTGATGAAAATGTGGTCCTAGTAGATTCTTATGTAAAAACAACCTCAGATAATAAAGAGATTGTGAAATTAACCATTACCTTGCACTTTTCCTTAGTCGTTGGTATGTTAACCTCATCTTTTTAGGGTTCTTCCTATTGATTTGATCAAAACGGATCTATAAGATGGCATTATGACCAAAGTAAGGACTCTAGGATAAAGGTAGTATAATTGGGAGGATATTTGGTGAGGTTTTGGCCGATCCAAATTTCTTTATAACTGTGAATTTTAGAGAATGGGAAGTTCTCTTTTTATAAGAGGTGTGAGGGGAACCTTAGGAAATGATTGAAAATTTATTTTAATATAAAATCATTTTCAGTTTCTAATGGCCCTGAAATAATTTATTTCAAGGATAAGGTATGGATAGGTTGAAACCCACTCAACCAATCAGTTTTAGATAGGTTTGGGTAATCATATTAACATTATCTTTTAGATTTAACTCTAAGTTAAATAGTTTTACATTTACCATGTCTCTTTGTATTTTTATATTATATGGTTAATCAACATACTATATACTACCATGAGAACACCAATAGGTTCATTAATGACATTTATAATAGTATTTAGGCCCTTCACCATAACAATAGATTTTTATGAATATTTTATCAACCAATAATATAGTATTTGTTTTAAAAACTTAATTAGGTAAATTTTGACATTCTCTAAAAAATGATTTTTTGTAAAAGTCCAAAAAACATTATTTCAATCAATTAAATAATTTTATAAAATCCTAACGTCTCATATTAGTCTATAAAATAAATTTAATTCTTCAAAAGTCTCAATTAAAATTGGTTTGGATATTTATATTATCAATAATTTTAAAATTTCATTATTAAGATAATTACTGCATCCTCATCGTTTCATAAATAAATTAAATTATTTAATGAATAAAAATTATAAAAAAATATCATTATGTAGGAAATATTTTTACATTTCTAGTTAATATTAATTCAAGAATTTATATTATGTATAATCCTATATTAAAAATGGTTTAGTTATTAAACTTTGAATTTAACTCTTTTAACTCTTTTTTAAATAAAATAATAATAAATGTCATAATCTAAACCACGTGGACATAAAGATCATATTTTATGCCTAAGGTTGTTTTTGGCCAAATTACACTAATCCAATAGAATTGTGACATGTTTTAGTGTAGTAATAATATAATTTAGATCCTTAATTGCCCTATTTATTTTTAACCGTGGAAAATTAAAGTCAAAATTTACTATTTGGAAAAAATTATTTTCATCTTATTGAACCAAATTTTAAATACTTATATTAAAATTATCCCTCTGATTTTTGAAATTCAACCTATAGAAATTGTAAAATTAAATTTTATGTAAATTTTCAAATGCTCATAGGATGTGGGTAATAGACTGTAAAAAGTTCAATAAAATTTTATATATCTAATATTACTTCAAATTGACTCAAATGAATTACATTTAAAATATATAGGTATTATGTATCTTTTTTACCTGAAATAAATTTAAATTATATAATTTATTATTTACATAAAAATTCAGTTTTAAATAATAACACAATGCTTTTCACTAATCATCAAAAATTGAAAATTTTCTGAAAAATACCAAAAATGTCACCGTAATATAATTTTGATATTTCGAATCAAAAAATGAAGTCCATTTTGAAAGATAAAATTTATAAAATATCAAAAAGTGCTTATTACTATTCATAACAGCTATTTTTATTGGTTGTGGTGTGTTTGAATCTCAAAGTTGCGTATAATGCAAGATATTGCATTCTTTATAGGGAAATGTACCGTAGAAGATTGGGGTGTTACATTCTTCTCTCCTTCAAATAATTTCATCCTCAAAATTTATAGAATAATACTGCAAAAAATGATTCTGGTGGTTCTTCAACATAAGTTCATATAGATCCCATGATGCCTCTTCCGTCTTATTGATTCTCCATTGAACTATTACCAAACTAGTCGTCTTGTTTCTCAACACTTATTCCCCGGTATCAAGAATCTTGACAAGACATTTACAATAAGATAGATCATGTTCTAATTCAATTTCCTCATATCATTGGGTCAAGCATGTATTTTCACTACATAGATAAGTGTAACACATCGTTAACTTTGGAGATGCATGAGGGAATTTCCAAACGGTAAGCTACACCTCCAATTATTTCTAGAATTTCGAATGGTCCAATGTACCTGGGAATTAATTTACCCTTCTTACAGAATCTTATAGCTCCCTTCCATGGAGATCCCTTCTAGAAAACATAGACTCTGACCTAAAATTACAAATCCTTCTTTAAGTTATCGGCATAGCTCTTCTGCCGACTTTGAGCTACTTTGATGTGGGTTTGGATAACCATCATATTTTACATTGTTTCTTCAACAAGTATAGGGCCTATGAGTTTTCTATAACCAAAATCATCACATCAAGTTGGTGTGAGACATCTCTTTCCATATAACGCTTCATATGGTTCCTTCTGAATGCTTGAAAGGAAGCTATTCTTAGAGGAAAATTCTACCAGAAGTAAATATTGATCCCACATACCTTGAAAGTCACGTGGGAAAAATCTTAACATGACTTCTAAGGATTGAATGGTCCATTCAAATTTTCCATCAGCTTGAGAGTTGTAAGCAGTACACAAACAATCTTCAGTATCCACGGCCTTCTGAAGAGTTTTCAAAAAACTTCATTTAAAATGGTGATCACGATTATAAAAAACCCATTGGGGTACACCATGGAGTCTTACAACTTCATTCATATATAGTATTTCTAGATGTTCATGTGGTAAATCTTTTCTTATAGAAAGGAAATGTGGTGACTTGGTAAGACGGTCAACAATGACCCAAATTTCATCTTTCCTTTTTGGAGTCTTTTCCAACATAATAGTATCCCATTTACACTCTGGAATGGGAAGAGGATGCATGGATTCTATTGGATGTTGTCTTCCAGATTTCACATGTTGAAAAACCATACATCAAGACACAAAATCAGCAATATCTTTCTTCATGTTGTCCCACAAAAAATGTTCTTTCAAATCTCTATACATCTTGGTGCTCCTAGGGTGTATAGAGAAATTAGACCTATGAGCATCATTCAACACTTATCTTTTTAGATCAGGTATAAAGGAAATAAAAATTCACTTCACAAATTTCAAAATTCAATCTTCATATAATAAATCCCTCAGTCTCCAATCATTTACAGCATTAATCTTCTTTTTAAACTCATCATCATTAGTCTTAGAACATTTTATAATTTTTAGTAATGATGGTTTGGAAACCATTTAAAAAATAATTGATGTTTGAACTTCCATGGTTATTCCCATATCAATCTTTACTAGATCTATAATAATAGGATCCCTTTCAACTCACTTCTTGTTCAAAACTCTATCATCGTTTCTTCTCAATGCATCTACCACCTTATTTTCCATCCCTGGGTGGTAGTGTATTGTGAAATCATATTCTTTGAGTAGTTCAATCCATCTTTTTTTCCTCACGTTCTGTTCTTTTTGTGAGAAAATATTTTTCAAAATATTATGATCAGTAAAAATCTCAAATTTTTCACCATAATGATAGTGTCTCCACATCTTCAGGGAAAATATTATAGTTGATAACTTTTGATCATGAGTGGGAGAGTTTCACTAATGATTTTTTCGCTGTCATGAAGAATAGGAAATAACCCTATCATTATACATAAGGACACAACCAAGTAATTTCAATGAAGTATCTTTATAAATAACAAAATCATCATTCCCTGATGTTAGAGTCAAGACAGAAGAATTGACTAATCTTCTATTCAGTTCTTCAAAATAGTATTCAGACTCTTTTGTCAACACAAATTTAACCCCTTTATGTGTGATCTAGGTTAACGGGTTAGCCAAATGGGAAAAATTCTGAATGAAACATCGATAATAACATGCTAAACCAATAAAAAGGCATACCTTAGTTATACTCATTAGTGTTTTATATTCTTGGATTTCCTTTTTTTAGAAGGATCAGCAAAGATTCCTTCCTTAGAGACAATATGGCCAGGAAAAGAAATCCCCTGAATCTAGAATTCAGACATGATAAATTTCCCATATAATTTATTTCATCAAATAGTTCATAGAATAATTTTCAAGTGATTAACATGATCTTTGTAGATTTTTTAGTATACCGAGATATGATAAATAAATATAGCTAAAAATTCATCTAAATATTCCTTGAAAACTCGGTTCATAAGATCCATGAATATAGAGGGTGCATTAGTCAGCACAAAAGGTATTACTATTAACTCATAATTCCCATAATTGGTTTGTAATGCTGTTTTAGGAATGTCTTCCTTCTTAACCCCTCAACTCATGATATCCAGATCGAAGGTCAATCATTGAAAAATACTGAGCTCTGTGAAACTAGTCGAATAAATCATCAATGTGATTTAGGGGATTCTTGTCTTTTATGTTATAGCATTGATCTCCCTGTAGTCAATTCACATCCCCATAGAGCTGTCTCTATTATTAATAAAAAGAACATGGTATCCCCATTAAGAAACAGAAGGGAGAATAAATCCCTTATTACTCAATTATTTTAGTTGTTTTATTAGTTCCACTAATTCCGTAGTGTCCATTCTATAAACAGTCTTCAATATGGGCCTTGAACCACGAAATAAATCATTAGAAATCTTAATTTCTCTTTATCGAGGATGTCTAGGTAAATCCTCTGGAAGAACATCAATATATTATTGCACAAAAGGTATGTCCTCTATCCGAACTTTTTTTCCCTCACGCATAATTATTTCATTCCCTTCGTATTAATTTATTGAATTTAGTATAGCATCTGGGGGCTGATCTAGATAAGAATTAGGTGGTTACATTTCTGCTCTAAAGATAAGGTACTCCATATCATCATTGAAAATTGTATCCTCATTCTTATTACAAAAAATTTTCATATCATGGTTCGAAATTCAATCCGTTATGAGGATTATATCAAATTCAATAATGGGTATGATGAAGAGATCAACAGATAAAAAACTTTTATATTCCCTAATGGGCACTGATTCACAATACTTTGTTGTGATTATAATTCCCTTAGGAGCTTTGAATGACAACCTCCTTATTATGTCAAATTGAAAATAACTAATTTTCATTGAAAATTGGTATGATATGAAACAATTTGATGATCCCGAATCAAATAAATCAATAGCTAAACTTGAGGAAACCATTAAATTACCAGCCACCACATCTTTCTAAGCATCAACCTCAGTAGTAGTGATTGCATATGCTTGGCATTTCTCCATTTCCCTTTTTTGAGGTATGTTCCCTTAGCGCATAAGACATTAATTTTCAAAATGTACCTTTTATCTACAATTGTAGCATTCAACATTGAAAACCTATTTCGTTCACATGCAATCACACGCATGGTGGACATCTTCACTACACTTGTAATAGACTCCCATTCCCCTCAGGCAAGTACTGTGGTGTTTCTTCCCACATTTAATATAGGATGGATATTCAATTTTTCCCTTCATCAACTTATTTCCATTTACAGAGTGATCAACAAATCTGTTCTTCTCCTACTTTTCTTTTAATTCATTAGTCTTAGAGAATTTCTTTTCTGTCTTGTTAGCACATTAGACAATATCTTTGTAAGATAACAATTATTGTAAGAATAGTGCTCGACGAAGAAATGGTTTTAACCCATAGAAGTGTAGATAAATTTTACTCCTTGGGATATGTATATAATATGCAGCATGCCCTGATACCCATGTAATTTTAGCCTCATTCTTTTTGACATTCCAATCCTCCTTTTTCCATAGACTAAGAATTGTTCTTTCCATACCTCCTCGATGGTCACATGGAAAGTATTTTTCTAATAAAATCACTTTAAACTCCCACCATTCCATGTTTTAAACTTCTTTTTCATAGTTTGTAATTGTGATTAATGACCATCATTTATCTGCATCTCCCTTGAGGCAATAAACTATCTTGACAAATTTTTCCCTTTTCGCTACTCCCCAATGCATGAAATATTTTCTCTAATAATTTTTCCATTTCTCAGCTACTAATGGATTTGTACTCCCATTGAATGCTGATGGTTGTTTCCTCTTGAAGCGGTCTAACATTGATCCTCTACGTTGTGGATCAGGGTGCTCCATATGGCTATGTTTATTTTTCATAACCTGAGTGAGTCTTACGATTATGGTGATAAGTTGATCAGCACCATTTGTGTCAACAACTCTACAATAAATATCATGAGTAGGTGGGAAATACCTACATGGAGAACGTGTGTTGATATGATTTCCATTCCTTCTACTAGGCACCATCTCTAAACAATGGCATACACTAGATTATTTTATGAATTGAAATAAATAATTTTAAACTGGTAAAGCACTTAACATAAATTGAACAATTTATGGATAGAATCCATAATAATAAAAAATTGATTTCTTTGAGAGTTATATACTCATAAATCCATAATAATGGTTGTAATGAATATTTGAATTATCTTAAGCATATCCCTTGGGAGTGTCGTTACCAAATGTTCAACAAGGACCTTTGTCATGTACGAGGATACCCATGGTCAATCCTGAAACTCATTGTTGTAGTTTTCACTTCTAGGTACATTTGTACAAGAGCCGCCTCTACATGATCATATCTAGAAAGGGATTTATAGCTTGGAAAATACAAAAATATATACATTTCAAATATTTTTGGAAGTTCTTCTATATTAATCATGAATGTCTATCTTAGGGTAATGTGCCTTAATCATAGATTATCTAAATCTATTTTCACAGTTTTGTACTAATACTACTCTAATACCAACTATAACTTCCCAACCCCGGTTACCCAGAGTCGGTCCATTATTACATAACATTGGCATGATACAATGAATCATGTCATGAAATACTAATCAGTTTAGTAGCCTTTGAAATAATAGTTACATTCACATGTTTTACATTACATCATGAAATAAAAACAACAAAAACATGTTGTGCCCACTTGAACACACTTATATCCTTAGCATGTCCATACATGTCAACCATAAAATACTTCTTCACATCTTGGTAAAAATAAAACATACAAATGGGTGAGCACTAACGCTCAGTATGGATAACAATATAGTGTAAACATTCATAAATTAGAATAAACATTTGAGGTAATGTATAGAACTAAAACAAAAGCCTTTTATACTAAAAATACATCATAATATGGAAATGATAAAAGTACATAATTCCATTTACATATTTACATGGATATTTTACTAGTCTACTAGTCACATGGAATATTAATTTGCCACTTTCATAATGATGGAATGAATAATTCCATAATTCATAACAACATAGTTCAAAGCCTTTTTCCAAGACTAAAAATATGATTTTCTCAACGCCTTGTGCCAAGAGACTAGTTTTTCTCATGAGACATACCGATGCGTCAAGTAGCTATAGCGGGATCCACCCGTCACTTACTAAGTCCAATGCATTCTTCATATGAAAAGGTTTAAACATAACATAAAAATTAATATTAAAACTATCATACTAAATGTCAATACGTTATCCATAAACAAGGAATGGTGTAAAAATAACACATCCACTATCAAACAAATCACAAAACCATCAATACAATATCAAAGATTTGTATCATAATAAATCAACTTCAAAAATGTTTAAAATCCATCAAATGATGTTGACATAGTTGAAATGAAAACATTTTGTAGAGAAATATATCATTCTATTTTGAATTCATTTAAAAGTCATATAATTATAAAAGAGTACATTTATTTTTAAATTATACTTATAAGTATGTATGGGAAGGTTCGATGATGTTATAATGGTAGAAAATATCTTCACCCATCATATAAGTTAAAGAAGAAATTATTACCTTAATTTTCTCGAGATGGACATAAAGTTCATTCTTTGGAAAATTATGGAACGATTACTTTCAAAACATATGTTTTCAAATATTAGTATAAATGACTTTAATCCATAGTCTAGTAAATATTGAAAATGATTGGAAATAAATTTTCATGAAACATGGATGTGGATGATATAGAGTTCCCAATGGATATTTATCTAAAAAAACCTCAGATAATAAAGGGATTGTGATATTAACCCTAACCTTGTATTTTCCTTAGTCGTTGGTAACTTAACCTCTTCATCTTTGGGTTATTTCTTTATTTGTTAAAAACAGATAAATAGGTTGTATTTATAACCAATTTAAGGCCTCTATGATAAATGAAGTATAGTTTGGAGGATATCTGGTTAGGTTTTGGCTGATCCAAATGGCATTGAAGGTGTGAATTTGAGAGAATGGGAAGTGCCTGTTTTATAATAAGGATGAAGGGCACCTTAGGAAATGATTGAAACATTATTTTATAATAAAATCATTTTCGTTTTGTAATGGTCCAAAATGACTTATTTAGTGGTTAAGGTAAGTATAGTTCGAAAACCACTAAACCTATAGGTTTTTGACATGTTTGGGTCACCTTATTAACGTTATCTTTTAGATTTAACTCTTAGTTAAATAGTTTGACATTTACCATGTCTCTTTATATTTTCATATTATTTGGTTAATAAACATACTATAAACTATCAATAGTATCCCAATAGGTTTATTAATGAAATATATAATATTATTTAGACCCTTTGGCTGAACCATAGATTTTTTTAATATTATATCAACCAATAATATAGTATTTGTTTTAAAAACTCAATTATGTCAATGTTGACATTTTTTAATAAATGATTTTTTAAAGTCTTAATAAATTTATTACTTAGATATAAATTCATATATTCAGTACTAACATGTCATTTTAACCTTGTTATTAGTTTAATTCATCAAAAGTCTAAATTTAATTTTTTTGGATATTTATTATATCAATTATTTTAATATTTCATTATTAATGTAATTACTACGTCATTATTGAGTCTTAAATAAATTAAATTTATTGTGTCTAAAATTTATAAATAAAATATCATTATGTATAAAATATTTTTAGATTTAAAATTAATATTTATAGTCTCAATTTATATTATCTATAACCCTATATTAAAAATGGTTTAGTTATTGAACATTGAATTTAACTCTTTTAACTCTTTATTAAATAAAATAATAATAAACGTCCTAATCTAATCCAACTAGACCTAAAGGATCACATTTTATTTATAAGGTTGTTTTTGGTCTCATTACATTTATCAAATAGAATTAGCACATGTTTTGGGGTAATAATAATATCATTTTTACACTTAATTGCCATATTTACCATTAACCGTGGTTAATAAATGTCAAAAGTTATTATTCACCAAAAATTATTTTAATATTATTGAACCAAATTTTACTTACTGATATTAACCATGTTTCTCATATATTTTAAATTCTACTCATAGAAGTTGTAAAATTATGTTTTATGTAAATTTGCAAATGCTCCTATGAGGTGGGTAAAAGACGGTAAAATGTTCAATAAAATTTTATATATCTAATATTATTACAAAAGGACTCAAATGAATTAAATTTAACATATATAGGTTTTATATGTCTATTTATAACTAAAATAAATTTTAAAAAAAGTAATTAATTATTTTATAAAAAATTCTGTTTTAAACAATAACAGAGTGTTTCTCACCATTCATCAAAAATTGTATGTATTCAGAAAAAAAAATTCACCCTAATCTCATTTGGATATTACCCATCCAAAAATAAAGTCCATTTTGAAATATATAATTTATAAAATTTCAGAAGGAGGGTATTACTCTATATAATGGCTAGATTGATTGGTCGCGGTGTGTTATAATCTCGATGTAGCATACCATTCAAGCTATTGCATTATTCAAAGGAAAATATATCGTGGATGTTTGGAGTGTTACACATTGACATGTGGATGAAGAAATAATTAGGGAAAAACTTGATTCACTTGATTGGAAGGATGAGGAGATAAATCATTGGAAGGTACATGAAATTCAACATGTTTCCCCTATTTACACAATTTGTGACAAGCATGACCACAAGACCAACAAATCTCAAACATTACATTCCATTATGAATTTTATTTTAGGAGGAATACTAGTAGAGGTAAATTATTTTAAATTCCAAAAACAAAATTCCTATAACAATTCATTCCATGGTATTATAGTAGTATTTGATTCTATTGGAATGATAAGCAGCAACCCATCCAATAACCATATCACCCACAAAGATTAAACCCCAACCCACCACAGAATTTCCAAAAAAATAATAAGATCCATCAAAATCCAGTAAAATACCAATAAACCATCCAAAAAACCCATTCATCAATCAATCAAACAACCAATGTATAATTCTAGGATAAAACTACTACCACAATCCTCTGAACAATTCAACTCTTTGCCAATCCGTTGAAATTTGTGTAAAATAATAGAAAAAATAAATCTAGAAGTATAATAAAATAAATCTGAACTAAAAAAAATTAAAACATCAAATAAAACCATTCCAACTCAAAATGTAACATCCTCATCCTTAAGGGGGAAATCCAGTTACAGACTACCCTATTATGGATAAATAAAATTATTTCATGTATTAAAATGTGCTAAGTGCATTAAAAAACAGGGAAAATAACATTCTCGATTGATTAATGATTAAAAATATCAAGACCATGATGATGAACCATCCTTGTATTTTTAAAAGACCTTTTAGATGGTTAAATAACCACTAACATACCAAAACCTCAATCAACCAAGTCTACTCCATCAATGCATGAGAAAAAAATCTAATCCATATCAAAAATAAAATTTGAGGAAAATCTTATTTTAGGTGATGTTTATAATTCCTCATATTGATTCATTAAAAACCATTATTACATAAAAAACTTTCCTTAAGGACTTATACAACTTTAAAAAAATCCCCTAAAAGGTTTGCCTATTTGGAATCTAATGTGTGTACTACCTTTCGGGGGACTATTTCTCCAATGTTGAATGATCCAGGATATCTATAATTCAATATCTAGTTAGTAGAGATAATTTTTTTGAAATTTTTTTTATCCTAGAGATTGTGGGAACCGCATTATATATGACATTTATATTTAGTTAGGTATTGAATAACTCTAAACCTAATCTATTAATCTTCAACTTGTTCATCATAGTGTTAGAGTCCCCTATGGGATCATAAAGGATGTTTTAGTGAAAATTTAAAATTAAATTTACACAATCGACTTCATTGTCCTTGATAATCACCCAACCATATGTCCAAGAGAGAAAACCCCGGCCGTCCTTAGATTTCCCTTCTTAGAAACAATCAACTAATTCATCCGAGTTAAAAATAGGGACAAGAAAATTACATTCAGAAACATGATGCTCCATTTGTAAATCTTATATGAAAACTATCAAATTGTTAATGATGAATAGATCCACGAGGTAAAGAGAATTGGTATTGTTGATTTTGAACAATAAAATAATAACATAGTTTTTTATGGATGTTTATGAGAAAATGTGATTGATTTCCATTATTCATGTGAGAGGAATTTAATTCCTTGTATTGAATATATTTTATATTAATACATTGATGACTCATAAGGATACCCAATCAATTAACTAAATGGTTAAATCATAAACATTGAGTCCATACCCATTCATGAAATTGATCGGGCCAATTTGGTGGCTGAAAATTATGTTCACAAGGAACTTATTCTTTCATGACGTTCGGGAAAAACTATGTTTTATACAGCATCACATATTTCTTATAATGTGATAACCAATGAAATATTTAGTTTAAGGTCCTCCCTTCATCACTAAAGTATTATTTCATATTAAATAATATAACCTTTCTTTTTTTCAATTATTCATCACATGATGCCAATAAATAGAATATTCATATAGATGTCCTATTCAATCACATGAAATCAATTTTATGGACCCTTTAAAATATTACTATGATAAGAAAACTCATTTGAACTCATTTGATTGTTCAAAAATCCGAATCAAAACCATGGAATCAACAATAGTGGAGAGTTAATCCCATTCTTATGGATTTGGTAAGGAATGAACTTCTTATGTTGTTGAGAGTGGGTATCATCTACCCCATTGTAGAGAGTGAGTGGGTGTTCCCAATTCATGTTGCTCAAAAGAAGGATAGAATCATAGTTATTACCATTAAGGATAGTGGTCTTCTACCCAAAATAGTGAGTATCGTTTGGTGAGTTTACACTAAATAATTAAATCTCAACTCATGTATCATGAAGTTTAATTTCCCATTTCCCCACATTGATAAAGTCAACGAGTGACTGGTGGGTCATTAATTCTAATGATTCTTAGATTGATTATTTGGGTACAAACTAATTGAGTTATCCATAGATAGAAAAAGAAAAAAAATTCCACCTATCCATTCGGTACTTTTTCTTTAATTTTCATTCCCTTTGTGTTATGTAATCCACCAAGAACCTAATAGAGGTGCATGATAGGAATATTATATAAATTTGTGGGGGGTTATTTAGAGGTCCTAATTAGAAAATTCTCCATTTTCAGGGATACATTTTAGGGATAACATCTAAAGGATAAAGGTGTTCTGTCATGATGTGAGGATAATAGTCTCATCCAAAACTAGACGAAATATCATTTCATGGTAATGGAATGACTTGTTATATCCCATCTAGTCTCTGATATATGGATTGAAGTTGATAAATCTAGGGTTGATATCATTCGTCACCATCCATCTCCAAAAAACTATCAATGTTGGGAGGTACTTCTTAAGAAATGATTTTTTCTATGCATGGTTCATTAAGAGTTTATGTTCTATTTCCTAATCACATTGTTCTCTATTGATTAAAGATGCTTTATTATATGGATATACAGCTGTCAAAAATCATTCTCGACACTCATTTCATCTATTATCTCTCCACATATCATGGAATCTCTTAATTATAAAATTATATTAGAACTCATGTTTGATGTTGGTGACTTCATGCTAAGATATTTCATTGGAATACATTGCGATAAAACTCAATGTATCAATGTATATGCATGTAAATAATAAAATGATGGAAAAATAAAGAACACCACTCTTGAGAAAGAATTGCATGTTATTTTCTTTTCCATTGAAATTTATAGGTCTGATCTGTTAAATTCCCATATCATCATATACATTTACAGTTTGGCTCTGAAATTCAGTTTCTAAAAATAGCCTATGAAGGAAACACAATCTATTTGATGATCCATACCTCTCAAATTTGTTTATGGATTAAATAATTTGTAGATGTATTCCTTAGTCTAAGAAAGACTCCATTTTAAAATTCTTTCATGTAGAGGCATGTGAATGGAACTTTTTCAAAATAATCCCATTGAAAATTTCATCGAAATTATTTTATTGTTTACATGAATCAATAATGTATCTTAATAATTATTATAATGTCTTCTTCACTGTATGAAATTAAGATCCATAATCCAAAAAATAAAATTCAACTTACTCCCTTTTTAGGTATTAAAATATTTGATTGATGTGGTATTGATTTCATGGAACCCTTCCCAATCACAAGGTATATATCTGCATCAAATTCCCTGTTGATTATGTCTTAAAATGTGTTGAGGAAATTACCACCATGTCTGATGAGAACAATGTTGGGATGTGATTCCTAAAAGACTACATATTTTCTAGATTTTGTATTCCTAAGTCTATCATCATGGATCAAGTAACCCATTTCTGTAAACATCCCATCTCAAAACTCAGGTCTATGTATGGGGTTCCTCATAATTTTTTAACTACCTACCATCCTAAAAAATGGTAATGTTGAGTTTGATAATAGAGAGATTAAGAAAATTCATGAAAAAACAAAGAAACCATATAGGGAAAATTGGTTTGAGAAACTCTTGGATTTCTTTTCGGAATATCCATCATAATTCAAAACCATTCTATGAGTGAGACGATATAGGTAGGTTTACTGAAAATGTAATGTCCTAGTTCCAGAACCCGCCTAGAGGCACCACAAACCAAGTTGGTCACATGGCCTCAAGTGCATTTCCACTAATTCCAGAGGCTGCCTACTGGCAGCGAGGGCCATGAGTGTGATAGTACGAAAACTATGACCTTATTGGCAGAGTAACACTGTGGAAGAGAAAGAGAAAGCAATAGTGGAAGCAGTAAAAATGGCATACAATAGTAAAATGTGGAAGACTAAATGTAATAAGACGCTAGAGTACATATATAATAAATTATGCATGATACATATATCTAAGAAAGCATCAAAACATGTCACAATGCAAGAATACAATACTAAACCAATGTAAAATAAATACATGAAAACAACTCCTCAGCATCGAAAGACTCCACTTGGTCCCATGATCTTCAGCTCCCAATGTATTCACAAACCTGATGAAGAAGGGTGCTTGCCCTTATCTATAACTGCAACAATATAATCTATTTGGGCCCAAAATCATGACCCAAATAGGGTGTGAGACTAAATCCCAGTTGGTAACCACCAAGAGATATATGCCTAAAAATCAGTGAATATATATGGAAGGTAATAAGAAAAACAAGCGTTAAACAAGGAAGTACTCAGTAGTAATAATTAACACAATTTCAAAGCATTTAACCACAACATGGCATGTAAACAGATAATCTCAAATAGGTAACCCTCTTAGATGTTATCATAGCCTAATCCACTCTGGTCTTACCTTGAAAACACAATCAACCCTCTGGGAAGTACACACATTCTAACCCCTATGGTTATGCTTTAGTATAGACTCTCTTGACAAGCACTCACTGTCAATTCCCCTTATAGTCTCGTATAAGTAACTAAAAGGCCCTATGGGGAAGTAATTACATCACATTACCCCTATGGCCCATGTCGAGTAACTATAGGCACTCTGAGGAAGCACTTACATCAATTCCCTCTATGGTCACACATCGTAACAATCATAACAGAAACTCTGGAGAAGACCTTACGTCTATTCTCCATATGGTTAACTACACAAGGTTCTCACGACCTTATGTAAGTGAAACAAGCATAGTAGTGCAGTGTGACCAAATTAAATCGCGAGAACTACTTAGAAAACTAGTCTACAACATAACAACATATCATATAAACAACCACTCCATCCTACTTTACTAGGAATAGATAACAAATAAGGTATCCTAATAGGATATGCAAGACCAAACAGTCATAAACGAACATGCATGTGAAAACCATTCCAAATCATAACAATTAACTCTATTCTCATTAAATTATCACTTTTTAATGCATTCAAGAATAACAGGAAATTAATACGGCTAAAACTGTAATCACACAATAACCTATTCTTGGGTATTGGGAATTTTTGCACACATAACTCAATAAAATTCAACAAAAAGTCACAGACCACCTACCTCTGTGTTGTAGGATCTTTATTCAGGATCCTCAATTCATGAATCACCCATGAACATCGTATATCTACAAAAACATCTAAAACGTTCAACCAGAGATATATGATGAGTAAGAGGAATCAAGAAACAATGCTCTAGAAGATGGAATATCTTACTGAGGCTATCCCAATGTAGTTGACAGTGATCGAATCATAGGGAAAATGCTCGATTAGGGTCTCGAGGAAAGATCACGGTCGTACGGATGCTCTTGGATGAACTATGTTGAGAAACATGTGTTTCTATCCATCAGACTCGACCGGGGTATATTTAATGAAAAAAAGAAATTTCACGGCATGTACATTATATGTACACAACATGTACAGGCCTTCATCGACCCATACAGGTGGTTTTTAGGTCACCACAGATGGCCGTGTACATGTCCTCTACATGTATAGCACCCTGCTACAGGCGGTAACCGAGTAAATGGTGTGTACTCATAATGTACATGGTGTTTAAATAAAATTTTTCCAAAAACTCATCTTTTCCTCAAAAACAACAAAAAAGGAATACATGCCTAGAAATAATAACTAGGTTCCTACAAAAATCCCCCAATCAAGAAATTTGTCTTTGAGTTTCCATAGTGAGGCGGCTTAGAAGAAGAATCATCAAATAGATCCAGAAACTATGATTGTAAATCAGCCTCCCTCTTCTAGGTCTCATCTTGAACATGCACATGCAACCATTGCACAAGTACCAAAGGAACAGACTTGCGATAGAGAACCTTTGTACTGTAATCAACAATATAGATAGGATTCTCCTCAATTCGAGGTGACCACCTCTAACTCTACCACCTTAGGTTGAAAATCATGAATCATTTATGAGATGTAACGTCAGAGATGATAATCATTGAAGACTTCGTGCATAGCCACAACCACTCAGGTAACTACACCCGATAGGAAAGCGGCCCAAATATCTACAAAACGTCAAACAGCCTAACGTACCTTCACGATAACTTACCCAGTCTCATAATCCTACAATTCCCAAACCTCGATGTGACACACAATAAAAACTGATCCCTAAACTCAAACTCTATATGTCATCTCCACTGATCAACAAAACTCTTCTGTCGAGACTATGCAGTATCCATCCTATTCTGAATCAAATCTATCTACTCTATGGTCTCCGGGACAAGACAAGGTCCCATCATAGCATCCTATTCTACCTCCATCCAACATAAGGTTGATCTACATGGCCTACCGTACAAAGCCTCATCAATTTCAAAATAAACAGTTGCTTGAAAACTATTGTTGTAGGAAAACTCCACAAGATGTATGCGATTCTCCCAAGAATGTCCAAAATCCAAGATTCATGCACGAAGCATGTCCTTGGGCACCTAAATCGTATGCTCAGACTGGCTACTATCAGGGGGTGGTAAGATGTACTCAGAAGTACCTGTGTACCCAAGGGCTTCAGCAATCTCTGCAAGACCCGAGACGTAAAACGGGCATCCATGTCTGAAACACTTGTGTGCGGGAACCCATGTAGACATACTATCTTGTGGATGTACCACCATCCAAGATCATCAACAATGAATGTCTCCCTGATAAAAAATAATTTGTAAGCCTTCATGAGTCTATCAATGAAAACCCAAATAGCATCATTCCCCTGAGGAGACCTCGGTAGGCCTGTCATGAAATCCATACCAACATCATTATATTTCCACTTGATAATGGGTAACTGGTGAAAAAGCTCGGCAGGTTGCTGACGATCCACCTTCATCTGGTGACAAGTGGATCACCTCATCACGAAACCAGCAACATCTCTCTTCATACCTGACTACCAACACCGATGGTGTAGATCATGATAATTATTAGTGACACTACGATTATCTATCCAAACTGAGGAGTGAAAGTCCTGCATCCGCTCATCGTGTATGTCTACTAACACACATACACACCCATTAAAACACATGATATCATCCTTGCCAATGGTTCATCAAAGAATAGGTACTTCTCATGAAATTTTGTCTCGCTGGAATAGGCATTTATAATCTGATGGCTTCTTCAATCCCACTCAATCAATATGAGTAGAGGTAACAGCTACAGAAGAAAAAAACATTTTCCCCTACATATCAGGAACCTCCAAATGCATATCAGAGAATAGAGCAATAAGCTTCCACTCACTAATGGCCTCCTAAAATGCCTTTATCTGTGTCCTCCTACTCAACACATCAGCCACCACATTTCCTTTCCTAGGAATATAGGCAAGCTCAAAGTCAAAAGACTAAAGGTACTCAACCCATCATCGCTGTCTCAAATTTAGGACATGTTGAGTGGAGATATACATGAGACTGTTGTGTTCTGTGAAAACCAAAAAATTCTCTCACAACAGATAATGTCTCCAATAGACTAAGGCATGATCAACTACATCCAACTAAGGATCATGTGTCTGGTAATTTCACTCATGTGGCCTAAAGTGCCGTGACCCGTATGAAATGTCTTTTTCTTCCTATATAATCACTTCTCCATGTCTGATACCTAAATCATCACAGTACATTGTATAGTTCTTTCTCAAATGTGGAAGTACTAGTATTGGTGCCGAAGTCAACCACTCTTTCAGCTCTTTAATGGCTGACTCCCAAGAATCTGACCATAAGAACATTGCACCCTTCCTAGTCAGGTTCATCAGTGGCGCTGCTAAGCGTGGAAAATTCTATATGAAATTTCTATATTATCCAACCTACCATATAAAACCTCGTACCTCAAAGACGTTCTTAAGATGCTCCTAGGAAACTACTTCCCTCAAATTCTCTGGGTCTACTAATACTTCTATGTCTGAGATAACATCACCCAACATGTGAATCTGATCCATACATAAGTTTCATTTTGAGATATTAGCATATAACTGATTCTCTCTTAGTATACTCATATCGATCTGAAGATGGGTATCATGTTCTTGTCGAGGGTGAGACTACACCAAGATATCAACCATAACAACCACCATAAAAGAATATATGTATGGATGAAACACTCAGTTCATTAGTGCCATGATGACTGCAGGCACGTTCGTGAAACCGAACGGAAAAACTGCATACTTGTATAGACCATACCTACTTCATAATGTTGTAAGACGTATATTAGATGGTCTAACATGAAGATAATGATAACTAGATCTCATGTCAATCTTCAATAACACCCGGGATCCTCAAAGCTGATCAATGAGATCATCAATCCTCGACAAGGGATATCGGTTATAGACTATCAACCGGTTCAGCTTCTGATAATCCACACAAAGTCTAAGGGTAGTATCCTCCTTTTTCATAAAAAGATAGGCAAACCCCAAGGGGATGTACTGGGACTAATGAACCCCATAGCTTGTAACTTCAGCAACTACTTCTTGATCTTTTGTTACTCCAGTGTATCCATCCTATAAAGATGAATGGACACTGGTGCCGCTCCTAGCACAATCTCAATAAAAAAAGGCTACCTCTCACTCAAGTTGAAAACCTGAAAGGTACTCAAGAAATATGTCTCTGAAATAATCCACCATTGGGGGAATGACCATCTGTGAATAGCCCTGGCCATCCAGATAGATACTAGATGTCTGGTTTATAAATCCTCCCAACCCATAACGCATATGTCCTACTCTATTCACCTAGACATCCCATTCGACCATATGAAGAAATGATATTCCCTTTGGGGATGTTAAAATCACCCTATAAAGATAGTAATTGACAGTATACTGGAAGGGTACTAACTAGTCCATTCTAAGAATGACATCATAGCTTGTCATCTCTATGATATAGAGGTCCCAAATGAAGTGACACCCACCAACATCAAAAGGGAACTCCTTTCACTGACTAAAACTAGTTTTTCTTGTCCCTAATGGTGTTTCCAACATAAATAATCATTAGATGTAATGATATAGATCCCAAGGCTCTCCACAATAGAAACGTATATAATGATTTTTGAAACCCCTGTTTCAAAAATAGACAAAGTTAAAATTGAGGAAACTAAAATTGTACATCGAACTGTAGAGTGTCCGAGATCATGCTCATGTTGGGGATGGTCCACTGCAAATGTATGAACTCCACCACATCCACGGGACCCTACCTGACCACCCTAAGAAGATCCACCCTATTGTGGCTTAATGTGAGGGGGTGAACTACAATTTCCGCAACCTCCAACTCGATTTGAATCGCAGGAAGAACTTCAGTTCCCAGATTGAGGAGAAACTGGTGGCACTGCTCCTGAATTCAGAGTCATTGAAAACCCCATGTCTCAAGCTACTGGTCAAAAGATCTGACAGAAACGCTGATGATGACCCATCTTGTTGCATGATCGTCAGTCCACTGGGTCTCTCGGGAAATTCTTCCTCGTATTCCCGCTCGTTCCAAATCGGTATCACACCAATTGGATACCAGAAAAAGTGTATCACCTCCCTGGATCACCGCAGGAAGACCCCCTATGGAACTTCTTTTTGTCATTGAGAGGCTTACTAACTCGGGAGGGTGAACTGCACTGGCTCAAAACTACAGAATCCCTAAAATTTTGTCCCATGATTTGCGCATAGTTGATGATATAAGTGATGGATGTCAACCTAAAGATGTTAACCTATGATCGGATGTCGTTCCTCAGACCATCCTCAAACATCCTTGCTAGGAATAACTCATCACCTACTGAAATAGGTGTGAAGTGTTGCAGCTCTGTGAAACAAGAAGAGTACTCCATGACTGAAAGAGTACCCTACTATAGACTCATGAACACTCAGGCTTGATCGGACCTCATGGTATTTGGATCAAATTAGTCTTAGAAGGTGCGTTGGAACTCATCCCAAGCCATAACCTACTGGCGTCCAGTCCGTGATATCACATCCCACCATCTGTTGGCGGAATCCAGAAGCATGTATAAAGAGAGCTTGCCCCTCCTATCTAGAGGAATCTCCATATGCTCGAAGATGGCAGGCATCACATTTAACCAGGGTTATGCAGCCTGTGGTCCTTCTTCCGTGGTGAATGTGGGAGGATGCTAGTACTAGAAAACCTATGTAAACTCTTCCATAGAAGGGGATGAATGTGGTACACCTCAGACGGTCTGCATGAACCTCATGAAGCCCTCTTAGAATTTTTCATCAGCACCTATTTTGAGAATGATTGTTGTTGCCAAGACTGGAACTACATGAGGATCTTCTAGAAGTCCTTGATCATCCATGACTGGTGTCTGATCGTTTCCCTATAACTGGTGTACAATCAGAGGGCGTCTTGGTGGCATCACTCCGCAAGGGCAAGTACACAACTTAGATCAAGATTATCAAGGACTGAAAACCTGAAGAGTATGGATGGAAAAAAAGTATGAAACCAGTCATATTTTTTAAAACATGGATACACGGCTTGTAGATTTAACTAAACGGCATGTTACTTTAACCCATTCACATGGGTGTGTACCTCTTCCAAAACTGGTCGTGTAACAAACCCATACATGGTGTGTTGTTTTTACACACGGAGTGTACTTGAATCCTATTCCCTGGCCCGAGTTCCCTCACACGAATTGGCCTCACGGTTCTCCTAGAACAAGACTCCAGGATGTGTTAGTGCCAAACATTTAATGTACTAGACAAGATTCATCGACCCGTGTTGTTAGTGACATGGTCAAATACACAGCTCACACAATAAGTTGTGTTCTAGATGGAAATAGCATGTACTAGAAAGATTTCACAAACCTGCGTTGTTAGTGACACATCCGGATTCTTGGGTTACACTACATGACATGTTCCAGATAAACACATAGTGTGTCAGGAAAGACTCAACTAACCCATGTTTTTATTCACAGGGCTAGTTACACCGTCCAACAACACATCAAGTAAATCCAGTACAAGACATTTTCTACCAAAGACTTAAACCCCATGCCCTGCCAACACATTCTAGGATATGGTTAGAGTCTAAATGGCATGTACATATAGTACAGATCGTGTACTTAGGAAAAATATATTTTTTCTTAATAGAATAAAAAATGGTGTGTATTCATCATTACACGTGAGTATTCTGGTTTTTTCCAGACAGTAAGCCTTAGAAACTACTCTGGATCCTCAAAAAACACAGAAACAGACAATAATGTTCCAAATTCCGATTCTTGAGGGCCTAAATTCCCTAATAATCAATTATTTAAATCTTATACATGTCATTAACAATCGTAATAGATCAATTATCCACCAAATTCTAATCTAGGAGGGCCCATAACACCTCAAGAACAAAAGTTTTGCATTCATTCAAACAAAACCTAAAAAAACCAATCCCCTATCAAACATCAGGTATTTTTATCAAGGAATATATCATATTATCATGAATATCTATCACAACATCTATCTCAACAACATGAAATTGCTAATACACCCTATATGGAATGGTAAGAATAAAGGACATGTGATCACTAGAAAGAGCCTATATGATGTATGAGATGGCATACCCTCATCTCATCGGGTTGAAACAGAAATAGAACCTCAATAACATCAATAATAATAGAAAAAACATGTGAAACACCCAACGGTGAAAATCAAATCAACTTTAATGTTTTCAAATCATATAAATTGCAATCAAAAAGGTATATTGGATTTTTGAGTACATGGGTTAACTACTGCCGGATGCATCTTATTTCCAAGTACCAATTCCATCCTTAATTGTCAATCGGTTCTAAATATTATTTCAAGAGAAAAGAATTCATCTGATACCACTTTGAAACATCCCAGTTCTGGAAGCTGCCGAGAGGCGCTCCATACCCGGTTGGTCACATGGCCTCAAGGGCATTTTCCCTCGTGCCAGAGTTTGCCGACTAGTAGTGAGGGCCTTGGGTGTGATATCAGGGAAACTATTTCCTCATTGGTAACAAAGTGGAAGATAAAAAGATAAAAATATCAGAATCAGTAACAATGGAATACAACAGTAAATAGTGGAAGACTGAATGTAATAAGCCACTAGAGAACATATATTATAAATGATGCATGAAACATATGTCATGGAAGGCTTCCAAACATGTCACAATTCGTGAAAACAATACTGAACCAATGTATAAAAGAAAAAAAGAAAACAAATCCTCTGCATCGCAAGTCATAGCATGGTCTCATGGTTTCCATCTCCCAAAAGCGGTCAAGAACCTACAGTAGAATGGAGCATTCCCTGATCTATATCTGCACCAATATAATCTATTTGGGCCCAAAAGCATGACCCAAACTGGGTGTGAGACTAAATAATTCCTACATTTTGAAAGAATTCAAACAACACTTGGAATGTAAAAATATAATCTCATATAGGTAACCCTCTTAGAAGTTCCCACAGAACAATCCGTTCTATTTCTAACTAGAAAACACAAGAAACGCTTTGGGAAATACACACAGTCTAACCCCTCTGGTTCAGCTTTAATATAGACTATCTAGAGAAGCACTCCCTATTAATTACCCTATAGTTTCATATCTGTAACTAAAAGATTCTCTATGGGAGAACTTACATCACATTCCCCCTTTATCCCTTTTCGAGGAACTACAAACACTATGAGGAAGAACTTACTTTAATTCCTCTTATGGTATCGCATCGTAACAATAATAATGGACACTTTGGAGAAGTAATTATGTCTATTCTCCCAATGGTCCACTACACCAGGTTCTCACGGAACTATGTATGTTAAGCAAGAATAGAAGTGTGGAGAATCTAAAGTAATACTCATTAACTACATGGCTAACATGTCTACAACATAATAGCATGTAAGATAAACAACCCCTCCACTCTACAGTACTAGGCATGGATAACAAACAAGGTAGCCTAACTAGCTAAGAAAGACCAAAATATCATAAAAACATGCATGGGAAAACAGTTCAATATCATAGAAATTAACCATATTCTCATTCTATTAACCTCTATTAAAGAATTCATGTATATATGGAAATTAATAGGGCTAAAAAAGTAAACATGCAATACCTCGTTCCTGGGTGTTGGGCACTTTTTCACACATAACTCAAATGCATTCAATGGAAAGGCACAAAACACCTACCTCAGTTTTGTATGATCATTATTCATGAACCTAAATCCTAGAATCTCCCAAGAACAGTGTAGATCTAATGAATCATATAAAACGTTCAACTGAATATAACTTGAGGAAGAGGAGGAATCAGGAAACGAAGCTCCAGAAGAAGGAAGAGCATACCAAGGTGATACCAACGCAATCGATAATGGTCGAATTAGAGGAAAGATGCTCGATAGAGTTATTGGGGATAGATCATGTAACATACATATCTTATTTTAAATGTGTTTTTATTTTAATTTCCATTAATTCTTTGTTTTGGGGGTTTCCAAAGGTTTTATGGAGAATAGGTGAGTTTTCATGAATTGGGCCAAACCATGAGCCCAATTCCAGATTTAAAAATAAATTTTATTTCTTTTATAAATTTTTCATTTTTAATAGTTTTTACCCATTACAACTCCTAAATGTCCTCCCCTGATATATTAACACCAAAATTTAAATTTGGAGCCTTTGGAAATCAATAACCAAGGTTTATGTTGGTTTTTATTTAAGGGATTGTGCCTGCCAGAAAGCCCAATTCCAGTTTTAAAAAAATAATTTGATTAATTAATAACATATTCATTTTTAAAACTTTTTCAGTGATTCCAAGCCTCAAACGTGCCCCTTGAACCCATTAGCTCACCCAAGCTCTCTCTACCCTCTTTGGTGCTTTTCTAAATCTTGATTGAGAGCTAAATTTATTAGGGTTTCTAAAATCAGGCTGATTTGAAGAGGTAAATTCATTCCTTCATAAATCCTTCTATTCTTACTCTTTTTCCCCAATTACAATTCTTTTATAACCTTCTCACTCTTTTTCAAATATCCATTACAATTTTATCTATTTTAAAATTCAGATTCTGGTCAAATTGGGTCGTTTTATTCAGGATTGTTTTGGGTAAGTGATTCCTTCTTGGTTTCTTCCTTTTCCCTTATGGGTTCCTCTCTCTTTCATTGTGTTATAAAATTTCCAGAAGTTAGGGTTTGATACTAGGGTTTCATTTGGTGTATTTTTGGTCAAATATTCTGATCTAGGTCTGAATTTATCTTCCTTGTGGTGCGGCAGTTGTGTGGTTGACATTTCGAACCAAGTTTTGAGGGATTTGACACTTCTGGTAGGTGATTCCATGTGTAATAATTTATAGATGATTTAGTTTTATTGAATTACTTATTATTCATTCTCATAATATGCTTTGTTTGGTGAAAATTTGTTTATGTTGGATTTGGTTAAGCATTTATTTTTATAGTTTCATTTTAGCTTAAAATTTGGTGTTTTTCATGTGTAACCCTTTGAGTATTGTTTGGGATTGTTTTATAACATATGAATTTGTTTAAATAAATATTTTTTTTGATGAAAATTCTTATTTGGTGTTGTATTGGTGTTCCACAAGGTCTTATAGAGTTTTTTTAAGGGTTTAAGGTGTAAAACATTATTGTACTTCCTGAAAGTGATTTTGAAAACATGTGGGTTTGATGTGGATCTTTTGTGCTATTGTTTGAGGTGTTTGTATAACACATGGGGGTTGTTTAATAAATGTTTTTGGGGATTCCAATTATGTTTTGAATTTGTATTTGTGTGATTTTGTCCTTGAAATATGGTTTTGAAATGGTTTCTATTTGAAAAGCTTTGGTACACTATTTCGAATTGTTTTATGAATGTTTTGAGTGGTTTAATGATTTCTGTAAGAGGTGAAACCATACTAGAAAACTGTTTTGGATTGATTATACTTTCAAATGAGACATTTTAATGTGAATAGTTCTGTTATGTGATGTTTATCATATTTTTAGGGACTTCATAAAATTGTTAAAGGATGTGTTGGATTGTGAAAGTTATGAAAAAAATGTTGTGGGCTATTTTGGTTTGAGTTTGATTTCAAATTTCATTTGAATGAAAAGTGAAATTTGTGACTTATGTGATATACATGGTTCTTTTTGGTTAATGTGTGATGTTGAAGTGTTATCTACATGTGAAAACTATATTTCTTGTCTTTTTGAACATGTTTGAGCACAAAGGGAAAACCCGAGTATCTAGGTGGGTGGACGTGTACTAGTATGCTAGTGAATCTGTGGGGTTTGGCCTCATTTTCACATAGTAATATTGACTCTTACAACTATAAATAAACTATGATGATGATGATTGCGTACCACTAGGTTATGGGTATGTTCCCTACTAGTGGCTCATGCACGAGAATGGATATTTTTGATGGTTACTCTGACCGATATACGAGGTACCTGGGACCCACAGCTAGCTAGTTCCTAGGGGTTATTTCCTATTGATTGTGCTCATTAGTTACATTATACTTACCATCAGCATACGGTACATTTGGCTGGAAATTCAGTAGCTTTTTTGTTTATTTTAAAAGTGTTAACCCGTTAAAATAGCCCAATTGAAAACTGTTTTTATTCAAAGTCGCATCTTTTAGAAATTATAACCTGTTTTTTTTATGTTTTTGAAAACATGCCTGCTTTTCATCTTTAAATGATTATCACATGGAATCTCTTAGTGGTGGTATCCTACCAGGCATTGTATCACACCCTACTTACACCCTCGGGTGTAATTATACTTGGTTATTTTTGTTGTCGCGGGTTGGGTATAGTTTTTTGTACCATTGGTTCGGGTTTCTAGCTGGTCCTTGGTGGTGAAGTCTTGTGGGAATGGCTTGAGGGATGTGCCTCTTGATATGTGGAGGTTCTTGGGCTATTTCATATTGGTTTTTTACCTTTGGTATAGACTTTTTGAGTTGTTTTACGGTATGTAATTCAGTTCTGAATTTTTGTAAACGATTGTTTGGTTTGAAAAATCCAGATTAGTTTTATTGGATTCTTTTGTTGTTTTAAGATTATAAACTCATGAAAATCGTTCCAAATTCTCAGTTTATGATACCCGACACTTGTTCCTACCCGTGGGGATCGGGAACGCCCTTCGGGTCTTTCCATGGACCGGGTCGGGTGCCGATTTTGAAGGTGACCAGATTCGGTTCGTGACAGATGACAACCGTACAGACTCTCTCGGATGAACTAGGTCAGGAAAGAGGTGTTTCCTTCCCTTAGACATGACCCCGGTATGTTAAATGAATTTAAATAAATTATAGGATGTGTACATTATAAGTAGATGTTGTGTACATGACTTTACCGAAACCCTTCATTAGGTGGTCTCCATGTCACCACACACAGCCGTGTGCATGGCCGCTATACAGTTAGCAACCAGCCACCTGCGATAACAGAGTACATGACGTGTACTCATGAAAAACACGGCGTGCATGTAATAAATATCTGGAAAATATTCGTTTCCTCCAAAACACTAGAAAATGGAAACATACCTTACCAAAATATCTGGGTTCTTACATAAAATAATTATATTTACCTTTTGATATTAATTATAAAGCCTTTATGAAATTAAAAATTTGTGTTTTATAATTATTTTTCCCCGAAAAAGATTAAATTAGATCTTAATATACATTAGGATCATAGGATGTAGGATTATTAAAATTTAAGGATCATTAAATACATAGTTAAATCCTATAAATATAATTATCTAAAATTCAAACACTTTTATCCAGGAAAACAAATTATATTGTATAGTTCCTAAAACCATTTACACTAGGGAATTTTAATGCATATATGGTCATATCCTAACATAGTGGATGACGTGTACCCTCATGGGGAAGTAGAGATTTAAGAAATTACTAGTGTTTGAATCTTCAAATACAATGATAATAGGTTAAAAAAATCATTGAATAATTCAATTAAAAAGAAATAGATTATGAGTTATCTAATCCAACATATGATCCAGAAAAATATTGATAGTTATATGGCCATTGTCAGGATAATGAAATTAAAAAAATCACTTTCCCTAAGGCATCCTAGAATTTATATGTACATTTTCTCATGTTTTTTAGTTTAAAAATAAATGGGTGCATTTTCTTCATTTTCATAGTTTTTTGATTCTTTTTATTTAAGGGAACCTATACGAGTTACCGTTTTATTATAATTATGTTAGTTTTTATGATTATGGGGTTGTATGGATAAATGTGTATTTAAGAAAAATAAATGGTTACAAACAGAAACTACCATTATCAATGGTGCTTCTCCTAGTGACGTGGATATGAAGGGATTAAACAGGAGTAGTTCTAAATTTAAAATAAACCCCAAGGTGACCTCATTCCACTATATAAATTTCAAATTTCCTTTTTGAACTCCAATTATCTTTATATAACCCATTTTGGATTTTATTATCCTAAAACAATGAGGAAAATTATATTCTATGTTTTGAGGATGAAATAAAAAATATTTTTTGTTTGAAAAAAAAACAATATTTTAAATGAATAAAAATGTTGTTAATGGAAGGAAAAAATTTAATTTAACTTAAACATGATAATAAATATTTTTAACATTGAATGTAAATATCGAATACTTTTGAATTCTTTCATTCTAAGTTTTAACAATGTATAAGTTTGTGGACACAGATTTTGGAAAGTGTGGATGTGTAAAATAATATTTCCCCATTTTTATATTCATCCATTTAATAAAAAATTCACAACCTATGTCCTTTGTATTATTGGGTAATTGTTTTAGTTATTGGTGTCACATAAGGACAAGCATTAGTTTGGTGATCATTTTAATTTTAACACGAGTATTTCATAAAATCTAATAAAAAATAAAAAACATTAATCACACAGTAGGGAAATTCCCTAATGTATGGATTTTTGTAGTTGTGGATCTTCAGTCCAAAATTTTTTTCTTTGATTTTGTAATGTTATTTTTATTTTTTGTAATTTTCATTTTTTTATTGATTTAAATTGAGATGATTTCCAAGTGTGTGGGCTTCCCATGGTTCCCTAAGGTATTTCATCATAGGTCTTACAAGGAATGCCTCTCTATAGGGGATGACTTGATTGGGTTCAATTTAAATTACTATATAAAAAAGAAAATGATAAATTATTTATCATATTTGTATTTTATTTAGAACCAACCCTGTTTTAATTTATTTTTATGGGTTTCATATTTTTTTCTATGAAGTCTTTTAGTGATCATTGTATGTTACACTGTTTTTCGAAAAGGGGTTTTGAATTTTATATTTTTAAGACAAATTTTTCTTCGGACCAAAAAAAGGGGGTTTTATTATACATAAAGATTATATTATACATTGTATATAAGCCAATATTAATGTTTTCCATTATTCCTAAACAACAGTATTATTTCCTTTTTTCAACTTCATGACAATTTTCTATTATTATTGTAATACAATATTAAATTACACTATTTCATGGAAAATATTTGAAAACATTTTATAAAACTATTTTTTCATTATTTTAATTTAATTTTTTTTTCAGATTTCTCTATAAATTGTGATAAATTCATAATTTTTTGATCACATGAAGAATCACATTGGAAAATGACCATTTTTTCAAATAAACCCCAAGAAATTATGGGGAAATTAAACTAAAAAGTAATCTTATAATATCACTGTAGAGTCTATGATACAGTACCAATTGTGTTCTAATTTATTTTAGATATATATTAAATTTGGTGGAACATTTTAGTCAATAGTTTGTAGAGTTTCTTCCATTATTTGAGTGGAGTTTCAAACATCCCAATATGAAGTTGTAATTCTGCTCAAGATTCAAGGGACCATTAAAAAATCCCACTATTTAAATCATATCAAAAAATATATAATTACTTTTGGGATGAAAATTTAATGGATGTTTGGGGATATCTTGTGATTTTCTTTATTCTTCAATGTATCTCACTAGTTCAACAATCTATAAGGAAATTTTGACCTCTCTTTTTGGAGGATGTAAGAAGGATTCCATTTCAGGTCAACCATAAAAAATTCATCTATCCATTACATTTCCACATACCCAGGAGAACGAAATATTAATTAGAGAGACATGGAATATTATTGGATCTACCAATAACTATTGAAATTTGTATTTAATGTAAAGGTACTAAAGGAGTTAAAGAGATTTTTAAAGACTTAATTGTAATGTTAATCTTCCAATTGGATATTGTAATAATATTTTTTGAATTATAAGTTTCTTTAATCACCATATATCAATTATTAGACTTCTTATTCTTCCCATATATTATTCTTATTTATTTATTTTTGATAATTATGGCTCTTGGTGTGATTGTTTTCACACCAAGCCTTGTGATATTCAACACATAACAAAGGAGATATCAATATTTTGTGGTTTTTACATGTTCAATTTAACCCTAATTAGTATACATCCTGTTTCCATTGAGAAAATGGAATAAATAGAGAACAAATATCTTGTGGGTTTATTTAAGGTATTATTATGTAGTTTTTTTGGATTTTATTTCCCAGAAAATAAATTTATAATTATTTCTTTTATATTAGTTTTTCATTCAATGGTTCTATTCTTCATCTTCCTTATTGAATTTATCACCACACTTTTATGTGCTAATAAGATAATTTACCTTCAATTTCTCATAAAAATTATTCTAAAAGTGTGTAAATGATTCACAAGTGTCTGTGAAGGTGTTTAACAAGTATGTTATGAGGTTATTCTGAATTAATTGAATGAATCCAACTCAATTTAATGAAAATGAAATCATAAAAAAGTAATTTCATCTAATCCATAACTTTTAATAACATATGATATTACCTTTCTCATAAATTTATTTCACTTAGGTTTCATAGTGTTAATATAAACCCATATAAAATCAACTCCATACTGAACACTTTATAGAATAAGAATCTTTATAGAATGGACAAGTAAGTAGGGTTAGTTTTAGGTCATTGAAGATTTGACAGCACAACATACACTTCAAGTGATCGTATAACCCAATAAACATTTTTAGATTTGGGACATACGATTTTAATTGGGGAATCATCGAAATTTTTTGGATAGTTTCGAACAATTCTATGATATTTGGGCTATTGATGTGTAATGACCCAATCTTTTTGAGTAGTATATTAACATACTCTTATTGATTTAATAAGATGTTAATGGTTAATGCAGAAAGAGGAGTCGATGGCTTCATCCAGTAGACTCAACCCTTACGAAGCCCACTTATTAGAGCTTGGGAAGGAGGTAGCATCTGTGGGCTTCGCTTTGGACCAAGCCCAAGCCGAGCTCCAGCGTGTCAAGCTTGAACGAAAATTCTTGCAGGAGAAGTTCATGTTAGTGGAGGTTGCTACTAGGGCAATGTTATCTGAGCCTCCCTCAGATTCTCTCACCATAGCACACCTTACACTTAGGTCTTATGCCAGTGTTATAAGGGGCTATGTGATGAGACCCTAGTTTCCTTGTGTAATCCTCTCGGGTGAATAAATTGAGATTTCTTCCTTTAGTGATGTTTGTGAAATTTCAAATGCCTAGATAATTTTAGAATGTATTTTACTGATGAATTTTGAAAAAGGAATATTTTGAAATATTTATGTAAACCCTAAATAACTAATGATGTGTAATGATTTTCAAAAAATGGTCTTCTACAAAAGTGTTCATTAAGGAATTTGGAGTCTAATAAGATCAACTTAATTTTTGATGAATAGTAAATTATGAATAGTAATTTTACGCTTTGGATTAGTAATGTGACCAAATGGATTAGTAATTTTCACTCAAAGAAAGTTTTAATATAATTTAGACACCTTGGTTAAGTAATGTGATTCAATAAAATGGTTAAATAACGGTTTCATAAATTATTATTCAAGTATTAGTTTTTTCGGATGAATAGTGTTTTTTCATTAAAAATTTAATTAAAAATAATTAGAAAATTATTTTTATAAAAAGGACTTTATTTTTGAACTCAGAGCATCGATATTATGTTAAGGTAATTTTTGGGGATTTTTCTGAAAAAAATGAATTTTCGATGAATAGTGTTTTTATTTAAAAATATAATTAAAAATATTTAGAAAATTATTTTTATAAAATGGAGTTCATTTTTGAAATCATAGCATTGATATTTGGTTAATGTGAAATTTTGGGATTATTCTGAGAAAGTTGAATTTTCAGTGAATAGTAAAATTACAGTTTTAGGGTTTAAGTATGTTTAATGACATCATAACGGTGTCATGATGATGTCATGAGATCTTTTGAGGGTTGGCCGGCCAAGGGTGGTGAATTATTGTTTTGGGGGCCCCATGTGGCCTAAATCGATGATAAATGCCAAGGGAGAGCACATGGGTTTGAGAAAAGCACATGTGAGGTGTCCTTTGGCCATTAATGCTTTGTCCCCTCACTTTCCCTACAAATACCCACCCTTTCCTCCCTTGGTTTTCACTCCCAACTCTTCCCCAACGAAGTTATGGTCTTCTTACCTTCCAAAGAGTCCTCCCAAGGTGCCCCCAAGCCCTCAAGGTCCAATCCTTTGAGTTTCAAGAGTCACATTTTAAGGTAAGGGATCCGACCCCTCTCTTTCTTTTCGTGTAATCTCTTTTATGTCATTCCTTTTATGCTCCATGTTATTATGTGAGAGGATGTTCTTTTCTATTCCTCTTACTGCCCTTTCATGTATATATGATGAGAGATCCCCTCTTAATCTCATCATTTCGTTTTATGAAAGTTTAAGTGACGCCGTTAGGCTGCCGAATGTTTAAGTGATTCTTTCACCCTTCTCATTTTTTTCAAGTTCGATTTTCATGTCAAATCTTTCAAGTTCCTTTTTATTATGTTGGGGAATGATCTCTATATCTATCATACTGATCTCTTATGATCATATGATAAGAGACCCTATTTTATTTGTCCAATTCATTTTTGTTGAAGTTTAAGTGACGCCGTTAGGCTGCCGAATTTTCATAAGAGAAATCAAATTTTTGTCTTCCTTCCATGTTTTTCATTTCAATTGGTATGTCCTTGAAATTGCATCACCATGTCCATATATGCTTCTTATTATGTCCCTTTACCTTTTTATGGGTCAATTATGATTGTTCAACCCATGTTCCCTCTCTTTTCAAAGTTTCTAAAACCTTGTAACATAGCCGTTATGCTGCAGAATTTTCGTCTCAAAATGCCTCTCTTTTCTCAAAATTATTTTATGTTATAAAGTGAATACTCAAAGCTCCTATTTATAAAGGGGTATTCACATATATATAAAAATGTTCTATTTTAAATTATGGGATTTACATACATGATACCCGCTTTCCCTTTCCGTGGGTTTAAAGTAACGTAAAGATCATGTCTTTAAAGCAGTTTTTGAAACTTTATGATTATGAAATGAAACCCATTTGTTTTATGCTATATGGGTTATTTATGAAATGTTTGATGATGATATATGTGGCTCACATGAAAATAAAGACAAATTTAAGGGTGCGCCCTGATAGCGCTCCAATGCATTGGGTAAAGACTTAATCTCTAGAGATGACCATTTTAACGACGCCTTGGTGAATAACCTTGGTAATTTTTAACGACACCTTGGGGATGGACCTTGGTGAAACGAAAAGATTGTCAATATTAAATGTTGTAGCCACATCTTCCAGTTATGAAAAATGATTATTTTTATTACGATGTATCTCATGATTTCTTTCTCATGCCTTAAATTTCTTTTCATGTCCTTATTTAAGTATCTCAAGTTCACTTGTAAAATGTTTCTCTTGTTTCCCTTACTGGGCCTTCTTCTCACCCTTTCTTTTGATGTATGTCCCCAGGTTATGAGATGCATAATGAACATAAGATGAACTAAAGGAGAAGCCTTTCAAGTGTTTAAGAATAATGTTTTTATGTTTTTTTATGTATTATGATCCTTGTTTCCAAGACACTAAACCTTAACGATCCTCAGTTCTGTGTAATGAAATGAAAGTTTATGTTATAAAATGGCGGGATGCTATAGTTGGTATCAAAGGATGGTTTAGTTATTTGTGGAAATTAGGATATAAAAACATTAGGAAGAACCCTATAGAAAAGTTTAAATATAGGAAAACTTCCTGGTATTTTGGTAAGTATTGAGTAAGTGGTTTATCAAAAAAATACATCCCTGTCTGGATACGAGCAGGTAGAGGCGGCTCTGGAACAGATGTACATAGGGGTAAAACCTGAAAACACTGCTTTGAGCTAGACTCGAACGGGAAATGGTGCACGATAACGGGCCTTGCTGCACTCTTGGTTACGACACTCCCGGGGGATATGTTTGGTTAATCACAAGCTTTATATGAATCATTATGAAAGAATTATAGAAAAGTGTAATTGTCTAAGCATTAAGTCTTAGTTAAAAGATTCAAAAATGAAATAAGTTTCTTACTAAGGTTTTATTCTTTTATAAAATGGCGGGCAATAGGAGGAACCGTGCCGATGGTGACCGCAATGCACCATGTGCTGACGGCCCTCCGATGGAAGCCGGAATGGAAACATTCATGCGAATGATGAACCAACTGACTCAAGTTATGAGTAATAACTTGAATCAAGCTGAGAGGCCGACCTCACCATGAAGGGAACAACACTCTGTTGAGTCCTTCATGCGTCAACGACCGCCAACATTCAGCGGATCTACTTACACATTGGTTGTGGAACAATAGATAAGCTCCATTGAAAAGATCTTCTCTGTACTTCATTGTTCGGAACAAGAAAAAGTCACCCTTGCTGTTTACCGCCTAGAGGGAGAAGCTGATCAGTGGTGGTCACTGATCAAAAACACGAAGCCACGAGAAGAGATGGAAGCTATGGAGTGGGAAGAATTTCGGGGGATTTTCTTTAACAAGTATTTCCCTCGTTCCATGAGAACGAAAATGGAGAAAGAGTTTCTCGAGCTGAAGCAGAAGGAGAACGAATCTATCGGAAGCTACGAGATGAACATCACAAGGCTTTCCCGTTATACCTCAAGCTTTGTCATGGACCCTAATGGGAAGGTTGATAGATTCTTTGGCGGACTACGACCTCATCTGCGGAAGAATCTAGCCAACAGGGACTATGATAGCTATAAAGAAATAGTTCGAAGTGCTATGAAAGTTGAGCTGGAGTTTGGTGAGACACAGTGGTCTCATAAGCCAAATGAAAAGAAGAGATCGTTGGAGCCCAGTTTAGGGAAGTATTTTGATCAGGGAAGAGGTGGAAAGCAAATGCAACTTACCACATGCAATAAATGTGGGAAGAATCATCTGGGGAACTTCTTGAACGGAAGTGGAAGGTGCTACAAGTGTGGAAGAGGAGGCCATATTGCTCGGAATTGTCATAGTGAGGTGAAGCCTCAGCTTCCCAACACTAACGACAGAGGAATGATGGTTCTGGCCCTACCAGAAGTCACATGCTTCAAGTTTGGACATCTTGGGCACTTTGCTAACCAATGTCCCAATCCGAGGGCGGTGGAGGGGAATCACCACCAACCTCAGCAAAGGCTAAGAGAGAAAGGTCGTGCTTTCGCTATCACAACAGCTGAAGTTGAAGTCCCGAATGATGTGGTAGCAGGTACTCTTGTTGTCCTCTCAAAACTAGCAAGTGCTTTATTTGATTCTGGTTCTACGCATTCCTTTATTTCTTCCAAGTTTGCAAAGAATATAGAATCAATCCCTGAATTTCTTGAGGTAGAGTTGTCAGTCAAGACTCCAAGTGGGATTATCCATGCATCAACAGTGTTTAGAGACTCTAGTGTTTACTTTGGTGAGCACAATCTTATCGCAAATCTAGTAGTCATTCCCATGATGGAATTCGACATTATACTAGGGATGGACTGGCTCTCAAAGTATAATGCTAAGATCAAATGTAGAAGTAAGGAAATCTCAGTAGTCTTGAATGAACGACCTACAGTTATCATCCTTGGAGAGATATCCCGAACTGATCCCTATCTAGAAGCACCTCTTATAGCTTTCTTTATGGAGTTAATCGGTGATGAGGAAGAAGGGAAAGGGAGCATACAAATTGAAGATGTTCCTATTGTTCAGGAATACATGGATGTATTTCCTGAGGAGTTACCTGGACCTCCCCCAGAAAGAGAGGTAGAGTTCTCCATTGAACTCGTACCTGGGTCTCAACCGATATCAAAGACTCCGTATAGAATGGCAAATGTGGAGCTAGAGGAGCTAAAGAAACGACTACAAGACTTGTTGGAGAAGGGGTTTATCCGACCGAGTGTGTCTCCTTGGGGAGCACCAGTTCTCTTTGTGAAGAAGAAGGATGGATCAATGCGGCTATGCATCGATTATAGAGAACTGAACGGGATCACAGTGAAGAACAGATATCCTCTTCCTAGAATTGATGATTTATTTGACCAACTTCGTGGGGCTCAATTCTTCTCTAAGATTGACCTTCGACCTGGTTATCATCAACTGATGGTGAAGAAGGAAGATATTCCAAAGACTGCCTTCCGATCAAGATATGGGCATTATGAGTTTACTGTTATGCCCTTCGGCTTGACTAATGCTCCTGCTATTTTCATGGATTTGATGAATAGAGTCTTTAAGGACTACCTTGATAACTTTGTGGTAGTTTTTATTGATGATATTTTGATATATTCAAAAAGTCGTGAGGAGAATGAAGATCATCTGAGGGTTGTTTTGAAAACTCTACGGAAGGAGAGGCTCTTTGGGAAGTTCAGCAAGTGTGAGTTTTGGTTACAACAAGTGGCTTTCATGGGGCACATCGTAACCAATGAAGGAATCTCGGTTGACCCTGCAAAGACAATGGTTGTGGAGGAGTGGCCTCAACCCACAACAGTAACTGAGATTCGTAGTTTCCTTGGTTTAGCGGGATATTATAGGAGGTTTGTGAAAAACATTTCACGGCTTTCTAATCCACTAACCAAGTTGACTCGAAAAGGGGTTAAGTTCATCTGGACAAAGGAATGCGAGGAAAGTTTCCAAGAGATGAAGAAGAGATTGGTTACTGCACCGGTGTTAACACTACCCTATATCGGAGAAGGATTCGTTATTTTTAGCGATGCATCTCTGAAAGGGATTGGGTGCGTCCTCATGAAAAATGACAAAGTAATTGCTTATGCATCTCTACAGTTGAAGATTCAAGAGCAGAATTATCCTACGCATGATCTAGAGCTGGCGGCAGTTGTTTTTTCTCTAAAGATATGGAGGCACTATCTTTATGGGGAGAAATGTGATATATACACTGACCACCAAAGTCTAAAGTATATTTTCACTCAGAAAGAATTGAACATGAGACAAAGGAGATGGTTGGAGCTTATTAAAGACTATGATTGTTCAATTCATTATCACCCTGGAAGAGCAAACAAATTCGCAGATGTGTTAAGCAAGAAAGATCCTGTTGTTCTGGCAACAATGTGGATCCTGGGAGATCCCTTGATTAAAGATCTAGTAAAACTGGACATGGGAATTATAAGGAAAGGGACATCATCAACCCTATCCCAAATGATTTCTCAACCTTCATTACTAGAGAAGATCAAGAAGGCTCAAAAAGTAGATCCTTTGCTGCAGGAGAAGTTCGAGGCTGTAAAGGATGGGAAGTTCCCTGATTTCAATATTGATCAAGAAGGTGTATTGAAATTTCGTACAAGACTATGTGTTCCATCTATTCCGGAGATAAAGAAAGAACTGATGGATGAAGCTCATAGCTCTACTTTCTCTATACATCCGGGAAGCACAAAGATGTATAGAGACCTTCGTGATCATTATTGGTGGGATAACATGAAGAGGGAGATTGCTGATTACACTACAAGGTGCCTGGTGTGTCAGCAAGTAAAGGCAGAAAGACAACTTCCTAAGGGGGTATTACAACCGCTACCCATACCAGTATGGAAGTGGGATAATATCACCATGGACTTTGTAACTGGTCTCCCAAAAACATCCAAAGGAAACAATGCGATATGGGTTATTGTGGACCGTCTCACCAAGAAAGCCCATTTTATCTCTATTCGGGAAGATTTCTCTCTGGATCAGCTTGCCAAGATATACGTGAAGGAAGTGGTAAGGCTGCATGGGGTACCACTATCCATCGTATCTGATCGTGACCCAAGATTCACATCAAAATTCTGGAGAAGTATTCAACATGCTCTGAACACTGAATTGAATTTTAGTACGGCCTATCATCCTCAAACTGATGGCCAATCTGAAAGGACTATTAAGACACTCGAAGGCATGTTGAGATTATGCTCAATGGAATTTAAAGGTGGATGGGATCAACACCTCCCATTAGTTGAGTTCTCCTATAACAACAGCTTCCATGCGAGTATTCAGATGGCACCCTATGAAGCTCTATATGGAAAGCGGTGTAGAACTCCTACTTGTTGGGATGAAACTGGTGAGAGGAAGCTTCTTGGGCCTGATCTCGTGCAAGAGATGACGGAACAGGTTCATGCCATCCAACAACACATAAGGGCTGCTCAGAGTCGGCAGAAGAGCTATGCTGACAATCGTCGAAGAGACTTGGAGTTTGGGGTGGGTGACAAAGTCTTCCTTCGAATCTATCCATGGAAGAGAGTCATGCAGTTTGGGAAGAAAGGGAAGCTCAGCCCTAGGTACATTGGCCCCTATGAAATCCTTGATCGCATAGGAGCAGTGGCCTATCGTCTAGCACTTCCACCGAACCTAGCTCAAGTTCATGATGTCTTCCATGTATCTCTTTTGAGGAAGTACGTACCCGACCCTTCGCATGTACTGAACCCAGAGGTGGTACAACTTGAACATGAACTCTCTTATGAAGAGCAGCCAGTGGAGATCTTAGACCGTAGAGACAAGGTCCTACGAAACAAGACTACCCACCTTGTGAAAGTGTTGTGGAGGAATCATAAATATGAAGAGGCGACTTGGGAGCTCGAGGAAACAATGAAGCAAAAGTACCCTCACCTTTTCGACTAGGCCTCAAGTATAAATTTCGGGGACGAAATTTCTAAAGGGGGGAAGAATGTAAGGACCCAATCTTTTTGAGTAGTATATTAACTTACTCTTATTGATTTAATAAGATGTTAATGGTTAATGCAGAAAGAGGATTCGATGGCTTCATCCAGTAGACTCAACCCTTACGAAGCCCACTTATCAGAGCTTGGGAAGGAGGTAGCATATGTGGGCTTCGCTTTGGACCAAGCCCAAGCCGAGCTCCAGCGTGTCAAGCTTGAACGAAAACACTTGCAGGAGAAGTTCAAGTTAGTGGAGGTTGCTACTAGGGCAATGTTATCTGAGCCTCCCTCAGATTCTCTCACCATAGCACACCTTACACTTAGTTCTTATGCTAGTGTTATAAGGGGCTATGTGATGAGACCCTAGTTTCCTTGTGTAATCCTCTCGGGTGAATAAATTGAGATTTCTTCCTTTAGTGATGTTTGTGAAATTTCAAATGCCTAGATAATTTTAGAATGTATTTTATTGATGAATTTTGAAAAAGGGATATTTTGAAATATTTATGTAAACCCTAAATAACTAATGATGTGAAATGATTTTCAAAAAATGGTCTTCTACAAAAGTGTTCATTAAGGAATTTGGAGTCTAATAAGATCAACTTAATTTTTGATGAATAGTAAATTATTAATAGTGATTTTACGCCTAGGATTATTAATGTGACCAAATGGATTAGTAATTTTCACTCAATGAAAGTTTTAATATAATTTAGACTCCTTGGTTAAGTAATGTGATTCAATAAAATGGTTAAATAACGGTTTCATAAATTATTATTCAACTATTAGTTTTTTCGGATGAATAGTGTTTTTTAATTAAAAATTTAATTAAAAATAAATAGAAAATTATTTTTAATAAAGGACTTTATTTTTGAACTCAGAGCATCGATATTATGTTAAGGTAATTTTTGGGGATTTTTCTGACAAAAATGAATTTTCGATGAATAGTGTTTTTATTTAAAAATATAATTAAAAATATTTAGAAAATTATTTTGATAAAATGGAGTTCATTTTTGAAATCATAGCATTGATATTTGGTTAATGTGGAATTTTGGGATTATTCTGAGAAAGTTGAATTTTCAGTGAATAGTAAAATTACAGTTTTAGGGTTTCGGTATGTTTAATGACATCATAACGGTGTCATGATGATGTCATGAGATCTTTTGAGGGTTGGCCGGCCAAGGTTGGTGCATTATTGTTTTGGGGGCCCCATGTGGCCTAACTCCATGATAAATGCCAAGGGAGAGCACATGGGTTTGAGAAAAGCACCTGTGAGGTGTCCTTTGGCCATTAATGCTTTGTCCCCTCACTTTCCCTAAAAATACCCACCCTTTCCTCCCTTGGTTTTCACTCCCAACTCTTCCCCAACGAAGTTCTGGTCTTCTTACCTTCCAAATAGTCCTCCCAAGGTTCCCCCAAGCCCTCAAGGTCCAATCCTTTGAGTTTCAAGAGTCACGTTTTAAGGTAAGGGATCCGACCCCTCTCTTTCTTTTCGTGTAATCTCTTTTATGTCATTCCTTTTATGCTCCATGTTATTATGTGAGAGGATGTTCTTTTATATTCCTATTACTTCCCTTTCATGTTTATAAGATGAGAGATCCCCTCTTACTCTCATCATTTTGTTTTATGAAAGTTTAAGTGACGCCGTTAGGCTGCCGAATGTTTAAGTGATTCTTTCACCCTTCTCATTTTTTTCAAGTTCGATTTTCATGTCAAATCTTTCAAGTTCCTTTTTATTATGTTGGGGTATGATCTCTATATCTATCATACTGATCTCTTATGATCATATGATTAGATACCCTATTTTATTTGTCCAATTCATTTTTGTTGAAGTTTAAGTGACGCCGTTAGGCTGCCGAATTTTCATAAGAGAAATCAAATTTTTTTCTTCCTTCCATGTTTTTCATTTCAATTGGCATGTCCTTGAAATTGCATCAACATGTCCATATATCATTCTTATTCTGTCCCTTTACCTTTTTATGGGTCAATTATGATTGTTCAACCCATGTTCCCTCTCTTTTCAAAGTTTCTAAAACCTTGTAACATAGCTGTTATGCTGCAGAATTTTCATCTCAAAATGCCTCTCTTTTCTCAAAATTATTTTATATTATAAAGTGAATACTCAAAGCTCCTATTTCTAAAGGGTTATTCACATATATATAAAAATGTTCTATTTTAAATTCTGGGATTTACATACATGATACCCGCTTTCCCTTTCTGTGGGTTTAAAGTAACGTAAAGATCATGTCTTTAAAGCAGTTTTTGAAACGTTGTGATTATGAAATGAAACCCATTTGTTTTATGCTATATGGGTTATTTATGAAATGTTTGATGATGATATATGTGGCTCAAATGAAAATAAAGACAAATTTAAGGGTGCGCCCTGATAGCGCTCCAATGCATTGGGTAAAGACTTAATCTCTAGAGATGACCATTTTAACGACGCCTTGGTGAATAACCTTGGTAATTTTTAACGACACCTTGGGGATGGACCTTGGTGAAACGAAATGATTTTCAATATTAAATGTTGTAGCCACATCTTCCAGCTATGAAAAATGATTATTTTTATTATGATGTATCTCACGATTTCTTTCTCATGCCTTAAAGTTCTTTTCATGTCCTTATTGAAGTATCTCAAGTTCACTTGTAAAATGTTTCTCCTGTTTCCCTTACTGGGCCTTCTGCTCACCCTTTCTTTTGATGTATGTCCCCAGGTTATGAGATGCATAATGAACATAGGATGAACTAAAAGAGAAGCCTTTCAAGTGTTTAAGAAGAATGTTTTTATGTTTTTTTTATGTATTATGATCCTTGTTTCCAAGACACTAAACCTTAACGATCCTTAGTTCCGTGTAATGAAATGAATGTTTATGTTATAAAATGGGGGGATGCTATATGATGGTTGTTTTTTCAAAATTCACATAGATTTCATCCATGTTAACCAAATGGATGGAAGGCAAGTGAAATCATATGTACTAATCATCTTCACGCATACTTCATCGATTGAATGGAGATTACGATCAATGCTACAGTGATTAATTTCCCATAATAAATGTTAATTTTTGAATTCTTTTTTTTTTACTTTTCATATATTGGTTTGGTCATGATGTACCAAAATATATTGATCTATTACAAGTATATGAAGTTATATCCCCATGAGAATGACTTTTCCATATAGGTTCCTGAGTGGGATTCATTAGTTTTCTCCCTAAATCAGTGAAATTACTACCTCATTAGTTAGGCTATATATTATTTAATAATAATATGTTCCTTAAGAATGGCTTCCCTTAGTTGGGTATGAAAAATAAATACTGGAGGTGTATGGTGTCCCTAAAAAATTATTATGTTGAAATATATTATACTCTTTTGAAAGAAAATATTGTGACTAGTGAACATCATATGAATTTATGAGGTGATATTTCAAAGAGTTTACTGATAGTTGGAATATGATGTAATTCCATTCAAAAATCTGTCTTGTTGAAAATTAGGTATCTGGTAGAGGTTTTATTTTATAAATAATGATAAAATCAACAATTATTTTGTAAGTGGAGTAGTAAAATTGAAAATACTCTGAGTTGGGGGTGACATGACACTCTGTTATACATGGTGTCTTTCTATAGGAGTGGATAAAGTATATTAATAACTACAAAATGATATGGTGTATTATGTTAATTCTATTTTTAATATAAGATGAAATCCTCTACATGTTTCAAACCACATCATTGTATGTTCCTCTAGGTGTGACTAAGTTTAATCATTGGTTGAGGAGGTAATATTTTTTCCTCGAATGAAGAGGTCAATGTTAATGATTCTTTTGACGTTTTTAGTTGGTAAAATGGTGGAGGCCAAGATCCATGAATATATTTTTTTTATCCCATGTACATACATGAGTGGGAGTGTGATAAAATTTATATATATTTCATCACTATGTTTCCATTTCCCCAAGTAGAATCTAGTTTTATATGGGTGATTATGGATAATCTATAGTTGTATAGGATTCAAAAACATATATATTATATCTTATTAATGGAATATTAATTAAATTATACTTTCAAAATCCTTTAATTTATAATGGTTTAGTTTTATTGGATACTGAGTAAATAATATTTTTATTTTGTGAAACATCATTAATATTCCGTACAATGATTTTCCCAATCAATGATCTTCATAGTTAAACCCTACATAAGTGATTTCATAATAAAATGGGAAAATGATACACATGAATGAGTGATATCATATTCTCAGTAAGAGTAATCAAAGGAGAATATATAAATATAACAAAATCATAAGGGTATATGAACATTATAATAACATATGAAATCTATTCGAAACTTATCAAATATAAAAAATAATGTGTTTCAAAATAAATAATGGATGTTCATAACATATGATTCATAAGTTAATAATGAAACATGATCACTGAGATCATATAATTGAAATAAGACATTGAAATTTGGAATACACTTACTCATAGAAAATAATTCCCATATAATTCAAATATCATTTTTAATCCTATCATAGTGGAATGGTATTACTCCGCCAAGAATCATGGAATTAAACTTTCAATCCCATGACCAACATGGCTAACAACATTCCATACTGAACTAGGATAAATACATATTCAAGTTATCTATAACTCCAGATATATAAATCATTACTCAACTCATTCATGAAATAAATTGGTACCATGCATCACATAAAGAAAATCATATATATGTGTGACACAAATCATAAACTCTAAATAATGTTATATCCGAAGAAAGATAATTGGTTTAGAAATTTATTTAAATCATATCTTCTATTAATGTTATAAAATTCATAATTATATCATAATTTCATTCTAGAATAGCCTAGTAAAATAATCTTGCCCCATAATAATTTCTGTAGAAAAACATTTTTCTTAAAAATCACACCGCCATTGAAATAAATCTATCAGATAAAGAATATGAATATTAAACTCAAAACATATCCCTATTAATTCTTAATTAAAATAAACATATACTATCTTATATAGAAAAGGATTTTGAAAAGATCCAGAGAGCATTTCTTGAGGAAAAAAACATTTCTTTTAAAATATATTTTAAAAAACTAAAAAATCACAAAACATTTTCGAAATCATTATCACCAAATTTAATAATTGAATAATATAATGAATGATTTAAATGTCCTTTAATTTTGTGAAAATAGTATCCATCACTATATAAAACTCCCTTTTAATAAATAAAAAACATTCCAAAAAATATTTTCATTGAAAATAATATTTAAAACACATAATTCTTGTTTTTAAATCAATTAAAAATATATTGATGAAAATATATTTTCCACTTGGAATAACTACTTTTAATACATAAAAATACAATAATAAAATTTGGAAAATTATTATTATTTAAATTAAAAATGGAACTTATAGAGTAATATTGACAGAAATGAATTGTAAAAATTATAGAAAGTATGATTTCTGTTATACAAATAAAAACATAGATTCCTTTAAAATTTTCCAAAGATTCCAAATGATCATTGAATATAGAATGACATGAATATTAAATTAAAAACATTTTTTAAAAATTCACATATGCTTAAAAATTTCATGAATAATAAATTTCATGAATTTTATAGTTATTTTTAAAAACATTTCAGGGAAAATTGGTTTTTGAATAAAAATGTTATTTTATCCGAATATTGAAATAATTAATATTTTTCTAAAGTTTTTTTGAAAGACTATGTTAATAAATAGGGAAATATAATTTTAAAACATGTAAACTCATTAAATAACATATAATAGTGAAATATATGATTTTAATTAGGATTCAATCATAATACATCATCATTGTAAACATGGTAATAAATAATGTCGATAAACTATGAGATTGAATCATAAAACCCATACCACATTGGAAACATTGAATCATTAAACCAATAAAATAATAAAATTAAATTAAAAATAATATATCATGAGTATAAATATATTCATGATATTAAAAGTGAAATATAATTTATATAAACCTCATAAAAGAGGACACATACATAGACTTACATATGTCTTAGAGAATGAAAATTGAGAAAAAAAATAACATACAACTTTTGTATATTTTGAACCATAAACCCAATGAAATATATATAATTTAGTGGATATGTAAATCGATATAACTATCAGTATATAAATCAAAAAAATACATTAGTGGTATATATATATAATACATAAATTTAATATGTGGTGAATTTGGAATGTCTCTCATAGAAGTAAAATGGTTTTATAAGAATACATTACCATAAGTCTCTACATATTTTGTAAAATTTAAAACCTTCAATATGATATATATATTTATATATATCAAAAAATTATTAGATGTCCATACATATATATATTATACCAAATATTTTATAATAATGACATTTTATTTCCCAATTTTTAAGAATTCCTTGTTAAAATCATGTTTCAGTTACTGATCGTTTTGTTTTTCAAGTTTATTTTAATTTGTTATTTGTAGGTCATATCAAATTGAAAATAGATCCATAATAGTTATAAAATTACCAATGATATAGATATCATATATATACCATATATATTTATTTCTATTAATCCATAAATATTAGAGATTGAAATTGAAATACATTATTCCTGGTGACGACAAGCCATACATATGCCTGAATTATATTTCCATTAACATTATAGACAAAATAATATATTGTTAAATAATATATTAACCATATATAATTATTTTGGTGAAATATATAAAACTTATTTTTATTTAAATGTTTTTTTGTTACCTTCCACGTATAATTTATGTAAAGAACAAATCACATCTCTTTATGAAGTGGTAGTCCTCTGTACCCAATAACAAAGTCATCATATACAATATAATATTTATTTGATAAATTAATCTCAAATAATAATATACATAGAATAAATAGTTTAAATGAAACATATATATTCTTTTAATATGTCCATATTAACATCCTTGTCAATCCAAAAATAAAAACACACCACACCATTTTACAATGTCATAGTTTTCCATACACAAGAGAGACATAATTGTTTTCCTAATGGATTTAATGAAATGTAGGTAGATTTGGTATTATAATTAATGAGTAATAAAAATATCATTAATTTCATATATATACATTCAATACATTATTATTTTCATCCGTGAGAGGTGGTGATGGAAAATTAATAACATCAGTACGCAATGTGGTAGCTTGTCGTACAAATGAATGATGATTTCAATCCCAATTTGATAGAACGTGAGATGGATGTAATTCACTCACATATCATAAAAAAATATGTATATATAATATACTGATTTTATTATACTATTATTTCTTACTTACCATTGATTGCGATGAGGCATGAAATAAAATAAAACGCTCGGTTAGGGATGTTACATCTTCTTTTGGAAACAAATATTAGTTTTCACAAATATAATTTATTAATTAGAATTATTACCATTATAATGATACTATGTAATTTATTTGATAAGGGATTTTATAATCCAATGGGATTCAAATATTTTATGCGGAGAGGAGTGTGGCTGTCCTTTTATAGGTGTGGTGAGTGATAACCTTTTAATTTTGAAAATAAATAGGCTATACCTATGTTTTTCACATGTTATAAATATCTCAAAGTATAATTATATTAATAAGAATATTTATGTTCTAAAATGGAAATAATTTTTTAGGACATTTTATGGTTCATTTTTAACCCATATCAATTTGTCATCCAACAGTAAACCCATTTTTCCATAATAATGTAAATAATTTATTTTTTTATGTTAGTTATGTTAAAAAATTCAATTTAAAATATTATATAATATATATTATTCTAATAAAAAAATAATTCTAATTTTCAAAGTTAAATTCACATAAGTTGAAAATTTAAATTTCGAATAAATCTCGCACTATGGTCGAGAAATAGGTTTTCCAATGGGATAATAATCAATTGTTTAAAATGATTATATAGAAAACTTAAAAATTAAACTCATTAAAATTATCAAAATTATATTTATATATATACCAACATTACCACTAAAACCATTTTAAATATATTTTTTTCTTAAATTTTTTAAGAGATGAAAATTCATAAACAATAGTATTTTTTAATTTTCATCAAAACATTTATCTTCTTAGAAAATTCTTTGAAATTAACCTTAAGAAAAAACTTTACTGTTTTTTTAATAAATTCATACCAATTTTCTAATACTTTTTCTTAAATGTGGATAAAAATAATTACTCAAGAAAAATATAAAACACAATTTTAGAAAATGCATTCATTAAGTGTAAAATTTGAATTAAATTTCTCCCTTTTTTATAATACATATAAATTGATTCTTAAATTTTTTTTATAGGATGAAATATATATATATATACATATATATATATATATATCAATTAAATAATTCACTGATATGTTATTTTTTATATTTATTTATATAGAACTTGTTTTCACACATAGATATTTTTTTCTTAAAAAGGATTCCATTTTCTTCAATTGTGCATTCTTATAAATTTTAATTTATTGGTAAACATATAATTCAATATATATTTTCATAATTTATTTAATCCTATTCCAAAATTACAATATTATTTCTATTTAATTACTATAAAAATAAATTATTTCACATTTTTTAAGCTTGGTGTTGCGTATAATAGAAACTAAATGCAATATTCAATATAATACTTTCTAAACTAAGTGTTGTGTGATAAAAAAGTTAAAATTAGTGTTTTGTGTAATAAAAAATATAGAAATTATTAAATTTATATTATAAAAACAATTTTCCAAAATTTTTGGGTGTTAAATTCAACCCCCTTAAATAAATTTCATCTTCCCAATTTGAACATTTCTTCAGAAAATAAGGGTTTAACATTTGAAAATCCCCATTATTCGAACCGACATCAAAAAATTGTTTAATTAAATATCTCATTAAAACTATAAAAAAAATTTGTGAAGGAATTCTTGAAAACATATTCTAGGTCTCTAAATATGATTAATAAGGTTGGATGTTAAAAATAGACATACATGAGAAAAATAACACCCATGTACTGCTAGATAGTGGTATAGAACATGTTTAGGAGAATGATAGTGAAAAAAAATCCATAAATACATAATAAGTGAAAACCTATTAACTGTTCAAAAATAAGTGTAAATTTTTATCATTATATAGAAATATAGTTTTCATATTGTTGAAGAACCATCATGAGAAGATATAATTTTCATTCCATTTAAAAATCGCAGTCTCATCCATTGGTTGGCCTCAATAAATTTCTAAATCAAAAATTTATTTAATAGATGACTAATTTGATGATTTAAGCAGTAATGGATGATAAGATTAATAAAAAAATTATATTTCATTCCTTATTTATACTGATATTTTTATAAATACTATTGTTAGTGATTAATATTTCATAATTTTCAAATATCAAAATAATAAATTTAATGAATATTTATCCATTATGATCCCCATGGTTAGAAAACAATTGAAATAAAAAACATTATAAATATGTTCATAAATTTTTCAAAATTAACATATCATTAATCTCCTTGGAAACATGATGTATCTCTTCATTCCAAAATACAAAAAATGTGAAAATATTCATCATGTATTCTCTTGGAACATGGTAATAACCTAAATTACCACAAACCCATATTAAAAAAATACAAGAATATTTATCCCAAAAATTATAAAAATATTGTTGCATACATTTAGTAAATTCATAAATTTGGTAAACTCCATCAATGATACAATAAACAAATTTGTCAATAAATCAATAAATAGTCTCAAGTAATTATGTACTATCAAATTTAAATTATTTATATCCATCATCACTTTATCCCAATACAATTATCCCACTATTAGAAACATGTTATGGTCCATCTTCCCTTAATCACATCTTCTTCCATAAAATTTCACCATTCCATTAAGTAACTTTTCTAGGTCATCATTACCATTAACTATGTTTTTAAAAATACATATCCAAAAAACATACATGTGGAAACATTATATATTTCATTATTCATATAAAATATTTTTTCAATTCTATAACATATACTTTACAATAATTCAACTTCCTTGTTAAGAAATTAACTCATCTTTATTGTCATAGTCCTTAACAATTACTTCCATTCATATGTAATTTTATACACTTAATTATTAACAATACAACCAAACACACACAACCAAGAAATTATCATCATGATTTTTTCCCTTTGGACATCAATTCACATAATTATCATAAATTAATCATTTGAAACTTTCTTTTTATTGATGTTATCTTATTAATTCAAATATTCTCATCCATTGTACTTTTCATAATTTTCATTCTTAATTTGTAATTACTTTTTTTCATATTCTTTCACACTCAAACAATCATACAATTTTAATGCGACATTCATTTGGGAGCCTACTCCCAAATTCTAGACATATACAAAATAGATTATTCATAATTTTATGACATCGACCACCCAAAAACACAATAAAAAATATCATTATCTTATTTGGTGAGTCTGAGTGTTGGTTAAGGGGATGTCTTTTAATCGTTTATCATGGTTATTGATTAAGCATAGTTTGAATATTTTCTAGTCTAGTGAATGAACAACTTTTACCTATCCTCACATTTTATATCAAATTAAAGGTTAATATATATCATTTTTATTCATTCCATTTAATGAAACAAAATAAACATAGTGTGAGTAACGATATTTATATTTTTAAACCATGTAATAATGAAAATTTTATTATAGGATTTCTAAATCATTTCACCACATTTTTATCTATGAAAAATTAGGCTAATATTAGGTAATTAATAATGTTAATATATTTAAATCATTCTTGATGGTTCATAAAGAGTTTTTGGATTTTCAAATAACATCACATGGGAGTTCCAAAATTATGTGTGCATTAATGATTTTATCCACACACCATGTGATGATTGACTCATTCTAATTGAACCATTTTAAGAGGTATTATCTTAATGTTACACTTTTATAGATCCCAAACATATTTTAGTAACTATACAAGGTTATAATTTCTGGGAAATCACATGCTCCATTCATTAAAAAAATGCAAGGAAATTTTCATATACACTGACTCATACTTTTAATTATCCACAAACATATCCTCAAAGAGACCTCTAATGTTTTCTCATTATAGTTTAAAAATTATAACTAAACCTCTACTCTAATACGAACATTATCGACGTAGGACTATCTTAAATAGATATTACAACTTTTTAGAATAGTATTCATTAAATTACACAAACAAAATTTCTAGGATCATAGTGGATTAATGTGTTTGGATACTAGGTACACGAAAATTTTATTTAGTGACAGGTCATTAATGATTTACATAAATATACTCAAATTTACTACTCCTCATAGATATACCTGTATTAAAAACATCCTTAATGACCTAGGAAAAGGAACCATATTAAGGGGTGAGTTCGAAAGATCGTTAAGGTTTATGAAGGAAAATACTTTAACAATATTTGATGATATGGGTATATGAACAAGAGAAAATCATATTGAAACCATAATATACATATCTATGATCAAAATTTTAATACGTGGAATAAATATTGGTTTTTTTAGGACATTAATAACAATATAATAAGTGAAAATTATACAATAGTGAGTAATCTTTACTTAAGACATGGAATTGTGGCATAATCATAGGAATTGAAAACTATTTCCAAATTATTAAAGGATAAATTTAGAGGATATCATATTCTAATTGGTTCACTTTGGGAACCATCATAGCATCTAATTCTCAATGCCAATAAGATCATAGATGGAAATTTTTCTAAATAAACTGGGATAACTCCCCATTCTAGTCATTCCTGTCTCATGGGATTAGAATAATCACCCAATTAATAAGAGGGACATATTTGTTCCACCCCTCACATAATGAAAAAAATTAATGTCTTCCACAAGATCAAAAATATGAATCATATAATAACCCATGAAATGAAATAGGATAAATAGACATTTCATCGTATCATAACCCGTAAAAATGTGGTGGGTTCCATAATATTTTCCCCACTTCTTCATCGCATAACCTGGGAAAAGTGTCATGTTTCCAAAAAATATCATCATGGTATAACTCGTTTGAGATAAATATGTTTCATAAAAATCATTCCATTATAAACATAATCCATTCATATAATAATGAATTATGGTATACTTGGATATGTCCCGAGTAAAACATATTTAACGTCAATAAATTTCATATTAGATGGAATTTTTTTTCAAATACACATCAATTGTTTCATGATGATGATAAATTTTATTATATGATCACATTTTTTAAAATAATCATTTAAAAAATATTTTCAATATCCTTTAGTTTAAAAAATATTGAAAAATACAAAGGAAAAATAAAAATTCAACATAAAATTTTCATTATGAATGTATTCTTTCATCATTGATAAAAACATTCTAAAAACATGAATCATTTTGGAAAATGTTTTTCATGAAAATATCATTAAATAATTAAAAAAGAATTTTAAAATATTTTAATAAGTTCATGATAAAACTGTCATTTCCACTATGGGAAAAAAATAATGGAATATTTCACAAAAAAAAGTTTTAAATTTTAATCATTTTAAATAAAGATTTAACCTTATAAAGAAAAATTTAAAATAATGAGTGGTTAAGATTGAATAAAATTATGTTCATGTCATACACTATAACTAGATGATTCATTTTACATTTTTATTAATATACATAATTGAAATACTTGGAAAATGAAATGAGAAGACATATGACCACATTTTTAAAAATTAAAACATGGAAATAATTTCTTTAATAAATATTTTTGAATGTTTTATAACCATTTTAAAAAAAATTAAAATACAATATATTAGAGGATAATGTTTTTTCAATCGATGTCTGAAATAAATTGGGTTTTTCATAAAAAAACATTCATTTGATATATTTTGTGTACGAAGTTAAATTTTATTAGAATCGCATATTCCACTGATATAACAAGATTAAAAAAATTAATTAGTTTATTTATAGGTATTTAAAAATATTTAAACATTATTAATATAATCATATATATTCTTGATAAATAATGAGATTTTATCATAAAACCCATACCACAGTAGAAAAATTTAATTTTATTCTCCATAAATTAATAAAATTAAATGATTAATAAAATATAGTTATACTAAATAAATTTAAGATACTATATTTTAAAAGGGTTTTATATTAACCACATAAATGAAAATTGGTTCATAACATAACATGTGTCTCAAAGAAGTAAAATTTTGAGAAGAATCCATAACCTCTTTTTTATCTTTTGAACCATAATCCAGTGAAATATAAATACTAAAATTGATATGAAAATCAAATTAATTATCCAAAAAAATCATCCTGATCTATAGTGATGGGAATTATATACACCATTTAAAATAAATAATTGGTGAATATGAAATATGTCTTATACAAGAAAAATGTGAGAATAGAATCATTTACTATATGTATAATATTTTATGGTACACATTTGAACATCCTACAAAAAAATATAATTATATTATAATCCTACCATATAATATTTTTATTTATATTTCATACCATATATGATTTACTTAGGATGTTTTATTTCTTATTTATTAACAATTCCCTTGCTAAATTCCCTTTTGTATATATAACTTCCTAGTTCGTTGTGTATATTTCTATTTTTTATTTTGTTATCATCTTAATTTTATCACAGTTACATCATATCCATAATATTGTCACTAATATAAAAATCACATGTATCCATTATATTTGTATTTTGATAATTATATAAAACTAATATATTAAAAATGATATATACTACTCCTTGAGACGCCAGTCCAACGATTTCATGAACATTGTTTCCAGTTTTTTAGAAGATAAAACTAAAGAAATAAAAATAATATATTAAAATGAAAGAATAATATGAATGAAACATATATTTTAGCTTTTTTTAATCTTTTAATTAATTTATTACATGTATAACACACACGTATAATGAGTCACATTGTGTCAGGAACCATCCTGGGTCGACCTCGAACAGGGAACCCAAACCGATCCATGGCAGGGCCCAAAGGGCATTCCTGATACCCATGGGATAGAATCTAGTGTCTTTCAAAATCATAGTAGGGAAGGTAATTATTTGTCCAAAATATAAACAATAAAACAAACATATGAATGAAATGGATTTCCCAATATAAATCTATAAAAACTAAACTGGTCACCATGTATAAAACAAAACATGAAGTACAACTGAATGATACAACTAAACTGACCAGACCTAATGACTAACAATCTCCATGAGGCCCATCTTTTCACTCTCTAACGCAACAATAACATGTATCTCAAGGTGACCAAGCTCAAGAAAAAACCATCACAACAGTTAAAAAAAAGGAACTATAGGTGTGAGTACTAAATTCAGTAGGCTATCCCTATAATCTATTCCCAATCCCAATTATTTAAAATAATAGAATCAAAAATATCAATTTTTAACTACAATATATAAAAATAATTTTTTTTACTTGATTACTCAAATACATGTACAAACTATTACCCTTATTCATTTCCAAGACTAGATTTCTTCAACGAGTGTTCCAATAGCATTTCCATGTGTAATGGTATGTTTAAATTTTCAAATTTGTACAATGAGGATGAAATAATTTAATTTAAAAAAAATTCATAATAATTCTCAAAATATACCCGCCATCTTCAATGAAAAATAGTACACAATAAGGAAAAATAGTGATCACATAACATGGGCTATGTAAATCTATATACAAGCATCATATTCATCACTGCAAGCAACCAAAGGCCAAATAGACATGGGCGATCCTTGGAGATCAAGAATAATCTTTATTTCACTAATATATGAGACTTAATACCCGTTTAAATTTCACACATGAAGAAATAAAAATGCTTAATACGATTGGCCATCCTTTCCTAGGTAGACCGAGGGGAAATCCCATAGCAATAAACCCAATATACACACATACTATTAGCCGCTTGTCCGAACCCTAACCTACCAGGGTAGTAATCATTCATAAACTATTTTCTAAATAATCTAGGTTCTCATGTATCTTGTATAAAATGGGGGTGAGCCAACTAATTACATTTGAGCATCTAATCAGAACATATTTATAATAATAATTCAGAATAGACATCACCCCGAGTCACTCTAAGGACCGATATCATGCCATTAATCATAGAGAACATAAAGAGTCCAACCTGAGGCACACTCATAATGAATCACATGGATTACTCAGTAAGTACATCCCATCTATTATATAAATAAAATCATGGCATGAGAAATATCTATAATAGGTTTTAATAATAAACAATTTCACCATTTTTATCATGGTTTCCAAATAGGCCTTTAAGATTTTATCAAAATTAAAATATTCCAAAAGAAAAAAATTTATATTTTAATATAGATGTGTATACATAGAATTTACAGTAGAAAAATACATTCATAAATCCCTATGATATTATGGTTACACATCTAATGAACAACCATTGTTATAATGATGCCATATAGAAAATTTTACTGTATCTCGGACCAGAACATAATATAAACCCAAAACATATTTGTTTGTAAAACAAAAATAACATTGGACAGACATAGAAGGAACCAAAAATATTCATGCATCAGAATCATTCATAAATCGAGAAAAATCATCTTAATTCACATTTAAAACATAAAATCAAACCATACAATTTACTGAACAAATGGAATGCACTCTGTTACAAAAAATTCATTTTAAGCAATTGAAAAGGAAGAAAAATTCCAATTGAATGACATAAATTTCTTGAAGCTACAAAAAAATGTTCGAAATACCATAAAACAGGTTCTAAACATCAGAAACAAGGTGTTAATGAAAACATAACATTTAAAAAAACACTTTGTGTGCACTTTTACAACAAAACAATAGTACTTTTCAAAAAACCCATTATAAAAAACACTTTTCACACCAAATAATGTAATTGAAGGATTATTAAACAATAATAATAATGTGTATAGGGTGAAATGCCTTGAAAAAATATTAATCTTAAATAAAATGTACATGTTCAATGGGAATCCTACCTCAAATTATTGGCAGAATGAAAGTGTACACCTGATATGACCAACTGAGGGTTTATAAAGGAAAAACCTTTAACGACCTTCCCCAAAAGAAACCCCATAAAACATAGGATAATATAACCTTATGTCTAGAATTACCAATTAATATGATAAAAAATAAAAAATAATAGAATGGTTCAGAAGTGATTTGAGAATGTAGAAGGAATTCCCCCTTGGAAACTTGAAAACTCTTTGTATTACCATAGATATACACACTTATATGAAAGGTAAATTGATTGGAACTCATCGGATAGGCTCTTATGATCAGAAAAAAAATGGGAATAATATTTTGGCGAATCATTTATGAAAAAACAAATTTCCTCTTCAAAATTTGGAAGATTTGAGACACATTAAGGAAGTTATCCTTAATACGTGATCAATATGATCTCCAATGAGGAGAAATGAATCATGGGGTTGCGACTATTGTTATTGTTCTATATTCAGAGGTATAATATCATAAAAATATTAAAAAAAATAATAGAAAAAAATATTTTTTTATATATAGAAATGGGCTCATGAGGCCGCCCAATACCAGAATAAATTAACCAAATACACAATGAATATGAATTCATAATGGGTTCATAATGTATATGGTATAAGGATGCAATTTAAACATTAGTTAATATAGAAATATTTCAATAATTTTACATTATTTAAAATTGAGTATATTTTTAGTTTTAGTGTCACGAACCAAGCCGGGATGCCATGAAACCTGGCACCTGACTCGATTTGCGACATGACTCGAAGGGCGTTACCGATCCCCATGTGCTGGAAACAAGTGTCGGGCATCAAAATAAAATAAGAGGGAACGATTTAGCCCAATTATAATAGGATTAAAAGAAAATACAACATTGAAAACGCAGTAGATTTAACCACAACCAAATCTCAATAAAATAAAAATCTGGTCCAATACGAATACAACTAAATGAAGCTAACACTGAACGAACCAAGAGGTACAATATAATAAAACAACCAACTACTAACACGATATCCATGTGACCTCTGGGTCACCTCCAACCACAAGACCACCCTTCTCCAAGAGATAACTCGAACAGGAAAAACCTGAACCTGAAAAACATCTTGGGTCTACCGACACCGAGTGGTATAGGTAGGGTGTGGGCTAACAACGTATTAGGAAATCACCACAGATTCCAAGCGTTTCCTTTCCCAAAACAGTCCATTAACACTAGTTTGAAATACAATTATAAAAATAGATTTTTCACATTTTATTAAGAAACCACAACTTTACCATTTCAAAGGCCAACACATGCCACCATCACTTTTTCAAGAAAACTATCATTTTATAACAAAAACCCAATCCAATCAATACTAGTAACAATTTTCAATGGAACAAATTTAAATGGAATACAATTTCAATTAACTCCACATTAATGACAAAGAACTGAAAATTAAAATTACCATCCCAACCTACCGTATGCTGACAGGAGGTGTAATATAATCATTGAGCACTAGTCCTGGGAATGCCCCTAGGCACTAGCTATATGTGAGCCCCATGTACCTCATATCTCAGTGAAATGTAACAATAACTATATCCATTCTCATGAACTAGACATTAGTAGGGAACATACCCATAACCAAGTGGTCCCCAACATCATCATCACAATTTAGTTAGTGTTGTCATCGTCAAACTTGCTATGTGAAACAGGAGCCAAACCCCATAGGATCACTAGCATACTAGTACATGTCCGACCACTTAGATACCCAGGCTTCCCATTTTGTGCTCAATCCAATTTCACACATCACATGTTACCACATACACCATTTATCAACCACACAGAGCATCTCATTTCATAAGCCACCACTTTCACATCACAAACCCACTCATGAGAAATCAACAAAACCGAAACATTTACAAATCAATTCAAAAACCATGAGGAACACCACCTCTTTAAATATTTTCTAAAAAATCCTTTCCAAATTTTAGGAAAAAAATTAAACACTAAAACCATTCCAAATTTTCCATCACATCACATAAGCATTAAATCTATCTTTTAAAACACCTTAAGTTCCAAACTAGGCATTCACATTTTCCGAATCACATTATTTTCTAAAATCAACACAAAACATCACCTTTAAAGGTACAATTCCAAATGGTCCTTTATGTTTAAACAAACAAATGCTTTTACCAAAACATTTCCAAATAATTTCCAAAACCATCTTCAAGTGTAAAATGCCAAGAAACCCCCAAGGAAAACATTTTCCAAAACACACACACCAAAAGAAAAACGGGCATTTCCCCCCATGGGGTTCCATTTTAAACAACATTTAGAAAACTAATATTTCAAGGAACACCCAAAAAACACTACCACAAAACCAATAATCTTTTTTAAAACCACATACAACCATCCACATTATTCAATGAACATAAAACAATCCCATATAAACCATAAAATCCATTTTACAGCATTTTAACACTTTTAAAAATATAAATCATTACCAAACCATAAACTCCAAATCAAGATCACAAATAATAAACAACCATCCCACCATAATCAAGGATCAACATTTCATAAAAACCCCCCAATTTAACTTTAAATAACAATGTAGTTTTATACAATAACCCTAGGTGTAATAAACCTAGGTATTTCACACAAATCCCTTTGAAAACCTATTTTTAATCAATTATACCAATAAAAAGACATCATTCGCATTAATCCATAGATATATTAGATGGTGAAAAAGACATTTACAAATTAAATGAAAACACACAAGTGCATGTTGAGTGTTCCAAAAAGGAAAATGTTTGAAATGCCTACCTCCACCATGTGTGAATGGAACTAAACTTCAAGGGAGGAGAGATCTAAGACCCGCCGACCATTCTCACACCCTAGATCCAAATAAAAAAGAAACAAACATAAACCCAAGACATTAGGGTTTTTTCATGGAAGAAAAACCCCAAAGGAAAACCATGAACAAAGAGGGAAAGAGAAGGAGACAAGATTTGATGATGGAAACATGAAGAACCACCATAATTTCTTGATAAATCGACCCCCAATCGCCCCAAATAGAAGTAGGAAGGAGGGGGTGGCTCCTCTGGTCGATGGCCAACAGAAAATGATTAATTTTTTATTTTGAATCACCCCAATCAGAGGTCCACATGAAAAAGTTATAAAGCCCACAAGGGGCTGCACGATTAGGCTCCACGGTTCGTCAATCCGTATGAAAACCGTGTGGGGGATACTGGAAACTCCTGGAACTTCACATGGTTAGGTTGCACGATTTGTCTAGGATATGCTCAAACTGTGAAACACGAAAAATTGATCAAAACAACCAAATTACATTCCAAACACTAGGGAAGTCCACCCATTGATCCTTGAATGTTTTAAACAAAATATAAAGACACTGAAGACATCACAAACTCTCCAACATGAAAATTTATCTCAATCTGAAGAAGAATAAATAATCAATGGTATAAAAGGAAACCCAATCCCACAAAAACATAAGGACTTTTATTGGGAACTCATCCCAAACCTCAACCAAAATATCCAACATCGAGAAAATAATAAAATAAGGGAGTATCTATGGTCAGGGTGTGACAATTCTCCCCACCACAGACACTTTCTGCCCCCAGAAAGTCACCTAACCAAAAGTCAACCAAATCTAAAGTCCATAACTGACAAAAACCAACGAGAAACCACGAACTCCAGGATGACTATTCACTCAACAAGTCACACCCGACCGATCAAGAAGAAACCACAACGCATGGATGAGGATGAGGGGGGAACATGAGCGGGTTTTCCACACTATAAAAACACAACTAATATGAAAAACATTTAAACCCAAAACAACACCCTCACTACAACCAGGAAAAAGGGATTTCTATATTTAAAATTTTCATACAGCTTACATGGTTTGGCCACACGGTTTACCAAACCGTTCAAGAAATACTGGAAAGAAGGGGTACCCCACATGACTTTGCCACACGGTTTCAAAATTGTGCGTCAACTGTTCCAACGTCTCTGCCCAAAAATGACACCATGAGGAATGGTTATGATACCTACTGCATGGTCATGCACTAACCATGCAGTTTTTTCTGCCTTCCCAGTTGGGGATGCATGGTTTCGACTAACAGTGTGGTAACTGTGATTCACTTGGAAAAATCTCATGAAAACACCAAATTCCCAGAATCCTTGACCGGTGACAAACCTGAACTTCCATACACAATATGGACACTACCACCACTAAAACAGGGACCCTACCAAACAAATTGAACACACAATAAACCAATTATACAAAAATCAAGCATCTACAAATGAGCACTGCCAAATGTTAAAACCACGACCGACCTACACGAAGGCCAGACAAACTCAATGGAGAATGATAATTTTCAAAGTCCCCATTTAGATAGACTCGTATTTTGGGTTACAAGATATCTAGTTAACCAAACAATTACCATATAAGGTATACTTAGAAAATCATGTAAATAAGAACAAGGATGTGCTAAACATTTCAATCCCCACACATAAAAAAACTAGGTTGGGCCTCACACCTCCTCCCTGTCACTCATGACTATGTGCAAGCTTCACCCCAAGATCTGTGGTTAGGGCTCTGATGGCTGAAGCATCTCTTACCTCACAGTCATGAAACACATCCTCTGATAAAGACTTACTTTTCAGAAAAAAACCCCTACATAACATCTTCAAATGAACCCAATGGATACGGTGGCGACAGGTATTTGAAGGAATACGAAAAGTTAACTTTGAGTGACCAAACCAGCGGCACTGGAAACATGCAAGAAAACGGTGCGATGAACTGAAAGTCAGAGCCGACAAAGAATGTTTTTCAGAAACTGATTCCTCTCACACACCCTACTCTTCAGATGGGGAACCTTCACAAGAACCAATAACCACTGGATGACCCCAAACACCTGCTCATCAATAAATGCCTCATCCACTAACCTCTAGATAAAAGTTTCACTGGATGAGATTACTTTCTCCATAATTCCAAGGGGAAGAACACAATCAAAGATATGGTTCTTCTAATGATCCTCCGTTGATACTTCCAATGAGAATAGAAGTTGCTCTCTAAAATTTCAACATAAGTCTTTAAGGATTGCTGGCCCTGCCAAACATCCAACAACTCTGCCACATTCCTCTTCTTCACCTCCTCTAGTATGAACTGTTTGATGAAATTTTCCTTAAACACCTCCCACGACATCTCACCTGACGTCGATGACGGGGAGAACAACTGCCACTAGAATAAGGTTGGACCCTCAAACAACCATTGAATTGCACGGAATATAACAACATCGATAGTTCCCAATGACATGAAGACACGCTCGAATTCCTCAAGCTACTCTAGAACCTTAAGAGAACCTTGATCACCACAGAAAATAAGAAAAACTTGTGAATGAAAAGGAACTAGGCATGACTCATTAGGATCTTTGGGGACCTTTCTTAGCATGATTTTCTGAACCACATGAAAAATGCAGAACAAATCCAACATCAAACTAAGGAACAAACAAAGAGGAACACCTCAAACCAAAACCAACAGGCTCAAATGCTAAGTAAAAAAAACACCACCATACAATATTTTCTCAAAAACCATCATTTTAATTTTAAAATTCAAAACAACCTTCTTCTAGGGAAAATTTTCAAATACCAATAACCCATTTTTCAAGAAAAAAAATTCCCGAAATCATTTTCTCATTCAAATCCACTTTACGAAAACTATGCTGAGCCTTTAATTCCAAAACCCAACCCATCGTATCCCATGAACTGTTACATGTGCTTCCATCCATTACCATCCTCACGTGCCAACATGCACTTCTCTCACATACCCACACACATGTCAACATCCATAAGTAATACCAAGGGACACATTCCATTAACATTATCAAACAAAAATCACACATAATGTTTGAAAACCCACTTTCCTAATAGAATCCCATTTCATGGATAACACGTCCATTTTTAAATCAATTTTAGTTTCAAAATACACATTAATTTCCCACACACACTTACACCAACAGAAACCAAAATGAAACCCAACCAACAATGTACCAAAAAAATGAGGGAATATTGACTATGCATAGCCTGAAAACATGGGGGTGAGCCATGCCCCAAGTAAATCATAACACTAGGAGGGACTTATACAGGCCACTTGAACTTCACATGGGTCACCATCCCATGTAAGGCCACAACATAACCTGACTCGCAGACATTTTCATCCCTCAATTCAAAAAATACACACAATACACAATACTCAATACTCAATCCTAGACTACCCCTGGTGACTCGAGGTTCAGAAAGAGAAAGGGTTCATGATGCCCTCCCTACACCTACCTCCCGAGTCCCGACAACCCTAGTCTCCATCTACCGGACACCCCAAATAACAATAACCTCCTTTGATACCATTTTTCCGCAAACCAAGTCGAGATGCCGAGAAACATGGCACCTGACTCAATCTGTGACATGACCAAAAGGGCGTTCCTGATCCCCACGGGCTAGCAACAAGTAACGGGAATCAAAATAAAATAAGAGGGAGTGATTTAGGCCAATAATAAGAGGATCACAAGAAAATATTACATTTAAAATGCAGCAGATCAAACCACAACTGGATCTCAATAAAATAACAATCTGGTCAAACACGAATACAACTAAATAAAACTAACACTAAGAGAACCAAGAGCTAAAATATAATAAAATAACCAAATACTAACACAATCTCCATGTGACCTCCTGGTCACCTCCGACCATAAGACCACCCTACTCGAGGAGATAATTCTAATTGGAAAAACCCGAACCTATAAAACAGCTCGGGTCTACCGACACCGAGTGGTATATGTAGGGTGTGAGCTAACAGCTCAATAGGCAATCACCACAGATTCTAAGAGTTTCCTTTACCAAAACAGTCCATTAACACTAGTTTGAATTAAAATAATAAAAATAGATTTTTCACATTTTATTAAACAACAACAACTTTACCATTTCAAAGGCCAACACATGCCACCATCTTTTTATCATGAAAACTATCATTTTATAACAAAAACCCAATACAAACAATACTAGTAACAATTTTCAGTGAAAAAAATTTAAATTCATAAAAATTTCAAATAACTCCACATTAAAGAAAAAGCACTGAGATTTAAAATTACCCACCCAACCTACCGTATGCCGACAGGAGGTGCAATATAATAATTGGGCACTAGTCATGGGAACTCCCCTAGGGACTAGCTAGTTGTGAGCCCCATGTACCTCATATGTCAGTGAAAAGTAACCGTAACAATATCATTTCTCGTGCACGAGCCACTAGTAGGGAACATACCCATAACTTAGTGGTCCCCAACATCATCATCACAGTTTAGTTAGTGTTGTCATAGTAAAACTTGTTACGTGAAACAGGGGCCAAACCCCACAGGGTCACTATCATACTTGCACAAGTCCACCCACCTAGATACCCAGGCTTCCAATTTTGTGATCAATCCTATTTCACAGATCACATGTAACCACATACACCATTTATCTACCACACCGAGCATCTCCTTTCATAAGCCACCACTTCCACATCACAAACCCACTCTTCAGAAATTAATAAAACCGAAACATTTACAAATCACTTCAAAAACCATGTGGAACACCCCCTCTTCAAAATTTTTCTGAACAAGCCGTTTCACATTTTAGGAAAAACTTGAAACACTAAAAACATGAAAAATGGGCCATTACATCACATAAGAAATAAAACCATCTTTTAAAACTCCTTATGTTCCCAACTGGGCATTCACATTTCCCGAATCACATTCTTTTCTAAAATTAACACAAAACAGCACCTTTAAAGGTACAATTCCAAACAGGACATCATGTTTACACAACCAAATGAATTTACCAAAACATTTCCAAATCACTTCCAAAACCATCTTCAAGTGTGAAATTCCAAACTACCCCCCAAGCCAAAGATTTTCCAAAATACACACACCAAAAGCCAAACAAGAATATCCCCCATGGGATTCCATTTTAAACAACATTTTGGAAACTAATATTTCAAAGAACTCCCAAAAACCACTTCTACAAAACCAATCATTTTCTTTAAAACCACATCCATCCATCCACATTATTCAATGAACATAAAACAATCCCATTTTAACTATTAAACCCTTTTTACAACAATTTAACACTTTTAAAAATATAAATAATTACCAAACCACGCACACAAAATCAAGATCAAAAATAATAAACAACCATCCCACCATAATCAAGTCTAAAAATTTCATAAAACCCCCAATTTATCTTTAAATAACAATGTGGTTTTAATCAATAACTCTAGGTGCAGTAAACCTAGTTATTTCAAAAAATCCCTTTAAAAACCTATTTTTAGTAAATTCTACGAATACAGAGACATCATTTTCATCAAGCCATAGATATATTAGAGTTGAAAAGGACATTTTCAAAATAAATGAAAACACACAAGTGCATGTGGAGTGTTACGAGAAGGAAAAGGTTGGAAACGCCTACCTCCGCCATGTGTGAATGGGACGAAACTTCAAGAGAGTAGAGATCTAAGCCCCACCAACCATTACCACACCCTAGATACAAAGAAAAATGATCCAAACATAAACCATAGACATTGTTGTTTGGACATGGATGAAAAACCCAAAAGGAAACCCATGAACAAAGAGGAAAAAATAAGGATAGAAGAATTGATGAAGGAAACTTGAAGAACCGCCAAACTTTCTTGATAAATATCCCCAAAATATCGCCAAATAGAAGTAGGAAGGAAGGGGAGGCTCCCCTGGTCGATTCCCAATAAATAGGGATTCATTTTGGAGGTATAATCACCCTAATCGGAGCACCGCGTCAAAAGTTATAAATCCCACAAGTGGCTATACGGTTTGGCTGCACGGTTTGGAAAACCGTGCGCAAACTGTTAGGGGGCAAATGGAAACTCCAGAAACATCACATGGTTAGGTCTCATGGTTTTTCCAGGCCATGATCAAACCGTGAAACCCCAAAAATTGGCCAAAACCACTAAATTACATACCAAACACTAGGGAAGTTCACCCATTGATCCTTGAATATTTTAAACCAAATATAGAGACACCGAAGACACTACAAACTCTCCATCATGAAACTTTATCTCAATCCCAACAAGAATAAATAATAATATGTATAAAAGGAAACCCAAACCCACTGAAACCTAAGGACTTTTGTTGGGAACTCAACCCAAACCTCAACAAAATGATCCAACATCGAGAAAAGAATAAAATAAGGGAGTATCTGTGGTTGGGGTGTGACATTTAGAGCTTTCGAGAATTAGGACATAACTACTACATAACATCATGAATATTTATAGTAGACACTTCTACTCACTATCCTTTTTTCATATAACAAAAAACTCATTAAAAAAATACGACATCATTTAATATTTTTACAAAAAAGAATTTCTTTGATCCCTTTACAGACTCTATTATTTATAATGTCCTGTGAAACAAATTTTAAAAACATAGGATGAGCATAAAAAGAAAAGTAAGGGAAACATAATGAATGAATACTATTTTTCTTTAAAAACATGTAAAACATGAAATTTTTTTCATAAAGTAATACTTTTCACCTTTAAGAAGTAGAAAAAACAATTCACTAAATGTAAGATCATTGCTTACACTTTTAAAAAAAATGTTTACAAAAAATCCCATAGAAAGCATCAAATATCATATAAAGGTAACTTGGTATGTAAACCTACTTAAATGGAATAACTATAAGGTTAACATACACATATATCACAAAATGAAATAGCCCTAAAAATGACTATCATACCCAATTCAATAGAGTTTGTAACATAACCACTCATCATTGGTTTATCACGGAACCACCCATAATTTGGTTTATCACATAACCACCAGTCATTTTTTTATCACATAACCACCCGTCAAATATCCCTGAACTATTATATAATCATAACAATTAATATATTGCAAATATCATGATTTAAATAAAAAAAATTCATTTGTAATCACGATGAATAATTTAATGAAATTGAAATATTAAATCTATTTCAAAAACCATTTTCAATAAAAAAACAAAAAAATGTAATAAATAACATATTTTCATTTTAAAAACATTACAGGTTATATATGAATCCAAATATTAAATAATGATTATGGTAGTGGATAGTTCATTGTCCCCGTATATGATAAAAACTTTTTCTTTTGTTGCTTAATGAAATGATTTGTAGAAAAAATATTCCCTTTGAAATAAATTAATGGTCAATGTGTTTTATTATGCATATTATAAAATAAAGAGGTGTATAATATCAAAATATTCCTCAATTAAAGGAGATTGAGACAAAGTCACTTTTCTTGTGTCTAATTCCTCAACTATGTTCCTTGATCATCCTGAATAATAAAAATAATGTTATTTATAATTTCAAAAGAAAATTTTTCATGTTTATTATAAATTTTATATGACTTATTACAATGTTATTAAAATTACATAACTTTTTAAGTTAATATCGGTCATTTTCTTGATATTGGGTACTTGAGTAGAAAAATATCTTATTATAATTACAAATTGTCCATGTGGTTAAAAGTACATTATCTTGAGAATAGAATTCATGATTTAAATATCATATATATCTAGTATATATGTATTTATCATAGTCCATAACATTTAGATATAATAAATGAAATACATTGTTCATGGAGACCATAATCTATATATACGCAAGAATACTACATTCATTTATTTTTCATATTAATGAAATGATAACTAAATTATTCATAGATATATTACAATTAGTATATAATATCATATGATATATATGTTACATAAGTTCATTAATTTTAACCTTTATATGTTCTATGTATGGAATGAAGGGGTCAATAACTTTGAGGGGGCAGTAGTCCGCACATCGTCAAATGAAATTATCACATTTATATATCATGAAAAGCATAAAGGTATTTTCGTAAATAAAAATTACAATATCATAGAGAAAATATACAGATGATATATATCATATATAAATGCAGCACCATCAGAATGTCCATCATTGGAGGTGGTAGGAGAAAATAGTATAATCATTGTTTCATGAGGTAGTATTTTTCTGTATACAGAAAAAATATGTTTTTATACTTTAGATAGATGTGTGTGTACGTGTAGTTAGAAAAAATTTCAAAAAACCATACTATTATATGTATTAAAATATTTTTTATATAATCAATAAATAATAATTGAATAAGGAGTGAATAAGTAAATAAATGGAAAGGAACTTTTGAGAATACACTACCTCTTAAAATGTGTAACACCCTTGGATTTGAGATAAAAGGCTTTATTCAACGGCCTTATACCTATGATATGTATAATAGTGGGAATAGAGGGATTTTTAAAAATTAGTTTTGCAAATTTTGAATTATACAAGGGGCATGAGAGGTGTGATTAATTGGGTATATGTGATGCCCTTTTATAAGAGGGAGGAGGGGCACATTTTAGAAGGTATTGAAATATTATTTTATTATAAAATGATTATCCAATTAAAATGTTTCCATATTCATTTATTATTGATATAAGATTAATTTAGTTAGGAAACATTTCAACCAATGGTTTTTATACATGTCTTTGTCACAAATCAAACCATATCATATAGCTTTAACCCTTAGTTAACTAATATGATTGTTACCATGTTTTATGGTATATTCAAAATATATGGTTATTATAGTTACTATAAAATTACAATAATACCATAAGTGGTAAATTAATGAAATTTTAAACATTATTTTATTAATTTTCTTGAATATTATATTTTAAGGACTTTTATATAATTTAATAAAATAGTATTTTTTTAAAACTCATTTATATCAATTTTATAATATTTATATAATAACTTTTTGAAAATCCATAAAAAATTGATTATATACAAAAAATCATTAATTTAAATATGAAAATTCATAATCATCCCTAAAATTAGTGAATGGTATAAAAATATTCAAAATAAATTTATTTTATTATTTATAATTTCATTTATTTAATTAATTCATTAATAAGGTAATAATTATGTCATTATTGTGTGTTTAATAAATTTATTTATATTATATATAAAAAATATAAATAAAATTCCATGATGTAAGAAATATATTTAAGTTTTGAATAATTATTTTTAGTCGAATGGGTCACTTATATTACTCGATATAAAAATTTGTTTTTTAAAAGATCCATGTTTATTCCATATTTCACTTTACATTAATTAATTAATATAACATGTCATTATTACTCCCATGTGGATCCATGGTGTCCAAAATTTGACCCATGGATATTCATTGTCCAAAATATCTCATCCAATAGGATTAGGACATGTGTTATGATAGTTTAATATTCTTATAATGTTATTTTTTTACCTTGATTTACCAGATTTACCCTTTTACCATTGTAAATAAAATTATTGCTGAAGTTACTATTCATAATGCCTAAAAATATAATGTATATATTCACAAAATAGGGAAGTAATGATTAAAAATATTGATTCTGCTTTTAAAATTTCAAAACATAGAATAGTCAGAAATTCACATAAAATTATTCTACAATGTCAAAACCAAAAAGGGTGTTTTTAAGAAGTAATATACATAAAAATATACACATGTGATTATGTAAAATTTAAAAGTGAAATTACTTCTAATGACCAACATTAAATTAAATGATAAAAACAAAATCCAATTATAATTTAAAACAAATTTAAATGATAAATCTTACTATATAAATAATTTAGATGAAAAGATGGTTTTGAATTAAAATGATGTATTATTTTAATATTTATTAAAAAATGATCTTTATAAGAAAAAACAATAATTTCATCAAATTTAAATTTTGATGTCCCTCTTTTATAGAAAATGTTTATTTTTTTAAATAGAACATATTAAAGTGACAAAATATATATTTAAAAAAGGATTCTCAATCAAAAGGCTATAAAACCACATTTTTAGAAAAATACTTCTTTAATCCAAAAATTGAATCTTTTTCTTATATATTATCTATAGAACATATAGGATAAATTTTAAAAAATAAATTTAATACATATCATATATTTTTCATTGAATAAACTTCATTAAGAGTTATGTTAAACCATAATTATTCACTTTTAAATAGATTTTCATAAAAATGCATCCTTTATTTCCAATTTGTTTTTATTTTATTTGAAATAAAATTATTAACCAATGACTCATTATTTAAACATTTGTAAACTATATTTCTAAATTCAGTTGGTATTATTAATTTCCGCCATTCGAACGACTAGGAGTTAACTACGATTTAGAATCATAATATTATTACTGCATTATTTTTTGGTATATCTCAATTTTGTGTGAAATGTAAAATTTCGATGAAACCCCTTATTTTTTTCTAGTATTCTATCAAGAATAGCATTCTCATTAACGTAAAATTAATATCATATTCATATTTATTAATAGAAATAAAAAATAATTATTCTATAATTACCATGGTCATTACATATGGTTGTTTGAATAGGTCAGGGGAGGCATATTAAGAAGTGGAATGACTGAAAAATGTTGATAAAAGAAGTAGTTATAAAAGAAATAAATTTTGTATTAAAATATTAAAATTGGCTCATGGATGGAAAAAATCTTGATGTAACCATCCTTTTATCCAAAAAATCCCAAATAAGATATCAGTCACCCATGGTAGGATTATTAAACATATATTTTAGTTCAAAACATATGATTCATCCCACCCAAAACCCAAGAAAATGAATGGTATTTCCAATGAACCAGATCAAAACCAAGACAAAAAACACCAGGTGTGACATGTCGCTTCAAAACGTTATAGTCCACCATACACAAAAATGTGGTTATCAACTACCCCATTTAATGGTATGAAATAATGTATATTTTCTATAATAATTATTTATTTTCAATTATACTTTAAATACCATATATATTCATTCAATTAATCCATATAGAAAAACATTAAATGAAAAATTAAAATCCCATCACATCGGTTTGTGGGGTGGTATTCTATTGTACTCACAAGCGACATTATTAATATCACAATGGGTTGAAATTTATGTTGGTATATGTGTTGACATAATTAAATATGTATAATAATATAATAAAATTGTGTATAAATATTAATTTCATCATTATATCCACCTGTGAATAGTGATGATGTAAAACGAATGACATCAGTTCATGATGTGGTAGTCTGGCGTACAGATGAATGATTATTTCATATATAATTTGATGGTAGAGGAGAAGGACACAGGACATGAAAATAATATAAATTCAATTTCTATTGAATATAATGTCATTATTATGTCATCATTAAATAATAATAATTTAATGTGGGTGAGGAATAAATTAAATAAAATGCTCAGTTAGAGACATTACCTCTTCTTTGAAAAACAATCAATTGGTTTTCAACAAAATCCATCATCAGATCTCTTTATACCCGAAATTAAGCCTATAAGATAACATGGGTGAATTATTTATGATATTTTGGTAGTTAATTACTAATTCAAAAGGATTATTATTTGTCAATTGGAGAGTGGTGTGTGGCCTTTTATATGTTAGGTGGCTCAGAATCTTGTAATTTTTAAAAATAAAATGGTGTGTCAATATTCCAAAAAGCCTAAAAAAATCTACAAATGGTAATTTTATAATATAAATGATATTTGGTATAATTATTTCTATATAAAAGGGTTTTTTAAATGTTTTAGGTTTTTCATAAAACATATATTTTATTTTATGCCCCTAATATCTCATTTTCATGTCAACAGAGGTAAAACAATTTTATGTTTTTACTATTAATAATAAGAAGAAAATAATTTAAAAATAATAAATAATATAAATTATTATAATTAATAATAAGGAATTCGTTTTGGAAAATTTCATTCACGTAAGTGAAAAAAACATATTTTAAATTTAATCTCGTAGTTGTGATGAGAAATTAGGTTTCCATGGACAAAATGATAAAAATATTAATTTTTTATATCATAAATCAATTTGAAATTGATTTTAAAGACCTAAATATTATATATACATATACTAACTAATTCCACCTTCAAAACCACAATTAATAATTTTTAGGTTTTTTAATTCTATAAAATAATTGAATGTTCTTAACAAAACACAACATTTTTCACAATTCAGAAAAAAATAAATCTTCAAAATAATTATTAATACATCAACCTATGATAAATTTAAATTTTAAATTTCAAAAAAATGAAATTAAATTTCTAAAATTGGCAGAGAAAAATAAAATATGTATGTTGAAAATGACCAAATTCCATTTTTTAAAATGTATATTTATGAACATAAAATTGGATTCATTCTTATCAATTTTTTATGAAACACATAAGATGAAAGTTAAAAATTTTATTAATTATATATTATTTAATTATAATTAATATATTTCACCAAATAAACATTTTATGAATTTATTATCATCGAAGGAATTTATGTGCATAATAGTTGGTTTTTCCGAAAAATATTTAATTTGTTTTATAAATTATTTTATATTAATTCTTAATTAATTGGTCACAAAATATTTCATTATATATTTACATAGTTCATTTAATAATATTTATAAAATAAATTCTAATTTATAGGTGAAATTTATCTTGTTAATTTATGTGTTTTTTTACATATTGATGTTGTATGTAACTTAAGCTAAACATAGAGTTTCATGTAAAAAAAGACAAATTAGGTGTTGCATGTAATGAAACATAAACTCATTTTTGTGAGAAATGAAAGATATTAAAAAAAATACTAATTTGGGAGAAAAATTAAAATATCCCAGTTTTTTGCAGTATCTGATGATGTTATCTCATATTATAAAGATATAGGAGGGAAATTTCATTAAGTATCTTAAAGGGTAGAATATGGATTCAATTATGCGGCTACATGGGGCATCTATGACCAAATTTGTTTATGGGGATCGTCATTTTAAATTAATATTTGAAGATTATTTAATCTTGACTTTGTCTCGAAAATGTTCCTTAACACTTCTTTGGAACACTATACTGATAGAGATAATGGAGAGATCATCAATAAAGTGGGGATGTTTTATAGTCATGTGTAATAAAATTCCATCCATAATGGTTAATTAAGTCACATTTTGTTGAGATTAATTTTAAATATAGCTGTCAATATTACATTATAATAACATCATTTCAGTAACATTATAAACGACACTATTTAACTATAATATATTAGAATGTAGTTTGGGTGTAAATTGTTCATATCCCTAATAGGTTGAAGAGAATGATATAGAAGATTTAGATTATTTGAGTGTGTTTGATGTGAGTTCATGGACATAATATGATCTATATTGATCATTGTATGAGTATCCATGAATTTTAGGATAGAGACCATGTGTTATGGAGTGCTTCCTGTCATCAGGACATATATTGGATTTAGTGTATGAGTAAGTTTTCTCCGTAGTTCATTAAGAAATTCAAGGCATTATAGTGCATTGTTGACTTAACATATCATATGTATGTTCCACCACAACATAAATGGATCCATGTTGTCTTCTATATAACAAAAATCCATTATATATCTTCATGATGAACCCCATTCCATTTATTGTGGAGAGTTAGATATTGAGGAAGATGTGTCGTTTGTGGAGGAACAAGTTGAGATCCATGACCAACCAAAATGTGTTCAATGGGTAATATATCAAAATGGATCATGTGTTATATTGTCTAGATGTCTTGTAAAATATTACCTAGAATTCTATTATATATGTGTAAGCTCATTATACTAATTCATTTTATATTTATTTTTGGATTTGATTCTCTGGGTGATGTTAATGATTATTTATTGTCAATTTGTGAGATGTTCTTGTTTCCAATTACAGACTACAATTTGATGAAAGTTGTCATTATATTGTAATGTGGTCCTTAGAGATATCTCATGAGTTAGTCATTCTAAATCTCTCATTTTACAATTAATTTTTTTGTTTTAATTGAATTCATGAAGAGAGTAGTTTCTTGAGAGGTGTATATTGTGATATTCCAAATCTATTAATCCCAACCCTTAAATGATTTTGGGACTTACTGGTTTCAAGATGGATTTATATGTGTTCTAGGGGATTATGTGTGTTTTGGATATTCATTAGATCACCACAACATGGTGGTGATATTGGTGTTAGAAATTTTGGTTCTAGTTTTTAGTTTTGGGCACGATGAGGGGAATTTTTCCTCATGATCAAATATATTGGATGTGTGGCTTGTTGTATGGTGTCCAGATACACCATGGTAGGATAAATGTCATGGATGGATATTTTATTTCTTATGGGACTTATATAATCTTATTTTGAGAAATGGTCAGCACATAAAGAACCATATTATGGTGGTCGGTATGGTTATGAGTAAAGGGAAATGTTTATAGTAAAACATTGTATTTTTTGGGCCATGGATTGTGTTTTGTTGTTGAAACTCCTTCAAAAATATCATGGAAAAGGAAAATGATAATAGAAAAAATTGTTTCTATAATTATTGTGAATCAGGGGGTCAATGAATGAATTCTATAATTGAATATTAATTATATTTACCATGTGCATTTTTGGTGATTTCTATTCTGTGGTGGAGTCCCACAGATTTCAGTTATAAATTTGTCTCGTCTAGAATTTTTTGATTTCTCTATTCCTCATTCATTCTATTGACAACATATAGGTCGTCTAATGCCTCTCTATAAAAAAATTTGACATGTATAAATGATTTAGTAATTATATTGATGTTTATTTGATCAAGGTATAATCCCCCTCTTTTTTCACAATTTTCACAACTTATTATTTCATTATAGGATTATAGTAGTGGAAGGATCTATTTTGGTCCTTTATCAAATATATATTAATAATAGATTTTGGGTATATACTATTGTGGTTATCCATTTGAAAATAATTAGGTATTATCCCTTAAATTTAGAATTTTAAATGTCGTATATACATGAAGCTCAATCTGGGGTAGGGGATCCTCATTCTCTCTGTAATTTTTTATCATCTATAGAAATTTAATGTTTTTATTCTTCTGGGTGAATAAAATTAGTTGAAATAATCAGATAAAAAATTTATCTGTATGAAATGTAGGTGAATGGGAGTTCAAAAATGGTTTCACTTTTTTTTCATTTTTCATAAGTGTTATTTATAAACACTTCTATTAATTGAAATCAGTAATGTCTGGAACCCTGTTTATGCTCTGGATGAAGTGATTTGAAAAAACATAAATTTTTTATTTCATTATCTCACCATATAAAAAATAAAAAATGACATTCGTAAGGCTCGTGAAAAAATTTACAATGATATTCTAAATTATAATAAAATTATCGATGAAATTGATTAATTAATATGATGAGTGTATAATATATGAATTTGAAAATATAATTATTATGGATGATAAATATGTAGCTAAGTGATTATTTGATCATATTTTTGTCATTATTTTTTGGGTGGAGAGGTTTTGAGAAATTTTCCAATGATATCGGTGTCCAGTTTCGAAGGTGATATTTATCGGAAAAACATATTGTGGTAGGATCGAATGAGATAAGATGATGGTGGAAAATCATTTGTTTTGATGTTTTGATGTTTTAGTAGTGAGATGTATGGTATTTAGGGAACTGTTGGAAAGATATGTGACGATTAAGAATTTTATGGGTATATGATGTCATTTGGTCTTTTGATGTAGTTTCCTCGGTATTGATGGAATTAAATACTGGTAATGAAATTCAAATTGAAGTAGTTAGAAATTAATTATGATTAGAATAGAAAAAATTTATGAAATGTGTCTTAATGAATGAAATGAATCATGAATTTATATAAATAATTTTAATGTTATAATTAGTGTGGTTCATCATTAAATATGAAATTATTTGTAAAAAAATTAATATTTATTTATAACTAGTATTCCAGGTGTGGGTTATTTTGAAAATGAAATATAAATTTTATCTTTTTTGTGTGGTGTGATTTATTATTGGTAACAATAATTACTAGAATTGGTTGTGATATCTTTTTGTGGTATTGCGGGATACACCAGTGGAGATGGATTAGGATAAAAAATTCATTAATTTTGTACTAGATTTCAATATTCTATTTTATATTTATTTTTATATGTGACCCAATAAATTTATAAAACAATTCCAAATTTAAAATGGAATGGGTTCTAAATTTTTTAAAAAACATCTAGGATGGTGGTGAAATGGAAGGATGGATAAATGTATCTCATTCTCCTCTTTTAACTATACTGATAATGAAAACTACTGTTAATGATTCCATGTGATGATGGAACTAGGTGTTAGAGATACATCATGATGATGATAGATGGTGTTGATGATTTCAAGTGAGGATAATTATGATATGTGTGGTGGGGATCATGAATGGTAGATGGAGATCTCAAGGTTTATTTTTTCATATTTTTTATACCATACATTACTATTGGTGATCTTTTGAATGGATTTTTTATTATGAGATGGTAGAGTAAAGGGTGACCCTGATAAAATCGATTCCAACATGGGATCTTGGGACCAATGTGACGTTGGGGAAGGTAGGGATACATCCCAACCAACATCATATATGGGTTTATATGTAATTAAATAACACCTATAGAATTGTAGAACATGATACATAGTGTTGGGGAATTATAGTGTAATATAAATGGTGAAATGGGTGTGTGGTTCTTTTCATTTATTCATTCCATGCTATATTAAGTAGTGAGAGTTTCTGATGAGGTTTTGATTACATAGTTAACCAATATAGATTATTTTTTGTTCTATTTTTAACTAATTCATTGTTATTCTATTTTCACATATATATTAGAGACCTTTAGTATGATCGTAATAATTAGATGGCTTATTCTCATTATACATATATATAAACTATTTTTTTTTGTTTCCACAACGATTTCGGTGACTGTGTTATACATTTATATCATTTTCATCAATGTTGTTCTTGAGTTTCTATTATAGGACTATATTTTAGTAATTTACTTAGAGATTTTTATTTTAATTCGTTTGAAATTTTTCAGGGGTTTTAGTATGGTTTAATAATTATATGTTTTTATGTAATGTTTTTGTTTGTAGATAACCAGTATCCAAATATTTTTTTTTATTTTGAAGGTATTTCCCAACAAATGTATGATATTCATTATACCCTCCGGGTTTGTACCCATATCATGGCTGATTGGAGGTTGGAATATAGGGTTATTATCTCTCATCCTTCACTAAAATCTCCAGACGGGTACCTTTAGTGATAAATAGTCATGATATCTGATTCTTATAAGAGTAGGTAAAAACTCAGGGAAAACATAACTATTCCCGAGAGATAGGATGCCACCCATAAAAAATATACAAATCATAAAAACATAGTGAAACCACATCGTTAATCCTATATCCTAGAACAATCATCCCCCATGGACTACATAAAAATAGAAACCATATCCTATCTGGGGGTATCACAAAAGATATATATACTCATATATAACATTATCATATAGCTATATCCCTATGCAAGAAGAATAGCCAATCGTAATCCTAGGGGATGTATCATGTAACAAAAATAGGTATAAATCCCATGTAACCTATATATTCACATTAACATTATATCATGGACCTATATTCATACATTCAAATATGGGTATATATTCCCATAACATATACAAAAAAATAAAGCACAACATATTTGGGGGAAATAGATCCCTAGATAAAGGTACCACACAAAACTAGGGTTTGTCACCCTAGAACCTCATATAATATATATATATATATAGACACACATAAGGAACACTCCACATTTATAACCTCTCATCAGATCCCCACACAATTTTTCTATCCACCAAAAATCATTTCATATGATCTAGGTTGGCCTCCAGTTATCAGGATTTATACATATATCTCCTTCTGTACCAGGCTCACTCCATTGTTCTCTTTCATATGTGGCACACAAAATAATCACTTCCAGTATCATGTAATAAATCAATCTAAAGAAAAAATAATACTAGGGAACCCACCATCATCACCTTTTTCTCATCATAACATCAAAACATACCTCATTTTTACTAACACATCTAATTATCTTGATCTCAACCCACATTTTTTTAATATCATTCATTGATGTCTATTAGTTTATATAAAAACCATATCTTCACTCAATTGTATCTAGAACATAAACTCATTCTATCAATTTCTTTAATATACAAAATATGACATTAGTAGCCACCATAAAAAATCACGAAACATCATGATGTTATAGAAAAACATGGAAATTATATATAGGGTAATACATAGTATAACTCATGATCTATAAAATATTTATTCACTAATACAAGGTAAATTCATCCAAAAAATATAATGTGATACATTTCTCCATTCCTATAGAAAAAAATTCAAAACGCACATTTATGACCATTAATAAAGGGAATCATATTTCATATTACTTTTACTGAAGAATTTTCCAATATCTGTTAAATATTTATCTTTAAATTTCTCACTCATTTTTAAATAAAAATTAAAAAATAATATCTCAAATGAAACATTTTACTATATACTTCAATTTGATTCAACCTAATTTTAAAACACTTATAAAAAATAATGATCCTTCTCTTTGAAAACAAAATCACCCTTCTAATAAACATATATATAAATCCATAATCCATAATCTAACCAATAAATTACCATAAAACCATTTAGAATGATATGTGGTCTATGATGACAATTAGTTTGATGCATTAAAATCAAAATTTGTGACATACTTCACCCAATAAAATAAAAAAATAGATAAATATAGAAATTGAGAAATTAAACATTAAAATTCATTAATTAAAAATAAACTAAAATAAAAACAATTTCATAAAACTCCATCAATGATCCATGACCAATATCAAAATTTTACAACCCATTATGATCCCATGAGAACAAATATAATCCAAAAAAACCATTAAATTAATAAACGAATCCATATAAACTAAATTTCAAAATTTTCATTGTTGATTCTAAACTCGCCGGAAGAACTCATTATGCGGAAACCCTATGAAATGGGTTGTGGTCCACTCTATACATACACCCAAACCCTATCAACCCATAATCCAGTTATTATACACCAAATATAATGTCCAATTTATCATAAAATCACCAAAAGTACCCAATTTAAATAGTGGAATAACATAAATCAATATGAAAAATAAATGACATCTTGAGCACTACCTTATGGGATTGGCAACCCAAGGAAAACATGAAATCCCACACACTCAGGGTAATTTCCACTACACACTATATGAATTAAACCAAAAACCCATATAATCAAAATAATAGATTATGTGCATGGCCGAGAACACATGATTTAAAATGGATGATCTCACATTAAATATCTGAATATCCTCTGTGAATTTTTTTACACAAACCAAGGGGGATCGAAGGAGGTAGAGGAAGATTCATCCAGTTGTTACGTGTGTGATATAAGAAGGGATTCAGTGATAGTGGTGTTAAATCCTAATTTTGGGGTTGTAATTTTTTCATTTATATGGTGTTTTATATCTTTTAAATGGTTTTCCAAAATATTCACAATATGTGACATTTTAATTTTCTCAATAAACCACTCTAACATGGTTTTGCTACATAATTTTCCAAACTAGGTACCAATTCTGTAATATTTAAATTCAATTTCCACACACCTCCACATAGTTTGATTACATGATTTTACAAACAATGAAATAACTATGAAAATCCCTAATATAACTATATTTCACATTATGAATGGGGTTTTCACTAATTGTACACAAAACATGAATTGATCGCCATTACCAATCAATGTCACCAAGTTTAACCATACGATTTCTCATAAATGTGTTGTAACATTTAAATTGGTTAAATACTTTTATAAACCAAAAAAATTCAACATTAACCATTAACACACACCTGATTACCTAAGACACCTCAGTTGAATTTTAATATGAACCACTATTTTTAGTTTAAAAAATGATTTCCATCAAAATATCATATTTTAAAATGGGGTAGGTCATTAAAATCACCACACCAGCACACCATCTATCCCCAAGAAGTCCCATTAGTATTTTAAGAAAATCACCCAACCTAAACCAATAATCAATTCACTAATAATCCTTCGTCTTATGTTTAAAATTTTCAAATTCCATCATACTATGAAACTCTAACCACTAGGAAAAAATAAACTAAACATCATAAAAAATCCCAATCATATCCTTAAACAATCTCAACCACATTGCATGTGACACTCCTAATGATTTTTATTCCTTGATGTGTACAATTATATTCCACAAGAGAAGTATGTCCTTCTCTAAAATACTTTCTTGAAAATATTCAACCTCACCTATCAATGGGTCATTGTAGGATCAATCTGCGCATATCATGATCATGATTCCATAAAATTTAAAAAAATTGTAATGATATCAAAACATAAAAATTGTACTATGAATTCAATTCATAGATTAATTTTTGGATTAGTACCTCAACAGATCCATCCAACTATCATTCTATACCCATGAACACTAAGGCACCCCAAATCTGTCTCACATAAATATTTCCAAATTTATTTTGATCGGTGTTTCAACACCCAATCACAGTCCATCACTAAACCCAAATTCTTTCTGATCATCAGGATGAGACTATTCAAATTAAAATAATTCCTATGGTTCACACTCGAATATTCCAAATGTTATATATAATCCATCCTTATAATGAACATCCAAAAAACAATGAAAATAATTTATGAACCAAAAATTCTTTCAAAGTCCAGAAAATAAAGAAATAAAAGTATATATAAGATTTTGTAATACATAATGGATTAGTATCATAAAATTCATGAATAATTTATGGATTAAATAATTAAATGGTACACCTGATAGTATAATAGGAATAATAAGTGAAAATAAATAACATTGGACCTCATCCTAACTCACATAATTATACTGAATGAATGTTTCGATCCATGTCATATTATCTAAACAATTTTTCTAGCTTCAAGTGACATCCATGACATGAAAAATATTTAGAAATCTATTTAATCCATGTTTATTAATAGTATCACACAAGCCCATCCACGATTATGGTTAAAATAACAATTTTAATGAAATTTGATGATATATATTATAATGTTTTCATCAAAATAAAAAATAACTAAATGATAAATTTTTTGAAATATTGAAAAGGTAGAATACCTCCTTCAATAATTAATAACCCATATCAAGGTCATACTTACCCTGAGGTGTCCCTGACCACATTTTCCAAAAATAAATACAAATAAATAACAAATTAAAGTATTAAAACTAAATTCACATGTTTGAATAAATGAAGCTATACTCATTAAATTTTTACATGATGTATAAAAATCATGAAACATGGAATGGTCTACCCTTCAAATACCCTCAAACATAGTCAAGAAAAAATTCTATGATTAATTAACTAAAATGATGCAATATTTAATCCAAACTCACTGAAAACCTAATTTATTCAATTGGGACACATACCTCATGGATAATAAGAAATAAAGGATTAAATTCCTTCGTCAGAGATTCCCTTTACAAATCAAACATAAATTTACTACCATGAATGATGATTTCCAACCTTATCTAGTGTAAAGAGGAATCAAACCCAAAGTAGTGACAATAAAAATCAATGAAAAAAAGAGATGAATAACGGGTGGTAGAAGTAATAACTCACCCTAATACTCAATCATATGCCATATAAATATATCTTGGACAATAGAGATAGAATGTATATGTGTGTGAGATGGTTGGATGGGTGTTCACATGAGAGGGGAAGAGAAAGATGAAGAAAGGGGTTAAAACATGGTTTAGGGAAGATGTGCAATATTTCATTTTTAAATTTCTAAATGGATTAAACATGGTTTAAAGAACACATGTTTATCATTTTCTTTAACTATATTATGGTACTCCAATTACAAGGATTCACAGAATAATTTTACAAACCATGTTCTAACTATACATCATCACCATACAAGTGCACACACCATATATAGTTTAGAAAAACGTATCAATTAACCATAATCTAAATAGAAAAATACCATCTATAGAATAGTGCAATATTTTCTATGATTTATCTAAAATACTGTGAATATTGTTTACCTAATCCAAAAACAAATGTAATCTTCATGTTTTAATACGATGGTTACCCCTAATGATGTGGTATCCATGAGAAATTGTAAACCACATTCCAAACACTATAAATACATTATGATGATCTTGAGAAATTCCCATATCCCTATGTATCCTCTTGGTCCTCAAACCATCTCAAAAAACATATCTTCAAATAACACCATCATTCATTATTTCAAAAATAATCTCTGATTCTCACTTGGATCATCCTCTAAATTCAAATATTAAAATTTCAACTAAATTTAAAAAACGAAAAAAGGTAAGGGTCTTCGTAAATATCAATATAATTTTCATTAAATTCAATGTTGATTAGATTATACATTTCTTTATAAAATATTGAATTATGGTGATATGATCCCTTATATAGTGTGATAATAATTCTAACTACATTGATTTTTTTTGTTGTAGATTTATTATTGTTTGAAACTCAATTCAATAAAAATCATCAAATGTTACGAAAATTATCTTTAAAAACTACTTGATTATAACATTATGTTCTTTAAAATATCTATGATTCATCAAATAATTTTTAACCTAATGAAAACCCTAAAAACAAAATGTAATAAAACATCTAAAAAATTCTTATAATCTCCAGGAGATCTAAGTATAACCACTTGATTTTTCAAATTTGACTTGAAGATATTTTTTCTCCACATGTCCTAGTTTTGATGTTCAAGCAATGTTGTCGGATGAATATCCTTTAGTTAAAATGTCTGGATTCTACATTTGTTATACTCTCTACATCATGGTACTTGTGATTTTCTTAATTATACTCCCCTCCATCCCATGTTACTATATTGTAGCATGTTTGTAGTGTAGTTCTCCAAAACTACCTTTTAGTGTCTCTATATCTTCTTTTGGAAATTTATTTTTATTCCTATCTTGTTTCATGGTAATCATTTCACTCTTCTGGATCTTATAATATTCCCCATTTTTATATTTTTAATCAGTATCTCTATTATAATTTAGTCTTAAGTTCCTTTAGATTATTCATTCATTTTACACATTAAAAAATATTGTTTATGATCCCTAAATTCAATCTTCTTCAACATTAAACATTAAATTATAACATATTTATTAGGTAACAGTGTTCTATATCAAGATGCATCATGTACTTTTACTTATTGATTTATGATTTTCTAACATTTATTATAATTTTCAGTGACCCTCCTTATAAAAAGATACCAAATTACACCATTATTTATTATAGGATCTAAATAATTAAAATTTATCTCAATTTAACCATTTCACAACTCGGTGTTTTATTCCATGAATAATTCCATTTTAAATAAATTTATGAAAATACAAAAAATAAGGCATTAGGACTATTTTATCTATAAAACCTTAACAATGAATTTAATTATGATAAATTAAGTACAATAAAAAAATGAAAAATATGTTCAAAATATATTTACAAATTAGAGTTATAATAATATAGGATATAAGATAGTGTGATAAAATCCCACATAGAAATAATAATTCTCATATTCGATCTGTTAAAACCACTTTTCATGACCATGATAATACTACATGTTCAATTGATTCAAATTTTTTTTTCCTAAGGATTTTCTTATATCGGTAAGGAATGTATTAGGTGACCATAAGAGGATTAAATTATCAATTTTTTAATTTTCTATGTGATACACATAGCTGGGAAAACATAATCAAATTCAAATAGTGTAGAATAATTTTTTATTTATAATATTTATTATTCATATATTTGTAACACAATCCATCCATTTGATATATATAATATGACTACCAATGATTTCCTACCTATATAGTTACATTATGGGGGACATACTATAGAGAAAAAATATATATTAAAATACAAATAATATCCCTACAATGAATATAATTAAATTCAAAATAGGTCATCATTTTATTTTGAAAAATTTCAATAAAAGATATTCATTACCGAATAAAAACAATGGAAATTATTTGATAAAAGCATATGTAATAGATAGAATAACATCATTTCCCAATATTTCATTTTAATCGTTCATATTGAAAGAGGATCTTAATATATTTCTATTCATATACATTTCAAAAAACATAATTGTCATTCTTAACATAGATAAAAAATATGTTCTTTAGAGTAAAACAATCCCAATTAACAAACTATTAAAATTATCCAATACTTTAAACTAGATGAATATTAGATTCATGAAATTATTCAATTAGGGTTTCAAATTTTTTAATTTATATTTTCCAATTATGTACAATTATCCATGAAATTACTCAATGTGACTGAGTGTTCCTATGACATAAAAATCATTATTTTTCATTTTAGTTCCCAATGTAGCTATTAAATTTATTCAATAGTCATTATCTAAAATGATATAATGTTGTTTATGTATTCATGAAGTCTTCATATTATTTCTAAATGGGTTGGCTATTGATTATCATATCATGTTATGTTTAGAATTTGGTGTTATGAAGAATTTCTTGAGGGGTAAAATTTTAATACAAAAAGAGGATATTGGATTTATTATTTTGTTATATTTGGATATAAAAAACAATTATAGGTTTTAAAAATAATGGGAATAGATTATTTGTTTTAAATAATGTTTTGATATACCAAAATGGGTTAGAGAAATTCAATTAAAATTCTACATTAAGTATTATAATTATAGAAATTACTTCTTCAGTTTTTTAAGGGTATATGTTACCATGTGTATACTAAAAAATAGTTTTATGTGTATAGAAATTAAAAATAAATATATGAATTGATGGATGTTAATATTATAAACAATTAAATGAAAATAATTTCAAAATCATATACCAGAAGAAAAACATATATATCAATCTCAGATGGATAATATTAATGTTGTTTATTTTATTATATATTCTCGATTATCATATCAGCATGTTTTCATTAATAATGAGTTTTAATGAATAAAATTATATCACTCATGTCGTTTATGGTTCAAAAAATATATTATATTTTTATTAATCCTTAAGTATAAAAATGTATTATTTGATAAAAAAAATTATCCCAAACATTTTTCATAATATAATGGTTATGATACTAAAACCCTACAATATTATTATTTAATGAATAAAATCGTCTATTATAAAACCATTCAAAACACATAAATGACAATTTTTATAATAAAGGAGTTGATAATTTATTATTATTATAAAACCCTATTGAAAATATGTTTTATTTTATAAAAACAAAGGTGTATATATATCAAATAGTTGTTTATTAATGATTATATAGATTTTAAAAAGATTGTGGGTGTGTGTTTCAAAATAAAGATGTCATTATGTAACAAAAAAAGATTATAATATCCAAAATGAAACATATCATAAGGTTGTTTTATTTGTGGGAAATTAAATAATGGAAATATTATTATTTTGATTAAAAATGACCTAATTGAATGGTTTGATGGAAATTGATCAGGGAAAGATGGAAGTTATAAATATATAATTCATTGTTGGTAAAAAAAGTAAATTATTGACTCCCTAAAATTGGATGTAACGAACTGGCCCAAATACCCTATGATTCTCGGTCACATTTACCCAAGAGAAGAAGGTAGGACGATCCTTATAGTTTAGCTTAGGTTGTGGAATCCTCAGAGACCTAAGAAGAAACCTATAGACATGTACATTATAGGGACTGTTTTTGGATATAAAGTGGCAAACATGGGTTGATTTTAGATGGGTTTAAAGGAACTCTATGAGACTTAACTAAATTCAAATTAATAGAATGAGTTGATCTTAGGTTATCACTTGGGGTGGATTGGACGTATTCCCTTTTCAATTATTTCAATTTCTTATATTTGCATTGAGTTCATTTAAGAAGTACAAACAACTTCATCACTTACTGATTTTATACCAAAACATCATAATACTAATAACCTATACACTTGAAGGATCATGGTTTTGAACACTTCAAGGTAAAGGTTTGTATTAGTACTTGAATTGTGTGGCCTTAAACTCAACAAGGATGATAGAGTTTACAAATCATCAAATCAAAATCTCAATTAAAGAAGTGATTAGACATTAATGGGGTGAAAAATAACATCCAATCAATCCCCTTGCTACTCCCTATGGTCAATTAATAAGTGGGTTATCCCTCCATTGATGCAATGGTTTCAATGGAAGCGGGAAGTAGACTCATGAGGGAGGAATTAAAGAAGTAATGAGAACAATAAAAAGAAAATGATCACTCCACCATTGTGTGAATAATTTCACAAGGTATGTTGTGAATAAATTTACACCTTGAGGAAAAGGTATCAATGTGAGATGGATAATAACACAATAAAAGGAGAAGAAGAACTTTTATTAAGAAACTAGGATTAATTAAAAGAACGTACACGTGAAGGAAGAACATTACAAAGAAAAATTGGCAGCATAACATTAAGATGAAAACAATGCTCAAAGAGGCGAACCTACTCCACCACCACTGACTTAAATAGTCATTTTGGGAGCCTAGGGTCGATCCTCCAATAATAAAAAGCATCCACATGATTATGGTAGTCCTAGGGTTGTGGAAAGCTTGTGGAACTTGGACTTTTCTATACTTGACCCGAGGTGGCAGCCAGCTTTAATCCACCGAACAGACTCGCTTGGAAGATGTTCTAGATGGCGGAATCAGAGTGATAAATAGACTAAAAAATTGGAGCCCCATATTTGTTATAACCGCCTGTATATTTTGGGCCCATTTGGAGTTTTTTATTCGAATATATGATTATATTAGTGAGTTGTTTTTCTGGGACGTAGAATCTGGCACATAATCTTATCTCTAACTTGGGACGTCTTAATGACTACCATGGAGGCCAGATTAGAATTGGATACTGAAGAATTATTTGTTCCTATATATTTCTTCTAGTGTCCCATGATATTTGGGCATCATTGGGTTTGTAATTGGGGTCCCATTATCTCATTAGTGGGATGTTGTCCAATCTGCCTTCTCTAGACTTGCTTCCATTCATCACAAAATATCCACATATTTTTTCATTAATTTTCCATTGATCCCTGAATGAAACATGTTCATATTGAAGATTAATAAATTTCACAAAATATAAAATTAAAATATGGATAATTAATTTCCTTAAAATCAGATGAATCAATGGGTAATTTAAATGATATTCAAAAATGTACCACATAATAGTGAATTTTAAGAAGAAATTACAACCATAATGTGAAATGATGTTCAAAGTGTAAAATGCACTAAAATGTTGTTTATGAATAATAAATCACATGAATATAATATATGTTAACAATGAATATTAGTCTAATTTAGTGGCTAATCACAACCAAACATGAGTTTTTCTAGTCCCGATCAAAATAAATATCAACAGTATGAAATTTGAATTCCCTTTTCCAAAAACATTTTAATACACAATGATCACCAAATCCCTTATACCAAAAAATAATGAAACCCATAAAAATATTTTAATACAAAATAGTTTCATAAGCAGATCTAAATCCCAAGCCCATTCCTTTGTTCAAATTCATTAACATATTTTATCCAATATCAATTAAGTATGAGGATGTGTTGTGCATCACAATAGAAATGGTATTTCATCGTTATTCAAGGGGGAAATAATAAAAGCACTAGGTGGAATCACATTTCAATATTAAGATGAGTATTCAATTTTTTTTTGTTTTTTTTTGTTTTTTGTTTGTTTTTTGTTTTTGTTTTTTGCAATTTTTCCATGGTAATTGAAATTGAACTCAAAATAGTCAACCCCTATATCAAGACTTTGCCGATGACTCCTAGGATCAAATACCTTAGGGAACCAAGTGAATCCCACATACTCGAGCATCATCTCAAGTTAACTCAGTCAAAATCAAATTCAAATTCCAAAAATTATAGATAAAATTACTAACTCTGCGCCAGACAACTATGGAGTCACGATCCCCAAGTACCGAAAGCCACGCGTTAAGTCATTTCATTGCTCTACGTGCAAATTTATTTTTTTTTATTTTTTTTATTGAATACTAATATTAAAACTAAAATGATCACCAAACCTATGTTATTTATTTGGGGACCCCATGAACTGAAACTAATACCCTACTATCCAAAGGATGTGCATTGTGATATTTTTTTTTGGATGAAAATATAAACGATAGAATATCACATTAGAGAGCCACACTTTCCAAAATATATGCTCATGAAATTATACAAGGATTAAAATCAGAATCGAGGAATGCTAAATTATTTGATATTATTTTTCAAATTGTGCAATGTGTATTACTATGTTCATTGTTAAATTAATCTTTCCTTCCATTTACACACATTTTTTTCAAATCATTTTTTTTCACAACAGAATTTTTTTTTATTTCATCTCCCCCAATATAAAACAAAACTATCCCCAGTGTTTGAAGAAATAAAAATTTAGAAGGGCGTAGAGGTAGAAAATGAACATTCAAAAAGTAAATTAAAATACCAAGATCATGGAATGAAGTCACCTGGTGGTTGAAGTTGAAATTCTTGTTGCTCCCTTTTAATCCTTTGATATCAATGTCACTTGCAGATTTCCCCAGTAGAAAAATGAAAAACAAAACAAACAAAACAAAACAAATATATATATATATATATATATATTTATTTATATAATAATGAAAGTAAAATAAAAGTATATATATATAAATTATAGAATAAGGAAGCACAAAAAGTTGTAGGTCAGTGGTAAGCACCAGATCTTGTCTCCCTTCGGTCCTGGGTTCGAATCCCCCGGATTCACTGCTTTTGATGGGGTTTGACCCATGACCCACGATGTGTCCCTTTTTATTATTATTATAATATTTTTATTCATTTAATTTTTTTTATTTTTACCTACAAACACATTAAAATAAAACAAACTTATGGTACATTGTCTTCGTTTTAAATTTCTTGGTAAGACATTACTCAAGGTTCACACCATGTGACACAGATGAATATAGTGCTCCCATTTCATACCCATCCATACTCATAATAGAATAAAAGGTCAACAATCTATTTTTTTAAATATAAAAATGATTAACTAATCCTATTTAAAATACATGGTTGATTAAAACAACAAAATGATTGGAAACTTGAAAACCATGGGTTGCCTCCCATGCATCGCTTTGTTTAACGTCGTTAGCACGACATAGATCCTAAATCTATCATTTTTTTCCTGGTTCCTAGGTTGGATCAGTTAACTGAACCTCTATTTCCTATTAATTGAATGATTCAATGAATGGTTTTAACCTTTGACAATTGACCGTGAAAATGTAACCACTTCTGGGATCTTGAATCTCTACTGCCCCATGGGGGTATACATGATGCACTATGAAAGGACCTGACCATCTAGAACTTAACTTTCGCGGGTGTAAATGAATTTTAGAAGTATACAAGAGCACAATATTTCCCAATTCAAAATGATTGACCTTAATATTCCAAGATTGGTAGGCTTGAACTCAAGCTTTATTGATTCTTGATTTTTCATAAGCCTCCATCCTTAGTTCCTCCAGTTCATTGAGATCTAATTTATTTTTTGTTCCAAACAATGAGAGGTCATAATTCATTTTCATACTTTCCCAAAAGGACTTATTTTCAATTTCAACAGGTAAATGGTATGCTTTTCAATAAACCAACCTATATGGTGACATTCCTAGGATGGTTTTTTATGTTGTACGATATTCCCAAAGAGCATTCAAGAGTTTTTTCGGACCAATATTTCCTAGAAGGATTGACAGTTTTTTCTAGAATATTCTTAATCTACATTTTTACTAACACAACTTGACCATTGGTCTATGGGTGGTATGGAGTGGACACTTTTTGTGAAATTTCATAATTTTTCATGAGTGATGAGAATGGATGATTGCAAAAATGTGTTCCACGATCACTAATTATAGCCCTAGGAATTCCAAATCTAGAGAAGATGTTTTCCTTGAGAAATCTAATCACAGTTTTATGATTGCTGAATTTTGTAGGAATGGACTCAACCCATTTGGAGACATAATAGATTGCTAAGAGAATGTAAAGATATCCCCTAGAGTTTGGGATGGGACCCATGAAATCAATTCCCCAATAGTCAAAGATTTCAGCCACTAAGATGGGAGTGAGTGGCATTTGATTCCTTTTTGTGATGTACCCTAATTATTGACACATAGGACATATTTGACAAAATGTGTAGGTTTCCCTTGAGAGGGAGGGATAGAAGAGACCACATTGTAGAATCTTAGAAAAATTTTTCTTAGATGAAAAGTTTCCTCCACATTCCTCACTATGATAGAATTTAAGGATGGACTCTTGTTCAGATTCTGGGACACACCTCCTAATGACTTGGTCAGGGCAGAAATTATAGAGGTATAGATCATAAAACACATAGTTTATAACATCTGAATGGAATTTCCTTTGAGCATGAGTCCCTAAGAATTTTGGAATGACTCCTGTAACTAAGAAATTGGCTATGTCAGCATACCAGGGGCAGTCACTCATAGAGTATATGTGTTCATCAGGAAATGAATTAGACACAGAAAGATGATTTGAGTTGGCTGTGAATTCCATCCAAGAGATTTGATCAACTACAACATTTTAAACACCCTTTTTATCCTTGATTGTGATGTAAAATTATTGTAAGAGAAGGACCCACCTAATCAGTGTTGCCTTAGCATCTTATTTTTGGAAGAGGTATTTTAGTGCAGAATGGTAAGTGAACACAGTGATGAGGGATCCTAAAAGGTATGACATAAACATCTCTAAAGAAAACACAATAGAAAGTAACTAATTTTTAGAAGTGTTGTAGTTTATTTGGGCATCATTTAAGGATTTTCATGAATAAGAAATGAAATAAGGAATTTTATCACAATGTTGTGTTAACATAGCTCCTACAGAAATGTCATTGGCATCACACATAAGTTTGAAAGGAAGTTTCCAATTTGGAGATTTCATAATGGGAGTAGAGGTGAGAGAGGATTTGAGGGTTGAGATTGAACAATCACAACATTCTATCCAATCAAATGGAGAATCCATTTCTATGAGAGCACAAAGGAAACGAGAGATTAAACTAATGTCCTTGATGAATCCTATATATATACCAGCATGTCCTAATAAAGACCTCACTTCCTTCACCGTTTTGCGTAATGGAAGGTGAAGAATGAAGTCAACCATGTCTTTATCAACTTCAATCCCCCTACCTGAGACTATATGGCCTGGAACTAGTCCCTCTTTAACCATGAAATGAAATTTTTAAGATTTTAGGACTAGATTATTTTCTTCACATCTTGACACGACTCTCTCCGAATTCCTCAGACATCCCTCGAATGTATCCCCAAACACAAAGAAGTCATCCCTGAATACCTCACGAAAATCCCCTACCATGTCTGAGAAGATTCCCATCATGCACCACAGGAAGGTTCCAGGGGAATTTTATAACCCAAAGGGCATGTGTTTAAATTTAAAGGTTCCAAATGGACATGTGAATGTAGTCTTCCCTTGATCCTCTAGGGAGACCTCAATTTTATTATACCCAAAGTACCCATATAAGAAACAATAGAACGCATGAACTGCCACTCTCTCAAGTACCTGGTCAATGAATGGTAAGGGGAAATGGTCCTTCTTGGTGAATGAGTTTAGATTCCAATTTTCAATAGAGACCTACCATACAGTACTCAACCTGGTTGGAAGTATCTCCCCATCCTTATAGGTTATCACTGTGATTCCTTACTTCATGGGAACCACTTGGATTGGGATGACCCACACACTCTCAGATATGGGATATATGATAGCAGAGTTTAACAATTTTAAAAGTTCCTTTATCACTACTTCCATGAGATTAGGATTGAGTCTCCGTTCTAGTTGACGACATGGATTTGAATCAGATTCCAAAAAAAATCCTATGAGTCCCGATAAGTGGGATAATCCCTGGAATATCAGACAAGGTCCAACCAATGGATTCCTTATGTTTCCTAAGGACATATAGAAGAATCCTCTCATGATCGGCTTCAAGAGAAGAAGAAACGACAACAGGATGTGTTTGATTGTCCCCTAGGAAGGCATACATGATTTCAGCGGGAATTTCCTTCAATTCAAGATCAGGTTGGTTCATAATTTCAGCATAATATTGGGACATTAGATCAATATCAATTTCTTTTTTTAGATTTTCAGATTGGATTTATTGCCCACATATAGAAGTTTTAGTTACAAGATTGGTTTGATCAGATTTAGGGAAGGAAGATTGATTGGTCTCCATGAAATTGGTTTCCTGAAAGGTTTCACTGATTTTTGGACCTAATACTTCATCATAAGATTAATTTGAATATGATTCAGTCCAAGGAGATAGACTTCCCTCATGTGAAAAAATTAAATCAATCTCATCTTGACTTAAGCATCAATCAAAAATTCCTTGATGTTCTATGGATTCATTATCAATTCTTCCTATCATGTTTACTTCATTAATATCCTCATCAACCCCTATTTGTGAACATGCATTATAGATTTCTCAATTCTAGACTCATGTTTCCAAAGATGATGGTCATGTTCCCATATCAGACTCGGATAACAGAGTTTATTGCTGTAAGAAAGGGACGACCTAGGATGATTGGGTTTTGTTCCTTATTTCATATGTTTGGATGGTTGTCAAGGACAATGAATTCAGCAGGGTAGATGATGTTTTCAACCATTACCAGTACCTCCTTTAAAATCCTATTTGGAACCCTAACGCTATGATCAACATGTTGATGTGTGACAGATGTGGGTTAGAGCTCTTCTAGGCATAAATGGATGTACATAGAATATGGGATGAGATTGACACTACCACCTAGGTCACATAAGGCCTTGACAACTTTTCTCTCTCCTAGTCCAACATTGATGTAAGGGAAACCTGGGTCTTTCAACTTAGGAGGAAGGGTCCCTATAATAGTGGTACTCACATTAGCAGCCAAACAGACATGGGTTTTATGTGAAATTTTTTGTTTAAAAGTGCACAAGTCCTTAAGGTACTTTGAGTAGTCAGGTATGGTTTAGATGGCACCGAGAAAGGGAATTTTCAACTTGACTTGTGAGAAGATTTCCCTCAATGTTTCACTCAACTCAGGCTTGGTTTTCCCTGCACTGAGTAAATGGTGCAGGTTGTGGGGTTGTTTTTTGAAGGGTTGTTTCTTTGACAATGTTATCGTGTTTTTCATTTTGATCATTTGGTTCATTTTAATTTTAATCCAAGTTTTAATCTTCAGGTGGGTTATGAATTAGTTGTTCTGGTCTCTCAATTTATTTCCCAATTCTTAAAACAGCCACAACCTTTAGTTGTTCATTAGTTGTTTTAGTACAACATGAATCTCCCTTTGAAGTTGAGGATGGAACTTCCTGAGTAGGCATGGGTGCCTTTCCAGTTTTGATGGTTTGAAGTTCTTTTATAAGGAAAGAGACTTCTGAGTTCATCCTTTCCATTTGTTTTCATAGTTGTTCTAGTAAGCTTTATGGAACTATTTGGGTTGGTGCTTGAGAATATTGGTTTATCCAAGGGGGATATTTTGGAGGTGGGATGGTTTGTTGAAAATGGACTGGTGGCTATTGGAATTGGATAGGTTGGGCTTAGAACTGGTAATGGTTTTGGTAGTTCTAATGGGAGTAAGGATTTTGTCCCTGTGATTGGCTAGGTTTTTGGTTATCTTTCCAGCGGAATCCTAGCAGGTCATTATACCTTGGGTTGATGTTGTTTAAGTGTTGAGGAATTTGAAAGTTCAAAGCATTTACTTCCACTTGGGGTCCTCCTAAAATAATATCCTTGATGGATGGAATGATTGGGTAGTTGTCTTTCTTATGGTCATGTTTGTCACAAATTGTGCAAACAGGGTCAATAGTTTGGATTTCAGGGACTTTCATAATGTCTATCTCTTCAACATTCCTAGAGAGTGCTGCGTGTTTAGCCCTAAGGCTTTCCTCTTCACAAAGTGTATGAATTAAATTAGTTCATTGTGTCTTTTCAGAATAAGGTGAAATTCCACAGGTTTTGTTCTATTCAGAAAGGCTTTCTAGATACTCGTAAGCATCATTTGGGGCTTTGTTCTTAAAGGTTCCATTACACATCATGTCAATGAATTGTTTGTTCCCCGGACCCAACCCTTCATAGAAAATTCTCACTTATTCTGGAATTGAATAACCATGATGTGGAACCAAGTTTAGAGTGTCCCTGAACCTCTCCCATGATTCATAGAATGACTCTCCCTCTTTTTCAAAAATTTATTGGATACTCTTTTTAAGTGAAATTTTTTTGTGGTGGGGAAATTATTTTTTGTATAATTCTCTTTGTAGTTTGTCCCAAGAGTTTATGGATGATGGTCTCAAATTGTTTAGAAAATTTTTAGCACGATCTTTTAAAGAAAAATGAAATAGCCTCATCTTATCTGATTCTAGTTGATGTTGGGGACACATGGTTTCTACAATGTCATTGAACTCATTAATGTGAAGGTAGGGCATCTCTGACTCCATTCCATGGAATGTGGGAAGGTGGTTTAGGACATGGGGTTTAAATATGTAGTTGGAATCTCCTAGGGAATTTTTTTTAATGCATGAGGGGGAATTAGTCTAGGAATATGTGAGGAAGTCATTCACGGTTTGATCAATTACGTTCCCTAATTTCGGGACTGCCTCATTTGAGATTTCATTTTGGTTTTCACCCGGGTTTATTAGTTGGTTTCTTTGAAGACCTTCCATTGAAATAGGATCAATTTTTGACTCTTGAGTATTAGTAAGATTATGATCTAATAGAAGGAGTTCCCATGGTGTACTTGACTCACCATCCTCAACACTATCCACCCAAATTAGACGGTTTGATTGATCGCCGATGTAGGCGGACATGCGCCAAAAGAAGAAAAACGAGAAAGGGACAAGATAAGAGAATTTTGATGAGAAAATAATAAATTGGGGAGAATAGAATGGGTGGTTAGATGACTTACTTGGGTCCCCGGAAATGGTTCCAAAATTTGATTCTCTCTCAAATTTACCCAAGAGAATAAGGTAGGACTGTCCTTGTAGTTTAGCTTGGGTTGTCGAGTCCCCAGAGACCTAAGAAGAAACCTATAGACATGTACATTCTATGGACTGTTTTTGAAAATAAAGTGGCCAACATGGGTTGATTTTAGATGGGTTTAAAGTAACTCTAAGATACTTAAGTGAAATCAAATTAAAATAATGAGTCGATCTGTGGTTATCACTTGGGGTGGATTAGACGTATTCGGTTTTCAATTATTTCAATTTCTTATATTTGAGTTGAGTTCATTTAAGAATATCAAAAAACATCATCACTTAGTGATTTTATACCAACAAATCCTAATAATAATCACCTAGCACATGAAGGATCTTGGTTTTTATCACATTAAGGTAATGGTTCGTATCATAACTTGAAGTGTGTGACCTTAAATTCAACAAGGACAATGGAGTTTAAAAATCATCAAATAAAAATATCTATTAAAGAAGTGATTAGACATTAATGGGGTTATAAATAACATCCAATCCATACCCTTTCTACTCCCTTGAATCAACCCATAAGTGGGGTATCCCTCCATTGATGCTATGGTTTCAATGGACGCGGGAAGTAGACTCATAAGGGGGGAATTGATGAAGTTAAGAGAATAATAAAATGAAAATGATCACTCCACCGTTGTGTGAATAATTTCAAGAGGATTGGAGTGAGAAAATTCACATCTTGAGGCAATGGTATCAAAGTGATATGTAGAACAACACAATAAGAGGATAATAAGAACTTTTATTAAGAAACTAGGATGAATTAAAACAACTTACAAGTGGAGGAAGAATGTTACAAAGACAAATTGGAAGCATAACATTAAGATGAAAAAAAATCTAAAAGACGAAAAAATATTGCACCACCACTGCCTTAAATAATCATTTTCGGAGCCTTATGTCGAGCCTCCAACATTACAAAGCATCCCACATGATTATGGCAGGCCTAGGGTGGTGGAAAGCTTGTGGAAGTTGGACTTTTCCATACTTGACCCGAGGTGGCAACCATTATTCTTCCACTGAATAGACGCACTTGGAGAACCTTCTAGATGGTAGAATCAGAGTGGGACATAGATAATAAAATGGATCCCTAGATTTCTTATAACCGCCTCTGAAATTTGAGCCCATTTTTGAGTTCTGTATTCGGAGATGTGATTAGATTAGTGGTCTATTTTTGTGGGCTACAAAATCTGTGACAAAATTTTATCTATAAATTGGGATGCCTTAATGTCCACCAAGGAGGCTAAATTAGCACTGGATACTTATGTATTATTTCTTCCTCTATATGTCTGAAAGATTCCCAAGAAATTTCGGTTTCATTGGGTTTGTAATTGGGTTCCCACAGTCTCATATGTGGGCTGGTGTCCAATCTACCTTCTTTAGACATGCTTAATTTCATCACAAAATATCCACATATTCTTCCACGAATTCTCCATTGATCCCTGAATGAAACATTTTCATATTGATGTTTGATAAATTTACCAAAATATCAAATAAAAATATGGATAATTACATTCCTTAAAATAAGATGAATCATTGGGTACTTTAAATGATATGAAAAAATGTACCACATAATAGTGCAATTTAAGAAGGTATTACAATCATAATTTGAAATGATGTCCAAAGTGTAAAATGCACTAAAATAGTGTTTATGAATAATAAAGCACATGAATATTTTATATATTAACAATGAATATTAGCGTCATTTATTGACTAATCACACTCCCCAAAACATCATGGTAATTGAAGGTAGGGCATGAAAATTGAAATTGCACTCAAAAGAGTCAACCCCAATAGCGAGACTTTGCCGATGACTCCTAGGCTCAAATACCATAGGGATACAAGTAAATCCCACATACTCGAGCATCATATTTAGTTAACTCAGTCAAAAACAAAATCAAATTAACAAAAATAGAGATAAAATTACTAACTCTGGACCAGACAACTATGGAGTCATGATCCCCAAGTGCCGAAAGCCATGTGTTTGGTCATTTCATTGCTCTAAGTGCAAATTTATTGTTTTTTTATTTTTTTTATTGAATACTCATATTAAAACTAAAATGATCACAAAAACTATGATATTTATTTGGGGGACCCCATGAACTCAAATTAATACCCCACTATCCAAAGGATGTGCATTGTGATCTTTTTTTATTTGGATGAAAATATAAACGATGGAATATCACATTGGACAGAAACACTTTCCAAAATCTGTGCTCATGAAGTTATACGAGGATTAAAATCAGAATCAGGGCATGGTAAATTATTTGATATTCAGTTTCAATGTTTTCAATGTTTATTACTATGTTCAAAGTAAAATGAATTTTTCCTTCTATTTATACACATTTTTTTTCAAATCATTTTTTTTCAAAATAGCATGTTTTTTTAATTCATCTCCCCCAACATAAAACAACATTGTCCCCAGTGTTTCAAGAAATGAAAATTTAGAAGGGGTAGACGTAGAGAATGAATGTTCAAAAAGGAAATTGAAATATGAGGATCATGGAATGAAGTCACCCGGTGGTTGAAGTTGAAATTCTTACTTCTAACTTTCAATCCATTGATATCCATATCACTTCCAGAGTTCCCTAGTAGAAAAAGGAAAAAAACAAAAAAACATAACACACACACACATATATATATATATAATAAATAAAGAAAGTAAAATATATGTATATATATAAAAATTATAGAAAGAGAAGCACAATAAGTCGTAGGTCATTGGTAAGCATGCGCCCCTGTCTCTCTTCGGTCCCATGTCTGAATTCCCGTGGCTTCACTAGTTGTGATGGGGTTTAACCCACAACCCACGTCATGTACCTTTTTATTATTATTATTATTATATTTTTATTTATTTTTCTTTATTTTTATTTTAACCTACAAACACATTAAAATAAAAAAACTAATGATACATTGTCTTCTTTTTAAATTTCTGGGAAATACATTACTCAAGGATCACACCACGTGACATGGATGAATATGGTTCTCCCCTTTCATACCCATCCATACTCATAATAGAAGAACATGTCAACAGTTTATTTTTTTTAAATATCAAAATGATTAATTAATACTATTTAAAATATAAGGTTGATTAAAAAAACAAAATGATTGGAAACATGAAAACCATGGGGTGCCTCCCATTCCGCGCTTTGTTTAACGCCGTTACACCGACATAGATCCTAAATCTATCAATTTTTTCCTGGTTCATAGGTTGGATCAGTTAACTCAACCTCTATTTCCTATTTATTAAATTATTCAATGAATGGTTTAAACCTTTGACCATTGACCTTGAATATGTAACCACTTGTGGGATCATGAACCTCTATTTCCCCATAGGTGTATACAATATTCACTATGAAAGGACCTGACCATCTAGACCTTAACATTCCCGGGTGTAAATGATGTTTGGAACTATACAGAAGAATAGGTTTTCCCGGTTCAAAATTCTTGACCTTGATATTCCTAGATTGGTAGGAATGGACTCTATATTTATTGATCCTTGAATTTTCATATGCCTCTATACATAGTTCCTCCAGTTCATTGAGATGTAATTTCCTTTTTGTTTCAGCCAATGATAGGTCATAATCCATTTTTTTAATTTCCCAAAAGGCCTTATGATCAATTTGAACAGGTAAATGGAATGATTTTATATAAACCAACCTATATGGTCACATTCCTAGGTAGGTTTTGTATGTTGTACGATATGCCCAAAGAGAATCCAAGAGTTTCTCAGACCAATCATTCCTAGAAGGATTGACAGTTTTTTCATGAATATTCTTAGTCTCCCTATTTGCTAACTCAGCATGACCATTGGTCTGTGGGTGGTAATAAGTGGAAATTTTGTGAGAAATTCCAATTTTTTGCATGAGTGATGAGAATGGATGATTGAAAAAATGAGTTCCACGATCACTAATGATATCCCATGGAATTCCAAATCTAGAGAAGATGTTTTCTTTGAGAAATCTAATCACAATTTGAAGATCATTGGATTTTGTAGGAATGGATTAAATCCATTTGGAGATATAATTGATAGCTACGAGAATGTAAAGATATCCCCAAGTGTTTATGAAGGGACCCATGAAATCAATTTACCAATAGTCAAAGATTTCAACCACTAAGATGGGAGTGAGTGGCATTTGATTCCTTTTTGTGATGGACCCTACTTGTTGACACATAGGATAGCTTGGACCAAATGTTTAGGAGTCCCTTGAGAGGGTGGGCCAGAAGAGACCACATTGAAGATTCTTAGAAGATGGTTTCTTAGATGAAAAGTGACTTCCACATGCCTCGCTATGACAGAATTTAAGGATGGACTCTTGTTCAGATTCTGGGACACACCTCCTAATGACTTGGTCAGGGTAGAATTTATAGAGGTATGGATCATCAAACACATATTGTGTAACGTTAGAAAGGAATTTACTTTGATCATGAGTCCCTAAGAATTTTTGAATGACTCCAGTATCTAAGAAATTGGTTATGTTAGCATACCAAGGGTAGTCACTCACAGAGTATATGTGTTCATCATGAAATGAATCAGACACAAAAAGGTGATTTGAGTTATCTTTTAATTCCATCCTAGAGAGGTGATCAGCTACAACATTTTAAAAACCCTTTTTATCCTTGATTTTGAGGTCAAATTCTTGTATGATAAGGACCCACCTAATCAGTCTAGCCTTAGAATCTTGTTTTTGGAAGAGGTATTTTAGTGGATAATTTTCAGTGAACACAATGATGGGGGATCCTAAGAGGTAGGATATAAACTTCTCTAAAGAAAACACAATATCGTGTAACTCTTTTTCAGTAGTGGTGTATTTTATTTGGGCATCATTTACAAATTTTCTTGCATAAGAAATAACAAAAGTATTTTTATAACAACGTTGTCCTAACACAACTCCTACAACAAAGTCACTGGCATCACACATAAGTTCGAAAGGGATGTTCTAATTTATAGATTTCATAATGGGAGGAGAGGTGAGAGAGGATTTGAGGGTTGAGAATTAACCCTCACAGCTTTCTGTCCAAACAAATGGAGCATCCTTTACTAGGAGAGCACAAATGGGATGAGCGATTGAACTAAATTCCTTGATCAATATTCTATAGAAACCAGTATGTCCTAAGAAAGACCTCACTTCCTTGACAGTTTTGGGTGATGGAAGGTGAAAAATGAAGTCAACCTTGGAATTATCAACTAAAATCCCCCTACCCAAGACTAGATGGCCTAGAACTTTTCCATATTTAACCATGAAATGTCATTTTTCACAGTTTAGGACTACATTCTTTTCTTCACATCTTGAAAAGACTCTATCCAAATTCCTCAGACACCCCTCAAATATATCCCCAAACACAGAGAAGTCATCCATGAATACCTCAAGAAAATCCCCTACCATGTATAAGAAGATTCCCATCAGGAACCGCTGGAAGGTTCCAGGGGCATTGCATAACCCAAAGGGCATGCGTTTAAAAGAAAATCTGCCAAATGGACATGTGAATGTAGCCTTCCCATGATCCTCTAGGGAGACCTCAATTTGATTATACCCTGAGTACCCATCTATGAAACAGTATAATGCATGACCTTCCACTCTCTCAAGGACCTAGTCAATGATTGGTTAGTGGAAATGGTCCTTCTTGGTGAATTAGTTTAGCTTCTTATAGTCAATGAAGACCCTCCATCCACTACATACCCTGTTTGGAAGTATATCTTCATCCTTATTGGTTATCACTATGATTCCTGCCTTCTTGGGAACCACATGGAATGGGATGACCCACTCACTCTCAGCTATGGGATATATGATACTAGATTTTAACAATTTTATTATTTCCTTATTCACAACTTCAATGATATTAGGATTGAGTTGTTGTTGAGGTTGACGGCATGGCTTTGAATTAGATTCCAGGACAATCTTATGAGTCCCGATATGTGGGATAATCCTAGGAATATTAGATAGGGTCCAACCAATGGATTTCTTATATTTCCTAAGGACATATAGAAGAATCCCCTCATGATTGGCTTCAATAGATGAAGAGATGACAATAGGATGTGTTTGATTGTCACCTAGGAAGGCATAATTGAGTTCTGCGGGGAGTTCCTTCAATTCAAGATCAGGTTGGTTCAGAATTTCAGTAGAATATTGGGACATTGGATCAATATCAATTTCTATTTTTAGAGTTTCAAGTAGGATTGATTCCCCATATATAGATGTTTCAGCTACAAGATTGGTTTGATAATATTTAGGGAAGGAAGATTGATTCTTCTCCATGAAATTGGTTTCCTAAAAGGTGTCACTGATTGTTGGACCTAAGACTTCATCATAAGAGTTATCTGAAAATGATTCAATCCAAGGATATAGACTTCCCTCATGTTAACAAAGTAAATCAATCTTATCCTAACTTAAACATCCATCAAATATTCCTTGATGTTATATGAATTCATTATCAATGATTCCTATCATATTTACATCATGAATTTCCTCACCATCCCCTATTGGTGATCTTACATTATAGATGTTCAAGTCTAGGCTCATGTTTCCAAAGTTGATGGTCACGTTACCATTTCGGACTCGGATAACAGAGTTGATTGTTGCAAGAAAAGGATGGCCATGGATGATTGAGGTTTGTTACTTATTTCCTATGTATGGATTGTTGTCAAGGACAATGAAGTAGGTAGGGTAGGTGAAGTTTTAAACCCTTACCATAACATCCATTAAAAGCCCATTTGGAACCCTAATGCAACGATCAACAACTTGAAGTGTGATAGATGTGGTTTGGAGCTCTTCTAGGCCTAACTGGTAGTACACAACATATGGTATGAGATTAAAACAAGCACTTAGGTCACATAAGGCCTCGAAAAATTTGATCTCTCCTAGTTCAAAATTGATGTAAGGGAAACCTAGGTCTGTCAACTTTGGAGGAATGGTCCCTTGAATGGTGGCACTCACATTAGTAGCAAAAAGGATTTGGGTTTTATGTGAAAAAATTTCTTTTAAAAGTGCACAACTCCTTAAGGTACTTTGAGTAGGAATGGATGGTTTTGATGGAATCGATAAGGGGATTGTTTAACTTGACTTGTGAGATGATTTCATTCAATGTTTCACTCAATTTAGGCATTCTTTTCCCTCCTCATGTGTTGAGGAAATGGTGCAGGTTTTGGGGTTGTTCGTTGAAGGGTTTTTTCTTTGAAAATGTTATTGTATTTTTGAGTTTGATCATTTGGTTCTTTTGAATTTTCATCCATGTTTGAATCTTCAGGTGGGTTCTGAATTAGATTTTCAGGTTTCTCAATTGATTTCCCACTTCTTAAAATAGTCACATCCTTTAGTTGTTAATTAGTTGTTTGAGTACAACTTGACTCTCCCCTCGAAGATGAGGATGGAACCCCCTGAGTAGCCATCGGTGCCTTTCCAGTTTTGATGGTTTGAAGTTCATGTTTAAGGGAAGAGACTTCTGAGTTCATCCTTTCCATTTTTTTGCACAGTTGTTTAAGTAGGATTTTTGGAACAATTTGGGTTGGTTATTGAGATGATTGGTTTATCCCACGGGGATATTTTTGAGGTGGGATGGTTTGTTGAAAATGGATCGGTGGATGTTAGAATTGGATAGGTTGGGATTGGAACTGATTATGGTTTTGGTAGATCTGATGGGGGTAAGGATTTTGCCCATGTGGTTGGCTAGGTTGTTGGTTATCTTTCCAGTGGAAGCCTGGGTGGTCATTATAACTTAGGTTGAAGTTGTTTTGGTATTGAGGCATTTTAAAGTTCAAAGAATTTACTTCCACTGGGGGTCCTCCTAAAAGAATATCCTTGATGGATGGAATTGTTGGGCATTTTTCTGTCTTATAATCATTTTTGTCACAAATTGTGAAAGCAAGGTCAACAGTTTGGATTTCATGGACATTCCAAAGGTCTATCTCTTCAACCTTCCTAGAGAGTGCTGCGAGTTTAGCCCTAAGGATTTACTATTCTCTAAGTTTATGAATTTCAGTAGTTCTTAGTGTCTTTTCAGAATAAGGATAAGTTCCCTATGATTGGATTTGTTTATAAAGTCTTTCTAGATACTCGTAAACATCATTTGGGGCTTTGTTTTTAAATGTTCCATTACACATCATGTCAATGAATTGTTTGTTCCCCGGACCCAACCCTTCATAGAAAATTATCATTTTTTCTGCAATAGAAAAACCATGATGTAGAACCATGTTTATAGTGTTGTTGAACCTCTCCCATGTTTCATATAATTACTCTCCCACTTTTTCAAAATTGTTTTGGATACTCTTTTTAAGTGAAATTGTTTTATTGTGGGGAAAGAATTTTTTGTATATTTCTCATTGTATTTGGTTCCAAGAGTTTATGGATGACTGTCTCAAATTTTCTACCCAATTTATAGATCGATCCTCTAAAGAAAAAAGAAATATCCTTATCTTAGCTGATTCCAGTTCATGTGGGGGACACATGGTTTCTACAATTTCATTGAACTCTTTAATGTGATGGTAGGTAATCTCAGACTCCATTTCATAGAATGTGGGAAGGTGGTTTAGGACATAGGGTTTAAAGATGTTGTTGGAATATCCTAGGGAATTGTGTCTAATTAATGAAGGGTAATTGGTCCAGTAAGGTGTGAGTTAGTCATTCATGGTTTGATCAATTTCATTCCCCAAGTTTGGGGTTGCCTCATTTGGGTTTCCATTTTGGTTCCCACCTAGGTTTATGAGTTGGTTTATTTAAAGACCTTCCATGGAAATTGGCTCAATTTTTGACTCTGGAGTATTAGGAAGATTAGAATCTAATAGAATTAGTTCTCCTGGTGTACTTGACTCCTCGACCTCATGAATATCCACCCTATCTAGACAGTTTGATTGATCGCGAGTGTAGGGGGACATGCCCCAACAGAAAAAAACGAGAAAGGGAAAAGATAAGAGCATTTGGATGAGAAAAGAAGAAATGGTGGAGAATATAATGGGTGGTTATATAACTTACTTGGGTCCCCGTAAACGGTCCCAAAATTTGATTCTCGCTCAAATTTACCCAAGAGAAGAAAGTAGGATAGTCCTTGTAGTTTAGCTTGGGTTGTCGAATTCTTAGAGACCTAAGAAGAAACCTATAGAGACGTACATTCTATGCACATTTTTTGCTATAATGTGGAAAAATTGGGTTGATTTTAGATGGTTTTAAAGGAACTCAAAGATACTTAAGTTAATTTAATTTAAAAGAATGAGTTGATCCTAGGTTATCACTTGGGGTGGATTGGACGTATTCAAGTTTCAATTATTTCAATTTCTTATATTTGAGATGAGTTTATTTAAAAAGATCAAACAACTGATTCACTAACTGATTTTATACCAACACATCATAATACTAATCACCTGTACACATGAAGGATCATTGTTTTTATCACATCAAGTAAAAGGTTCGTATTAGCACTTGAAGTGTGTGGCCTTAAATTCAACAAGGACGATGGAGTTTAAAAATCATCAAATACAAATCTCAATTAAAGAAGTGATTAGACATTAATGGGGTGATAAATAACATCCAATCTGACCCCTTTGTACTCGCTTGGATCAACCCATAATTGGGTTACCCTCAATTGATGATATGGTTTCAATGGAAGTGAGAAGTAGACTCATGAGGGAGGAATTGAAGAAGTAAAGAGAACAATAAAAAGAAAAATATCACTCCACCATTGTGCGAATAATTTCACAAGGTTTGGTGTGAATACATTCACACCATGAGGCAAATGTATCAAATAGAGATGGAGAACAACACAATAAAAGGAGAAGATGAACTTTTATTAGGAAACCAGGATGAATTAAAACAACTTACATGTGAAGGAAGAACGTTACAAAGACAAATTGGAAGCATAACATTAAGATGAAAACAAACCTCATAGATGAAAAACTCCTCCACCACCACTACCTTAAATAGGAATTTTTTGAGCCTTGGGTCGATCCTCCAACATAACAAAGCATCCCAATTGATTATGGTAGGCCTAGGGTGGTGGAATTCTTGTGGAGCTTAGACTTTCCATACTTGACCCGAGGGGGCATCCAACTTTCATCGACCGAATAGATGCACTTGGAAGACATTTTATATGGCCGAATCAGAGTGGGAAATAGAAGAATAAAATGGATCCCCGGATTTCTTATAACCTCCTGCATAATTTGGGCACATTTGGAGTTGTGTATTCGGATATATTATTAGATCAGTGGGCTGTTTTTCTGGGCCGCCGAATCTGGCCCAGAATTTTATCTCTAACTTGGGACGCACTAATGACCACCATGGAAGACTAATTAGCACTGAATCCTGAAGAATTATTTGTTCAAAAAAATTTATTCTAACTTTCCACTTAATTTGGGAATAATTTGGTTTTTTAATGTGGGTCCCACAGTCTAATCAGTGGGTTGGTGTCAAATCTTCCTTCTCTAGACATGCTTACTGTCATCACAAAATATCCACATCATCTTCCAAGAATTCTCCATTGATCCCTGAATGAAACATATTCATATTGAAGTGTAGAAAAATATACCAAAATATCAAAATAAAATATGGATAATTACCTTCCTTAAAGTCAAATGAATAATTTGGTACTTTAAATGATATTAAAAAATGTACCACATAATAGTTCATATTAAGAAGGAATTACAATCATAATGTGAAATGATGTTCAAAGTGTAAAACGCACTAAAATGGTGTTTTTGAATAATAAATAACATGAATATTATATATATTAGAAATGAATATTAGCCTCATTTAGTGGATAATCACCCTCTCAATAGAAGAACCCTATCTGGTCCTCCACATCCCAAAATTGAATTCTTGACCCTTATGTACTTGTGATTAGAACCAGGGCATGAAATAACATACACAGGAAATTATATATCTCAACATAAAGCAACATCCACGAATATATACACATGGTATAAAGAATCAAAGGAATATATAAATATATTCCATAATTGATAAATAATAACATAATCAATATTTCTAAAAATCTAGAAACTATAATCTCATAGAGGAAATTCCAACTAAAAAGGGGGATAAAACTAAAACTGATACTTCAACTGCTCCATGTGATATTGTGGGGAATCTCCAACCATCTCAAAACTATCTACACAAAGCCTACATATAAGAAATCTCACAACCTTATTATGGTGCATTGAATTTTCCTACAATGAAAGACATATCATGGTATGTGAATTGCTAAAGGGGTGAATATAGTGTGAGCTAACAGGATCAATAGGATCTCACATAGGAGTTCTATACCATGTCTTCATAAAATTACCCATGAATTCTAAACATTAAATAAAAAAATAAATAAAATAAAACATACAATTTCTTATTCCAAAACAACAACAAAAATTAATATTCCATTTCCGATATTTTCTAATAATTTATATAACTTAGTTTCATATAATTTCATACCCATATATATGATAAAATATATAAAAACAAATAAAATCATTTATCACACCTCATATCAGATCCAGGGTTTTAATATCAAAAATAGTTCATACAAAAATCATACCAAATCAACCAAAATAACAGGTAAAATCATACTAATAATAAAACTAGGCTAGGATATATAGGAAACTAAAACATTAAACAAATAATCGTAAACTCGTCAAGACCTTATATCGATGAATCGATTCCACAGAGGATAGGAACACCCCAGAATTTGAACCAAGAAATAGGTCCAACATGTCCCTTTATCAACCAGACATGGGATTATAGTAAGGAACCATGAAAAGATCCCTATAATATGGGATATCCATATTAATTCACCTTCCAACTATGTACCCAAGGATTAAAATGTACTTAATTTTCCAAACAATTCGCAAACTCTTTTTCATAATAAAAATATTTGAAAAAAACCCAAAACCATTTCACATTACATTGAAAACTATTTTCATTTACCAAAACTAGGGGAAACCATATTTTATTAAAACACATTTACATATACAAAAATTAAAAAAAAACAAAATCAATCTATTTAATTTATTAATACATTTATCAAAACCGAAGTAATGATGTTCAATAAAATGGGCTCGAGATGAAACTTCCAACCTAGAAACTCAATTGTAAAACTTTATTAAATAGATACACCAAAAATGAATATCCCAAAAAATATAATAGGGTCCCTAGAACCAATACATACATCTTATAATTTAGTCCTCTTAAACAAAGTGATCATATAGAATAAGAAAAAATGAACCCAAAGAACTCACAATTATTTCACCAAAACCATCACAAAATCATACCCAAGAATTAGATTTCCTAGTTTATCTAAAAATAAATAAGAAGAATCATCCCATTGATTCAAAGGATCCTACAACTAAATGGAAATGTGTAACCATTCCAAATTTAAATGAATAAGAACAAATTATTACACATAATAAGAGATGTAACCCAACTGAAATGTTGGTCAATCATCGAATGAATCAATCTAGAATAAATTAAGGCTCCCAAAATTTCAAGAGGAGTGACCAATGTCATTAGAAAGGATGTTTCCCCTTTAGTGAGAAAAAATATCACTAGCACATCTTCATAAAATCATTTTCCAAAACATTGACATTATCTGTAAAACAATTATCCATAGTGCAATCCACATTGTATGAATAATCTGAGAAAACATGTCCCCTTTTCATGAAATGGCCAATGATAAAAATAATACATAATGAAACCATTACATGGTTTTTACCCCTTTCACAATATGTACTAGGTTCATGGTATCTTCCCTGTTGGAATTATAAGTAATTTAGTCCCATTACACAACATATATTTCTACTGAAAATTTAAATAAACATTACTTTTATTACATGAAAACCCCAACCACCTCACATATTATCTAAACTCATGTGGAACCATGCATTTAAACTAAAAAATTTATACTTGGAATCTATTAATTCAAATATGCATACATCACCTAATAGAAGATTATTTTTCACATAAAATGATCTACATCCTCAGGAGTCCCAAGATGCATCCAATTAATGGTAAAAACTAACATATAAAAATTAATACAATAAAGTGGTTAATGGTGTGTTACATTGTATATTTTTATGTAAAAGATGATTATTTATTTTTATAATTGTTTGTACAATAATAAGATTATTCTGAAATCTCTCCATTATTCAAACATTATTTGTACTTTGATCTTACTCAAAAAAAGTGTTTTGATGGAGTGTTTTATTATATATTCATCTAGAAATAAGAATGGGGTTACATATATTTTTAAAGAGTGTAGAAAACAAAAAAAAATTTAAGAAAAAAGTAATCTAATCCATTAGTAAATCAACTGAGATAATAATGGATAAGTTATTATGTATGGTTTTGTTTTCATTATTAAAATATTTTATGAATATGGAATGTAACATGTCATAAAAATATATTTCTATAATTTAAAATTAATTCATGTTGACTGTATATACTTTTGATTTAAAATATTACGTAACTTTTCATTGTATTAGATTGAGTACCATATTACTGATATTGATCATGGTGTATTATAGATTCTAATTTAATGGTATTATTTCCTTTTTTATGTTTTGAGATAGGGATATAAAAATATTTTTTTGAGGAATAAAATGGTTTTTTATTGTTGGATAACCCACCATATAAACCGCATGGTATTTAATGCATTATGTATCCCTTAAACTAGTGGTTCATGTAACATATTTAAATACCCATAATTTTATATATTGAAAATACACATATCATGGGAACCTTCAATCTTTAATCCATATCATGAACAAGTCATTAATGTTTGCTAGTAAGGGGGGTATTAGTTATCCTTTTGATCATGATATTAAAAATTTATTAAGGAACAAGTATTTTATTATCTCTTATGTAGAGTATCATATATGGTCCATTGATTGAGACAGAATAATGGTGTCTATGAATATACTGAAATTAGACATGCAATATAATTATTTATATTGGGTGAGTAACGCGTGATGTGTTCTTCACCATAGATGAATGAGATGTTAAATATTTAGAAATTTAGTTAGTATATAATCAATGAATATGGAATATATGAGCGGGATATATATTTTTGATTTTCATAATCTATTTCATTTGTTTCTTACATATAATCAAAAAACGTGTAAGATGAAAATTAATACTTTTATATGAAATATTTTGGGGAAATCGGTGTAGATAAACTAGAATTTGATGGATATCATGCTAGAACAATGAAATGCATGAGTGGGACTGATTTCATTCTACTGTCTAGTCATTAATTTTTTTGTTGAATTTTCAAATTACTATTTATAATCAATTCTATAATGGATAATGGGGTCAATCGTTATGGAAAACTCTATGTGTATATATTTTTATGAAATATGGATAGGATCACTAAAAGTATTATATATATATATATCCATAAAGGGATTTGGTTTGACATTGACAATATATTTCAAATGAAGTGACAAAAATTTATATTGATTATATCATTCTAAATGTGTATTGAATGATATAAAAACGGTGTTTTGGATGTGGTTTCAAATGTTTATATATATAATAAATAATATGGTGAAATAAAACTATATCTATTAGGATTTAGTTTATGTTTGTGATTTATTGAGATAAAACCTAATTCCATAAATAAAAAAAAATTTGTTACTATTATATTTTTTCTTTATATATACATATGTCATATTATAAAATGTAAGAAGAACATTCATAAATTTTATGACATCATCGATGATATTTTATAGTTGGAATTAAGATATCCCAACACTACATTTATGCAACATCATAATGTATTGAATAGAAATATCTTCAAGGTTTTGATATTAATTAATTTTTTCATTAGGCTAACATGGGAAATGTAAGGTTAAAAATTTACATTAAAATATTCTATATTGTTTTTCAACAATTTTAACCATTTATGTAATGAAAAATAGAGGAATTATGTTACCTAAAAAGTCTAAATGATTATTTTACAATAAAAATTAGTTGAATATTATGAAATATATGAGTAAATTATTAATAAGCCTTAGGAATTTCCTAAGTCCTATATAATATATCTAAGTACATGGTTAATCCAAGAATGAACTAGACACAAATTAATTAACCCATTTCTATATTCATGTGTCTCCCTCATCTATCAAGTTATATAATCATATCGTGGGAGTTAAAAATAATCCAACACACTTGTGGGGTAATTCAAATCAGCCTACAGATAACCCATGTAGGAAATTTTATATGGGTTGTTCATATCATTTTTAATCAGCCATTATTAAATTATAATAATAACATAAATATTCAACTTGAGGTACACATTCATCATTTTTAAAAATTATTTCAAATCCTAATTGTATGTTGATCATGAGAATGTGGTTTCTATTAACTTCTACAACCTTAAACATATTTTCTCTCTCTTTATATACCATTTATGTTTTCTATAGAGTATTTAATATTGTGATGATATTTTTTGTTTTTCATGAGTAGGATTGAAGATATATATATGAATTATGATTATGAGTCCTAAAATGTGTTTTTGACTCATATAACCAAAAAAAAAATATAACACATATTGTGTCAAACACATTCTATTTTGTATACTAGGGGTCCATGTATCAAATTTGTATTTCCACAATACCAAAATTCAGAAATACACCAATCGAGAGAGTGTTTATATTATGAATTCATTCTTATAAAAGTGATTATCCATATATAATCAGTTTGTGGTTAGGTTTGTGGTTTATCATTTCTTAATATGAGTAATAAAAAGGATAGTATTTTTCCTCTTATATAATCAGTATGACCAATGTGACCTATAATGAGAATTACTAATGGAGTGTACAGCTGTGTGATGAAAATACATGTTATTCCCATACTTATTAAGTGATGGTAATATGATATTATAACCCATCATAAGAATAAAATTATATTTATTAGTAAACTCATTCACACTGTACTCAATGAATTGAGAAGGTGTGAGTATTTATATGGTATTTTCATATTCCATGTCCATTTTTATGTCAATATATTGAAAAATGAATTATAAGAATTTTTTTGCCTATATGTAATGAAACAAGTGGAAATCGATATAGATAATCATTTTTTTAATGGATATCATGCTAGATCGTTTTATATATTGAGTAAAAATGATTTTCTTATAGAATATCTTTGCATGAATTTAGGAATTCAAGAATTATTTTTTTGTTAAAGAATATTTAGAATGTGGGATCAAAATTTTGGTTAACCAAAATAGTGATTTAATTTTATGTTACATAGAAAGTTACTCAAAAAATTAACTATTTATCCATATGTATTTTTCAATAGATATTTAACATGTCTTTTATATGATGTGATCCCCAATGAATTTGAGGATAAACATATTAAATAGTTTTTAATAAATCCTAAATTTGTATTGTATATTTTTATACATGTTATGACTTATAATATAAAATATGGTTTAATGGAACAATGATTATGATGAATTAGTGTAATTAGTATATTAAAAATGATATTCCCAAATTCATACGAACATGTTATTTATATTATTATATACTATGTACTGATATTTTGTATATCATTGGGTATGAAATTATTGTTTCAAATTAAATTTTTATTCTTTTTAATATATTGTGCCATATTATATAGACATTTCTTATATATCATGGAATACCCAACAATACATTATGATATGTGATACCATATGGTACAATGAATTTAATGTACAATTAATATTTAAAAAATGATTGAATATAGAACCCCAACATTAAAAGTTAATATAATGAACACCAATTCGTATAGGGTACAATTTTTGTTTCATAAAATGACATTCATAGAGGAATTGGAATAAAATAATAATAATAATGGGTTTGAAATGATATTTCATATAGTTGTAGGTTATGAAAAAAGGGTAAATTTATAAATAAATGTGTGTGACCCATGTGATGAGTTCAACTAAAGTTTTCCAAATGACATTCTTGTTCTCCCAATAACTCTTAAAATCAATTCCTTATCCATCAATAACAAATTATATTTTGAAATATATATTTGTTATGAGTAGGATAAGAACCAATACATTAATATTTCAAAAAGTCCATTGATACACAATAGAGGCGGGAATCCATTGAGTATCTATTAATGGTATCCATTAAATTAGTGTTTGATGATAGTAACAAATGATCATCAATGCAATATATGATATTTTATTCATTTACAATTCATAATTTGTGTCATTTTTTAAAGCCTGATGATCCTGGGAATGTGGATTATATTTTAATTTTTTCTTTTGAAAAAGTGTTTTCCATCCTAAGAAATCCATCATAACCATCATTGAAAGACATTCATTATTGATACAATATTTCTATTAAATTGACATTGAATCTATATTCTTTTAATGGAATTTTCTTTCACTGGTTTGAGTTAACAATTAGAGAAACTAATAGACTAGTATTTAAATTATCAATTATTATATATATATATTACAGGAAAGATAATAATTAGATTCTATGAATTATTAATTTTTCATATGAGGTTCTTATGATATCATGAATTAATTAATTGGTATGTAAATTGTTTTTAATGAGTATTACATAAATTAATGAGTTTTCAAAAAGTTGGAAGAGTTAAATTGAAATCTAATAAAAATTACGATAAATGATTACTTATAATATTTAGGTTCTTTTATACCATGGGAAAAATTGAGATTTATTATTTCATGGAATTATTTTCATTTGATTAAATGGATTTTTTAGTATAGAAATTAATTAAATAATTAAATAATTCTAGTTTTATATATGTCTTGATGAATTATATTTTTACTATAAAATATAAATCCAACCTAGATTTCATAATAATATATTTTCTATTCAATAAAATTTAATTTAATTAAGATAATGTTTTACGGAAATCTAAAAATGATTTTTATCCTTAATATTTGATTTATAATTACTCTCGATAAAATAAATACAATGAATCTTTAAGTTGTGTTGTAGAATATGTCTGTTTATATTTGTTGCTAAAAAATATAATTATGATTTAAATTTCATCTAATGATGTTGTCCAATGAAAAAATAATTGATAAATTGAAGAAGAAAACACTCGATGGTGATTATATATTATTTTGATGTTTTTGTATATCTTTGGTGATTTTTTGACTAATTAGAACTTCAAATAAAACTCTTATAAATTATATTAATAAATGATAATAAATACCTTTTCATTTAATTTTAGTGATTTATTACAATAAAGTCAAATAAAATATAGGTTAATGTTGGGAAAACTTTTTATAATGATTTGGATGACATAAAATGATAATAAAAGGCCTAAGTTGATTTTATAATTGTGGTTACTTTTTGAACATAATAATCTAATAAATTACCCATAATAATTATTTTATTTTAATATATTATGGTTAAAAGAAAATTATAGAACATTACAATGAAATTATTATTTATTATACTGGAATTTTCATGTTATTAATACTTTGATTATTTAACAGGTTGCTTGGATGTTTGTTTTACGAATTTTTTCTTATATATTTTTTTATTTTACTAGTTATTTGATTCTTATGGTAAGGGTGATCTATTATGATTACTCTCATTCTCATCAACTGACATGGGTTTGAATAAAATATTTAAATTTGAGAATTTATTCTCTCTACATAACTTGTCAATGTAAAATAATATAGATGAAATACATGTGAATCAATTATTATTCTCACACATTTCAATGGGATAGACGATTTGTATTATGCAAGTAATAATTTGATCATAATATCACTAACTATCATATGGTTGTGATATATGATATGTCATTCAAATTGATTATACACTTTTTATTTTAAAACTATACTATCACAGTGGATGTTGATTCATTGGGAACTTGCTATTCTCTCATGCATAGGTCTTGGATTGAGGAAATGTTTTCAAATATGCTTCAATCAAACATGAGATTAGTTATAGATATACATTTCTCAATTAAAATACTGTTTGGTCCTATGAATTTAATTGAACATTGATTATTTGATGGGTTGTGATATGCTATTAATATTTTTTATATATTATTCTTTTACATGGTTTGTATTAATATGTTAGTTTAATGTGCTCTGGTATCAATCAAGGATAATAAATAGTGTTTTACATGATTACTTGGTATCATTTCTATTAACCATATTATTGTTTCTATTTTATTGATTTAGATTGGGACATAGTGATAGGGTTTCTAGTGGAGTATAGAATGATTTATTTCGTGGGTACCGTTTTTATTATGATATTTAAAAATATAAATAAATAATATATATATATATATATATATGAATATGTTATTATTTGGTGAGTGTGGTAATATTGAATTGTGGGACAAGTGAGAAGAAATTAACATTAAAATTATTATTCTGATTAATATCTATGTTTTGAAATATTGGTTTTCTCTTTATAATATTTTTTTATGATGCATATACAAACTAGTAGGTTATATGTGTCAGATCACAACCTTTAATGGAGTTACTGAGTATCGTTTCTCACTCGTTAATGAAAACATGTATATTTTATACTTTAATATCCATGTAAATAAACAAGTGTAATTATTTTATGACTCTTTAAAGGTGGTAATAATGGGAGATATGTAAGTATATATCATGGAGTCATCATTTAAGAGACCACATTCATTTAATACATTTTGGTGTTTTATTTTACTACTTATTTTCAAGGTAGGATATTTCTATGTAGTTATATATTAGATTTTAATTATTTAATAATATATTTTGTTATGATATATTTATATAGTAATATTATTTTATTTTACATTCACTATTGTAATGAATTTTCATGTATATGGTCAAAGGTTATGTTTTGATAAAATGATTCAAATTATAATTGTGTAGATATGTATGCACTAGTCATATCTCAAAACATGTTGAATTTATTTATGGGAACGTCATATATGTATATATATTCATGTAACAGATTGGAGATAGTGTGTTTCGTTTTATTTTTAAATTTATCACTTATTACCCTTCATCTATATAATGTAGAAAAAAATTTATTAACAACCAATATTTCATTAAATCAAAATTGAGTACAAAAAATGATGAAGAAATATAAGATATTCTTATGAATTTCTATTAATTGTGAATCATTACAAAGGTGAAACAGTATAGAAATACATTCAAATAAGATAAAGGAATATAGAACATATTGATTCAGGTAATTTTAATACCTTTTCAAGATATCATTATATTTTAAGATATTTTTTATAAAAAAACTAATGATTGATAAAATTGTATTATAACATTATATTACAAGATCAATACCACAAGTTTATATTGAATATAGACATTTTATAAGATACATATTTTACCAATGAGGTAATGGTGCAGTTCAAGGAGATTATAGTGTCACATTATATATTACTAGTTGTTAATATGAAATGTTATAGCTTTATTATGTCATATTATGATATATATATATATATATATATTGGGATTTAATAATTATGTATCCATTCTTATCATTAATATAAATTCTATTAATGATATTTTTTCCACATTAATTTATTGTATATTTTAATAAATTTAATAGTTTTATGTGATTAAGGTAGGTTAATGTTTTATACATGAAGATTTGAATTATTTATAGAATATAGAAGTTGGTGCATATCATTATAATGAGTGATAAAGTAGGGATTTGTTTCAGGAAAACTCCATGAAGTTCTATCATATTTTATGAGATTAATCAGATTAGATTTTCTATTTTATTTATGGTGTTCAAATATAATATTGTAGGATTAACATATTTCTTTAATCATGATGTAAATAAATAAGATTTCTATTAGAAACATGATTTTATATTTATTTAATGAAATATATCTCTTATAGAAATTGTCCAAACTATTGGTGTGGTGGAATAAATATTCATGATTCATCAATATATTATACCATTTATGTTGATTTCATGAAATATGAATATACTACATAGATATACAATAGTAATTATGTCTTTTTTTAATAGATATGTGATGTCCTTAACAACGAAATTTAATTTAATATATTATATTATTTTCACATCGATTACTATAAACGAAGAGGAATAATGTGGATCAATATAAAAATATGAGTTTGAGATGATCTTATAACATATTTATATATAATGGAACACATTATGGATGATGTTAATAATTGAATATATTGTCGATACTAAAAAATGATTAAAATGATGAAAAATATAATGGATATAGTTACCATATCATGGTGATATATAGAAGTTTTTTTTTTCTAAAATCATATCAACATGACTAAAAAATAATTTTGAAAAAATGGAAATGATGGAACCAATATTGTTATTTATGTCTTATAGGTTTCCATGAGAAGAAAACCCAAATTAGGGAGTTCAAATATAAAATTTTATCCTTATTAAAAATTGATGTGGTTCACATGGTTTTGGATCCTCAATATTGAAAAGAAGAACTATATATATGACTATAAATAGAAGAAATAATATTGATTTTTTATAATCTAATAGTTCAAGAAAAATAGAGATAAATGATACTCATAATTATGGAAATGTTTTTGTAGTCCATAGAGAACATTTTCCTTGATGAAATTAATATGATTATTATTCATGTAACTAGTTATAAACAAGAAATATTAATTGGTAATCTGAAAAAGGCTTGTTATGTTTGATATATGGGTTTAGGGAATGAAAAATATCTCCAATATTTGAATAATAAGGATATGTACCCATTTTTAAGATGTGGGTTCAACCTAATAGACAATAGAGTGGGGTAATATAATATTTAATGCTATTACATGATTTAAAAAAGACTACATTGTAATGTCATATCATTTATGGAAGTATTGATATTTTTTAAGAGATAATTGTTTATATAAACATAAATTATTTTTACATTTAATGAATCATTTTTATACCATTTAAAATTTAAGAATGTTCATGATTTCATTAGTCATAAAATACCATTAATGAAGATACATAGATATGAAATATCTTAATATATGGACAATACTACTTTGTTTAAAAAAGTAGACACATCAAAATAAAGGAGAGGACCACCCAACATGTTCATTCATAAGGTAATAATAATTCACCTAATATATTTTATCTCAATGGAATATGAGAAAGGACGATCGAATTCATAATCATTAGAGTTAATCTTATATTTTATTACTATTTAAATACTTTTAAAAGTACTACATCCTATTTATTATTTATTCAAAAATATATTCATTACACATAATAAAAAATTACATGGATAGTGAGATAAAAAAATTGAAAACTATGGTATTATCCGCTTAATAAAAATAGTGTTTTAACCCTGTAATTCCATAAGTCATATACTATAATATCCCACTCTCTCTATCTCTAATTTTCATTATCATAATTACTATAAGTGTAAAAAGATAAATGAAATAACTATTATTAAGTGTGTGTTTACTTGGAAATTGAAAAAATCGATACCAATATCCTAATTAGACCTCAAACTCAAATTGTTGCAAGTGTCCTTGCATCTCCCAACATATAATTAAAATTATTATTAAGGCCTCATATTCTCCTAATGAATTATTTTTGACTGAATTTATCGATATAGTTCTCTATTATTTAGTATTAGTCTCTTTTATTTTATAATGATTAGATTTTGTTTTCGTAAAATGGTTATAACATCATTCGTTATAAAATATATCTTAAGACCATCCCATTATTCTATTTTAGTTTTATTTTTGCTCAATAGTTGATTAATACTATAATCATATAGATGTAATTAAAAAATAAAGGTTAAATTTAATTCTACATTTATCCAAAAAAATGGATTTTATATTAATTGGTCTAGTAATATTTGTGAAAAAAATACTTTATTCTTTGATAGGAAAATTTTACATAGTTTCAATTTATTAAAACATTGAAGTCAAATTTTATTAATATTTCATCAATATTTTTTAACTAATTATATAATGGTAAATTATAAACCATTTGCATGAAATTTTTAAGGAATCTTGTGATAAGAGAGTAAATGTAATTAATGAAATTGAAAAATACTACTAAAATATTTAATATTCTGATTCTAGAATGATCTATAGAAAATCATTAAGGAAATGAAATAATATAAATTAGGATTTCATGTTTTAAATGGAACCATAATTTTGGTTCATGGTGATACTAAAATCATTACTAAATATACCTGGAATATGGAAAATAAAATATATTCATATATATATATATACGTATGTATTTCCTATTCAAAATTATTTTATTGAAATTTTACAGAATGATATCATGGTGGCCATGTTGAGGATTCTCATTAATGTATGATAATATAATGTAAGACTAAAAATAAAATTTAAATAATATTCATAAGTAATAAATAATTTGAATCTTCAGATGAGCCTCAACTCGATTGGTGAGGACTTAGTAGGAGAATCCAAGAGACCCGAGATCAAATCCGGGTGGAGGTGTATTTCTGTGTACTGTAGTGGTACTGTAGCAGGCACTTAGTAGGGACCGTATTAGGTATTGTTCGGTACTGTAGTAGCTAGAAATATTCATACATCGGGGCCTTTGGTCTACATGTTTGGTATTCAGGTCCTGCAATGCATTTAGGCCACCAAAGGTCTTCAGGACAGTTGATTCTCAAGGCCTTAGGGCCACCTTAAGGCTTTTGGGCCACCCCAAGGCCTTTGGGCCATATGAAATGCAGATGTACTAGTCAGACTACAAGGGAAAAGGTTTCAATAGAGTATTAAGGGAAGGCACATTTACAAGAGCATTGATAACTAGAATTAGAATAATGAGAGTGTTTTTCTTTGCCATAGATACCAAACCTATGATAATTTTCTAAGGAAAACTAGCTGACCCACCCTACAAAGGTGGAGTGCTAATATCATGACATTTGCTGGGTAAGAGGAGTTCCATGTTTTCTTGTCTTGGTGTCTCCATAAGACCTATGTGTCATGTAATTATCACTAAGTCTTCGGTCCTTTTAAAGGGTTCCACATCTCCCCTTATAAGGTGGATTATAAAAAATAATAATAAAAATGAACGCCTTCGGTCCATACTGAGTTTAAATAATTTGAATCTAAAAAAAGGATATATTCAAAACCTAAAAAACACTTATGAATCAATATCTCATGATGTGAAACATTTATATATGAGCATAGATAAAATATGATTAAAATTATGTTTTTAAAATGTACTGATTTCATTAATAAGATTTAAAACAGAATGTTTTGACTCATAAAAATCATATAATATACCATCATAAACCATGGTGTTTTTTATATTACCATTATATGGATAGATATTTTCTGGGTATTTCTATAAATCAAACACTTGTATTAGTAAGTCATATATGTATTGTATTTTCATTTTTATGTTATATTATATGCAATAACTTTTGAAACAGTAACTGAAACCCTAATTTGATAACTTCTAAATCTAATATTTTAAAATATATCATTCATTTTCACCTCATGATATAAAATATTTTTCAACTCATGATAATATTTCTCAAAAAAAAATCAATATTCTATAAAAATCATTTTTTATATTTATTAGTATTTTTTTAAATTAAAAAAAATCAAATTCTAAAATATATTAGTTTTGAATATTTTAACCAATATTGAATAGAACTAGACCAAACAGAATCGTAACCCTCATCAATAAAATGAGTAAGATGGTGGTAATATTGATTTCTTTTCCGAATAATAAATTTAAATGAAAAATAGATGTAACAACTTGTCCCATTAAAATATAACCACATTAAAAAGCATATATAACATGCAACACAGAGCTTAAATGAATAGTTATGTACAATTAGAATAAATTTATTTAATAATGATAATTATAACCTAGTTGTAAAATTGGTTAGTATAAATAGTATTAAATAAATTATGAAATATATTAATGATTCCTAATAAATAAAAATGTTTTAAAATATTAATAATATATAGGCACCCAATGTTATATATTTATATTTTATTCTCCCAAAAATATGTTTCTTTCAAATATTAATTTTTATTGGTACTTTAAGAAACTATTATAATTAATTAATGTAAAAATTATAAAATTTAATTGTGTTATTTTATTTTTTTCTGGAATGTTTTATTTGTCAATAAATATTGAAAATTATTGATTAATCAAATAATTTCATTTGTTGTGAAAAAATCATGTAATAAAAAACGTTAAACTAAATTTTGGATTTTTTATTTTAGTGTAATATGAAAAAATTAATTCATATAATCTAATTATGATATTTTGAATCATTAGTTTTCATGATTTGAGTATAATTCTATTTTTTATACTAACACCATGTTATTTGGAAAACTATTTTTATGTGCATAAACAAAATTATTTTTTATTTAATTAAAATAACCCCTTGTAAATAAATATTTCACTTACATTTATGAATTATATATCCGTTTAAATTCATATATATTAATTTAATTATGATTATTATTCATATATTTAATGATGGATCTTCTTATACAAGAAAATACATTTTTGTATAATAACTGTCATGGTTTTTTCAGTTTAATTTTAAATAAATTTTTAAAAATTATGTGATTTTTTTAATAAAGTATATTACATATTTGGAATCATAATAATAAATAATATATAATGATATATAATAAATTTTTTTCTCAATGAAGAGTAAACGTAGTAAAATTATTTTACGATGGATAATGGTAATACAAATTTACCTATGTATAAGCTATAGTGGTAATGAGCATAAATGTATAAAATATGAGTATTTTTTAATGTTATAGTCAAATATCCAATCTAATAAACCTACAAATAATTATTTATAAATTTTTTAGGATCCTATTTTATGAATGATTTTCCATTATTGTATAGTTTTGGGAATATAAAAAAATGTCTCTCCATATCCCTTATAAAAAAGAACCACTTCTAATGTCCCTTCTACAAGTAAAAATCAATTTTTATCCATGACCTAGCCAAATACATCATATTATACATTCATTACAAACTACGTCTTTTTTATCATAAATCCTCTCCTGTAAGGAATTAAGTATAATCCTAATGTGGATGTTTTTGGAAGAGGTATCATTATTAACCCAAAATCATTTATTTAGTTCTTCATCCACCGATTTAAATTTTTACATAATAATTTTGAAATGAAAAATAAATATTTCTCAAACACATATATTTTTTTTTCAAAACTGAAATCCATCTACACTTCCATCAAATGGGAAATTAAACCATCATTTCTGTGTATGATGGATTTCCATATCACAAACTGGTGTAATTGTTTTCCATCATAACCTATCATGGATATTTATGATCATTAATTTATTAATTATATAATAAATTTATGAAATATTAATAATTATATAAATTTATTATATCATATCCCTTTTTACCATGCCATAAATTGAATAATAATAGAGTCATTCATATGTATAATGAACTACCACCTCACAAAGTGATGGGATTTATTTTTCAATTATTTCTTCATAGGGATATTGTATATAACATTATTTAAATAAATGATATGATATTATTTACATAATGATTATTATATTTACATAAAATAATGGTTACCGTTCTTCTATCCCTATCATAAAAAATATAAATGTCACCCATGAACACATTCGACATACCATATCCATGATTATAATGTAGTTAATTTTTTGTAATTATACATCATTCATGTTTTTAAAATTATAATTTTTGTATAAAAATTATAATTACATAATGAATATTATTTTTAATATGATGAAATAATTAACCCTTTTACAAGGGACAATAGACCGAATTGTTTTAAAATTATTACCTGAGCCTCCTCTAAACACTCGATGTGGACATAACTTATAAATAGTAATATAAACCACTAAAATAAATGAATTAAATTAATTAAGTAAAAGAATCAGACATTTTAAAGGATATTATGATCAAAATAATAGTTATAACATTATTATACATGAGGTAAATTACATACACACAAAATTCTTCACATAAGGTAAGGGTTTTATTTCAAAACATACTTCTATATGACACAAGTTCTTTAATGAGTATAATTTCATTTAAAAAGTGAATAATCCCCCACATAACATATTAAATATTTAATATTTCATACTTAATTAAATAATATGTTATAATACATTTACATCATTCATGGTTGTTATGATTCAAATGTAACTAAATGAGTATTGTATTATATTTAAATCTATTTTTAATTGATATTTTTAATTCTTGATTTTTAATTTTTAGGAATAAATTTAATAAATGAATAATAAAACCATATTATTTTTTAATCATATGGATATTCATTACATTTTCATGTAATAATATCATTTTTCTCAATTTTTCTATTATATTATTGAGAAAATGTTTTAAAAAAAATCTTCTTACATTTCTCCCTTCTATAATGAATCCTTCATCATCCATATATTTTTTTCCAAATTGTTATATCAAGAATGATATTAAAATTAAAAATATTATATTTATGTTTTTTTACAATTATTTGATATTTTATAAAAAAAGTAAACTAATATTCTTGTCATTTTCTGAACGTTGTGCTTTTATCCTTTTTACAACAATATAAAATTAATGTTTTTTATATTATATAGAATGTATAGAATTATCTAAAATTATTACCTATAAAATAACTAAATATTTACTTATATGATTAAATTGTTCTTTTCAATGAAAATTAATTAATTTTTTTTAGATTTGCAAATGTTGAAGTGATTTCAAAGTGAAAATTGTTTGTTTTTTGAAGAAATATTCGATGTAGTCATTAGAATTAATTTTATTCCCTGATAATAACCATTGATGTTATTGATTACTTATTAATTATATATATGTGCCTCTCACATATATACCTATATTATTCTCTATTGAATTTATAGGGTAATACATTTCTTATTTTCATCACTCAAATGACATCATTTATAAATATTCTTTGATTATCAAATGTCACAAGATCATGAAACTCATTTTCATTCCAGGGTTAATTCATATTATTATTCCATCTAATTAATTTTTCTTATTTTCACAATTATTCATGAACATATATGATTATTACGTAATGATTTCACACTAATGAATTGGGTAGATCTGTAATCTCATGAGTAATTATGTATGGGACTATGGATTAAACCTCATCAATTATGAGACATTTTTTACAATATAAATCAACTAAGAAATTATCCTTGACTCATTTTTATATCATTTAATATGTTTCAACAACATTTTATTTGATTCTAAAATATCATGATACCATGTTTATTAATTTATAATCCCATGTGAATAATAATAGTAATTATCTATTATAATATCATATTATATTATGGACACATAAATTTTGATTGCATATAAAATTTATACACATACTAGGTTTTTTAGCTCACCCCATTTAACTATGAGTTTCCCATGATATCCCATATAGTTATGAATATTTAATGGACATATAATATCATTATGTAAAATAAAATAATGAGTATTATTGTATTCTAAATTTGATTTTTTAAGAATCTATTCATTTACCACAGTAGGACTCGTGATATTTAGGTTTTACTAAATGAATTTTTCATTAAAAAATTATTTAAAAATATTCTTAAAAGGATTGGGTCTCTATAGTAGGTATTAGCGAAATGGTTTAGTTATCATTTAAAAACTATGATGATAAAAACATACTGCGACCCATAGGGAAAAGTAAAAGGGTCATTATTAGAATTATAAAATATCAAGGATTGTTAGTAAAAGATAGAGTTACTGAATTTTAAGAAGTTTCAACCTTTTTGAAGTTCCCATTCAGTGATTTTCAATATTTTTCGATAAGTATTAGCTAAAATATTTTATCATGTGTTGAGGTAATAATTCTTATAATTGATGTGCTATTCTGAATCAAAATTACTATGTTAATGATGACAAATTTTTTTCAATATGTTTAAGACATATTTTACTAGCTTGGTGGTGGGTATCAAATAAATGGTTTGCTCTATTTTAGAATGTGGAATAAACAATTGGTCTCCCAAACTAGCAAGCCAAGGTGTATCATAGCCACTACATTGGGTGGATGTTGACACCTTTGTAAATCATTTGGGGATGCTTGGTTGTTTAGGTGCAGAGAGTTCCATGATATATATAGAAGGACGCTTAGTTGAGACAACATTCATGGAGGCATGTTGGAAGAGGGGGATACCCACATTAGTTAGTGTTAGTGGGATATGGGAGAGGACCCAATTACATTCAACTAGATGGATTTATATAAGAATTGATATAAGATAAAACATGATACTAAATAAGCCACTGATGTTGTGCATTCTATCATGTTTCATCATCCAACAAATCAAATATATATTCATATAAGCCTAGTATTCTAATTCCCTTGATCTACACCATATTTTTCCTCTTTTTCCTTAATCAATGAAATTATGTTCCTGATTATCTACACATCATGAAATCTTTGTGATAAAGCCAAATCCTTCGAGCATCATTTCATAATCATGATTATTTTAATATGATTAAATCATCATGAAAAAATGTTTTCATGATATAATGAATATCTTAACAAGGATACTCTATGTGATGAAAATATGTTACTTTAGCTGATGATGATTCTCATAGTCACATATTTGAAGTATTGGGATTCAATTAATGTGATTCAGAGTCGCTGATTTTGTGAAATGATTTCAATAAATATCCTAATGTGCACTAATTCTTATTTTGATCTTAATTTAAATTTTGAGATATTACCAAGGATAAATAGAGGATGATGCACACAGATTTCATGATATTATTGCATACATTCATGCTATTGATTTTCCTTCATGGTCAGTTGAGGATGATATATGAATCCAAAAAACAATTTTAGGTATCCATAATATTAGTTGAAGAAATAAAAATTTTCATGATCATACAATATTTGAGTAGAATATAACCAGTGAATAGTATTATGCGAAAAGTATGATATTCCTGCATTAAATGATATCCAATAAATTGGAGTTTCACATTAATTAAATGAGATATAGTGCATTAGTATTTGAGTTCTTTTGAATGATGGTGTTACAAGAAGAACCCAAACATCCTTAGAATTGTTCAAAGGGATTAGCATCAACAATATGCTCTTATTAAAAAATGTTGGGACACCACATACATTGGATGGACATATTATGTGTTTGACTAATATTTTTGAGTTTTTAATGTTCACTGTTAATCTTATAACATTTAAAATTTATTTTCGGTGAAGGAGAATGCATGTATGCCAGATCTCAAATAGTTGAGTATAAGAGTCAGCTCGAAATTTACACATGTCTTGAGAAGAATGTGTGGAAGTGTAATGTTCATAAACTATTCAACACATGTATGAAAATGAAATAATTCATGCATGAAATTAAAAATCTTTTTTATATGTATCATTGTTCAATGTAATAAGACAATGGATTGTTACTATCATGGAGAAGTACACATCAATTCATTTATCACAACAACATAAATTCATATATTTTCACATGAAATATATAAATCTTAGTCAGTGTGATGATTTTTGAGTATAAATCTGGGATATAATATACTATGGTGTATCCGAAGGAATTATTTTTTTTTGTGTTTTTAGTATACGCTGAAGTCAATTCATTAGTATAAGAACTAATTCTTCCACAACCATTGTATCACTAAAGAATCTATTTATATATTGTGATAAAAATTTTTTAGAAATGCCATCATTATTGGAAAGGTATATAAATATGTAAAAAATTATACTACCATGAATCAAGACCATGTAAGAGGATCTTATTGAGATTTTTCTATAGTGGATCGAGCCATCTGAAAATGAAGGATACAGTTGGGGGGTCTACATAGTTGCTGGAAATTTGTTCTTTGGGGGTGAAACCAATCAGTATGACGATGTTACATTTTGGAGGTCTTACCAAATGTTATAGCATGATTGGTGAAGGGGTATATCCATATTTTAACTCAGGGGGCCTAACCAATTAATGTTGTAACCATCTTCTGTTAAAATGGATAATCATTATTTGGGGGTGGGGGTCTATCAAACACAAGAAAGAGAATGTATTTTTAATGAACCTTTTAAATCCACTTTTTTCTAATTTCTTGGTATTTATTTTGCATTGTGTGATTCTAAAGATTACATATATCTGATCTATAAATTAATATTTCATAATGGTTAAATCAAAACTAAAATAATATTTGAATGTTTTGTACCACACGTTCACCCCCCCCCCACTCAAATGCAGTTAACTGATACTTGGCCACTAAAATGTGTTTCAGAATAAGCTCACCTATATCGATTCTAAAAACATTAAGATAAATTGATAATATATTTCATTTAATATACAATTAATTCATACTTTTATTTTCTAGAACTATAATAGATGGAGGATTAGAATGTGAAATTTCCTTCAATATATTTTCTTATAAGTCATAATTGCAACAATATCATGATTAACAACTATTTATGATTATGTATCTATGAATCAATAAAATAATAGAATTTTAGATGTTCATGAAATGTCATAGATATAAATATTGATGGATTTATCAGAATATTAATAAACAAAAATAATGGGTCTCCCATCTTCCAAAGTGATCGGGATAAACTAATAAGATGTTTTGAAGGAAATTTTTATGTCAATGAATCCCATTTGAAAATATTTAGATGAGAGTTTTATGACATAATAACTTCTGGTGATGAAAAATTTGGTGACTATATTATATGATTAAATGAGATATTTAGTAATATTATAGGTTTTATAGAGAATATGGATTATTCTACTATTTTCAAGAAGCTTATAAAACTATACAAGATTTATTTGAGTAAATGCTATTTTCTCTAGAATATAGAGAAAATATATCATTGAACAAACATCATAATATACATATAACTAATGAAATGAAAATTGTAAAATCATTTATAAAAAATAAAAGAGATGATATTTTCTTTTAATAAATACTAAAATGTAAATATATAATCAATAATTATCTATAATCATTTGGTCCCAAGGATGAGGAATCATAAGATTAATTTAATCCAATGATTCACTTATTTATTGGAATTTATAAAAGGATACGAAATCAATAAATATAAAAAATACCCAAAATTTCTACAATTGGAACAAAAGGGGTAATTTTTAGGCTATCTATCCAAAGAATATGATCTATGACACAAACTTAGAAGAAGAGGATAATATGTCCTATAAAATAACTTTGAAAATGTATATGAAATTTACATCGATGAATATAAATTTGATGAAAAGGGAAACTAAATATTTTTTTTATTATGTGGTGTTTCAGAATATAGAATATATTCTAGGAATCATATTTTATTTATGGGAAAATCAATGAAATTTAGAAACTCATTCTAGATGCTTTAGGAAATGATAGGAAAATATTAGAACATATTCGAAAGTAAAATTAATAATATACTCTTATGGAAAACATGAAACATAAGAAAGAAAATAAAAAAGTAATTAATGGATTTTATAACATCTCATTTAAGAATAAATTATGGGTCATGAAATTTGAGATCCATTTTATTGAAATAATATGAAAAAATATTACAATAGTTGATCTATAAGTTATGCTAAAAATTATTTTCAAGGAAGATTATAACAAGGAAGATTCAAAAATTAATGAATAATATAAATAAAAATTTGATCAATTAGTTGAAATAGGAATGATGGTGAATAATCGTGATGAACTTCCTATTTAAAAAGTGGATGGATTAACTGAGACACAGTGTATGATTCTTGTTTCACAACATGATTTAAATAATGAGAAGACATACTTCACAAGATATTTTCATAATATTGGTAAATATTATAATTCTCCAAAGAAGACATGTCTATATAAAAGGTTGATTTGGGACCAAATTAATATCACATTACATTTTGTATTTTTTTTGTACTGTAGGTCTAAACAATAGAATGGGTTCTTCAGGAAAATTTTAAAAATAAAAAAATATATTCCACAAATTTATAGTTGAATAATTCATCTAGAGGGTTTCCACCATAGCTGGTACATCCCGAAACTTTGATAGAGAAACAAATAAAATCTTCGAATCATATCTATTATCAGTCTAGAATATGAATTTATATAGTCTATTTGTAACACCCCAAGATTCCATAGTGTGTTATTTCTTCAAAATAATTCAATAAAATGCACTACACACTACACTGAGTTCAAGCACACTATGACTTACCGAACAAGCCGTTCAAAAGAGGTTAGGAATAGTATAAACTAAATTTTGAACCTTATATAATACTTATAATTTTAGAATCCATATTATTAGTTTCATAGACATAATGTAAGAAAAAATTCCTTTTTTTCATATTAAGGAAGTATTTTTCAAAAATGCACTTTTACCAACTTTAATAGTGAACCCTTTTTAAATCCAATATTTTAAACTTTTATATATTGAATTTGACTAAATAAATTTATTATTTAGAATGGGGACATAAAAAAATTTACAATTTAACACCCCAAGCTTCCACGGTACGCTTCTCTTTGAATAATACAGTAGCGTGTGTTGTACGCAACTTTGAGTTCTAACACACACCACAACCAATCAAACTAGCCGTTATGATTAGTAATACCTACATTTAGAAACTATATATATTTTATATTTCAAAATGGACTTCATTTTTGGATTCAGATTATCGAATTTATCCTAGGGGGAAGTTTTGGGACTTTTCGGATAACACTTATATTTTAATGAATAGTGAAAATTACTAAATTTTAATTAAAATGTACTTTTTTTAATCGAAATAATTTATATTGAAAAATTATGAATTTGAGTGGTTTTAAAGTATATTTAGAATATATTTTTTTCATTTAATACAATTTTGGTCATTGGACATAATTTCACAATTAAACCTAACATAAACAAGTATAAATCTTTTGATAGTTATTATATCTTAAAAACACGAGTTTTGTTTTGACAGTGGAAATTAAATTTAAATTCATTTCTGCCACTTTTGTGTTTTGAATTTGGAAATATGGATTCCATATTTGGAATCATGATTTCCAAATTTTGTAAATAGGTAAATTTTATTTTTAGACATTTTGAATAATTACTTCGGTAAATATTTTATTACCATGGTTAATGGGTAAATCCAGTAAATAAGGGTTAAAAAAATAATATTATATTAATACTAAATTACAATAAAATATGTACTAACCTTATTTATGGATACATGTCCGACCATGGTCATCTTTCGGTCAATTTTGGGACCCCATGGAGCCACTTGTAAGTGATAGGGACAATTTATTTTAAATAAGTTAAAATGAATACAAAAATGACACAAGCATATATCTTTTAGAAAAAAAAAATTTACATAGGGTTATATATGTTGGATTTTCAATTGAAAATATTTATTAGAAATAGAAAACGATTTCCTACATAATTATATTTTATTTATAATTTTTAGACATTAAATGATTTAATTTATTTATGACATAATGATGATGCAGTAATTACCATAATATTGAAAAATTAAAATAATTGATATTATAAATAGCCAAATAAATATAATTTGAGACTTTTAATGAATTAAACTAATTTTCTAGGTTAATATGACATGTTATTAATGATTTAATTAACATTTTTCGAAGTAAACAGTCTGTTATGAGTTTTACAAAAATCAACTATTGAAAAATGTCAAAATTGACATAAATGAGTTTTTAAAACAAATATTATATTATTAATTGATATTAAATTACTAAAAATATAAGGATTGGCCAAGAGACTTATATCATGATACAGGTATCATTAATGGACCACTTGGGGGTCGTTTGGATGTATATAGTATGTTTATTAACTATATAATATAAAAATACAAAGTGACTTGGTAAATGTCATACTAATTAACTAGGAGTTAAAACTAAACGATAAGGATAATATAATGACCAAAACCTTTATAAATTCTTTTATTTGAATTTTTTTTGACCTATCCCCACGTTAACCTTTGAATAATAATCTTTGGAGCCATTAGAAAACGAATATGAATTTATTATAAATTAATATTTCTAGCTTTTCCAAAGGTGCCCCTCACCCCTCTTATAAAAGGGAACTCCCCCTTCTCATTACTTCACACCTTCAAAGCCTTTTGGTTTGGCCAAACTCTGACCAAATACTCTCTCAACTTCCCTCAATTAATCCTAGAGGCCTTCCTTTAGTCATAAAGGAAACTTAAGGATCTCTTTTGATCTAATAAAAAGGAAGAACCCAAAGAAGAGGTAATGATTTCACCACCTTTTTTCAAGTTCCGTTCTTCTCCCACATCCTCTTAATTTGTTGTTACCATTATAAAATAATAACTCCAGTATCATATATATACTGTGATGTTATTATAAATATTGTACAACCATATTCTGTATTCTATCCATCCTTTGGATAACATGTCACCATACGTGCGTACGTACGGCTTACCGTCTCCACGTCGTGGTGTAATTGTTATTCAATAAATAATTATGTGGATGGGTATAATAATGATGTGTAATTCCGGTAAATAATAAATTTAACATGATAATGATTCTGTATATATGATATACCATCCAATTATATATTATTTTAATATCAAAATAATGATATTGTCGCTCGTGCGTACGTACGGACTACCGTCTCCACAAATGTGATGAGATTCATTCTCCATCGTATCCATTCAAGTATAATTCTCATTTGATGATTAATAATAGTATCTAAGGACTTGATATAATTATGGATATGATTAAGATACAACCTATCCATTACAAACATGGCTTACGTAACAAAACATAGAGAAGAAAATGAGTAAGTTCACACCCGAAACAACGATAATACTAAGATATTATTAACAAAAAAATGTTAAAAGATCATATATGATATCATATAAATGTATATGATTCTTGTATAATTTAATAACAATTATTTTACCATTATACAGGATTTTAACCTACCCCAACCATGGAAAATTACAAGTTAAGGGTTTATTTCGCAATCTCTTCATTATCCGAGGCTGTTTATACGTAATAATCTACTGGGATTTCTTTATCATCCACATCCATGTTTCTTCGAAATGTATTTCAAAACATTTTTACAACTTACAAAGAATATGGGTTAAAGTCATTTAGACCCTTATGTGTTTTTAAAAGGAATCTTTCCGTCATTTTCCAAACATGTCACTTTTTACCTTTTGACAAATTTAAGGTAAGAATGTTTTTTTAACTTATACGGCAGGTGCGGCTATTTACTGCCGTTATAAAATTTTCAAAGCTTCCCTTACAAGCTTATAAGAATATTTTAAATGTAAATGTTTTATTTTATAATTATGTTACTTTTAAATGATTTGAAAATGAATATTTTAAGTATTTTTTAAAGGTACTCTTTATCAAGATCATAATTTTAAATGTTTTACAGATTTATCTTTCTAAATATTTTTAATTAATGTCCATGTTTTCAAAATGATTGTAAGGAATTATTTATATGGACATGAAGGTTTTGAAATGATATTTTTTTTTCAAAAGTTTCAAAGTGGTATGGGACACTTTGATTCAAAAATATCTTTTAAATTACTTCCTTTATAAATGTGTGACTTTTCCATGCTTTTGAGAAAAGATATATTTCTCTAAAATAGTTTTGATTTCATCTATGTCAACATCCTTTGATGGATTTTAAGCTTATTTGAAGTTGATTTATTATGATACAAAACTTCTATATTGTATTGAAGGTTTTTTGATATGTTTGACTGTGGATGTGCTATTTTTATACCATTCATGGTTTATGGTGAAAGTATTGACATTTCATATGCTAGTTTTAATATGAATGTTTATGTTATGTTAAAACCATTTCATATGGGAATGCATTGGACTTAATATGTGACGGGGGGAGCCCGCTATAGCTTCTCGATGCATCAGTAGGTCTCATGAGACAAACTAGTGTCTTGGAAGAAGGCCTTGGCAAGATCATATTTGTATTCTTGGAACGAGGCCTTGGCTATGTGGTTATGACAGTCAGGCATTATGCATTCCATCATTATGAAAGTGGTTATTGATATTGCATTTGATTATTCGATTAGTAGAATATCTATTTGAGTATGAAAATGGAATTATTTCATTTTATTTTTTACATACTATATTGAATTTCATGTTTAAAAGGCTTTTGTTTTAGTTATACACTACCTTAAATGTTTATTCTTATTTATGAAAGTTTCCGCAATATTGTTATCCTTACTGTGCATTTGAGCTCACCCCTTTTCTATGTTTTATTTTTCCCAGGCTGTGAAGAAGTAAATTATGAATGACCTACAGGGATATTATGAGGGGATAATAGTGTGGACTATGGAGACAATATGTTGTTGTAGTAGTTTTTCACTTTATGATGTAATGTAAAACATTATGAATATATCTAGTGTTTCCAAGGCTAATAAACCAATTGGTCATTCAAGATTTGATCTTTCTTGTGATCATGCCAATGTTATGTAATAATGCACCGACTCTGGGTAACTAGGGTCAGGGCGTTACAGTTGGTATCAGAGGAATTTTAGTACAAAACTTGGAAGCTAGATTTAGATAAACTCTGATTAGAGCACATAGATTTAAGATGGACTATGAGGATTGGTATAGAAGAACTTCCTAGAATTTTGGTATTGTAGAGATTTTGTTATTTTTCCTAGAAATACATCCCTGTATGGATACTAGCAGGTAGAGGCGGCTCTGGCACAGATGTACCTAGGGGTAAAACCCGAAAACACCGCTTTGAGCTAGACTCGAACAAGAACTGGTGCATGACAACGGGCCTTGCTGCACTCTTGGTTACGACACTCCCGAGGGATATCATTAGGATAATTCTCATTTTATTTACAAACCATTATTAAGGGTTTATGAGTATATAATTCCTCAATGGAGACATTTTTATGATTATGGATTATATCCATAAACTATTTAATTAATGTTATGTGTTTTACATGTTTGGGATTAGGTATTGTTATTCATAAACTAATCTAGTGTATTCCATTGTTTAGAAATGGTGCCCAGTAGAAGGAATGAGAACTCCAGCAATGTACATGATCCAAAGAGAAAGAAGGATCATATATATATCTTGGTCTTAAGCCAGAATTTATAATGGAAATAGTCTCCCATGTATTATCATCATATGAAGAAATAATATCATGTGTTGATAAGATAAGTAAAGAGTTTATTGAGTCCTATGGATTTGAAGGGAAGCAAGAGAAGAAAAGGATGGAAGAGAGAAATATAGATAAAGGGAAGAGGGAAAAGAAGAATTTTCCCATATGTGATAACTGTGGGAAGAAACACCCTGGAACGTTCCTGAAAGGAATGGAAGTTTGTTATAAGTGTGGAGAAAAGGGCACAAAGTACATGACTGCATGGGTAAGAAAATGGTTTCAAATGTACAATGCTTCATTTGCATGGAGTTTTGACACTATGCGAACCTATGTCCCAGTCATCAGACTATGCCAAAAATGATGCTATTGGATAATAATCAAGTTATGATACTACCGAAGATAAAGAGGAATGATTACAGTTCTTATTTTGATTATGTCATTTTAGTGTTGTATCATCAATGTACTTGTTATAATAATTATGGAGTATATAAGGACTGTACTGCAGTACTATTTCATTAAGGACTTGAGATTATGTGGAACAAATAAAAGTGACTCAATAGAAGGTTAAATTTTTGGAAAATATATGGTTGAGAGAAAGATAACCCATAATATGGTTCTGATGCCAAGGTAGTGATTTTAGAATAATACATGATTGATTTGAATAAATTATATTTGATATTCTTGACTACCTTGAAACTGATTAATGATTTGTATATTCCATCATTGTTGGGGTTTACAACATTTTTGGATTGAAAGAGTATATCTATTACTCTACAAGGAATAAGGGATCATGAATGTAATCAATAAGGTTTTATGGTAATTCAGGATGTTGCAGTGTTTTAAAATAATAGACGATGAAGGTGATCACATGTTATTACGCGGAAAAAAAGGGATCTTCATTGTGTTTACCTTCCTTATAAATTTTGGACTGAAGTATTTTGGATAGTTATAGTTTGGATTATTTTGGATTTCCAGAAAGGACAACCTGGAGGTTGGGCGGCAACCTGTCGCGTCCGGCAAGGCCATGAGACTTGAACCCACAACCGAAGGGCGATAAGGGTGTATCACCTACCACTAACCCATGTGATGTCATGGATTGAATAATGTTGTTTTTAAGGGTTCTTCTAGATGAATTATAAATTCATTTTTAACCCTATATGAATAGGATAAATAGAATATTATTTTTAAGTTCTATTATCTTTTAGAGTGAAAGATGAGTCTGTGGTAGAAATTAGTTAAACGATTGAACTCTACTTGTTAAGAATATATTTTTCTTCTTCTATAATTCTATGAAGAAATTATGTCTTATAATTTATTTAAGGAATCCTAAAACCAAAAATGTGTTATCCTAATACCTTATGTTTTGTCGAACCGATGGTATTTCAAATCATCGTAGATTGATGAATTTAAAGACCTCAATTTTAAAACTGTTTATGATTGATGACCTCAATCACTACCTATAAATATTTATGTTTTTTCTCCAATCATATGTCTCTAATTTCCACCAATGTTCTCCTAATCGAGATCATAATTTGGTGGTGACCCTTCCATTTCTTTTTTCCTCGTATTATAACTAAATTTTAGTAACCCAATTTCCGATGTGGGTTTTCCCACAAAGATATTTTCTATTTTCAACCTTTTATTTTCGAAGAAAAATTTCAAATTGTGAGGACGCAATTTATTGAAGGAGGGGATAATGTAACACCCCAAGGTTGGATAGTGTGTTATTTCTTCAAAATAATTCAATAACTTGCACTACACGCAACACTGAGTTCAAGCACACTATGACTTACCGAAAAATCCATTCAAAAGAGGATATGAATAGTATTAACTAAATTTTGAACCTTATATAATACTTATAATTTTAGAATCCATATTATTAGTTTCTTAGACATAATTTAAGATAAAATTCCTTTTTTCAGATAAAAGAAGTATTTTTCAAAAATGCACTTTTACCAACTTTAATAGTGAACCCTTTTTAAATTCAATATTTTAAACATTTTTATATTCAATTTGACTAAATAAATTTATTCATTAGAATGGGGACATAAAAAAATTTACAATGTAATACCCCAAGCTTCCACTGTATGCTTCTCTTTGAATAATACAGTAGCGTGTGTTGTACGCAACTTCGAGTTCTAATACACAACACAACCAATCAAACTAGCTGTTATGAATAGTAATACATAATATTTGAAATTATATATATTTTATATTTCAAAATGGACTTCATTTTTGTATTCGGAATATCGAATTTATCCTAGGGTGAAATTTTCGAACTTTTTGGATAAAACTTATATTTTGATGAATAGTGAAAATTATTAAATTTTAATTAAAAACAACTTTTTTTAATTGAAATAATTAATATTGATAAATTATGAACTTGAGTGGTTTTAAAGTATATTTAGAATATATTTTTCCCATTTAATACAATTTTGGTCATTGGACATAATTTCACAGTTAAACCGAACATAAAAAAGTATCAATCTATTGATAGTTATTATATCTTAAAAACACACTTTTTGTATTGACAGCGGCAATTAACTTTAAATTAATTTCTGCAACTTCTGTGTTTTCAATTTGGAAAAATGGATTCCATATTTGGAATCAGGATGTCCAAATTGTGTAAATAGGTAACTTTTATTTTTAGACATTTTGAATAATTACTTCGGTAAATATTTTATTTACCATGGTTAATGGGTAAATCCGGTAAATAAGGGTTACAAAATAATATTATAATAATAATAATAAATTACCCTAAAACGTGTAATAACCTTATTGGTACATACATGTCCGACCATGGATATCTTTGGGTCGATTTTGGGACCCCATGGAGCCACTTGTAAGTGATAGGGACACTTTATTTTAATTAAGTTAAAATGAATAAAAAATGACACAAGCATATATCTTTTAGAAAACCAATTTTTACATAGGGTTATATATGTTGGATATTCGATTTTAAAAATTCATTAGAAATCTAAGACGATTTCTTATATAAGAATATTTTATTTATAATTTTTATACCTTAAATAATTTAATTTATTTATGACACAATGATGATGCAGTAATTACCATAATTGTGAAAAATTAAAATAATTGATGTTATAAATACCAAAATAAATATAATTTGAGACATTAAATGAGTTACACTAATTTTATAGGTTAATATGAAATCTTATTAATGATTTAATTTTCTTTTTTAGAAGTAATAATTCTGTTATGAGTTTTATAAAAATAAACTATTGAATAATGTCAAAATTGACATAAAAGAGTTTTTAAAATAAATATTATATTGTTAATTGATATTAAATTCCTCAAAATCTAAGGTTCGGCCAAGAGACTTATATAATGATAGGTGTATCATTAATGGACCACTTAGGGGTATTTTGGATGTATATAGTATGTTTATTAACTATATAATATAAAAATACAATGTGACATGGTAAATGTCAAACTAATTAACTAAGAGTTAAAACTAAAAGATAAGGTTAATATAATGACCCAAACCTGTCTAAATTATATTGTATGAATTGTTTTGGACCTATCCCCACCTTAAACTTTTAATAATAAACTTTTTAACCATTATAAACCGAATATAAATTTATTATAAATTAATATTTCTAACTTTTCCAAAGGTTCCCCTCACCCCTCTTATAAAAGGGCACTCCCCCTTCTCATTACTTTACACCTTCAAAGCCTTTTGGATCGGCCAACCACTGCCAAAATACTCTATCAACATCCCTAAATTCATCCTAGAGGCCTTACTTAATTCATAAAGCCAACTTAAGGAGCCCTTTTGATCTAATCAAAAGGAAGAACCCAAAGAAGAGGTAATGATTTCACCACCTTTTTTCAAGTTCCTTTCTTCTTCCACTTCCTCTAACATTGTTGTTACCATTCTAAAATATTTATTACAGTATCATATATATACTATGATGTTATTATAAATATTTTACAACCATATTCAGTATTCTATCCATCCTTTTAATAACATGTCACCATACGTGCGTACGTACGGCTTACCGTCTCCACGTCGTGGTGTAATTGTTATTCAATAAATTATTATCTTGATGGGTATAATAATTATGTTTACTTCATGTAAATTATAAATTTAACATGATAATTATTCTGTATATAAGATATACCATCCAATTATATATTATTTTAATATCAAAAGAATGATATTGTCGCTCGTGCGTACGTACGGACTACCATCTCCACGAATGCGATGAGTTTCATTCTCCATCGTATCCATTCAAGTATAATTCTCATTTGATGATTAATAATAGTATCTAAGGACTTGATATAATTCTGGATATTATTAAGATACAACCTATCCATTACAAACATGGCTTACATAACAAAACATATAAAAGAAAATGAGTAAGTTAACACCCGAAACAATGATAATACTAATATATTATTAACAAATAAATGTTAAAAGATCATATATGATATCATATAAATGTATATGATTCTTGTATAATTTAATAAAAATTATTTCACCATTATAAAGGAGGTTAACCTACCCCAACCAAGGAAATTACAAGGTAAGGGTTTATTTCACAATCTCTTCATTATTCGAGGTTGTTTATACTTAATAATCTACTGGGATTTCTTTATCATCCACATCCATGTTTCTTCGAAATGTATTTCAAAACATTTTTACTACTTACAAAGAATACGGGTTAAATTCATTTATACCCTTATGTGTTTTTAAAGGAATCTTTCTGTCATTTTCCAAAAAATTCACTTTTTACCTTTCGACAAATTTAAGGTAAGAATGTTTTTTTAACTTATACGGCAGGTGCGGCTATTTACCGATGTTATAAAATCGTCAAAGCGTCCCTTACAAGCTTATAAGAATATTTTAAAAGTAAATTTTTTATTTTATAATTATGTGACTTTTAAATGATTTGAAAATGAATATTTTAAGAATTTTTGAAAGGTAATCTTTATCATGATCATAATTTTAAATGTTTTAAAGATTTATCTTTCTAAATATTTTAAATAAATGTCCATGTTTTCAAAATGATTTTAAGGACTTATTTATATGGACATGAAGTTTTTTAAATGATATTTATTTTCAAAAGTTTCAAATTGGTATGGGACACTTTGATTTATAAATCTCTTTTAAATTACTTCCTTTATAAATGTGTGACATTTCAATGATTTCGAGAAAAGAGATATTTCGCTCAAATGTTTTTGATTTCATCTATGTCAACATACTTTGCTGTATTTTAAGCTTATATGATGTTGATTTATTATGATACAAAACTTCTATATTGTATTGAAGGTTTTATGATATGTTTGACTATGGATGTGCTATTTTTATACCATTCATGGTTTATGGTGAAAGTATTGACATTTCGTATGCTAGTTTTAATACACATGTTTATTTTATGTTTAAACCTTTTCATATGGGAATGCATTGGACTTAATATGTGATGGGTGGAGCCCGCTATAGCTCCTCGACGGATCGGTAGGTCTCATGAGACAGACTAGTGTCTTGGCACAACGCCTTGGAAAAATGTTATTTGTAGTCCTCGCACGAGACCTTGGGTATGTGGTTATGATAGTCTTGCATTATGCATTCCATCATTATGAAAGTGGATATTTATATTTCATGTAATTATTCGATTAGTTTAATATCCATATGAGTAAGTAAATGGCATTATTTCATTCTATTTTTTCCATACTATGTTGAAGTTTAAGTTTAAAAGGATATTTTTAGTTATACACTGCCTTAAATTTTTATTCTTATTTATGAAAGTTTCCACTATATTGTTATCCTTACTAAGCATTTGAGATCACCCCTTTTCTATGTTTTATTTTTCCCAAGATGTGAAGAAGTAAATTATGAATGACCTGCAGGGATATTATGAGGGGATAAGAGTGTGGGCTATGGAGACAATATGTTGATGTAGTAGTTTTTCACTTTATGATGTAATGTAAAACATTATTAATATATCTATTGTTTCCAAGGCTACTAAACCAATCGGTCTTTTGAGATTTTATCTTTCCTGTGATCATGCCAAAGTTATGTAATAATGAACCGACTCTTGTTAACTAGTGTCGGGGCGTTACACTATTATTGGTATTATAAAGCTTTTGGCATTATATTATTTTCTTGCCTATATAACATGTCACCACCAATAATAATTCACGAATCATGTGGGTGAAAATCATTATAAGATTAAATTAGATTATTAGAAATATAATACCCTTAATAAGAAATCATCTGAACTGTTAATGTGAATTTTTATGAATTCAAAAATGATCTTTTTGGAGTAGTTTTTCAAAAAGGACACATGTATTAAAATTGTATTGTTTTTTACCTCAGGTGATTCCTCACAATAAAAGGAGAAATGAAGTCAAATCATTAAAAATGGTGTAGTCACTAGTGAACTATGTGAGACACATAAAAAATTTTAATTAGGATAAAAAACATTAATTGATAGAGAAAATAATGTTCGTAATTTTGAATAATTTAATTCTGATGATAAGTCATCTTAAAATGATTACCATAAAATTATGATGTGTGAATTGTGTGAACAAATTGTCCTGGGAAGCAAACATTTTATAAGACTCCCAACTACTAAAGAGATAATGGATGACCCTTCAAAATAAATATTTTAAAGCAATAAGGGACAATCATGGTTGAGATGTAGCTCGTAGACTTATTTTTATATTTGAGGAAAAATTATCCCCCCCCCAATTCCCATAAAAATCATACTAACATGCTGTGAAATGAAGGAGATAAATTCATACCTTGAGGGGGAGCATAGATTAATTGTATCACTCAAATTTTAATAGTTTTCATAAAATGGTTATCATTCTATAATTTATAATCTACATATTTTTGAAAAACCATTACCATAAGTGATTTTATATTCAACTGAAAAATTATTTTTTTGATGTTGATCATTATAATGTTATTGTTGAGATGTGTGCAAGAAATCTATTAACAACTTAACCCAAATATATACAATAATAATGGTTCTGAAAATTCTTGATATAGGATTCACATTAAAAAAACAATAAAATTAACTCTTATGTGAAATCAATCTTGATTTCAACATTGGTCTTACCCATGCATAATTAGTGTGGAATAATTAAAGGATAATTTTATGTGGTTTCATCATATGAGAAGTTTTTAATGTATAGGAATAATTGGCTGATGTAATATCATAAAAATAAACTTTTTTATTCAATGAAAATAAGTGGGAGAAAAAAAAATAAAACATCCTAAAATAAGAGTGTTAAAAAAATAAAAAAGAAGTGATTTTAATGCCCTTTATAGGACTTTAATTTTATGTCAAAAAATATTTGAGTGTTGCTTTCAATATGTGGTAGGTTATTATTAGGATTTTAAATGTAGTTTATTTCATTTTAAATTTTTTGTCAATGAATTCATAATGTGAAAATATATAGAGGAAATGGGTAAGTGGATTTTTTGTGTGGATCAATTAATTGGATTACTCTATTTGAGAGATTATACAAAAAAATGGCCACCCACACCATCTATAAAAGTCAGATATTATCCACTAATTTGGTGGGAAGTTGAATCACTAGCCATAAAAAATATAAGGATTGGGAATATATGTGAATTTATAGCATAGAAATATGAAAAATAATGAATAAATATCCACTTTTTGGGAAAACATGGTTGTAGAGGTGGTGCCGACATGTGGGGGCGGTGCCATTCGAAACATCGATCGAACACTATTGAACACTTTGGTACATCCATGAAGATCATTATTATAAAAGGATGAAAGAAACTAAATGATCTTATGATAATGGAATTTATGTTGTGCAGCCCTATTCATCTATTAAAAACATAAATAAATAATAATATTAATCCAATTCTCATGATCTACACCGTCAAATTTACAATGTGGGACTCATCATTCTTATTTGTTCATTGGAGAACTTTTGTTCTCTGGGATCTACATTTCAAGATGTATTTTATATTTTTCAAAAGAAAATTAGAATCATTCAATAAATATAATGATTCAGAAAATATTGAAAAATAATTTAACACACTCTTCATAATATAATGATGACCAAACTGACCCTACACTTGGTGAATAAATTTTGATATTGGCAGTGATAGAGATTCTCCTAGGCGCAATGTTGATGCGCTTCCCTATATGTGAGGGATGTCACTAGAGTTGATTCAGTGATATTATGTAAATAAAGACATCAATTTTTTATAATTTTTAGTATGATATTAATGATAATATCATGAGAGCCATGAGAAATATATAGATGAGGACGCATTCTGATTTTTAGAGAAGATTCCATGATTTTGTGTCAATAATTTTATTATGTGATTGGTTGAATATTAATTGTAATTCCATGAACCAATTTTGTTATCCAACATGTTACATGAATAATTTATTTTAATTTTACATAGGCTTACGAGATCCGTGATGTACATAAATCTTTTATAATGTAACATGAAGAGTTTTAGAATCCCAAATTAAATAATATCAATAAAAATGGAATTTTGTTTGAATTACATGAGATTGAGTGAATTATTATTTATTTTATTGTGAAAGAGTTGTTATGTGACTAATATGAGAAAACTCATACTTGTGAAAATATTTTGAATGTAGTATTTTAGTCTTCTGTGAATAAGGGTGACACAATACATTCACTTGAAAGACATAATTTTGTGTGATAATAATTTGTCTGAATTTTATATATACACATTGAATTATTGAATATTGAACATCCAATTTTCATGAAAGCCTCTTCTTGTATTTGAGATCATATATATGTTATTACATGAGGTAGCTTGAATTTTATACATGTAATGAGTACAAATTGTGGTAGTGTAATGTGCTTACACTATTAAATAAATTAATGTAAAATAAATAATTCTTGCAAGAGAGTAAAATTATTTTTCATAGTTATATAGAAAATTAATAAAACTATCATTTATTAACCATTCATAGAGTGCGATTCATCTATGAATTTATGATCATGCATGGAGGATTCCTAAATGAACATGAAATATACAATTCTTAGTCGCTGTGGATAATTTTGAGACTGATTTTGGGAAAAATATACATCATTTATTTACATGGAAATCATATTTATGTTTTTATTATAAAATGGAGCATGTATTTATAAGATGAATTAATTCTTTCCCGTGTCATCATACATTTATGTAATTGATTATATAATGGGATTAGAAATTATTTTACCATGGTCGTCATCAGTGAAAGGATACATAAATTTTTATAAAATCTAATGTGTCCTAGAAATATTATTGAGGAGTATCTATTGTAGATCATGAAAAAATTTGATCAAGACATACAGAAAAGAAGACTAAAAATGTGGGGTCCAACTAGTTAATGGAAAATTATTATTTGGGGTCAAACCAATTCCTATAAAGAATACACCATTGGGGTATCTCAATATATTTCGAAATATGATTAAATATAAGGGTACAAACATCTTGTAATTGGGGTTCCTAACTAGCTACTGTTATAATCACCTTCTATAATAGTTGATAATTATTTTTGTGGGTTTTAATAACACAGAAATTGGTAGGTATTTTTTATTAACCTGGAAAATCCATATGTGTCGTTCTTTATTTGTTATTATTTCATTCATGGAGTGTCTAAGAATTGATGACATATAATATAGATGGTAATTAGTATTATAGGTTGAATTAAAATCAAAAGAGTTTTTAAAAATAGTGTACTATGTGTTGACCTCCCCCCCCCCCGCACCCTTTCAATGGTACTTAACCAATCCTTGGAAACTGTATTCATATATACACAACAAGTGGATGTATATCTATAATAGTTGTATGTTGGGTTAATATCAAGGAAAAATGTGCATTGATTTGGGCTTTTTCATGAAGTGGTGGATGGAAATGGGTATAGCTAAAAACATGGTTTTACACTCTATGGACATATTATTTAGTTAGTCATCAACTGTTTACCAACCACTAATAAATAATTAAAAAAATATAAGGATAAAAAACATATTGTGAATCACTACACTTTATTACTTGGAATGAATCCTAGAGACTCATAATTTAAGATATTCTGGTCATTTATAAGTTATCCCACAAATGATCTAATGATTCCCTTTTTTATATTTACTAGATAAGTTATTCTTATATTGTTTTTAATTATCTCATTAATGGTCATAAATTGGAGATAGAAGCTCAAAAACCAATTTCATGGTCAGTGTAATTATATTCCAAACAAATTTCCTATATTAATGAGAATTTTAGTTAGACATATTTTAATCATGACAAATTATCTTCCATGAATTGTTATTAACAACATGAACATAGTTTAATTTCAAAGAATATAAAAGAAGATAAGCATGAAATCTCATGGAAGATAATGTGTTAATGTTATTAGTGGAAATATGATTCAATTTCAAATATCACAAAAAATGTGGGGAGATGAACCATGCAAAATACATAAAGGAACTGGATGTGGAATTTTGTGAGGGAATGGGTGGAACAATGCGGCTACATGCTAAAGGTAAATAAAGATTTTGGTTTATAATATATTGGGAATTAAAATTCATCCAAAGGAACCACTGATAGTTCAATGTCATATATGTGGTAAAATCAATCATTATTTTAGTTAATTACCTAATCCAAGGACTTCATTCTAAAAAAAAATGTTATTATAATCATTGAACATAAATCATGGTTTTTGTTTTGGGATTTTGGTATTCATGAATCATGTTGTTAATGTGTTTTTATCAATGGATTCATGAAACATATAGGGAATGTTCTGCTTCAGTTTTCAATTCCGGATTAACAGGAATATGTAGAATAGTAGTAATAATCTAGATAGAATATTTATTTTTATAATGATGCTTTATTCAGGATTCATGATTTCATAAAAAATAATAATTGATATGTTATTTATATTTTGGTAATTATAATCAATTAATATTATTTGATTTTGGGCAATGTAATGATCCCGATAGAAATCCTTAATGGTAAAAAACATAATTTGATGACAAATTTTTTATTTGACGATGGTCATGATATTATGGTTAGAAATACTACGTATAATACCAAGAATGGTGGAGTGAATCATGGTATGATGTGTAATATCATATTCCCCTTAAAATCATGATTCATTATTTATCTTAACAAACTTCTTTCACTTTCCCATTAAAATTTATGAACATAAATGAATTAATGAATAATACACAATAAGTTTACCTGAAACTCTCACACTATAATACATAAAATGATGATAAGAATAAAATATACCTATATACCAAATACACTAAGTGACATTGTTATTACAATGACTGGAGCGTACTTTATATTTCTCTAGGTTAATAACCAATAACAATTTAAAATCTCACTACTCTATCAAATAATGTGTACTCACAACTACTTTAGAATATTCTTTTGGTGTTCATTTGAATCAATATCATTTACACGTCATGTTTTGTAGAATTATGTTCTATATTCATATACTTCATGAATACCACATTTCTATATATTTAATGCCAAATTACATTAACATTATGTATTAATTACTTTCTTTAAAGCCCTTTTACAACATCACAAAACATCAAAATTCATCATGAAAATTTATACATTCATGAATCTCAAAACATTAATGAGGCTCACTAAAATAAAAAATATCACCAAATTCATGATAATAGAAATATTGTGATACTATAAAATTTCATGAGGCTCACTACATTCATGATTCAAAAAATTATTATTAATCTCATATATTATTTTGAGCACACATAGCCTTTATAAAACACCCTTTCATTTCAAAATATATTATCTTACAAAAAACATTATGCACCAAAAATACTTTGTGATTCACTTTTAATAAATTTAGATCCTTTGGGTTTTCAATAAGACTTATTATTTTCAAATGATGGGCTAAACAAATATTTATTGATTTTTCCTCCCATTTTTATGTTTTTAACATCACAATGTAATTTTGAAGAAAAATTTAACTAATTTTCAAAATTATCAAAGACATTGAGAAAAATTAGAGGTGATTTCCCATTTGGAATATTTAATAATTTATCATTATATAACTCCCATCCTCAAAAGTCATCCATTTTTTTGAAACACCAATCCTTGGTGTGATCCCAAAACATCTCCAAACAATATTCCTTCAAAAAAACACCCATGGATTATGTAATCTATTCCTTCTTCAATCCTTGTATAATTAAAATATTATATATCTTCCATAGTATTCATTATTTTATAACATATAATTTCAAACAATACATGTCAATAATCACACAAAAACTAAAAAAATAACCTCCTCTTCCAAATTTTTCAACACACATAATAAACAAAAATATACATCTCAATTACCATTAGGGTATTTTACAAATAATATCCCCCATTAGATTTATTGACATCTCTAAAACTTTGAAATCACATTAAATACACTTAAAATTATACGAAAATTCACTTCATACAATTCTAGATTGATATTAATGATTTAACCAACACACACTCTAATACCAAATGATCCATCCTTAGTGCAAGATATTAGAGTAACATGAAATTTTCATTAATGAATCACTTAAAAACCTAAGGAGTCAAATTATTTCATCATGAACCCCAATATTCATGATATATAAAATTTTAATGATAATTATTAGAATAATTAGTTTCAAACAACCCCTTAAATCAATTATCCCCATATCATCTTCTCAAATATCATGATTAACATATTTTGTCCCATTTTTAAACAAACAAAATGGTCACTAATTTTGTTTAAGTCATCTCAAAGAACACATATCAGTACATAGTTGAAAGAAAATCATACATCAGCTAGAGAGGTTTCCACTTCCACAACTTTCCATTTGTAGGGAGTTGACTAAACTCCAATCTCATGTCAATTTTTCTCGAATGCCTTTTTAGGTAAGGAATTCATAAAAATGTCTTCAACCTTTAGTTATGTTTGGATATATAGTAACATCACATGATCATGTTCCATCCCCCCACGTGAAAATGATCCTTGATATAAATTTTCCTTTAATGTGGCTGATTGACTCGATTTTTTCCTTTTATTTAATGAACATGAATTGTCATAATTGATTTTGATTGGAGACATCACATCAAATACGATACCATCAAGCTAATTTTTGAATCATATTAATTGTATAAAATTTTATGTATCTGAAATATATTCATATTCTATGATTCTCAATGATATATAACCATTTTTCTAACATAGAGAATAAAAACACAATCTTATAATATTGAATTAGAAAACTGGAATTGATTTTATATAATATGTTTATCATGATCTCTCTATATATATAAAGCCCAATAACACTTACTATTTTTATTTTTTGTATAGAAAACTAAAATCTTCCATGCATCAGATATAATAATTTATTATTATGTCTTTCTAGTAAGTCGAATTCATTGATATTAATTTGATAATGTGCTTATTAATATATGGGATACACAACATCAGTTGGTTTATCTATTTAGAATAATAGAGAGAAAAAGGAGAACCTATATTTTATGACCTTAATTTCATTATCATCACCATATTTTGATATTTTCATCTAATAGGAAACATAATTCATCATATCCTAGAAATTATGCATTCTAAATAGTCTAAAAACATTTTTTCATATTTTAATAGAGAAATAACATGGTCATTCAATCATGGTGACACCTATAAACAAGTGAAAAATCTAGTTCACAGATTATTGTCATTTCAAACTCACATTTCATTAATCATTCGAACTGTAATCATTCTTCATTATTTCATCCACCAAATGATAAACCATCATCATACACCAGCAATATCATACCATGATTGAATTCATTTTTTTTATAGATATTTTAATCAACTCCAACACGCTGAAAATAGAGATTAATCAAAAAAATTCTTGTCTTCAATACCTCAATCCCAATTCATAAGTTAACCCATATAGAACATTACTCATACGAAAAACGTTTTTCTCATCTTCATGAATGAGAAAATGATATGCTCTCTTGATATACACTTCTCCTTCATGAACCCCTTCAATAAAAGCTAACATGAACTCCATCTAGAAAACATTAATATTTTGTTCCAGTCCAATTTGTAAGAATAAGATATTGTTCTTGAGCATTGAAATGGGTTCAAAATGTGCATCCACATAAATTCCCCTGATCTATGAGTATCCCTTAAACACTTGGCATGATTTGTTTTTAAAATTACCACTCCATATTATTTTTTTTATTGGTGAATATGCATTTGGTCCTAATTACATTCTTATCTACCAGTCTCTAAATAATATTATATGTTCTATTATTCTCAATTTAGTCAAGATCATCATTCATAGTCTAATCCCATTTTTTAGCTCTAATTACATCATTAGAGAATTTTGTTTCTACATGAGATTGGAAGGATTCATATTAAAAAGTATTTCATTCTCTATGTTTGCGTTGAATCTACATAATCCCCAAGAATTATTTTTCATTACATTTTATCTCCACACATCATCTTATATGAAAAAAATCTTTGATATCCTTCTACTCATTAGCAGAGCGTTATAATGAATCAACATTTTCCACTTATACACCCCTTGATGTGATTAAATCCCCAACAATATCACCAAATAATATTTCACTATGTTGTTGATGATTTTTTTCATTCACTACAACAAGGAACTCATTTTATTCAATAACATTTCACAGCTTCTTATTAATGAATTTATATTCATTAATTTTTCCTGAAAACCCACGGAATATCCCCTCATATATATGAGATTAAAATTTAGGATGCTTCCATTTACTATGAATAATACACTTACTTATAATGATTCTAATGTATTCCAATGATCTCTTTTATTTGTACGACAACATATACGATGCATTTTCATATATTGGAGAAAAGAATGCCCAATTTAGTTTGACAGATTGATGTCAAGAATACTTTAATACAAAATTATCTGGTGGATCATTTTGAAAAATCATTCTTCTAATGATGTTTCTCATTGTTTAATTTCTCCTCTCAAATATTACAATGGTGTTGAGGTGTTCAACCTGCTAATACTTGATTCCTAATATCATGTTTCTAAATATACTCTTCCAAATGGTTATTTGTGAACATCTTACCATTATGAATTTTAATATTCATAATCATTTATCTAATAATCCTTTCAACTTTCCTATGATATCTTTTGACACAATTGATCTTCTGAGAATTGTGGTCATTGAAAAATAACCAGGTTATACTGCTAAAATCATTAATAAAAAGAACAAAATACTTTTTTACATAAATGGATCTTTTTGTGATAGGTCCACATATATCTCCATACACATATTTTATGTCTCATGTATGGTTACTATGACATGAAATCATGGGTATATCTTGAGATACATCATATTTGACCAGATCGTCTATGGATAGTTAGAAAATATGATCATGTAATTTATGTTGCGAGATTTTTCCCCCCTCTGTGAATAGAGATCACATATCTTCTCCCACTCTCAAAATATTTATATTCCACTCCATGATAATTATCTTTAAAATAAATGTACAATCATTTCCTTTGATGAAAAACATCTTCTTGGTAATGATTATATCATATTTCTTGTCACATTTCTGACTAACATTTTTCATAGTTTGACTGAGACTTTTCATAACCAAGACATCTACACATATCACATCTTTTCCACAAAATGATTATTTTCTTGATCCACAAATCATCAATAATTCATCATTTAAAAATTTAAAAACACCATCAATGTCTTATTTGATACCCATAAAAAGATATTTATTTACCTACTTATGAGATGTTCATCTACTATCAAGGATTCATACACCAGTATTATCTGATTCATTAATAGAAGTATCTACAAACATTGTGTTATATTATATTTCGATTATTATATACTACTTATATTCATACCTATAGAGGATATATTTTCATTATCATTCAAGTAGTAGGATGGTCCAACATTATCTTGCATATATGAATTTTGATTTTTTTCATCTCATTTGAATAATCGTTGTGTTTATTCGTTTGACCACAAGAATTATGCCTTGACAAATTACTCTACATTCCTGATGAGAATTGTGTATATATATTTCTAAACCCCCCACACCAAAAACTATGCCCATAAAAATAATTCATGGAGTAGTGAATTCAATGTCGTAATTGTTGTTTCCCTTGAACCCTTTGATACCATTTGTCTATAAAATATAATTTTTTGTAGTATTCTATATGTATATAAAAATAAAAAATAATAAGAGGTTTATTATTTTAAATGATTATAAGACTAGTCACTCAATTCTTTACTCAAATCATCATCTTGTGATTTCTACACAAACCAATTACCAACCTCAATGTGGAGACATGTGGTCCGACATTAATCATCACATATTTATATAATCAAATACTCAAATCATGAATCTCAAATTGATATGACTTTTTCTTCTATACTTGTTTATATAGATGCTCTACATCATTTTTTTTCACATGTGTGATCTTGATTCCCAATTTCATACTCTGTTTTAAGAGTCCCTCTTAGTCTAAAAATGTTCTTCATAGGTCTAAAACATACTTATTAATTTTTTCAATGCCTTTGATTTGACCTTTTTCCATTATTATAAAACCATTGATAAATTTTTCATATTTCCCAACATTGAGCTTGTACTCAATGACCTTTTATGAGGTGTCTAAAAATGAAGACGCATTACTTTCAATTGAATCCCCTATGTCAGACTAATAATCTATATATTGTTGAATTTAAATTTTGGCATCACAAAATACTATATTATATTTCATCGTTTTTCCTCTAAAAACTTCTATCTCATCAATACAGGCATTAAATTTATCCAAGATATTAAATTATTCTTCAAATTATTCTTCATTTTCTCTTTATTTCTCTGTTACATGTCTACCTACAACTACCAAAATGGAATTTTCTCAGTTATCCATTTAGTTCATCATCTCATAGACCTCAGATTATTCTAAAATCCCTTTTTCTAATTAAAAAACATCATTCTTATAGAAGGAGTTTATCTTAAAAATTTGTTACAATTAATATAGGTTGATGACTTCATCCTGGTTTTTTTACTTCATCCTCAATGTAGAATTCAAATTAATGTGGTAACCTGCTATAAGATGTCAAATCTTTTGAGATTCAAAAGCATGAAATTGGATGGTTCCGTTAGAAATTTCATTTTTAACATTGTATATTTAAGGAATGGAATGACATAAACTCATCTATATCTTCTTATTGCTACACATCATTAGTACCGAGCTTCCTCATGGCCTTGAATTCCACTTATTTGTGATCCCCTTTTCCCACAGACTCAACATCTTAATTTCTCATCCTGTATGCTGAAATTTTACTATGAAATATGTCTAGAGTGAGTTCATTTGGTATTTTATCTTTCAGTACAGATCCTTTAATAATGAACTGAGGGGTAATTCTTTACTATATGTTGGTAATGATATTTAAATCATTATGATATTCTCAAAGTCCTAACATTTATTTCATATCAACATTGGCACTATCAAAAAATTCATCTAGAGAATCTATGGCGTGTATTCTTAGGTCCATATTTTTGTTTCATAAAAACTATATGTTTTGTTCTCTGACATATGAATTAGCTTCAAATATATTAAATAACCTTTCAAACATTGACTCTATGGAATTACATGAAATCAGATTTGGGTATATTGTATTTCGAAATTCTCCCACTAATGAATCTATTCTAATGGCATCAGCATCCGATTACCAACGGCCTAATTTCGATAAATCTCTTATATGAAAACTAGTAGAAATACCATGAATCATAGTTCTTATGAAATATATTCTTAATAATTTAATTATTGTTTCATTTGATTCCTATAGAACTGAAAATTCATTTTTTAAATGACCAATATCCCATTTTTATAGAAAATATATATTAAAACCACTAACTCAGAAACATTGGTCTTAACCATTCACTCTACATCCAATTGTTAGGCACACTATTCTAAATATCCAGGGAACAAGTTAGGGAATGATATTTTCAAACAATGGCCCCTTGAAATCATGTTTCTTCATTAAAAAACACTTTCATCTCCATTTCCCATAGTAATGTATGAAAATATATAAAATTATGCATAATACACGCCAAAATTACTTTTAATACCCACACTAGGCTACATCCCAGAAGAATAAAAATTCAAGGATATTGTGTATCAAATTCCCTAAAACACACTATTGTGATAATGTTTTTGAGAAGACTCCCTATCCGTTATAGTTTATATCCAATGACAACTTAAAAGATATCTTCTCTCTGAATCGAACTGTGCTCACATATATTTCACAATATTCGTTGGTTCATCACTTGAAGCAATATGATTAAAACATAATTTGGATCATAATTATATTCTACATTAATCCACTTGATGGTTAAAATTTCACATTTATTTAGTGGGTAGTGCCTCTTGGTTCCCTTAATATTTACTTTAACAAAAACCCTATTCCAAATTTCATGAAACATTACAATTTTTCATGAAATATTCATCCTTCTTGAAACCCAAAAATATTCAGAACAGCAATACATTCACAAATCAAAAAAATTTAATGACTCTAAAAAAATACATTATACTAGTAACCTTCATTATGCTCATATATTTCCCAATATAATAAAATTTCACAATGATCACATCTTTCATGACACTTAAATGTCTATCATGTAACATCATTTCTTCACAAAACATTGATCTTATAGAATCAATAACGCAAAAAATATTCTTCAAAAATTCCATTCATAAATATGGAGAAATTAATTAATTTAGTTATTCATATTTTAAATGAGGTGGAATCCTTTTTTTATAAACGTTTCCTCCATCTCATGAATCTTTCAACAACACCAAGCCTTTTTAACAAAAACTCTTCATTCCTCTTGGCAAAATTCCCAGCCTTCATGAAATATCCATGGAGATTTCTTATTTATCAATCTTCTTGTAGTCATGTATAATACAATAATTCATATATAACATTTATATTTTGTAATTTTTTTTCAAAATCATTTAATTTTTTTGATAATTCCATTACACAAAAGCAATGTGTTTTTCATACATTACATGTAAGGATGTGTTTAAGAAAATAACAAATTATTCAAATATTGTTATTTAATATTATAGTTATCAACTAGACATTAGAATGTAGAATATAAATATCATTAAATATATTTTGAGAATATGTTTTAAAATTTGTATATAATAAATTTTTGGGAGACATGTTAATTAGAAATGAAAATAAAAACATTTTTTATATAAATGAATTATTATTTTGAAAAACAGTTTTTATATGCACAAATGTTTTTCACATTAATAAATTTTAAAAGTAACGTATGGTGATTGATTTTAATTAAATTTAAATATTCAATATTCAATCAAATTATTATCATTCAACAATTTATTCTAGAAATGAAATTAAAATAAATCTAATTTTTCACATAAAATGATACTTTGAAAAAATGAAGTTTTGGTGCCTTTTCATTAACTTATAATAAAATTAGTTTTTGAAAATTTTATAAAATTAATTTCAAAAAATAAAATTAATTTTTTAAGTCAAAATATAAAAAATATATTACAATGAAATTTTGTGATTTTTCTGAAAACATTCACTTTTTGATTAATAGTGAGAAATACTAAATTCTGATTTAAAATGGTATTTTCATATAAATTATTTATAATATTTAATTTTATTTTTAATTGTTGTTAAAGAGGAATTAATTAAATTATATATCATGTAATCCAATTTCTTTAATTGGAATCATGTTTGTATTGAATTTCTATATAGAATATATCTAAATTTTGAAAAGGTTTCCTTTAAAATCAAAATTTCTCACTATTTGTGTGTGATAAATTTTAAATTAATAGTTTCCACTTATTTGAATGGAATTTGAATCAATGGATTCCATATTTGGAATTATTTTATTATGTATTATTTAATAATGACAAGCTATTTTTTTACCAATATTAATAGAGATTGAAGCTAAATTTAATAACCACAATTATGGTAAAAATGAGTTTATATGGAAAAATTAAACTAAAAAGATATAGGTTAAAATGAATTATAATAATTTGAAAATACTATGGTTTTGATATATTTTAACTCTAACACATCTATGGTTTAATAATTGCCTGACATAGAAATTTGGGATAAATGGAAAATGTGGGAGCACATTTTTATTTTCAAAAATACCAATATTGTCATCTGTCAAACATATAAAAGGTTACCACCACATCCCTCTTCATCACACCTTTAATCATATTTTGTTCTAACAAGGCCTATCCAAATAAATTCAAAAAATCAATCCAATAATCCTAGAAACTTTATTTTATACATAAATACTATATATAATGGATTTAATGAAAATATAAGTATGACACTAGAAAAAGAGGAGGTTATAATGAGTGTGGAGGTAGTTGAGACGTTCAGTGAGGAATTTTATAATAACATTTCATTTCATTTAGATACATGCCATATTTACAACATTTTTATTTTCTTTGGTGTATATACTAACAATTAAATTATTTAATTATTATACTACTAAAAATTATTCTTATTTAAACATTCATTTGAGTATCTCAATTAATTGATATTTCTATTCAAAATATACCAAATCGGTATGAAATTTTTATCACAAATGCCCTCTTTTGGGAATCATGTTTTGTTGTACGCCTATATTCATCCATGAGGTGTATGTACAAACCATTTGAAAACTAATATCATGAATTTATTCACCTACAAGATATTTCATGTTACATTTTATGTTATTAAATCATGGGGATTATGATCAGCAGTTACCCTAGTAGTAAGAGTTTTAGGTTACAATCACAGCATTTATCAAGCCTCATTATAATTAATCCTTCGTCTTTGAAATACTAGGATATAACTCTCAAGATTTCTCATAAAATTTATTCTCAATTGGGTTTTAATGATATCATCATGTAATGGTACCAATTTTACTCTATTTGGTAGTTAAAATAATTAATAAAATTTATTTAAGAAAATGTAACATTACTTCTCTTTTCAATTAGAAATATGTTTTCATCCTAATCCATTTTTTCAATAATAATTTAAAAAATTATTTATCACAAACGATTGATTTTAAAAAGATATATTTTACCTGTAACTATATTTTTACAAAATTTATTAAAAGTAATATTCATGTCGATTTCACAATCAATACATGTCTGGATTTAAATAATAATGTTAAAAGAATATTTATTTAACAAGCACAACAAGAACAATTTTTACAACTCTCATGAATGATCAATTATTTCCATGACCATATATCGGACTTCTATCTTCCATTCAAAAACATTTTCTTTTTTAAAATGTTCCTAAAATTAACATTAAATAATACATTATAAATTTTCATCGTAATATTCAAGGAATGATTTTTGGAAAATGTTATAGTTTTTAAAAATCTTTTTTCAAGGTAGAATGGATATTTTACGCTTGAAATTTATTATATGATCGAAATAAATTTCCATATTGGATTACATTAGTTGATGTTACCTATGCCTTATAAGTGATATTATCCAACAGTTCCATTCTTATTCCTTCGATTAATTGTCTTTATGATGTATTGATTTTTATGAAACCGATTTCCCTTCCATGGGTTATACCATGATAGAAATTTTATGAAAACTAATTGTTTTAATGGGATACACTATGCTGAAAAAATGAAATGATTATGAAGGTTTACACTTTTACATAGTTTATAATATGAAAATATGTTTATGAAACCACATTCATTGCATGTGTTATGATATGATGAATGTGTCACGATCATGCGGAATACATATATATGATATTAATTGTGAAATAGTGGTTATATTATAATCGATAATGGTTGTTACATTATAACCAATTTCATTTGGGACCTATATGTCCCAATAATGAATTGGGTAAAGATTTATATCTCTTGATATAGGTAGGACTAGAGTGGGGAGTGAAAAGTGTTTAGTATGATAGGACTAGAATAGGGAGTGAACCCACTTCAGTAAGATGGTACAAGATTGCAGAGTGAATGTGGTTTAATAAGATCGAGGTGGAATGGGAAGTGGAATTATTTTAAAAAGGTGTGAATATAATTGGAAGTGAACATAGATCAATAATATATTGTCAGGACCAGTCCCCTGGGGACCGTGTTGTGACTAACCCAAACCCACCTTCCATAGGCCAGGGGCTGGTAACTAGCACCAAAGGAATAATTCCCTAAAACTGGGAAGGAATTGCCTTTATATGCTATAAACACACACACAAGAAAGAACACAACTGGATGAAACACAAAGTAAGACTGTATAACAAAAGAGTGCAGAAAGAAAAAGGGGGTCCGGAATACAAGCCCAACAGTAAAGTACACAAAACTGAAAGTACGAGTACAACTGAAGAAAAAGGAAAATAGAAACTGTGTCATCCTCAGAGGTTCCTGCCTGAATTTTAGGTATAGATCGCCTAATCATCACTCAATGCTCGTCCGTCTCATTCGAGTACGAACTCGCCATAGGGTCCACCTCCAGTTACCGTCCAGTCCTGGTACTCTCGGCCTCAATTAGCGTTGTCTGTCGTCTGCATGCAACACAACAAGGTGCGGGCATAGCCTGTGCAGGGGTGACTTTAACGATACTCAGTAGGGACCCCGAGACACTCATGGTCTTAAAAAATCCAACAATAATAAAAAAAATGTATGAAATCAATAGATAAACTTAGATAGGTATATGCCCATACATATTCGTTAGTTATCAAGTAATCCATCTCAATAATGATGAAAAACACCGAGATACTGACTCAGCTCAAACCAGGATTTATTCTAGGGGTGGTATCATGTAACATTCTGAACACAACGTAGAACACCACGGTTACTGGAAACATCATCCTCTATCTAGTACAATGGGAATACCACATCACACAGAGGTACTTCCCACTAACCTTGGACTGCTGAGGTACTCCTCCTGTTGATTACCATGGGTCTGACGCTTCACACAGAGGCGCTCACCACCGTGGTTATGTTGTGTCACATAGAGGAATTCCCCCTCAAGGCCTGATGTGGTACTCCTCCTGTCGAGTACTGTGGGTCTGCCGCTTAACCAAGCCGTTCTCCACCATGGGTCTTCCACGTCACCAAGGTGCTCCCCACTGGACCTTTTGAGTCACTCCGAGTCAAACGGTCAGCAGTCATCAAGTCTTATCTAGCCACTAGGTCTTCGCACTATGATCACTCGTCTCCGGAAGGATCTGATCCACAAGCTACTGGTCGATACTCCAACATCCATGAAGTACCACAAATAAGTATATCAATGGTCTTCCTTGACATAGGGGTCTCAATGTAAGATACGGTGCGTCAATCGGATGCCCGGTCCATGAGTTAATAGCCATTTTGTCTCGGGGGCCTGGTTGGATTCTTTCTCGATCCAACCACAATATTCTCTATCTCAATCCAAAACATAGTGGGGTGACAGTCAAAGGGACCATCTCGCTCCAAGCTTTCTAGCGCCACTAACGGTTCGTCAAATAGAGATCATATGCCAATGTTGTGGACAAATGAAAATAAACAGGTCATAGTGGGCCTGAGTCCATTCTGACCTGGTCAGACTGACCTGGCCCGATCTAACATGGGTCAACCCACTGGGTCAGGCCTGGCCCGCCGGGAGGTTTGATAGGCTGCGAGGGGTCGTAGAGCCTCTGGGTGCAGCGGGGCAGCTCGGCCGCTAGGGTTTCATGAGGGTACGGGGTCGGTTCCCCTAGGGAATCACATGAGACGCGGGGCAGTTCCACCAGGGCGCCGCAAGTGCATGGGGCCGGTTCAGCTGGGGAGTCATGGGGGGCGCGGGGCCAGTTTGGCCAGAGCACTGTGGGGTCGAAGGTGGCTTTTCCCGGGGGGTCGGCACGAGGGCTCTTCACAGTGGTGGTTCGGGTCAGCAACTCAGCATGGCGGTGGTGGTGTGTGGGCTCGATAAGGCGGATGGTGGCAGTACGAGGGGTTCACCCTGGGGCCTTGAAGAGCGGTGGATATCCCAGGTTCCATGTGTTGACGCGGCGAGGCCGCGGGCTGTGGAGCACCGCGGGGCACGGAGGCCGCGGGTGGTAGAGTGTCGGTGCCTTTGTCGCCATCCTCCATTTCGAAGTACACATCAAAGAAGAACGACTGAGGGGGGGGGGAAGGTTCATTTATCCCACACCCTCCGCATTTAGAGTGGTAGCAAGCGGTTCATTTCCTTATTTAATTTCAAATAATTATCAAGAATGAAAGAGAGAATAATATCAATCAATCACCCTACAACTTCTTGAAAATAATCAAACTCAATTAAACCCATACCTCGTATTGTCTGTTGTCAACGATGAGGTGGGAAGGTTAGTTATCAAAGACATCCCATGTCGATTACCTACAGAAGGTTCTTCCGAGGATGAATTTGAAGACATTCCTCACCAGTGTTTTTCGTTTCGAGGAGTATTCTTCCTGGAGGAAGTTCTTTATTGGAGAGCTTTCTCCCTAAGTCCTACTCTCCCAAAATTCCACCAAAATAATATATTAAGCCATCTAGTATTTCATTGGAAATAATTCAAAGATCTAAATTAATTAAGGTTGGTAGCATAATAAATTATGGGAGGGGTTGGAATAATAAATTAAGGTAGGTGGTGGCACCATTAAGTGGGGAGCTCAAGAGGATTCTCCCAACATAATAGGGAGTTCAAGATTTTTTACCCTACGGTGTTCCCCACCACCTCATCCTCTCATTTAAGGTTAGTTTAGGTGGTCCCCATCACAATGACCTGTCATTGGTGATTTAGTTCGGGTGGTCCCCGCCTGAAATAATCACAAGGAAGCTCAAAATAAAATAAAATAAAGTTTATTTTGTTTTATTTTTTCCATGAAAACCCCAAAACAAATTAACATTCACCCTCGACCAACTGTCGTCGAGGTGAATGTCTCCATAAGAGAATAACGGCACTGCAAGTTCGACGGTGCACTTAGATTTCACTTTCGAGCACCGGTTCAAAAGTTAGGAAACCGCACTCGCATGTTTACTGAATGTAACTGAACAAAAGTTCTGAAATTTATTCCAGCCACACCGGGCCTTAGAATCATGCGATGTTAATTTTTACATGCTCTTAAAATTACCATATATTTAAAAAAATTACATGGAAATTCTCGGTCCTTACATTCTATACACCTCAAGGCTGCACGTCCCCGTAAGCCTCAACTCAAACTAGGTAAAAAAAAGTGGGAGTACTGAGAACACATCTGAGGCTCCCACTCCCATGTGCTATCCTAGAGGTTCCCATGCAGCCAGCGAACGTGCACCAGAGGTATCAGCCATCAATGAAGGATCTGCCCATGTTGATCCTCAATCTCCAATGGAACCTTCATAAAAGTCACCCCATTTTCAATGTCTAGCCCACCATGGTCGATGATGTGAGAAGGTTCGTGCACATATCTCTTCAGCAAGGACACATGGAAGATTTCATGCACCTGGTGCAACTGAGGTGGAAGAGCTAAGTGGCATTCCACCTCACTAACTTTGTTGAGGTCCTGAAATGGTCTAATGAATCTCATAGATATCTTGCCACCTTGTCCAAATATCCGCAAACCTCATCAAGGTGAGACTTGTAGAAAGGCATGGTCTCCATCCTCAAACTCTAGAGGTCTCCATCTCCTATCAGCATATGACTTAATCTTGCTCTATGTAGTCTTCATCTGCTCCTAAATGATCTGCACCTTCTCTGTGGTATCTTGTACCAACTCTGGTCCCACTATTGTTGACTCCCTTAGGTCAGTCCAGCAGAAAGGGGATCTACAAGGATGTCATTACAATGCCTCGAAAGGTTCCATCCCAATGGTGGTGTTATAGCTATTGTTTTATGCAATCTCCTCCAAAGGAAAGAGATCCTCCCAACTGCAACTGATGTCGAGGACACAAGGACACAACTTGTCTTTGAGGGTTTGAATGGTCCTCTCATTCTAGCCATCCATCTGAGGATAGAAGGAGATGCTCAAACTAAGTTGCGTCCCGAAAGCCTCCTACGACCCCTTCCATAGCCCAGATGTAAAACATGCATCACGATCGGAGCCAATAATTGAGGGTACTCTATGTAGCCGCACAATCTCCAGTACATAGAGGCATCCCAATCTCTTTACTGAACCATTCACTCTGATTGGTAGGAACTGGGCTGACTTGGTGAGTCGGTCGATGATCACCCAGACATAGTCATGTACCCTATATGCAAGTAGATGTTCTATAACGATGACCCAGGATATCCCATCCCATTTGCACTATGGGACCTCTAAAGGCTGAACCAAGCCTTCTAGTACATGATTCTCTACCTTCACATGCTTACAGTTGAGTCACCGAGAAACAATCTTTGTAATAACATTCATCATTCCTAGCCACCAGTGCTATCGTCACAGATCCTGGTACATCATCACCACTCTTCGATGTACCAATAGAGGGGATCTGTGGAAATCCCACAACACTTCCTCCTAAAGTGACATTGGTACCATGGTATGTCTTCTAAAGAGGATGACGTTCTCCCCACCTTCAGAAATCCATTAGGTGCCTGTCATGTGGATATCTGAGCACGTCGTGCCTCACAGTCAGCGTCCCCATGATACGCCTCCCTGAATCACTAAAGAAGTGGGGGAGTAACTATAAGAGAATTAAGGAAAGAATCTCTATCACATTCCATGATAGATATATACAAAGTGGACAACTGTTTTGTCACCTCACCTAGCATGTTTTAAAAAAACCTCATGTTGAGTTCATCTTGTACAACGTTCCCCTTCCTAGGAGTATGGACTATCTCAAAGTCATAGTCCTGGAAGAACTCAGGCCAACGATGTTGTATCTAGTTCTGGTCATTCTAGGAGAAGATATACATGAGACTCTTGTGATCAGAGTACACTGGAAAACACTCTCCCATCAGATAGTGTCGTCACATCTTCAAGGTGAAAACCAATGCTGCTAACTCCAGGTCATGGGTAGCATAGTTCTGTTCATGTTGTCTCAAATGCTGAGAACCATATGCGATCACTGCTCCCTCCTACATCAGGACACATCTGAGCCCACTCCCTGATGCATCGTAGTAGATTAGATACCCTACATCATCCTCTAGAAGCCTCATGATGGGGGACTAGTTAGCCCCTTCCCCGGCTCCGGAAAACTCTATTGGAATTTCTCTGAACAAATGAAGGGTTTCCTCTTCTTCGTCATCGCTGATAGTGGTGCTGAAACTCTGGAGAAATTTGGAACAATCCTCCAGTAGTATCCAGCCAAAAACAGGAATCCTCGTACCTCCAACACACTCATGGGTGGATCCCAAGAAAGTACCGCATAAATCTTGGCTAGATCCACTGCAACTCTAGCCTTTGATATGACATGTCCCATAAAGTGAGACTCTCAGATCCAGAACTGGTACTCCGAGAGAATACCACAATGCTGGTGCTCTCAGAGTGGGTACAGTACTACCTGCAACTGATAAGCATGCTCCTCCTCAAATGCCGAGTAAATAAAAATGCCGTCGATGAAGAAAACTATAAGGAGATAAATGTATGGCTGAATGATCTTGTTCATGAGTCCCATTAACACTACTGGAGAAGTTTTCACGCCTAATGGAATAACCAAGAACTCTTAATGGTCATACAAACATCTTAAATCCTCCTTCTACACATCCTCGTCTTGCACTATGAGCTGGTGACAACCAGACCTACGGTATATCTTCGAGAACCATTGTGCTCCCTTCAGCTGATGAAAGAGGTTTTCAATTCTCGAGAGTAGGTACCTGTTCTTCATGGTAACCTGTTTCAGTCGCCGATAGTCGACAAAATGTCTCAAGATCTCATTTTTCTTCATGGAGAACAAAATTAGAGTTGCCCAAGGTGATGTAATGGGCTAGATGAATCCCTTCCCCTACAAGTCTTCTAACTGTACCCACAGCTGAAGAAGCTATGCAGGAGCCATATGATACACTTGTGTAGATATCAGTGTCATCATGGGGAACATGTCAATGTAAAATTCCTCCTATTTGTGAGGAGGTAGACTCGAAACATCATCAGTGAAAACATCCACATACTGGTCCACCCCTATAGGATAACTCGGACTCTCCACATCAACAGCTCTGAGGGTAACACTTTCCAATTGTTGAGTTATTGGCTGCACTCTCCTCCAGGTAATTCCATCCTACACTGCAAAGGATCCTTTCTCATTGGTTAAGGTAAACCAGGTCCCGTCCATGTTGACACACCACACATTGAGCCTAATACAGTCAATTTGAGCACGGGCTGTATAAAATCAGTCTGTAACCAAGATGATGTCGTAAGGCCTTGACGCTGCTACTAGGAGAACCTTTCCAAAGCTCTCTCCTCCTAGAGTTAGTTCACAATTCTAACAGCAGTGCGTAATCATCGAATTTACTCCCGTAGGAGTCTATAGCTATAATGATCGAGGAAATAGATCCATTTGAATCTATGATCTCCGAACAAGGTCAGTGGTAATGAAATAAAGACTGGCACCTATGTCTATAAGTACTGCAGTTATGGTGGAGTAGAAAACATTGTAAATCGTATCATCTCTGGAGTGCCATGATCATAGGCCTCAGATACCTAGAGGTGAGATCTACCATATAAACCTACTCCATGTAGTCGGGGTGGACCTCCTGGTGGTGTTGGAAGTAATATCTCAAAACGTTGCCCACATCCTACTTCTCGACCGTCTCCTCTACCATGTCTTCCACCAACCTGCAGAACTCCTCGATCGAACCTCTGTCTCAGCCTAGGAGGTCCTTCGACCATCTGCTGATCATCTGAATGGCGGGTCAGGTAGTCATGAGCCATGTGATCTTTCCTGTTGCATGTGTTACAATTTCTGCTCCTGGCACGAACAGATCCGCTTCAGGTGCCCCACACAATTGATCCGGAGTCATGTGGTCATCCACCAATATGTCTGCTCCTCCTAGACCTCAGCGACATCTGTTTGTCGACAACTGTAGAAGACTCTACTATTTGATGACTGGTAGTGGGTCTCACAACTGGTGACTTCTTAGCAAGGAAACTCTCTACCAAGGGTGCTCTCTCTAACACCCTCTCCTACATCGGGATGTTCAGTGAGATCACTGAAGCCCTGATCTCTCACCTGAGTCCTGGCTCGAAGGACCGGGCCCTGAAGAATGGGTCACAGACTATATCTGTGGAGTAACATGAGAGGTCAGTGAACCTCGATGAGTACTGAGAAATAGTCATGCTGCCCTTCTGTAGATGAAGTAGATCCTAAATGCGCACTGCACAGAGAGTCACAAGGAAAAAATCTAAATGAAACAAGCTCTCGGAGTTTGCCCAGAGAAGAAACACCTCATCATTGACCTGGAGCATTATGCTCCACCATCTTCATGCTACTTACTGTAAAAGTCTAGCAACAAGGATCACCAAGAAATAAGCTAGTTTCCCTACCAAATAGAAAACTCTCACCATGGCCACCAGTAAATCTTCAACAGCATGTGGATTCATCTCTCCCCTGAACCTGGGTGGCCTCTGTTGCTGGAACTCATGCAACGCGCACAAGTGGTGTGCACCGTCTACTGCTGGGGTTAGTGGAATCTGTGCCCAACATGGAGTGTTAACACTGGTGCCTCCACTAGTTCCTATACTGGAAAAGGGCCATACACTGAGGCATCGTCGCTTGGTGGGCTATCAATGAATACAACTCCCGAAACTCTAACTGACAGTCTATGTGGAGGAATCCTGAAAATAAACTGGTGTTCAATGGTCAAAATTTATACCTGGTGAGCTGTGTAAAGACCCGTAAAATACAAGTGAAATTTTTTCTTAATTTTCTTTGGGATTTTAAAAGAATTTGGTTTCTGACGTCACTTGATTCTGAGGCCTGGTGTGCCCGGAATTTCTCTCCGAAGTTTAGCTCGGGTACGTTCAGTGAACGAACGAACGGGTTTTTCTATATTTTGAACAGTTGCTCGGAATCGAATTCCGAAGGCACTGATGGATTTGCAGCGCCGGTAATAGCTTAGGAACACCTTTTCCGGAGTTTTTTTTACGCGAGAGAAGTTGTTAAAAATTGTGGTAGTTAAAATAAAATTTGAGCTACAAATTTTATTTCCTCTAAGTGGTTATCCTTTGGGTGTATGTTGGGTAACCACCGAAGTGTGGTTATGAGGGCATTGGGGCCCACACAAACCCCACCCCTTCATCTTCCCTATCCTTCTATAACCCTCCTTTTATTTAGAAAACTAGAGTTAATTAATTGAGTGGATTAATTCAATTTTTGAATTTCAAACATAAGTCATGAAAATAAAATAAGTGAAGGACTTATTTTATTTTTGGGGTTGGAATTGTTGCGTGGAGTTGATTTTGGAGAAAGGCTAATGGTCTTGAATATCTTCTTCTTCTTAAATGAAGAACAGAAAGAAAGCGAAGAACGCCGACCTCCGACGAAGGTCGACAAGAACGCTGGATCCTAGGAGATCGACGACGCGACGCCGACGAATCTTTTCTCCTTCCGCGACGCCTTCTTCCGCGACAGTTATTTCCGCGACGAATCCTCGCTCAGCGAATTAGACAAGGTAGGGGATTTATGCATTTCTATTCGTGAATTTCTTCCATCATCTTTCCTCGTACAATTGGACTGCTTGTTATCAGTTAACTGGAGGGGGCCGGACTGCACAAACACGGCCGACCCTCCTCCCCCTTTTCTCTTGTCTACCATGTGGTGGAATGGAATGAGGATGGTGCGGTGTCGTCGAACCGCACAGGGTCAGGTGGCAAGGAATGTACGGCGCTATCGCGCCGCGCCGGAGAACCCTGAAGGCACCGTGGCCAAAGCGGCACCGCTGCGGAGGGGCGCGGCGCCATCGCTCCGTGCCGGGCGGACCAAGGCCGCGGCCATAGGCCGCGGCGGAGCAGGGACCGGCGGCCAACATCAGAGAAGGGGGACTGGCCAGTGCCTGTCCCATGGCAGTAACAGCTGGCCAGCCGATGCGGGCTGGCCAGTCAATGGAGGAGCCCGGGGTTACGACCCCTGGCTGGCCAGCAAGAGCGGCCCCCCATCATGGGGGTCGCGGTTACACACAGGGGGGCAGCGCCCCCCCCCCCCATCCAATTGTCCAAAACGGCCGAGCCACCTAAGGACTGGGCCGCTCCCAGGCTGGGCCCGGACCTGGGTCGGGTCGCCCCGGTTCGAGCCGACCCTGGGGGTACTAGGCCGGGTCGAACCGGGTCCGAACCCCCTAATACAGGTCCCCTCATGGTCTTTTTCTCATAACATGGGCTACAGACCTCTGAACGATACACTGTTAGCTGCGATGCGATCCTTTGATAGGGACGGTCGTTTCGGTATATTACACTCAAGGTTTTGGAGAACTTTGGGTTCGGCCGGGTTGGTTCGTGCACGAAACCAACCGGGACCTCGGAACGAAAGCACTTATAACTTGAGCTCCGGACATCTGATTGACATGCTGTCGACTTTGATGGATTCCTCTTAGTGAGAAGGACCTTTTGGCTTACTCCGCTCGAGGTTTGGACGCAGTTGGAGTATGGTCGGGTTGGTATTGACTTAAAAACCAACCGGGCCCCTAGGACGAAGAAAACCAATAACTCTCATACCGGGCGTCCGATTGATGCGCCGTCTGTGACATTGAGTTCCTGTTGACGATACGTAACTTTTGGATACGTCAACTCTGGACTATGTGTTAGTTGATGTATCAGCCCCTCGGCTCGTGGAGCGGACCCTCCCGAATGAGCTTACTATGTGCGGGAACCCTAAAGCTGGCTGCGACTGCGACGACGATGACGACTGTACAGAAATCCTTCGTGGATTCGATGGCAATGACTAAAAAACTCAGCGATCCTACGTGGATCAGTGCTTCCGATCCTGTGTGGGTCAGCGCTCAGCAGTCCTATGTGGGCCAGCGCCTACAGATCCTGTGTGGGTCTGATCCTGTGTGGGTCATTGCGAGGGTTAGTTACCTATCGATCCTTTGTGATTCATTGTGGGGGTTAGTACCTATCGATCCTGTGTGGTTCCAATGTCTTAGATAAATCAGTGACTACATCTGATCATCTCTATCGTCTTACGAAGAAGTATACATGTGTGAGCTTAATCTTGACTTTCAATCATTATCTTCGATATGATTGACTTTCTTTCCTGTGTGGATTGTGTTGTGCTATCCTGTGTGGACGTGTTCAAACATGGGATCGGATGTTGAGACGAACTGGAATTGATGACTTAGGTATATGTATGGGAATATACCTAAGTAGTGTCAGATGTTACTTAGTGATTGTATCTTTCCTTTGTGGATTATCCTTTGGGGATTCGGGGAGACCTTATGGGTTCTCGGGGTCCCTACTGAGTAGCTTATACTCACCCCTACATGGGTTATGTCCTCACTACGTTGTGTTGGTTGCAGGCGACAGACAACGCTGATCGTGGTTGAGGCTTGCGGAGTAGTCAGTACCTGGAGGTGGACCACTGGGCGAGACGTACACGGAGCGGACGGCTGGACCCGAGGAGCTGAGGTGGATATCTGTACCTACCCTTCATGTGGGAGTACCAGTGGATGGCTTAACATTCTGGCTTTACTTTTCAGTTGTTGTACTCCCTTTTTCAGTTGTACTTTACTTTCAGTTTCGGTTTGTATTCTGGCCCACTTACTTTTCCGCACATACTGTTGTACCCAGTTCTTACTTAGTGTTTACTTATTCTTTCTTTCTCTGTGGTGTTTGTTTACTTTACAAAAGCAATGCCTTCCCTTTTTACCGGGAATTACACCTTGGTGCTATTCACAGGCCCCTGGCCTATGGAAGGTGGGATGGGGTAGTCACGGCACGGGTCCCGAGGATGCGTCATGACAAGCTGACTCAAAATATCCCAAAGAAAACTCTTGAAGACACACACAAAATCAATTTGTTCTTCCACTATGTCGGATATCAATAAGTCATGGTTTGGGTGTGTGGATATGTTGGCCACACCACCAAAACTGGACTCCCAGAACTGAAAACCGCACTCACTACACTTAACACTATTTCTTTACATAAAAGATAAGAGTCCTATGTTTTGCGGTAGAACTGACACATTTGATACAAATTTATCCTGACCTGTCCCCCAGGGCCTGTGTCGTGACTACCCAAAGCCCGCCTTCCAAAGGCTAGGGGCTGGAGACTTGTACCGAAGGCGTAATTCCCAAAAACAGGGAAGGTATTGCCTTTATAAGCTGTAAGCACACACACAAGAAAGAAAACAGCAGGATGAAACACCAATTAAAACTATATAACAAAATAGTGATGAAAGTAAAAGGTGTTCCAGAATACCAGATCAACTACAAAGTACAAGAAACTAAAATTATGAGTACAACTGAAGAAAATGGAAAACAACAAATGTGTATTCCTCCGAGGTTCCAACCTGATGGGTAGGTATAGATCCCCTCACCAGCAGTCCACGTCTGTCTGTCTCCTCTGTGTACCGACTCATCATAAGGTTAAAATCCATGTACCATCTAATCCTGGACCTCTAAGCTGCAGTCAGTGATATCTGTTGTCTGCATCCAACACAACAAGGAGCAGGCATAGCCCGTGAAGGGGTGAGTATAACGATACACAGTAGGGACCCGATAACCCTCTTGGTCTCAAAAAATCTATCAAGGATAAAACAGAAAGTATGAAATCAATATATAACCATAAATTGGTAAATTTCCAAACATATACCTATGTTATCAAGTAATCCATCCCAATCATGAGGAAAAACACAGAGATACTGACTCAGCTCAAACCAAGATTTATTTGAGGGGTAATATGAAGTAACATTTAGAACAAAATGTCGAACACCTAGGATACTTGAGAAATCCTCCTCTATAAAATAAAATGGGCCTTCTTTGTCAAACAGAGGTGCTTCCCACTAACCATGTACTGCTGACGTACTCCGGTTGAGTATTGTGTGTATGCTGTGCACATAGAGGCACTCTCCACCGTGGGTCTGTTACGTCACACAAATGCACTCCCCGTCAAAGCCTTCTGAGGTAATCCTCATGTCGAGTACCATGGGTCTGTCGCATCACCAAGGTTCTCCCCACCATGGGTCTACCGCATCGCCAAGGCGCTCCCCACATGACATGTTGAGTCACTCTGAGTGAAACGGACACCAGTAGCCAATTCTCAGCCAACCATTAGGTCTTCTCATTATGATCCCTCATCTCCAGAAGGATCCTCTCCTCATGTTGTTGGTAGATACTCAAACTTCATTACAGTCCCACAAAAAAATATCTCAAAGTTCTGCCTTGTCATAGGGGTCTCAACGTAACAGACAGTGAGTCAATCGGACGCCCGGTCTGTGACTTATTAGCCTTTTTGTCCAGGGATCCCGGTTGTGTTCGTGCTCGATCCAACCTGACTGTTCCCAATCTCAATCCAAAAAAAATTGTGGGGTATAATTCAGAGGGACCATCTCTCTCCAATATTTTTAGCGCCACTAACGTTTCGTCAAACAGACATCTGGTGCCAAAGTTATGCCCAAAAGAAAGTAAATGTTTCGTAGTGGGATCGGGTCCGGTCCGATCCGGTCGGACTGACCCGACCCGACCTGGCATGGGTCGACCCTATTCAGGTCGACCCAGCCAAACCCGATGTGTCTAGAATGGCATGCTAGGTGGTTCGGCAGGTCATGAGGGCTGTGAGGGGCCATGGAGCCAACGGGTGCCGTCGGGTGGCTCGGCCGCGGGGGTGTCGTGTGGGCGCAGGGCCTATTCGGCCGGGGCGTCGCGGGGGATGCGAGGCTAGTTCGGTTGGGGCGCCATGATGGGGAATGGTTCTAGTTCGGTCGGGGAACCTCAGGGGATGTGTGGCCAGTTCAGAAGGGGAACTGTGTGGGCGTGGGGATGGTTCGACTGGGGCGCCGTAGGGGGCGCAGGGATGGTTCGGCCTAGGCGCCGTGAGGGCGCAGGGCCGATTCTTCCCAGGTGCCTTGAGGGTGTGGGGCCAGTTCGGCCAGGGCGCCACGAGGGCATCGGGCCAGTTCGGCCGGGGGTCGCAAGGGCATGGGGCCGGTTCAGCCCGGGCGCTGCAAGGGAGCTGGGACACTTCGGCATGAGGGACGCAAATGCGCGGGGCCTGTTTGGCTCGGTCGCTAGGAGGGCGCGGGGTCGGTTCAGCCTAGGCCCCACAAGGGTGGAGGGACGGTCTGGCAGGAGTGCTACTGGGGTGAAGGCAGCTTGGTCCAGGGGCTTGGCAGGACAGCGGTTTGACTCAGCGTCTTGGCTAGGCGGTGGTGCGGAGGCTCGGCATAGCGCCCGGTAGCAGTACATGGGTTCAGCACGTAGTGGAGTGGAGCGGAGAAGGCCGTGGGTGTCGTGTGGCAATGCAGCGAGACCACGGGTAGCGAAGCGCCGCGAGGCGCAGATGCCGCACGGTGCTAAGCATCGTTACCTTTGTCACCTTCCTCCATTTCTATGTACACATTAAATAAGAACTACGGAGGGGTCATTCCATGTTCGTTGGGCCTACACCCGTCGTGTTTGGAGTGGTAGCAAGCAATTGAATTATTTATTGAATTTCAATTAATTGTCAAGAATGGAAGAGGGAATAATTTCAATCAATCACCCTACAACTTCCCACAGATAATCAAACTCAATTAAACCCAAGCTAGTTTTGTTAGTTGTTGACGATGAGGAGGGAAGGTCAGTCATCAAAGACGTCTCACGTCGGTTGCCTCCGCATGGTGCTTCCGAGGAAGAAGTCAAACTTGTTCCTCACCAGCATTCTTCATTTGTTGGAGCATTCTTCATGGAGGAAGTTCTTTGTTGGAGAGCTTTCTCCCAATTTCCTTCTCTCCCAAATTCCTCAAAAATAATAGATTAAGCCATCTATTATTTTGTTGGTAAGAATTGAAAAGGCTAAATTAATTAAGGTGGGTGGTGTTATAAATTAACGGAGGGGTTGCCATAATAAATTAAGGGAGGTTGTGGAACCATTACATTGGGATCTCAAGAGGTTTATCTCCACATAATAGGGTGTTCAAGAGGTTTTAACCACAGGTGGTCCCCACAACCTCATCCTTTCAAGGGAGGTTAGTTCAGGTGGTTCCCACCACTATAACATCTTCTGGGAGGTTTAGTTTGGGTGGTCTCTACCTGAAATATCAACATGGAAGCTCAAAATAAAATAAAAATAAGTTTATTTTATTTTATAATTTCCACGAAAAACAAAAAAAAAACTTTCACCCTCTACCAACTACCATCGAGATGAAGGTCTCTTTAAAAGAATATCGGCAATGTGAGTTTAACGGTGCCCTCAGATTTTAATTCCGAGCACCGGTTCAAAATATAGAAAAATCGTCATGGACGTTTACTGAAAGTACCTGAACAAAAGTACAGAAATTGATTACAGGCACCCCGGGCCTCAGAATCACACGCCGTCAAGTTACACGGACTTGTAAAATTCCCATATATTTAAAAATATTAATTGGAAATTCCGGTTCTTTACAAATAGGGTTACAATAGGGAGTAAACCTCAACCCATAATTCTTGGTTAGAAAAAGGAGTGAATGTAGTTCCGTAACAATCCTTGTGTACATTTATGATCTTCGGTGTGAACCTTGGATACTTTGATGGTTTGGTTAGTGAACCGATTACACAATGATAAAAAGGTTACCACTTTGGATAGGGGTGTGTCCCTCCCAAGATGTGTAGCTAGATCAATGATTATGATTATCATTCAATTGTACATTTTCTACCAATTTTATTATCACATCACTCAGGTTCATTGATTCACTTATGATTAATATCTTATGAACTACCAAAAATTATTCCATGTCTCAAGATTATGATTTTTTATATGTATGATATGATTTTAAAATGTTATTATCATGTTCTCATATACTTATACTCTTGTTATACTTGTGTATCAACCTTATTTACCTTACTGAGAATCTAATATCACCCTTTCCTATCTTGAAATTCACCATGTTTGAATTATTTTATTTTATCTAGGATATATAAAAGATAATCTATTTTTATGATACATTGAAGATTATTAAATAATTAATAAGATTATGTTCCTTGTATTCAATGTCTAAAACTTATTATGCTCCTCATACATGTAATTTTGTATTATTTTGAATATTCATCTAAAAATATTTAATATACTAGGATGAGAAGCTCAAGGATTGTATGTTTCCTTCATTACCCAGCCATATTTTTTGAAACATCAAACCTTTTTAAAACAAAGATCCTTCATGGAACGCCATACCATCAAGGAACATCAAATCATTTACACATAAATAGTTGTACAACATTTAAGTAATCTAGTTTCGTATCATGGATATTTATCGACTTACCTTGTCAAAAATTTCCCTAAAACTCTACAACGTACCTTGTCAACTCGTTATATCAACAAACATAATCAATCCAAAGACCCTACATAATTTACACGAGGTATTTTTTCCAAAAAAATATTGATAAGATTACATAATCAATGTTTATTATGAATATGATTATATCTTTTTTTTTTACATTATAATGGAAAAAAGATTATACGCAGGTAGTTAAACAAATCAGGGTGTCTATAATTGTTGGAGGTCTTGAACCCACTATTAAAGGGTGAATTGGGTAACACTACTACCACTATCCTACAACAAGTACTACTTAAAATAAAATTGTTTTTATTAAATAATTTTTTTATAGATATTATGATAATTTTTGGAATCATGTTAAGGGATAAAATATTTTTGAGTTTTAAATATTTTTTGGTGGTTAATGAAATTTTTGGAATTTTTCAATTTTATTGAGGTGTTTGTAATCATTAATCATAACATGATATTTATAATGATTGATTTTTTTGAAAAGATCCTAATAGAATCCCAAATAGATGAATTTATTTGGTATGTAAGGAAAATTTGTAATGCGATTATTTATTTCAAACATTTAACATGGAGATTAATTTGATGATGTGTTAATTTTATGAATTATCATTCCTTTTTCTATTTTTTTATTTTTAAATAACAAATGATAAGATTCTTATCAAGATATTAATTTATGTAATAATTTATTATGTTATATTTTAATTTTAATGAAATTGAAATACAAATTCTTCTTGAATAATATTCCTTTGGAGAAATTGACGAGATTTTAGTGAAATTGATTCAAAATGAAACTATACATTTTATCTATGTATATTTTCTTATTTAAATACTCTATATGGTAAAATATTTACTCATATAAAGGAAAATTATCTTTAAATAAAAATAATAATACATTTTTGATAAATTGATGGCCTCTTCTATCTTAAAAAAGTAGTTATAAAATTATATAAAAAATCGATCTTATATTGAAATCTATGTTTTCAATTTCACACAATGTTATTCTTTGTAGAATCTCAGTTATGTGATGACCATCATATTTTCCATTCCCACTTATTTATAGAATATTTTACTAATCCTTGTAATGATGAAAGTTTTTCATAAGAAAAATTGAATGTAAAAACCTGAATCACTAAGAATAAGTTTTAATTATTATGTATAAATTTTTTTAAGCACAATATAATGTTAGAACATTATAGATTAAAAGAAAAATTTATTTTATATCTTATACAACATGCAACATTGGGTTTAAACAGGCTACGATATACTATTAATATATTATTATTTAAATGTTATTGTTATAACAAATAAATTAAATTTCATTATATGATTAATATTAAATGATTCCGTAAATATATATAAAAGTACGAATAAATAATAATTTAGTGAAAAATTATACAAATAAATAAGTCAATTTTAATAAATACATTTTTTTAAAAATATATTCCAATCAAAGATGATTTTAAATTCATTATATGAGAAATTAACATATATAATTTATTAAAATTAATGAAATTTAATTTTTTAAACATAGCATAATTTTTGAAATCAGCTTATAAATTTTAACATATCGTCAATTTGATTTATTATTCTAAAATATTTTATTTTCTAACCAATAGTGACAATTTTTAAGTATATAAATATTGTCAGTTGTTTTAATTAAATATTTAAATTTAAATGTTAATTTTTTTAAACAAAAATATTAAATATTTGTCAAATATAAATCATATTACTTTAATTTTAATCATTTATTTTCATGGATTTGGTAAAGTATTATATTTTATTAAAAATTTTGTTTTCTACAAAATGTTCATAAGTTCATAATGTCTATACATTTTAAATAATAACAGAATATTTCTAGGAAACTTATTAATTAAATTTGTAAATATGATATATATTTTTATTAATTAAAATATTATATAGATTATAAATAATCATATAGTTAGTCTAATATCATCTTATTAATAAAAATTAAATATCATAAACATTGTTTACAATAAGTTTTATTATTTTAATATTCACTTAAAAATAGAATTTATATGAATTTAAATTGATAAAATAGATAAAATATATTTAAAAATTTTATTTAATAATATATAATGTGTTGGACATAATTTTTTCTCATAATAAATATTGAATACTAGAAAAATATGTTATCACGATGATAAGAACCGGAGGTAAGGGGAGTAACATGTTTAAAGAAATTTCTTTTTTTATGGTGGAGTTCTAATATACCATATCAACCATGCAATAAAATATTAATCAATTTTTTTAAGACATTTTTTGCTAGTGACTTCCAATTATTGAATAGATTTGGGTATTTACAAAAAATACATTCACTTTAACATTTATAAGGGAACCACATTTCAACCGCTTTATACACATAAAAAGACAATTTTTGGATATTACCTTCCTTAAATAAAAAACTACGTCCTGGAATCCTTGATTAATTCAAAAATCCTATCTAGGAATCCTTTGTTTAATAATCATTAGGTTATCTGAGGAAGAGGTATTGTTATATACGGAACATATTTTCTTTTATTTATCTTCCACCCCTTTCAAACATTTATCTATAATTATGAAATAAAAAATCATTATGTCCAATATAATATTGTTTTATTATATTAATTTCATTATATCCAATTTTAATAATCAATATAATTTCCAATGAAAAGACATAAACATTACATTTCTGTCATTGATACCGATTACTGTGACCTAGTGTTTTCCATCCAAATAGAAAATTTTGATCATAAATCTTATAAAATTCCATAAATTATATAGTATTAGATTATTATGATAAACACATACAAAAAACCCATGTCATTGATAGATCATATCTTATACCATTCCAAGACATACATTGTTCTCATTAACTCATCATCATCATCTATAAGAAATTCATTATAGATATAATTCATTCATCCTCGATCATTATATCCTGGGGAAATTATAAGAATAGTGAGATAAAATTTGTATTAAGGGTATACTGAACCATTAAAAAGTTAATTTCATTAATGTGCATAATAATATAATAAGTGACTGATGACATAATCAAAGTGCATGAGTGTAAAATAATATTATTCATACCAATCAATGCCTGAATCATAATCCATGAAAAAAATGGAATTAGTCTTTAAAAATGGAAAGATTCATCATAATTGAATAATCAAAAGAAATGTGATATCAATGTTGATCATGAGATTCAATATAACACCATTGATTGACTGATGATATCATATCAGCATCATGGGACATTATCTAACTAGATCTTCTTATAAATGGAATAAACAATATGGTTGACTTCCCTCCCTATAGTAACCAATGATATAGAGGTCTATCAAAACCCCATTATCCCTTGTTTTCTAATAGAACCATTGATCCTTTGTAAATATCATATCTACTGATACTTGGATTATAATAGAACCACCAGTCCATGGTTTAGAATAGAACAACTTGTCATTACTAACCATTTCCATGAAATATATCACAAATAAAAATAATAGAGAATTAATTTCATCATAAACTCATTGAAAAAATAATTATAATTTTAAGAAATTTATTAACCCAATAATATAATATTTATTCCATACAAATATCATTGAAATATTAATATATAATGGAAAAGAAATTGGATCCACAATAATCTCATGAATAATTATTCACTTGTGGTTCCATAAAAATATCATGAAACCAAATTATTCCATCCATATAAGGATTTATGATGTAATAATTAAAAAACAACCACATTTTACTATAACAAATAATAAGGTCCATTAACATTGTTGAATTAATATAGAATAAAAATATTATTAAAATTATATTTTCGGAAAATATTAATTTCATTTATAAATTATCATTTAAAACCCAAAAATTAATAAAAAAATTTAAACATATTATTTGAAATATAATTTTTAAACCAAAAAAAGAAGATAAAATTAAAAAAAATGTAAATGATGGTGGTAAAATCCATTCATTTTGAAAATGTTAAAAATAATAATATTTTTCAAAACAATTTTTTAAATAGAGTCAAAAGTGTCTCATTAAAAAAAAATTATTATATTTACATTAAAAATAATTTAAAATAATAATTAAGACCATGTGAAATACCATTAGGAGACCATTATTATTATAAGGATTTATTTTTAAAAAATATTAAAAAAACACATATAGAATAGGAAATTACCTTATCTAAATTAGAATACAGGATCACTATCACCTATAAACACATATGATGACATTGATTCTATAAATAAATGATATAATGGAAATAAAAAAAATTTATCCTCATTCATTAAAATTTTATAATTAATATATATGTTTTAAGAAAATAAGGTCATATGATTTCATCAAAAGTGACCTTCAATAAAAAAACACTGAAATCAAAGTGGATTATCATAAAAACATTGTCACTTTGTGAACTCTTCAATCATATTTAGATAAAATAATAACCTCGAATTCTATATAAATTATCATTAAAATAATTAATTCCCTAATATTATTTTTAAAAGGTAAGTATATACCCATTATAAAATAATTGTGGTGCATAAAAAAGATTCCATAATAAGCTTAAATTGAGAGGAAATATAGTATAGCTTCAGTAATATTTGTATCAAATCCCAATGAATGATAGAACCCCACATGGATTCATCAATTCATATAAATTTAATGGAAATAATATTAAAATTATTTCATCTTTAGAATAAAAACCAAAAAATAAAATTAATTTGCTAATATGGAATTTATATCACAAAAATAAAATGTGAGACAAGAAAACATCTTATCTAGAGTATGGACATTCATTGTATGTCCTTCAAATAATTTAATGTAATATTACACCAATTATATAATTTATTATGAACTTTTTACATATTTAACACTTTATATTTCATTCATTTATTTTATTTCATTGAAATGACACAATTTTATACTTAATTTGATAAGGCCATGTCGGGTGTTTTGATGATATTCATGTCAATTTTTTCAAAATGGATTCGATGTGTTGACCATGTTAAAGGAATATATTATTAAAAAAATTAACATATTATCATATTTATTCATATATTATACCATTAAAACTATTCATAAAAAATGGTTTGGAAAAATGAACTACATTATAATGAATGAGATAGTTGGTCATACTTATGATTAAATAATGTTTCAATTTATCAATGAAAATTATAACAATAAGTTTTCTATTATTTTAACTATAAAAAGTGTATTAACATAATTCATAAAAAATTATTTATTTTAATATACATATATGAATCATTCTTATAATGTGTTGATGAAAAAATGATTTCATCTCTTCGTGGAGATGGTAGTCCACACGTACACGAACTATGTTGTCATTTTTTATTGGCTGAAAAATGGAATATTATATTTTTATAATGACAAATATCTCATGAATATAATTATTATTTCATTTATATCTCAGGTATTCATTATCTTTATCCTTATTACCTTCCTTTTAAAGAACTAATGAGAAATGAATCACATTAATTTTCCTTGAAGATGTATATCGTACAAATGAGTGACATTGTCTTATGCTCGACTAAATGGAAAGTAAAATAGAATTGACGTGTGAAATCATAAATCCTAAATTATAAATATCATAAAATTTAATATATATACATTAAATAATTTTTAAAAAAAATCCAGGAGAGGCGATGATTTAAAACGAAGGACATCAGTTTGGGGTGTGGTAGACTGTCACACACTTGAATGGTGATTTTGTATCTTATTTCATGGAAGATGATATTGATTTAGATTATTATAAAAATGTAAAAACATCTTTGTATATAGGATATAATTTATATATAATATAATAATAGTTTAATCATTTGTATGGAGTTGGAAGAAGAATAAAACAAAATGCATGGTTATGAATTATACTTCATCTCACACCTAATCTTTATTATTGTACCTTAGGTATACCTAGAATGGAAATAAGAACTAAAAATTGAATAAAAATTGAATTTACGATGTAGTAAATTTATTTGGGAAAATATGTTTTGAATGAAAATTGTTTAATGATTTTAAAAATAGAAGATAGGGTGTGACCTTTTATAGGTGATGTTTGTGGATCACTTGTACTTTTTAAAAAAATGGTGTGCCCAATAATTCAAATTAAAAAGGAACCAAAATTGATTATAATATAAAATTAGATATTATATGATAATAATGTTTCCAAGAAATAATTTTTAGAAATATATTTAATTCATTTTAACCTAATATTTTCAGATCAATCCCCGTGTTAAACTCACTTTCCCCTTATCTATGGTAATTAATTTTTACAATTTGTATAAGACACTATGGAAAAAAAATAATTTGAAAATATTATAAAATATAAATTATTTTTATTAAAAATATTTAATTCATTTTATCATATTCAATTCAATAAATATTGAAAATTATATTTAACACAAAAATTACAGATGTGACAAAAAAGATGCTTTCCAAAAAAATGTATTCTTCTTTAAAATACTAAATTTAAATTAACTAAATGATTAATAATATCAATTTCCTAAAGAAAAATTTATATTTATTGGTAAATAATATATTAAATTAACTTCAATAATTTATATTTGTGTTCTTTTATTTTTTCATAATGGATAAACAGTTTTCACTTTGAAATATTTTTCAGAAAAATCCTAAATTAAAATTCAGAAATAAAATTATAACTAAATACAATATTAAGTATATTAAAATGAAATAATGTGTGTAAAATAAAAATTAATAATACGTTTAATATTAACTAAAATTAATAATATATTAAGAGATTTTTTAATTTGTAAATTTATTGAAAATAAATTACTTTTTAGAAAAAAAAAATTAATTTTCACTATTCACTATAGAAATCAATATCTTATGAAGAATCATAAAATATCACCAAAAACTAATTTTAATAAGACTATTTAAAAATAATAATATAATTTAACCAAATAAATATTGTAATTTTAAAAAATGGTTAAATGTTATTTATAAAATTTAAAAAATACCATTTTGAAAGAATTTTTTTTGTAGTATACAATTAATTTAATAAAAATGATTTTATTTTTTAATAAAAATAAATAATCAATATTTATTGGGATGTTTTAAAATATGAATTTCATAATATACTTAGTATTATTCATACATTCTTATTTAACATTTATGTAATTATAAATATATATTTTAAAACTTATTTATTATTTGTGTTGGGTGATGAATAAAATATTGAACATTGTTTTATTTTCTATAATATTGAGTTATGACTTCCTCACTAATTAATAAATAGTTCCCTAAAATTTTCAACATTATATTGGTAATAAATCATTGGAAATTATAAATTAATTTTTATAAACCCATGGCGTAAAAATGAATAATAAAATATCCTCTTCTTGAGAGAGAATGTGTTTTAATATGGTCATCTGGAATAACAAACAATATGTTTCCAAACACGATAACAAGGGTGGAATGTAATTAATTAGACAGATAAGAAAAGTATAAATAATTATGGGTAGTTAATGAGTTCATTGATCATATGAGTGTTAATGAAGAATATAATGTTAAGGACCTCAAAACCATAATTCTCCAATGAGTAGAAAGGTCATCGGTTCAATTGAAATGATTTTTCAAGGATCATTTTTTTATTTCAATATCCTTTTATCATAGTGTATGAATTCATTTACCATTTAAAATGAAAATTTATTGATATATACTTACTTGAAAAGTATAATTTCATCAATTAACAAATTTCTGCAATAATGTCATCCTTTTCTCCAAAAGATTAGTATTCTGGATGAGTTATTAAATCTTGAATCTCTAAATGATCTTTTAATATACACATATACATTAAATGGAGAACAATATATTCCAAATTTAGTTATAAATTAACCATAAAAAATGATTCCCACATGGTAATATTGTAAAAAACGATTGAACTATTATATGATAAAATAATACACTAACCACCAACATTCAATAGTAATACCCAATGCTCAATATAAATTATTTTTGAATAACCTCATCATTAAATATTTTTTTACACTCAATAATTTCTTATAACCATAATTTTTACAAGAACAATAATATGGAAATATCCTTTTGAAATTACAATGATCACTTAATTATCAAATAACATTCTGAACACATGGTTATGTAAATGATAAAACATTTATTATCATAATTACATCAATATACTTGAATAGATTAACCCCTAATTTTGTCTATAACTTAAAAAAAATCAAAATATAAATGAATAGTTATCATTAAAAAAATTCATTACATATATATCAACATAATAAACAAACTCCTAAAATTTCATTAATCACATTTTGATCTAATTGCATAAAACTACAATGGGATGTGTAATACATTAAAAATGGTCATTCTTAATCTTATAGAACTATAATGGTATGCATAACTTTTAGTATAATTAAATTTGCAATAATTGGAATGGTATTCTTCCACCTATGTAGTTCCTATTGATTTGGATGAATGTGACAAAATTATTGCACAAAAACATGAATATTACACTTTCATCTTTGATACCAATGAATGTGAAAAATTGTGTTGAATAAAAATATTTAATATCAAACTTAAATGTTTTATAACATACATTACCATATCCCTTAGATGTTTATAGTTAATATAATTATTAAATAGTTAAACATAAACTATACACATGTCTTTGAATGAGAATATCTCTCAAGAAATCTTTCATGTTGTATTTGACTTTAAATAATCATTATTATCCATATGTAATACCTTATATACATAATTCATTCATCCTCAATCATTATAAAATAAGGAAGAATAATCATAATAATAGTAAACTCAACTTCTCAATAAGGGTTTATAAATCATTCATAATTGAATTCCATCATTGTGAATTATAAGGGAATATGTTTTTGATGACATTATTAATTTGCATGAGTATAACATTAGAATATGAATACCCATCAATACGTGGATAATTAAACATGAAATCGGTGAATAGGTATTCAAAAACAATGAAACGATTCATCAAAATCAATAATCATAAGACATGTGATAGAAATCAAATTCATAAGAAACATTATAATCACAAATATACTGTAATGAAAACATGTTGGTATCTTGGGACATTACCATAATATAAATTCCTACATATGAAATAATCAATATGGTAATATTCCATCTATATAGTTCCCATTGAGTTGGAGGAATATCACACACCCATGCATCCTTGGTGTATCATTGAACCAACCATCCTGGGATAATAACATAACAACATGTCATTTTTAAATACTGGAATCACCAGTCCTTAGTTTGTAATGAAGTCACACGTACTTATAATCAATTTTTAATAACCCTATAATGATTAAAGTAAATAGATAATTCATTTCACAATAAACTGATTTGAAAATCATTTATTACTTTCAAAACTTGATTAACACATAGAAATGAAATGTGTTCCATAAAAATATATTTGAAACATGATTAACCCAACAAAATGAAATGGGATCCTTAATAATCTCCTAAAACGTGATTAATATATTTAAACAACATGAGGACATTATCAATCTCTTGAAAAAATATTAATCTGTTCATAAAAATAATGGTAATGGTATAATTACAAAATATACCCATCAGATCATAAGTTACAATAAGATGTTTTTACATTGATTAATGGAAATACCATTAAAAAATAAATATGATAATTTTTTTAGGAATATAATTATTTCATTTACAAAAAAACATTTAAAATCTAAAAACATAAATATAATTTTATTTTTTAAAAACCCATCAAAACGTATTATGTAATTTTCAGTTGAAATATTTTACATTATTGTATGTATATTCATTTTTGTTTTAAAAGTTTAAAATAACAAATCTTTTCAAAAAAATATAAAAAGGGGTCAAAGGGGACTCATTTAGAAAACAATAATAAATTTCCTTTAAAAACCATTAAAACTATATCTACTGGCCATGTAAAATAGATTTTAGAGAAGGTTTATTTTAAATAAAAACCTTTTTGTAAATATATTGGAAATGTGTAAACAAATGGTAAAGATTTCAAATTTAAAATAAAATAGATGATCAATATCACAAATAAATGGGTTTCTTGATATTTTTTCAACCATTAGGAGAAGAAATGGAAATAAAAAATGTTATATACATTCATAACTAGTGCATAATAATGAGGTGTGGTTAATGTAACCATGACGATATGATTTCCATAAGAATAACCATGAAAAGAAATTATCCTAAAAATTAATAAATATTGTAACATAAATCTCTCCTACACTAGTTACTATTCATTCACAATCCCCATGAATGAATAAAATAAAATTATAAATAAACTATAAATAAAAAAAGTGTTTCATGATATGATATGTCAAAGGTATTTTTATACACTGTATAAATGAAATTAGGAACCTCGTAATAAATATTCCATATTGAATGTAAACTATCATGAAACCCCTTACGGTTATGTTAAACTATGAATCAAACTGTAATAAATGATTTATCCTCATACAGATTAATAAATCCCAATAATTTTCATAAAATTAAAATGAATATATATTATTTTTAAATACATACACCATATAATAAATATATGTTTTCAATATAGCATATGTCTCAGAAATAAAAAGTAACATGAGAAAACCCCTTATCTCGATTCCCTACATCCCTTTTATGTCCTTTATCTCCTGTTATAACAAATTATAACAATTAATGTATTTATTAGGAAATTATTCTTATTTTAACACAATATACAAAAATATGTTAATTTAATTCATTATAATCACTTTTTTTATTACTTATATAGTTTTTTCCATGTTAAATATTTTGAGGTTGATCTTCTGATTGTTTCAAAATAGATTCAGTCTGTTGAATATGGTTTGAGAGGTATTTATTTAATCAAATTATTACTAATAATAGTGCTATAATTATAATATTTATTTAAAATTAGCACCTTTAAAACCAATCACGATAAATTGTTATGAAAATTCAACTATGTTATGACTATTGAGACGATGGGCCATACATATGAATGAGTAACATTTCCATTTTGGGTGATCATTATGTAGAGAATATATTTATTATCTTATATTTCATGAATTATAATAATATAACAAAAATTATTTTATTTATTCAAATATAATTATATTTATATGTTATTTTGATGTGCTTATGAAAATGTAATTACATCACTTTGTGGAGGCATAGTCCACAAGCACAAAAACAACATTGTCATTTTTTGTGTAATAAAGAAATGATATATTATTTTATTTATAATTATAAATATGTCATGAGTATTATAATTATTTAATATATTTCACATATATTAATTAACATTATCCATATTAACTTCAATGTAAAATGTTACTCAAAAATGTACTGCAACACATCATGAGGTCGTAGTCCACTTTACACGTGAGAAACATTGTCATGCCCCACATAGAATTGAAAGTATGAACGTTTTCTTTTTGATATCATGACATCAAAAACATAAATATTATATAAATATCATATATTTATACATTTTGAATACAAAATTACAACACTCCTTTATAGTAAATGTAGTAAGATGATGGACTTCGGTTCACATGGTGGTAGTCCATCATACCCACAAATGATGATTTTCTATACCATTTGATGGAAAAGGATATGGATTACTATTTGGAAATTAATATAATAAATCGTTCATATAATTTAAATGAATATTTTATCATATTATTGTAGTTTAATATTTTTTATGGAGTTGGAAGAAGAAAACAAAAAAACATATTTTCAAATTTCACCTCTTCACGGACATCCCCATTAGGATTATACCTAAATCAATATGTTAATGGAACTATTAAAATGTTAATGATTTAAGGAAGAATATATATAGTTTGTTATGTAATATGATAGTGATTCTAGTGAGCTAAATTGGTTTTTAGTTGTAAATAATGGAGAATGTGTAAGAACCTGGGTTTCCGCTCATGTATAGATCCATTAAATTTTAGTCTAATTCTTTCTTGTAGACCTATAATAGATTCCAAATTTGTTAACAAATGACTCGTGGGTGTACAAGTGTTTTTCATATCCAATAACCTATAATTTTCTGAAAATAGGTCTGCTGCACTATTTATAATAAACCTTGAGGAAATGTTGCATGGCTATAGAAAATCGTATTGGATGAATGTTTTTGGATAGATACATACTGCATGGTGGGACTAGTGTTTATGTTACTATGTCACCTAAACGTGAAAGTTCCCCATGTCCGCAGTTAACCATTCATGTTTTTTCAAATGGTTTGTAAAACCATCCATACAAATCATTCAGATTAGAAATATTGGGTAATTTTAATATTTTTACATTAATAATCTAATTAATCCTCCTACTTCTTTATAATTCATGTTTATGTTGAATTGAAACAATTTACTTCCCTTTTGGAGCTATTTGAAAGAATAAGGAAGGGAATGAAAGATCTCTTTCATTTGGGATCCCATCAGGTTCCCACTCTAATCATTGGGTGTGCAATAGTAAGTACTCTAGTTTTTTTATCGATCTTGTCTTGACTTTATCTCCATAGAGATATCAAGGTGTTACCATATTTTCATTTTTCTTAGATATACTCCATTCTAAGAATAATTAGAGGATACTATTAGAGGATAAGGATCATAAAACCCAAATGTGGGTGGTTTATAAGACTTCCATCGAGTTCGTTGATTTTTTTAATTGTCATGTGGGGCACACCATTTTCATCTGGTGTTTTTATTAAACATATATTTCATAATGATAATCATTTATACCATTTGATTTTTCTCTTTTTATATATACAATTATCTTTTTGTGGTTATTCCCACAATGACGAACACCCCACGTACGAAGATATTTCATAGTTCGGTTTTTAGTTTTTTTAACACTTTTGAGCCATCATTCAGATGTTCTCGATCTTGACCACAATAATGGTATGCCTCCTTATCATAAATTATATTTGAATCATGTAATGTTGATTGGAATATACTATTTCACTTCCTCTTGACCCGCCTATGGTATGTGCTAAATGTTTATAACTAAATGTGAAAGGGATTCCTGAATGAATACTATTTATATGTCTTGAATGGGTTACATGTGAATGATTAATAGGCTGCATGTCTATAGAAACCATTAACATGATAATTTAATGTAGAATAATGAACCAAGATTATTGAATATTATTAAATTTAATAAACAAAATTTTTCATGCAACTTGACCTTACCACACTAATGATAGGCAAGGCTTGAACCAAATAGACTTATTTGTAAATTTTGACATTATCAAAATGTTTCAGCATATTTTTCCTTTTCACATTAATGAATGGAAAGGCTTCCACCAAATGAAATATTAAACAAATTCCTAATTATACATGAGTTCCCTGACTTGAGATTACCCAAGATTCTTGTCAGGGAATTCCATTACCACCCGAGAACCCCATTCTGATTAAAGGATATGACTTTCTTAAGTTGAGAAATACCTAGATATTGATACATGTATATTCTTGGATTCTTAGTACGATACCATAGGATCCCTCACATTCTATTATAAGATTAATTATTTACACTCCATGGATCCAGCATTGACAAGTATGTTCTATTGTTAAAACCCATTGGGCCTAGTCACTACATTACTCCGTTTTACCTTTGATGATCACATTGAACTCTGTAGGCATCCTATTATGGATTTCCATGGATTATTCTCCCTTGATAACACTCTTAATCTTATCCAAGTTATAGTTATTACTGAGATAGAAACCTTTGAGTTCTAGATTGCCTCTGTTATTACCAGGAAACATCATTATTAATTGGTATTTCATGTTGTCTTGTCATAACTTGGAACCACCACTATTGTTAACATGTGTCTATTCTATTAACATTTAATAATAAATTAATGGGATGGTTAGGTTTATATGACAACTGAGGGAAGAAGATGGTACTTAGGTATTTAGTAATATTTCACTACTTTACCTTATATATGCATGCTTGCATACTGTCACATTTCCATTACATGGGATAGATGTTACAGAAACAATAGGTGGTGTCCCGTTGAGATTCATATCACAACCTCTTCAAGCCACGTTTGGTACCCATATTAGATTACCAAAATGTATATGCAGGTAAACAGAATCATACTATTTCGAATACTTGATTTTGTACTACTTACGATATATCTTGATCGAATATGATCAAGCCGAAGCTCATAATGCTAGGGAAAACATTCCAATTTTCATTTTAATTTTGTGGAACATGATTTTTTCGCTCTGTTATATCCATGTTTTCATGTTTTCATGTGACATGACAGTTCATCATCAGTTGTCATATTCTTGTAGTATATTCTAGTTATTTCAGTTATTATTACTCTTTTCTCGAATTTCAATTGTGCCTTCTGTTTACTTGTATTTCATCTGCAATTTACCTCTACTTATATTTATCTACTATGCTTCATTTTTGTAATGAGGGAATTCTCTACAAACAGACACACACCAGGACCTCACTTCTAGTCAGATGCCTCTATCGTTTGGGGAGATGCAATTGAGGACATGTGGCCCACGGGGATCAGGAAACCTATTATGATGAATCTTAGTCTGGGACATCAAAATGTTGTATTATAGGAGGATATTTTATTGTTTTACTATTTTTTTACTATATCTTTTAGATTATTAATTATTTGAACATGGTCATAATTCGTTCATGGGTGTCACGAACCCTTGTTCGAGATAAAATCCAAGTTACCAAAAATGTAATTGGTGTTGTGTTTTTCCAATTATAATTAATGTTATTTCACCATTGGGTGACATGCATGATTTTAGGAGTTTTATATTATTTTAATTGCAATTTAGTATTTTGTTCATCCTTTTACTGATGATATGAGGTCTAGGCACACTATTACATGATTAATTGTGTGCCCCTAATATTCGTATGTCATGCATATCACCAAGCCATATATGTGTGTTAAACTACCATTCATCACATGATATGCCTATGAGTGTTGAGTGATGATATGACTGTTAGATTATGATTTTATTATTATTTTTTGTTATTATGTGATTTTCTATCTCAATCCATGAGGTGGGTGCGCCCTCATTGGTTGGTATGAGTAATTTATCGAGTCGAGTCATTATGATATTAATAAATGGGTATCATTTATAGTGATAAGGTGTATGGTCACTGGTTCCCTCGAAAGGGATATCCATTATAATGTGAATCGTGAAATATAAATTGAATTTGTTTTACATCTTGATCCCCCATTGTCATGATTATGAAAGGTAATATAGTGAAAATGGTAAGAAAATGTAAAAAAAATAAAACATATACTTGAGAATATACTCATACATGGTATTCTAAGAGGGTTGTTTTGGTTGTAAGAAATGGGTTGCTATTTTTTATTTATTAAGATTTTTTAATTGAATCTATTGATAATTATAAAGTTTTACTAAGGTGTGCGATTGGAATTTGTAGACCAATGCCACCTAAGGTCCTTGTGTTGTACTCCTGGAGGGTGGCGACCACAACAATCCCAATGTGTTGGGTCCTGAGATACTATTCATAACTCCATTAGTTGTACATGAGGCACCACCTATTGTAATTGATTTGGGAAATAATACAAATTTTTTTGATAGTTTCCTTTATCTAATAAAATCCACACATAGTGCTCCCAAGCTTTCACCTATAACGGATGATCTGACTCATGAGTTCCTGTAGCATCATCCTCTGGTATTTTCATGGGATGGTGGTTCACAAGCTATTGAGTATTGGATAGAAGCCACCCAATATATATTTGAGCATTTGGAAACACATCTAAAGAAGAGGGTCAAACATCCCATATACACGCTTCAGAATTAAACCAAGTATTGGATTGATTTGATTACCCAGGAAAGTTGTCATCAGGGCATGTTATGGATTGATTTCCAGATTTCCTTCTATGGTTCATTCATTCCTCAAACATTGAGAGATAATATATACAAATATTTTATTTATCTCGAGTAGGGTTTTGGGTCAGCCATGGATTATTAATAATGTATCACAGAGTTTTAGAACATTGCACCACCTCTAGCCGGTGACGGACTTTCACATCCTTGACATTTTGAGTATGGGATCCAGTATGACATCCACATACAGTTAAATGTATTTCACCTATAATCCTTTTCTGAAATAGTCAATCAAGACACTAAAATTGAGAATAACCAAAGGGATAGAAATAGTATTAGTCATAGGGGACAAGTGCCTCTTTAGGAAAATAGTTCGTATATTGGTAGGATGCATTACCTTGAGGTTTCTCTTTAGGGTCATGACAATCATAGTGGGTATTTCAATATGTCTAGACTATTTCATTAGTGTAGAAGATGGGGGAACCTAGAACCTCATCGTGAAAGAAAACTAATGGAGTGTCTATCTTGCAGCCGTATGGGGAATATTCATCTTTTCATTATTACTATCCCACAAGCCTCGAGTAGAAAAATATCTATACCAAATCAACTATCTAGTGTGGGTTCTATTTTACCACATAAGGCGAGGAGTTGAAATAAAACTGGCAAGACTGGCTGAGGAGGATGTTGTAGCCATGGAATTTAGACCCCTGATCACCAGCAGTTCCAACAAAGTAGTTGTGATCATTGTAGTCCATATTTTGCACAAGGACATGAATCGGTTCAATTACATGAACTACTATCGACACCAGTGGATCTTGCTACAGTACCATCTATAGTGTAAGGTTCTAGTCTTTTGGAATCTTCTATTGTATCTACTTTATTTGATACATGATGATCAAACTCATTTATCATTGTATCTATCGTGGAATGTCTCGGACTAAATATGCAGTTATTCTAGTGTATTGGCACCAGTTACACCATTTAGGGAATAATGAAAAGGTATATTCTAGTGTACGTATTGTCCCCGTGAGTTAGGATATACCCTTTATTAAAAATCCTCTATATTCCTGAGATGATGAGCCTATATGTCATTGTCAGAATGGATTGTTTGGTTATGTTTCAGGCATTTATACACCACTGTCTCTGCATTGTATCATTGACATCTCCAGAGGCTCGAAGTTATCCATACAAGGGTTACTTGTTTGTTGAGCCCGGTATAGTGGGACAACATTATCATTGGCTAGGTGGAGTGAACTCCCAGATTGTAAATCTCTTCATTGAGGATATGTTTTTATGAAAAGCAAAATTCCCTCCATTAGTGTATCATTTCATGGATTTAATTCCAAATGATTTTTTTGAATTACCTCTTAAGATAGAGGTAGAGTTTCCAACAAAACATGTTCTACGAGTAGATCCAATGTCCATTTTCCATACCTAATGGCACCATTAAAAACTTAAATGCTCAATCGGAAGTTAGTGGATTTAGAGTCCAATAGTTTTATACGACCCATTACTACCTCCTGGGGTTCACCAATTCATTTTAACAAGAAGATGGATTTAACATTACATCTATGTGTATATTACATTATTTTTGACCATATTGTGGTGAAGAAATGATATCCACTTCCTTTAATTGATGATCTATATGACCAGCTTTGTGGAGCAAGGATCTTCTCTAAGATTGAATTGAGATTAGTTTATTATCATTTACGAGTCCATACATAAATCATACCATGTAAAACATTTTGTAGAAGGTATGGTCTGTATGAGTACCTTCTTATATCATCTGATCTTAAAAATGTTCACTCCATTTTATTCTCTCAAATGAATAGGTTTTTTCATATCTATCTCAACTCTTTTTTATTTTTGTTTGTGGAAGGAATCTTGGTGTATTCTCAGAAACAAAGAGACTAGGAAAAAAACCATGTTATAATTCAGAGTACGCTGAGAGAGCACCAGGATTGTTCCTAGCTTTCTATGTTCCACTTCTGGATCAACGATGTTCCCATCAGAAGTCCCATTATCTAAGAATGGGGCATATCAGTTAACCCATAAGGGGTTAGTGTTGTAGTTTCCTTGGGTTAACAGATGAATGTGTTCTATATATAGAGTTTCATGGGACTAGATGGAAATTAATTGCATTTCATACAATATTTCTCTTTCCATTCATTACCTATCACTGGCTTTATAAATAATGGTTTAATGATCCATTGCTAAAAATTTTGTGACAAATACTTTCAAGAGATGAAAGGGTGGAATGTCTCAATGCCTATTAAAAGTCTTCCAGAGACTGTTATAGGATATATCATCTTCTATAATGCATCAGACATCATCCTAGGAGCAGTATTAATTATGTAATATAGGGTCATTGCATATTGATCTTGGTATTTGAGGCCTCATGAGTGAAATTACCCTACGCACGACCTTGAGCATGCAGTAGTTTTCCATTCCTTACATTTATAGAGACACTATATATTAAATGAGCACTTTGTGGATTACCAAGAACTTAAAATCCCGACACTAAACATTTATCAGTGCGACCTGAACCTCATATAGATAATAAGGGTCAAATATTAATAAATCCTTGTTTTTTAGCATTCATATACGTCTTTGAAGAAAAATTTAGATGTAGATTGACTATGTTGAAAACTCAATATCATGTTGAATTGGAATAAAATGATTAATGGATTTTTATGGCCCGATTTTATGAGATATATATAGTGTTTCATGAAAATACGAGTAGTATTATCTCACATATTTTAAAAAAACTCTTTTATGACATTGAAGGTGGAGAGTAGAAAATTTCAAAATCATGATGTCTTGGTACTCTGTGAGAGTATATTAGGAGATCGATCACCTCTAGATTTTTCTGTAGACAAAGATAACATTCTAAATCTTCAAGGACGTGTCTATGACACTAGATATATGAGATAGGAGTTCATGAATGTTAATCATGCCTCTTAGTAGGCAGTTCATCCTAGATTCTTGAAACTTTATCCAAACATTCGAATCCAGTATTGGTGGCATGTGATGAATTGTTAGATAGTAGGAATTATCTCTAGATTTTACACCTATCAGCTAGTGTAGGAGGAGCATGAGAGACTTATGATCCTTATACAACTAATTCAAGTCTCTGAATGGAAATGGGAATATGTTTCTATGTAAGTTTTAGTTGGATTTCCAATGTCATCTAAAGGTAGGGACGTTGTGTGGGTTTTCATTGATAGACTGATGAAAATAGACTACTTTATTTTGAGGTGACATTATCATTTGACGAGTTATGAAGAATATTTTTTTATGAGATAATAAAACTCCACACGGTCCCTTGTAATATCTTTTCATATATGGATGATAATTTCACATAAAAGTTTTGGACAGGATTGTAGAAGCCTATGGGAACACTTGTTCTTTTTATAAAAAATTATCAACCCATGTTTGATAAAAAAAATTGATAGATGATACATGTTCTATGGAATATGATCTGAGAATGTGTCCTTGATTTCAGATGTTCATGGGAGAAGAATACCCCTCCCAGTGAGTTCTCCTATAATAACATCTTGAATGATTCAATTCATATAGCTCCTTTGGAGGCCTTATATGGTAGGTCATGTCATTCACCACTACGCTTGATAGTGGTAAGTGGGATAGCCTTACTAGGTCATCAACTCATTCTAGGGTCTTCAGAGTAGGTCTAGCTGATCAAAATGCATTTGACTACTACCTAGACTAGAAAAACAATTGTGTCAATTTCCCTCAACGGCCACTAGAGTTCATGGTCGAGGATCCTATTTTACGTTTGGTATCACCTGATCTAGGTACTAGATAGTAATAGAAGAAAGGGATGTGTCCACCTCATTAGGTATGTTGGTTTGGGTTCGTTGATTGAGTCATGTAGGTATATTATAGGTTGCTACTACCTATGAGGAACTGTTCCATTCATGATGTTTTCCTAGATTCATAGCATCGCCAGTATCATGGAAACCCTTATAACAAAATTGATCCCTAGGGAGTGGAGTTAGTTGATGATACTTCATTTTGGGAGTATCCAGTATGCATTGATGAATGTAGAATGAAGGTTCTGCAATGCTGGTAGGTCCCTCCGGTACTGGTGCTATGGCAGCATGGCCGCATGAAAGTTGATAGTTGCAGGATATATGACGAAATATATGCTCAGTGGATAGATGTTTTCTGAAAATGTGTTTCTACATACATGGAATGTGAAATTGGGGATGAGTTATTTTATAGGTGGAAAACTGTAAGAACCCAATTTCTACTCAGGAATGTATCCTATGAATTTCTGCCTAAGTCATTATTTGGTACCAATCGTGTATGCCTAATGTGTTATTCAAGGACCCAAGGGTATATGGGGATTTGCTGGTGCCTAGAACCCAGCTTTTTCGGAACCTAGGCATGGCACACTGTTTATAGTAAACTGGGTGGAAATTCCACATGGAGAGAGAATTTCTTTTGTTTGGCATGTTTTTTGGATGGACCCTTAAAACATGGTTGTAACCCTACTACCTAACCATGTAGCCTAATAGTTTTAGGTCCGTAATTCCCTGTGTTCTCATTCATGGTTTGTGAAAGGATATTCAATATATTCTAATAAACCATACAAAGTATAAATATTGTATAAATTTTATATTTTCCCCTTATGATCTATCTATTCCTCTTCCTTCCTCCTAATGTGATTTTATGTTGGATTAATATATTTTACCAATTTAGAGTTCTTTAATGGCATATGGTAGGGATTTAAATATCTCCTTCTTCTTGGATCCAATCACTCTTCTATTCAACATTTTATATGCACAATGGTATGTACATGAGTTTTTTTATCCATTATACACTTCTTATACTCTTGAACTAGTAATGGAGGTGTGAAATGTTTCATTTTTCTCAGATCTACGCCATTATATGACAAATTTGAAACTGATATTAGTAGAGATGGATCATACATCCCTATGGTGGGTGGTCTATAACTCTTCCCTCATGTTTTTTTATTTTCGAATTTAAATGTGTGGCCCACCTATTTCATAGGGTTCTATTTATTGAACTTACATGACATTATTATAATCCATAAAAGCATATAATTATTCTCCATCCATATATGTGATTATTGTTTGGTGGTAATTCCCACAACTCCCAACATCTCTTATAAGATGATATTCTATAGTTGAGTTATAAGTTTTTTTACAAATTTGAGACAACGTTTAGATGTTCTCGAGATTGAGCACACTAATGGTAGGCCTCCTTATCATATATAATTGATGTATCTTGTAATGGTAAATGGAATGTATCGTATCAATTCCACTTTACCCATGGAAGGTAAGTGATTCAAATTGATATATAAATGTCAAAGAGAAATTGAAATGTATACTAAGTATCTGACTTGACCAGATTATAAGTGAATGATTAATTGGTTTGATGTTCATATAAGCTCTTACCATGTTAATTGAAGTATGTGGAATGAACAATGATAATTCAATATTAATAAATGAATTAATAAAATGGTTGCATGATATTTTTCCTTATCACTCCAATGAAAGGAAAATAAAAAAACAAATTGACATATTGATTTATTATGAAATTATCAAAATCATTCATTTTATATAACATTATGACACTATTGAAATGAAATTCTTGAACTAAATGAAAAATTACATGAATTCATAATTAAATTATAGTGGAATAACTCATGATCACCATGGATTCTTATCGGAGAATTACATGAGCACAGCGGAACCCCAATCCTTGTCAACAATATAGCTTGTAGAGGTAGAGACCCACCTATATCCTGATCATTTTCTATTCTTTGATGCTGAGTATGACACCATATGATCCATCAAATAGTATTAAAGGATATCTTGGATACACTCCTTATTTCCATAATTTACATGTATGTGTCATGGTTAGAGCCTGTAACACCCCGAGATTTTATAAGATATATTATTTTTAATTTCTATGATGTATTCTATTATACACAACACCATGATTAGCATGTACTATACGCAACACCTCATTAGCTTTCAGTAAACACAACACTATTCTTGGATTGTGTTACACAGAAATTCATGTTCGTTTTCTGGAAATTATTCTACGCAACATTAAGTTTAGATTTTGATTAATGTATAAATAAAATATGTTTTGTTTATGCAATACGCTACACCAAACAGAGCTTTCACTACACGCAGCCCTGACTTGGCTTGCATTACACGCAATCAAGACCTTCCTCGATAGCGTGTGTAGTACGCAATACCGAGCTTCACTAAACAAAATATTATTATAATATTATTATGAACTAGCCGTTATGAATAGTTATACCCACTTTTTAAAATTTAATAAATTTTATCATTCATAATGGACAAAATTTTTGGATTCAAAATATCAAAATTATCCTAGGGTGATGTTTTGGTATTTTTCTGAAAACTTTCAATTTTTGATGAATAGTTAAAACACTTGGTTACTATTTAAAAACCGAATTTTTATTTAAATAATTATTTATTTTATTGAAATTTATTTTTGGTCAAAATTGATACATAGTACCTATATAAGTACAATGTAATTCATTGGAGTCATTTTATAATAATTTTAGATATATAAAAATTTTATTGAACTTTTCACCGTCTTTTACCCACTCCTAGGAAAATTTGAAAATTTACATAAAACACAATTTTACCACATCTGTGAGTGGAATTTTGAAAATCCATGAGACATGGTTAATATCAAGGAGTAAAATGTGGTTAAATAAGATAAAAATAATTTGTGGTGAATAGTAACTTTTTACTTTTTTACCACGATAAAAAGTAAATAAGGTAATTATGGGTAAAAATGATATTGTTATTACCCTAAAACATGTCCTAATTCTATTGGATAAGTGTAATTCGACCAAAAAAAACTTAGGAATAAAATATTACCCGTTATGTCCACTTGGATTCGATTAGGACATTTATTATTATTTTATTTAAAGAAGAGTTAAAATAGTAAAAATCAAAGTTTAATAACTAAAACATTTTTAATATTGGGTTATACATAAGATAAATTCGTCTATAAATATTAATTAGAAATATAAGAATATTTCCTACAAAATCGTGTTTTATTTATAATTTTTATACATTAAATAAGTTAACTTATTTATGACACAATTATGATGCAGTAATTACCTTTTTAATGAAATAATAACATAATTGATGTTATAAGTACCCAAATAAATGTAATTTTAGACTTTTTATGAATCAAAATAATTTTATAGGTTAATATGACATGTTAGTATTGATTGAATTAACTTTTTTCGAACTAACCATGTTGTTATGATTTTCACAAAATTCAAATACCAAATAGTGTCAAAATTGACATAAAATAGTTTTTAAAACTAATATTATATTAATAATTGTTATTGTTTTCCTAAAAATATAAGGATCAGAAAAATGAATTATATAAGGACATATATATTAATAATGAACCACTTGGGGTTAGTTTTTCTTGTTATAGTATGTTTATTAACCATATAGTGTAAGAAAACAAAAAGGCACGGTAAAAGTTCAATTATTTAACTTACGAGTTAAATGTAAACGATGAAGATAAAATATTAACCTAAAATTGTCTAAAACCTATTGGTTGAAAGGATTTAGAACCATTACCACATTAGAATCTAAATAAATCAATTTGGAGCTATTATAAACCATATATGACGTTATTATAAAATAATATTTTAAGTTATTCCAAAGATGCCCCTCTCCTCCCTTACAAATAGGGCACCCCTTCCCTCTTCTCATCACACCCTCTTGAGCCTTGATGCTCGGCCAAACCCTACCCATTTATCTTCTCCACTTCCATAGAAAGATTCTGGAGGTTCTGGTCTTCTCAAAAGACCAACTCTACTTACTTAAGAGACAGCTTAAAAGAGGTGCGTCGAAGAAGAGGTAATCTCTTCTTCCGATTCTCTCAAGTTTCTTTCTTCTTCTACTTCTTATTATTTAGTTGTCTCATTATAAAGTAATAAGATAAGTATTAATTATATACTGATGTGTAATTATAAATTTTAAACAAACCTATTTCACCTTTTATCCGTCCTACGGAAAATGAAATCACTGCGCGTGTGTACGTACAGAATAATGTTTCCACACCGTGGTGTAATCTGTTTTCGACCACCACCTTACATGGATGGGTATAATGGTTTAAATAAATTACTATATATGATTATTGTAAAGTTATATTGATTATGAATTATTATACATAGACTTCAATACAATTCCACGATCATGGGAATGATATCATCGCTCGTGCGTACGTACTGACTACAGTCTCCACGACGCGATGAGATTCCTTCTCCATGTTAACCCTTCATGAATGATTATAAAGTATATATAATAAGTAATCATGAAATATATGACAGAATAATGATACTAGATTTATGTATATATATATGTATGTCATATACTTAATTCCATTCAATTCAATATGGAAACGAAAACAGTGTTCATGCGTACGTACGGCCTACCGTCTCCATGAACAGTGCATTTGCTTCCATTTATCGATCTATCGTATATATATGTATATGATGAATATATATTACATATAAATCATGTTTTACATTATATAATTATGTAATTCAGGATATAATTAATAATATCACGAACAACAAGTCCAAACATTACGATAAATAAAACGATTTTACCCAAAATGCTGCTTTAACATGGAATTTACAAAAGAACTGGTAATATAAAGTCATAAATGAACCATATATGATATCATAATAATGAATATGATTCTGTAATAAGTCAATGACAATATTTAAATCATTATATATGAGGTTCAGATATGTATGAAGTATATCAGACATAAGGTAAGGGATAACTTTTCCAATCTCGTTTTTTATCTGAGATTGTTTATTCGTAAGTATTTAACAGGGTTTTTCTTATCATCCATGTCTTTGTTTTTGAAAAATGTTTTAATGTATGTTTAATTACATTTTTTCAAATTTTTGAGTTTTACCACATGTTTTGGAAGTAATATTTATTTTTTTTACCATACGAAGTCCTTTTTGACTTTTCCGATAAAAGTACGATGAAAATGTTATTTTTAACTTATACAGCGTGAACGGATTTTTACGATTTCATAACGCCTCATTTTCATGAATCTTCCTCTAGAAGATTTTATAATTATTTTCAACAAAATCCATTTCTTTTAAAATTCAATGGCATTTTTTGAAAAGAAAATGAATTTGAAGTAGAAAGGATATTTTCTTCAAGAACTCATTCCAAGTGTTTTATCAATACCATTTTCCATAAAAGATGAAATTATGTCATATGTGTATGTTTCAAGTATAATGCCTATATGATTTACATGGTTTCATTTTTCATATAATGAAATGATATCCATTTGTATTTATTGGATTATGTGATGATGGGATGATGTTTATGAAACCAATTTTATTCTTTGGGTTATGATGAATGATTTATGTTTATTTTGGGGAACAAGTACGAATGATTTCATTATGAGATGGGTGGGACCTATATATCCCTCAAATGAGTTGCGTAATGATTTATATCTCATGATATAGACATTTATGGAATGGTAAGTTAATCTGGTTCAGTGTAACAGGACTGAAACGAGGAGTGAACTCGATTCATAAAGAGACTTTGTCCACTAAGATGGTCTTGGTAGCAACGCCTTGGCTACTATGGAAATAATATCATGTGCATAGTGGCTGCCACCATCACATGTTTTATTACCATGATATTTTATCATGATTTATGTTACTCTATGATATATTCCTTACGTACTTCCAAGATTTATGTCTTTGCTCAAGATTTTGATGTTTAGATTTTATGTCAATGTTTTTCCATTGAAATTTTTATGGAATGTTTTATGTTATATATGTTTACCCTTACTGAGCATTTGAGATCACCCTTTTTATGTTTTCCTTTCCACGGGATATAGAGAATGGTTTTAGGTAAGAAACCTAAAAAGGGGAAGATCTTTATGGGAGATGTTGAAAATCTTTCACCATGATTAGAAGATTTCGTTCTGAGTTTCCAAAGACACTAAACTAATACGGTCTTTGGGTGTCATTTTTTGTCATGTATTAAGTATTCCGAAAAAGTAATGTAATTTCCATGTATGCCAGGCTTTGGGTCTCTACAATTGGTATCAGAGCGAATGTTTAGTTAACCTTTGGAAACTATGATTCGAAAACATTACTGAAATCCCTAGATATATTTATATGGTATGTCTAGGGGTGTCTCTAAGGTTAAGTATACGTATAGGTTATAATCCTAGAATTACTGTAACGATCATAGAATTAATCATAAGATGTTAGAGATTGAATGTACTTCCCCATGATTATGTTGTTTTTCTAGTATGATTTTTTCCTCTAATACTATTCTTTTTGGGTTTTAGAAAAAGGATGGAAATAGGAAGATTCACAATAATGGAGGATATGATGGACAATGAGATGACATTATTAATGAGAAACCAAAGGAAATAGGATTTGAAAGTCCAAACATCGTTATAATTCCAAATCTGCAATCTCATAATATGATCAATAATCTAAACTTTGGTAAGTTTCCTAACTCAACTAATAAGAGAAAGATGGAGTTTCAGGATGATTATAGAGGAAATAAAGTTCAATTTCCCTCATGTAATTCATGTGGGAAGCGTCATCAAGGATAATGTTTCAAAGGAACTAGAAGTTGTGTTTGGTATGGAAAAGAAGGACACAAAGTCAGTACGTGCAAAGGAAAAGGTTTAGTTAACACCTTGTACAAGGATAATGGTATTGCTACGACATCAAGAATGATTAAATGTTTTAAATGTGTAATGTATGGCCAATTTGAAAACCAATTACCTAAGGGAAAATATCATCAAGAGAATCATCATGGTCGTATGGGTGGTATTTATGTTGATGATGATGAAGAGACTACAAATGATATATGAGATGAAAGAATTATTGAATCTCAGTCAATGGTTTAAGAAGGTAGTGGAATTATTTATGTTTATCAAGATTAATGTTGTATAGGTAATGGTACTATGGAATAAATACACTTCTAAGGATTGTTACACCATTTTTTTCCTAGAGTATTTGAAAGTATATATTGAATGGTACCGGTAACCATGAAAGGTTATTCAGATATTTTTGGAAAGTAGATGATATGCGCATAATGAAGGGATAAGGAGATAATGAGGTGATTGATAGTATTCATGAGCTCATGATTGTTATAAACACTAAGTGATATCATGGTTTGAGTATATAGAATTTTTGAGATTTTGGTATGTGGAAAGAGTTAACATTTGACAGCACTAATGTTTTAACTATGGTTCTATGGTAATTCATGTTTCATGAGAATACATGATTAAGGTATTCACATGTTTGGAATGTGACCAACAATATATATCGTATGATAAATGATGGTATTCACATGCTCGGTAGATGACATTTCAAGTAATTGTAATCTTTATACTATGAGATTGGACAGAAGTAATTTGGATAAACCTAAATAATGGAATAGATTAAGTTAGATATCAGATAGTGTTGTTTAAGGCTAGAAATTATGTTATGTTATAATAGTATAGTTTTATAAAAAGGACAACTCGTAGGACGGGCGACAACCCGTCGCGTCGGAAAAGGTTGTGGGAATAGAACCCACAACTGAAGTGTGACAGGCCTTTATCACCTACCGTTGTCCAACAGGAATTCCTTAGTTAGTAGAAACTAGTTTTATTTTATTAAGCAGGATGATATATGAAGTATTAGTCCATTTTGAAACCATATCCAATTAATCTCACCATAGATGGACTTATGTATATAAATTTTACTAACCCTATGTTTGAGACAGATGGAATAACCTATCATTCTATCGCATGATCTACTAAAACATCATGAAAGACAAATTCAACATCATTTCTTAAAGAGATGAAGTGGAAATTGTTCGAGGCACGAGCAACATTGATATTATACCAAAATCAAGTAAGTATTTCTTTTAATTCAAAAATTATTCAACTTTAGGGAAATGATCAACAAAACAAAAAATGTAGTCATAGTGATCTTATATATAATGAATCAGATGGTACCTTAGATCATTAAAAATTTATGGATTTGTATTTGTTGTATTTTTCATATCCATGTCCTCTACCACTCTCCATCAGAACATGATGGTTATATTTTCCATCCATATCCATATTTCCACCTATGTTATCCTATGGGGAAACCCAGTGATGAGTTAATCTGGGTAACAGTTACATTTCTAACATTCCTTTTTAAAATTAAGTTTTAGTATTCCTTTTTATGATGTTGGTTTCTATGAAAGAACCTTTCATGTAGTGAACCATTTATAACTCCGACGAATTTCGAGGGAGAAATTCATTTTAATGGGGGTAGAATGTAATACCTCAAGACTTTATGAGATATATTATTTTTAATTTTTTGATGTCTTATATTATACACAACACCAAGATTAGCTTGTAATATACTCAACACTGCATTATCTTGCAGTATACTCAACACTATTCATGGCTTGTGTTACACACCAATTCAAGTTCACTTTATGGAAATTATTCTACGCAATATTAAGTATAGATTTTGTTTAATGTATAAATGAAATATGTTTTGATTATGTAATACGCAACACCAAAAGGAGCTTTCACTACACGCAGCGCCGACTTGGCTTTCATTACACGCAATCAAGACCTTCCTCGATAGCGTGTGTAGTACGCAATACCGAGTTTCACTAAACAAGATATTATTATAATATTATTATGAACTAGCTGTTATGAATAGTAATACCCACTTTTTGAAATTTTATAAGTTTTATCATTCAAAATGGACTTAATTTTTGGATTTGGAATATCGAAATTATCCTAGGGTGAAATTTTGGTATTTTTCTGAAAACTTTCAATTTTTGATGAATAGTGAAAACATTGGGTTACAATTTATAAACCGACTTTTTATTTAAATAATTATTTATTTTATTTAAATTTATTTTAGGTAAAAATTGATACATAATACCAATATAAGTTCATTGTAATTAATTGGAGTCATTTTATAATAATTTTTTATATATAATTTTTTTTTTGAACTTTTCACCGCCTTTCACCCACCTCCTAGGAGAATTTGAAAATTTACATAAAAATTATTTATACATCTTCTGTGACTGGAATTTCTAAAATCCAAGAGACATGGTTAATATCAAGGTGTAAAATGTGGATTAATAAGATAAAAATAATTTTTCTTGATTAGTAATTTTTACTTTTATTTACCACGGTAAAAAGTAAATAGGGTAATTAAGGGTAAAAATGATATTATTATTACCCTAACACATGTCCTATTTCTATTGGATAAGTTTAATTCGAACAAAAAAACTTTAGGAATAAAATATTACCCTTTATGGCCACTTGGATTAGATTTGGACTTTTATTATTATTTTATTTAAAGAAGAGTCAAAAAAGTTAAAATCAAAGTTTAATAACTAAAACATTTTTATTATTGGGATATACATAAGATAAATTTGACAAAAAATATTAATTATAAATCTTAAAGAAATTCCTACATAATGGTATTTTATTTATAATTTTTAGACATTAAATAATTTAACTTATTTATGACACAATGATGATGCAGTAATTACCTTATTAATGAAATATTAACATAATAGATGTTATAAGTACCCACATAAATGTACTTTTAGACTTTTCATGAATCCAAATAATTTTATAGGTTAATATGAATTGTTAGTATTGATTTAATTAACTTTTTTCGTACTAACCATGCTGTTATGATTTTTACAAAAATCTAATACCAAATAGTATCTAAATTGACATAAAATAGTTTTTAAAACTAATATTATATTATTAATTGTTATTTTATTCCTAAAAATATAAGGATCGGCCAAATGACTTATATAAGGATATATATATTAATAATTAACCACTTTGGGTTTGTTTGGCTTTTTATATTAGGTTTATTAACAATATAGTGTAAGAAAACAAAAAGACATGGTAAAAGTTAAATAATTTAACTTACAAGTTAAATGTAAACAATAAGGTTAAAATAGTAACCTAAACCTGCATAAAAAATATTGGTTGAGCGGATTTTGACCCATAACCACTTTAGCTTCGAAATAAATCAATTTGGAGCTATTATAAACCGAATATGACTTTATTATAAAATAATATTTTATGTTATTCCAAAGGTGCCCCTCTCCTCCATTATAAGAAGGGCACCCATTCCCTCTTCTCTTTACACCATCTTGAGCATTGAAGCTCGGACAAACACATCCAATTTCTCTTCTATACATCCCAAGAAACATTCTAGAGGTTATGTTCTTCTCAAAATACCAACTCTACTTCCTTAAGAGAAGGCGTAAAGGAGGTGCGTCGAAGAAGAGGTAATCTCTTCTTCTGATTCTCTAACGTTTCATTCTTCTTCTACTTCTTCTTCTTTAGTTGTATCATTTTAAAGTAATAATATAAGTATTAATTATAAACTGATATATTATTATAAATATTAACCAAACTAATTTCACCTTCTATCCATCCTACAGAAAAGGAAATCACCGCGTGTGCGTACATACGGAAAGCTGTCTCCACACCGTGGTGTAATCTGTTTTTGACCACCACCTTACATGGATGGGTATAATGGTGTAAATAAATAACTATATATGATTATTGTAAAGTGATATTGATTCTGAAATATTATACATACAATTCATTACAATTCCACGATCATGGGAATGATATCATCGCTCGTGCGTATATACGACAACCTCTCCACGACGCGATGAGATTCATTCTCCATGTTAACCATTCATGAATGATTATAAAGTATATATAATAAGTAATCATAAAATATATGAAATAATAATGATACTGTATTTATGTATATATATATGTATTTCCTCTACTTAATTCCATTCAATTCAATATAGAAACAAAAACAGCGTTCATTCGTATGTACGGCCTACCGTCTCCATGAAGGGTGTATTTCATTCCATTTAACGATCTATCATATATATATATGTATATTATGAATATATATTACATATAAATCATGTATTACATTGTTTAATTATGTAAATTCATATATAAGTAATAATATCAAGAAAAACAAGTCCCAACATGTATGATAAATAAAATGATTTTACCCAAAATGCTACTTTAACATGGAACTTACAAAAGAACGGGTAATATAAAGTCATAAGTGAACCATATATGATATTATAACAATGAATATTATTCTTTAATAATCAAAGACATTAATTTAATAATTATACAGGAGGTTCAGATATGTTCGAAGCATATCAAACCTAAGGTAAGGGATAACTTTTCCAATCTCATTTTTTATCCGAGATTGTTTATTCGTAAGTATTTACTGGGGTTTTTGTTATCATCCATGTCCCTGTTTTCTAAAATGTTCATGTTTGTTTAATGGAATTTTTACCCATTTTAGAATTTTACCACATGTTATGTAATGAATCTTTATTTTTTTTACCATACGAATAACTTTTTTACTTTTCCGACAAATGTACGAGGAAAATGTTATTTTTAAATTATATGGTGTGAATGGATTTTTACGGTTTCATAACACCTCATTTTCATGAAGCTTCCTCTACAATATTTTATTATTATTTTCAATAAAATCCTTTTCTTTTAAAATTTAATGGCATTTTGTGAAAATAAAATGATTTGGAAGAAGAAAGGATATTTTCCTCAAGAACTCATTTCAAGTGTTTTATTAAAACCATTTTCCATATAAGATGATATTATTTCATATGTGAATGTTTCAAGTATAATGTCTCTATGATTACATGGTTTCATTTTTCTTATGATGAAATGATATCCATTTGTATTTATTGGATTATTTTATGATGGGATGATGTTTATGAAACCCATTTTATTCTTTGGGTTATGATGAATGATTTATGGTTATTTTGTGGAACAAGTAATAATGATTTCATTATGAGAAGGGTGGGACCTATATCTACCTCCAATGAATTGGGTAAAGATTTATATATCATGATATAGACATGGATGTAATGGTATGTTAATCTGGTTCAGTGTTACAGGACTGAAACGAGGAGTGAACTCGATTCAGAAAGGGACTCTGTCCACTAAGATGGTATTGGCAGTAATGCCTTGGCTACTATGGAAATAATATCATGTTCTTAATGGTTGCCACAATCACATGTTTTATTACCATGATATTTTATCATGATTTATGTTCATTTATGATATATTCCTTACCAACTTCCATGATTTATGTCTTTGCTCAAGATTTTGATGTTTAGATTTTATGTTCATGTATTTCCATTCAAACGTTTATGGATTGTTTTATGTTATATATGTTTAACCTTACTAAGAATTTGAACTCACCCTTTTTATGTTTTATTTTCCTTAGGATGCAAAGAACGGTTTTAGGTAGGAAAACCAAAAAGGGGATGATCATTATGAGATATGATGATGATCTTTCACCATGATTAGAAGATTACGTTCCGAGTTTCCAAAGACACTAAACTAATATGGCCTTTGGGCGTCTATTTTTGTCATGTATTAAGTATTCCGGAAATGTAATGTAATTCCCATGTATTCCAGGCTTTGGGTCTCTACGGATCCCATGGGGCTCAGTCATGGCTTAACCCCTTAAAACCTTAGACAATCACAGTGGATATAGTATGCATCTTTTTGTGGAATGCCTTGGAATATGCTCCACGGATTAAACACTTACCATTATCTAGTCTAGGGTTATCACTATATTGGAAACCCTTGAGGTCAACGTTTCCTTGGTTATTTTCTTGGAACTTCATTATTTAATTTCATTTGAGGATTTCATGTCATAACATGTAACATTCACTATTTTTAACATGTGAGTTGTTTATAAAGTTGTAATAATCAATTAATATATTGGTTATGTTCATATGAGATCCATGTGATGAAGGAGGGAGTGGGTATTAAATACATTGAACTTCTTTATTTTATATAATCATTATTGAAAATTGTTACATTTCTACTACACAGTCCAAATGCTATAGAATCTATTCCAGGTGGCCCACTAGGATTTATCTGACACCCTTTCTCGGTGACATTGGTTACCTTGAGTATATTACATGAATGCAGGTTTTGATGAAGGGATGGTCGGAGCATCAAGCACTATATTTATTTCTGTATTTGACGGAGCTGGAGAGCTTATGGATGAGACAAACCTTGGGAAGTTGTTATAGCCTTTTTATTTCTATTGTAATTTTTTTGAAAATGTTATAGATTCTCTATTATATCATTGTTTTCCATATTTCTTGTTACATAACATATCATTATCAGTTGTTGTATGATTGTATGTTATTCCAATTATTTTAGTTATTGTTATTATTATCTATATTTTTTTCTATAACATATATTTACTTATATTACATCCACTATTTACCTATGTTTATATTTATCTATGGCTCTGAACTTTTATACTGATCTCATAGTCTCCCCATAGACAAACTCTAGGTACTCATTGATAATTAGAAGCCACTAGAATATAGTGATATACGCATGAGCCCATGTGGAAGACCAATATTATTGTACCTATTTACTGTAATCTGGTTCCAGGACATCACATAATGCATGGAATTTTATGTGAGGGTAGTCACAAAATTGTAATTTTTTTAAACATAATGGTGTACCCATAGTTTTCACAAGCCATCATGGTCCAAAATGAATTATTCTCATGAAATAGACATGATAGTATTAAAATTTGGCCAAATAATAGCCTTTATACATGTGATTATGTCATTTTGACCATTAACATTTTAGATTAACATTCTGGTAGAAACATTGTTACCTTAACCATGATAATTAATTTTTACCATAATCACATTTCATTATTCTAAAAAATAAACATTAACTTATTGGAAAATATGAAGTCTTCCAATTCAAAATTTAGTTCCATTTTAAATAATTCATGTAAATAATGTGAGAAAATAAAATTTAAAAAACCATGAACATGTGATGAAAAAACGTGTTATCCAGAAAAATAATTTTCAAGGAAAATATGATTTTATATTATCAATATGATTAATAATAAGTGATATATTGATTTATTATGAATTATTTATAAAAAATTAAATTTATTTTATATATTGACTTAAAGACAATACCAATTTAGACTTTTTATAAACAAAACACTGGGATTGTATTCATTACTCGCAACACCATGTTAATCTTGTGCTACACACATCATTGGGTTAGCAAGCATTACACAACACACTGTGTTTTAACTAAACCACAACATGTAATTAATATATTTATTCAAGAATTACCATTGTAATCCATTAATTAAACATAGTAACATGAGTAGTAATAACAAAATTTTAAATATTATGGATACTGATTTTATTTAAGGAAGGAAATTTAAAAAATGTACATAATTTTCAATAAATTCAATATTTGTTTCAAAAAATATTTATCCAAAACTGTGTTTTTTATTTCTCTAAACTTTAATCAAATATTATTTTCAAACATTTAGAAATTAATATTATAAAATAAAATTTATTTTGGAAATATTCATGTCCAAATTATCTTAGTCTTTATTATTTTGAATCTTCAAAAAAATTAATTCTTTAATTAATAGTGAAAATTACTAAATTTTAATTTAAAATTTACATTTTTTTAAATTATTTATAAATTTATATTATATTTTAAATCTAATGTATTGTAATTTTAGGTAAATAATAAATATATTAATCCAATTGAGTTCATTTTAATGAATTTCTTACTTAATTTTCATAAAAAACAATACAAACATTTCTGTATTTATAATTTGAAAACCCGCATTCTCATCGTGCCTCTATGATTATTTTTACATTTCATTTTTTCAACTATTATTAATTTAATTTGTAAAATTGGATTTTATATTTGTAATATGTATTATTTACATAATATAATAAGTTCAAATTAATTTATGACCAATATTAATATTAAAAATAGTAAAAATAAATTAACCCAATTAATGTAAAAATGGGTTTACCAGTGGTTAAACATAAAAAATATGTAGTAAAATGCCCTATAAACGAGTCCAATACCCATTGGGTTTCAATATTTCTACATTTTACCTTTGGTTCATGATAATGGACAATTATTGGGGCATTTGGAAATGAAATAAACTTGGTTGGGATTCTTTCCTCTAAATATTATGTGTGCAACTCAACTCACATATAAAATTTCCCCCTATTCATACTTATTCAAACAAAAAACAATTATTCAATATAATAACAAACCAAATAACTTCTCAAATTCCTTCATTTCTTCCGAGAATCCTTATTTTGGATAGAAATTCAACCTAATAGTGATTTTGGTGAATATCTAATGTTGATAATTAAAGAAAATCTAATGTTGGTCAATAATAGATGTTGTTTTATTTCATCCTCCACCTACATAAATTACAATTATACCAATATGATATAATTTACCCTACAACATTTATATAAAGTGATGTATTTTCTATAATAGTGTAACCATAAACCATCTCCACTTCTATCGATTGGGTTACAAAATCATCATTCATTTGAATGGTAGACTACCACCTCATGAACTATTCTCATTTGTTTCTAAATTACCACCAAACTTGGATGGATTTAATGGTAGTTTTTGGTTTTTATCTAATATTTTTTATATTTTTATTCTCTTGGAATTATTATATCTCATATACCTTTATATATTCATTTTTTTGCAAACATGATAATATCGATCGTCTATACAATGGACTACCTCTTAGTGATGCGATGTGATATTTTCGTTCATTAAATGGAAGTTATTAAAGATGGGTTTAATGAAAATATTTGATATATATTACATTTAATTTATTTTCATTAATATTATATATCAAATACATTTATTTCATTCAATCGGACTATAAAATAGATACTGTGTGTACGCTTACGTACAAACCACCGTCTCTATAAATAGAGTATTTTATTTTCTATCAATGAATCATAAGGATTACTCTATATAGATATATAATCAATATATTTTCTTTTTATATCATGTTTTAAATTATATAGGTTATTGAACCGAAATCCTTGTAATAAGACCAAAAATTACAAGTCAAAACATACACAAAAAACTAAGTAGTTATTTCCCAAAATGCATCATAAACATGAAGTTATCAATAAATGGTAAATGAAGAGATATAATTAAATATAACATTTTATGAAATATTTAAATATTACTCTATATGTTATTTAAAAAAACATATATTTATTTTACAATATGTTTGAATGAGTATGAAAGAAGACAATACATAAGGAAAGATATTTCCATCATAATTTTCAGTCTTTGAGACATATGTTTTGTTATCCACCAATAGTATTTCATGATGTATATATATACATATTTACATGTAAATACAAGAATTTATTCATCCTTGAAATATTTTATGTTTTTTTATTTTATTCCTTCATCGGACATAATATTCAAGGTTACCAATGGGGTAAAACATTTATGGTACTATCTCATCAGTTACTTGGGTTGATTATGATTATGTTTATGAAGATAAAATATTATGATCCATATCCCAATAAACTCATGAATTTAATCCCAAATGGTTATTAATGATATTATATTTAATACTATAGTTTTTTCTATTCATTAATTAAAAAATAATTATGATTTTTTAATAAAATTAATCATTATTTATTCTTAAATCAAGAATCTTTTTCTACTAAAACCATGTATTAGAACAAATTAATATAATATTTATTTTTATCGTAAGTTTATATTAATGAAATTCATACCGATTTTTTACATTTTTGAAAATTTATATTAACTGAATCATCATTTAATTTTTAAAAAATATGTGTTTCCCTTTAATTAAAATTGGGAAAGGATTATTTATTTTAATGTGTATGTAATGAAACAAATCTCCCATAATAATGACCATTATTATCATATAATATTCCTTTTAAAAAAAATTCAAGGTTATTTATATGGGAAATATTTTTCAAGATATTTTTATGTTTTAATTGTTTTTTTCAAATGTGGAAAGTATATTTCTCTTAATAAATGTTTTAAATCATCGGCCAAAATATTAATAATCTATAATGAATCCTATTGATGTTGCCTATGAATTAATAGGGATATAATCTAAGAACAAAATTTTATTATTTCTCTAAATGGTTTATTTTTATGATGTTGTGATGTTTATGAAACCCATTTAACTTTTATTGGTTATACCATGATAAAATTCATATTTAAACCACTCCTTTTCCCAACAGAGTGTGAAATGAAGAAATTATATACTAATTATGAAACCTGCCTCTTTTCATCAAGTTATGTAATTATGAAAATTTTATAATGCTTATTTAATTTTATGGTTTATTTTGAGATTAAGGTTTTTTGATATTGTGGAATTTATAAATATGGTTTTTATTACAAGTTATGTGGGACTTATATCTCCTCCTATTAATTAGGTAATGATTTATACCTCATGACATAGATAAGACTGAATCTGTGAGTAAACCAAGTTCATTAAAAGAATTATTCAAATATAATCATCATAGTATTGAACCTTGAGAAATATGATGGTTTTGGGAGTGAAAAAAATCCATTATTATTGTATTTTTAATGATCCATGTCTACTAATTTAATAATTCATATCATTATGAATATGCTAGTAATATATGTTATATTTAATTGTTATTCACTCATATATCATGCTCATTGATTACCATATGATTTGTGTGTTAAAAATTCCCCATATTTATTATTACTCATGATTTTGATATTTTATAAACATGGCTAGGTATTTAATATTTTTCTCATGTTCTCATACCCTTATCTTCATATTATGTTTATGTATCTCCAATTATGACCCTTTACTGAGAATCTAAGTTATCCCTTAATTATGATTTCATTTTCCTAGATATAATGAAATGCATTGTAACACCCTGAGATTTTATGAAAAATATTCTTTTAATTTCATTAATGTCTTGTGTTGTATGCTACACCAAGAATACCTTGCACTATACGCAACACCGTATTAGCTTGCAGTATACGCAACACTATTCTTGGATCGTGTTACACACAATTTTGATAATAGTTATTCTACGCAACATTGAGTATATATATATATATATATATTCAATGTATAAATGAAATATTGTTGGATTATGATATACGAAACAACGAAGGATTATTTCACAGCACGCAACCCTGACTTGGCTTGTATTACATGCAATCGCGACCTTTCTCGATAGCGTGTGTTGTATGCAATACCGAGTTTACTAAACAACGATATATAATTATAATATTGTTATGAAATAGCCGTTAGGAATAGTGTTAACTAAATTTTGAATTTTATAACATTTTTATTCATCTTACACATTTCTAGAACATGGTATAATAACACAATAAAATTTTCAGGTAAAATACGTATTTTTCAAAAAATGCAGTTTTGTCGCCTTTTGATGACGCACCCGTTTTAAATCTAGTTTTTTACATGTTTATAAGTACAATTAGACAAAATAAAATTCTTCTTTTGAATCAGGATATAAAAATTTACATTAGATAATGTTTTGATATTTTTCCGACAACTTTCATATTTTAATGAATAGTAAAAACACGCTATATTTTAATTAAAAACAACTTTTTTCATCGTAATATCTTATGTGGTTAAATTATAATATTGAATGGTTTTAAATTATAAATATAATATATTTTTACCATTTAATATATGTATTTCATTAGCATTTATTTTACCTTGAATTTGTAGGTTAAATCAATTCAATCTTTTGCAATGTTTTAATGAAAAACCCGTTTTCTTTCAACAACGGGATTAATTTTAATTTAATTTCTGCATATTTTGTGTATTTAATTTGTAAAAATGGATTCCATATTTGGAATCAGTTGGTCCAGATTATGTTAATAAGCTACTTTTATTTTTGGGCATTGTGAATAGTAACTACGATAAATTTTATTTACTATAGTTAAATGAAAATCGGGTAATTAAGGGTAAATATAAGATTATAAAATTACCCTAAAACTTGGGAAAATTCTATTGGATGGCTAAAAGTAGACCCATATAACCTAACGGTCAGATGATATTCATTTTATGGACTTTTGTCCATGAAAATAATTTAATTATTATTAAAACCAAAGAATGCGACAACATGTCACTTTTTCTTAAATCTTATAAGTATAATAATTATAATTTAGTGATAAACATCATGAAACATAGAACATGAATAGTATCCAAAAATATAATATAGTTATCTACATCATAGGAATTTATTTATAATTTTAAGAGATTAAATAATTATCATTTATTATGACACAAAGATGATGCAGTAATTGTCTTATTAATGAAATGTTGACATAATTGATGTTGTAAATGCCAAAATAAATGTAATTTGAGACTTTTTATGACGTACATTAATTTTCTAGGTTAATATGACATGTTATTGTTTATATAAGTAACTTGTTTAGAACATATCATTCTGTTATGAATTTCATAAAAATCATGTACCAAATAGTGTCAAAATTTCCATAAATTAGTTTTTTTTAAAAAAAAATTATATTATTAATTGTTATTTAATTTTTAAAAATCTAAGGTTCGGCAAAATGACTTATATAAGGATATATATATTAATAATAACAAACTTGGGGTTATTTTGGCTTGTTATGGTATGTTTATTAACCATAAAGTGTAAGAAAACAAAAATACATGGTAAAAGTTAAATTATTTAACTTAGAGTTAAATCTAATTGATAAGGTTAAAATAATAAACTAAACTTGTCTAAATCCTATTTTATTAGCATATTTCGACCCATACCCACTTTATCTTCGAAATAAGACCCTTTGGAAACATTATAAACCGAATTTGACCTTAATATAAAATAATATTTTGAGATTTTCATGAGGTGCCCCTCTCCTCCCTTATAAAAGGGCACCTCCTCCCTCTCCTCCTCACACCAATTTTAGAATTCAAGATCGGCCACACCCTGCCAAAATCTCTTCTCCACTTTCCTAGTATCATCCTATAGGTCCTGGTCTTCTTCAAAGACCATCCTTAGTTCTTTAAGTGGAGGTTAAGTGAAGGTGCATCAAAAAGAGGTAATATCCATTACCGATCAATTTCAATTTCATTCTTCATCAACTTCTTCTTCTTTAGTTGTTTCATGATAAAGTAATAACATAAGTATTTATTATATACTGATATGTTATTATAAATATGAAAAAACTCTAATTAAACTTCTATCCATCCTACGGAAAAAGGAAATCACCGCGCGTGCGTACGTACGGAATACCGTCTTCACGTCGTGGTGTAATCTATTTTCCACCACCACCTTACTTGGATGGGTATAATGGTGTAAATAATGACTATATATGACTATTATAAAGTGATATTGATTCTGAAATAGTATACATACACTCCAATACAGTCCCACGATCATGAGAACGATATCATCGCTCTTGCGTACGTACGGACTACCGTCTCCACGACGCGATGAGATTCATTCTCCACTTTAACAATTCATGAATGACTATAAAGTAAATATAATAAGTAATCATGAAATATATGACCTAATAATGATACTGGATTTATGTGTATGTCATCTACTTAATTCCATTCAACTCAATAAGGAAACGAAAACAGCGTTCATGCGTACGTACGACCTACCGTCTCCATGAACGGTGTTTTTCTTTCACTTTACTGATTTTTTATATATATGTATATTATGAATATATATTATATATAAATCATGTTTTATATTATTTAATTAAGTAATCATGATTTAAGTAATCATATGAACAATTACAAGTTAAAACACGAATGACAAATAAGACGATTTTACCCAAAATGCTACTTTAACATTAATTTACAAAAGAACGGGTAATATAAAGTCATAAGTGAACCATATATAATATGATACTGTAATAATTCAATGACATTATTTAAATCATTATACAGGAGGTTCGGACAATTACGAAGCAAATTGGACCTAAGGTAAGGGAAATATCACAATCTCATTTTTATCCGAGATTGTTTATACTTTGGTATTTACTGGGGTGTATTTTATCATCCACATCAATGTTTCCCCAATATGTAATATTATATCCATCCAACTAAAATTGTTTAAATCCATTTTTACCCTTCGGTGAGTTTTTAGTAAAAGATATGAAAGGAATCTTTTGTCGTTTTTCGTACGAGGTACTTTTTCACTTTTCCGACAAAATTACGAGAAGAATGTTTTCTTTTAACTTATACGACATGAATGGATTTTTAAAAAAATATTTCCAAGAAGCTTACCTTACAAGTTTTCAAGTTTATTTTTAATCAAATTCTTTATGTTTAAAATTCTATTACATGTTAAGAAAGGAAAAGTTTTTTTTTGAAGCAGAAAGGATATTTTCCTCAAGAATGGAGTTCAAGTGTTTTATCAAAATTATTTTCCATCTAAGATAATAAAGGGTTCTATTTCTATCCCTATTATTACATTGATTTGATTATGTTGTGATGGAATTATATTTATGAATTCCTTTATCTTATATGAATTGTTTTATGATGTCACGATGTTTAAGATTCCCATTTTTATTACATGGGTAATGCAATGATGTATAATTTATGATTTTGTGGCACACATAAGAATGGTATCATTATGATATGGGTGGGACCTATATCTTCCTCCAATGCATTGGGTAAAGATTTTATATCTCATGAGATAGACATGGCTGGAATGGTAGGTTATACCGGTTCAGTGAAGTAGGTCTGAAATGAGTGTAACTCGGTTCAGAAATGGACTTTTTCCACTAAGATAGTCTTGGAAATGAGTCTTGAATAATAAGAAATGATTCTCTATGATTATGTGTGTATGGCACAATGTTTCATGTTTTAAGTTATGATTATTGGGATTTCATTTCACTACTATGATTTATCCCATGTTATGAAATTATGCTCTCTTTTGCAGGTTAAGATTTCCAAAATGTTATGTTCTTATGAATATGATGTGAATGATATTTCTTTTTTCTACCCTTACTGAGCATTTGAGCTCACCATTTTATGTTTTTTTTCCCCAGGATATAAAGAAATGTTTTAAGTTAAAAAAAGGAAGATCTTAATGGGTGATGTTCAAGATCTTTCACCACGATTAGAAGATTATATACCGAGTTTCTGAAGACACTAAACTATTACGGTCCGTGTGTGTGTGTTTTTGTTATGTACTAAGTATTCCGCAAAAGTAATGTAATGTCCATGTACATCAATCTTCGGGTCTCTACAATTGGTATCAGAGGATAAGTTTTGTCAACCTTTGGAAACTAGGATGCGAAAACGTTACTAAGATCCCTAGAGATATTTCTAAGGTAAGTCCAGGGATTTCCCTAAGGATAAGTATACGTATAGTATATAGTCCTAGAACTATGGTAACGATATTATATTAAACCAAAGATGTTAGATATTGAAGTTACTCCCCCTTTATTATGATTTTTTCATCTCAAACTATTCCTTTTGGGTTATAGAAAATGGCTGGAAACAAGATGATTCACGATAATGGAGGATATGATGGACAATGTAATGATATTCTTCATGAGCAACCAAATGAAATGGGATTTGGAAGTCCAAACATCATTATTATTCCGAATCAGCAATCTCATAATATGATCAATAATGTAAAATTTGGTAAGTTTCCTGACTCGGCTAATAAGAGAAAGATGGAGTTCCATGATGATCAAAGAGGAAAGAAAGTTCAATTTCCCCTATGTAAATCATGTGGGAAGAGGCATCAAGGAGAATGTTTCAAAGGAACTGGAAGATGCTTTGGGTGTGGAAAAGAAGGACACAAAGCCAGTAAGTGCAAAGGAAAAGGTTCAGTTAACACCAGGGATGAGGATAATGGTATTTCTATGACATCAACAACGGTTAAATGTTTTAAATGTGGAATGTACGAGCATTATGCAAACCAATTCCCTAAGGAAAGTATTATGAAGAGAATCAGTATGGTCGTATGGGTAGTATTTATGTGGATTATGATGAAGAGACTACAAATGATATGTGAGATGAAAGAATTGATGAAGCTCGGTCAATGGTTTAAGAATTTAGTGGAATTATTACATGTTTATCATGTGTAATGTTGTATAAGTAATCTCATGGTACTATGGAATAAAGAGACATCTAAGGATTGTTACACTGTTGTCTTTCCTTGAGTTTTGAATGTGTATGATTAATGGTACCAGTATCCATGAAAGGTTATTCAGATATTTTTGGAATGTAGATGATATGCGCATAATGAAGGAATAAAGAGAAAATTAATTGTTTGATAGTACTTATGATCTCATGACTAATATAAGGAGAAGGTTATATCATTGTTTGAGTATATAGAATTTTTGGATTTTGGTATGTGCAAAGAGTTAACTTTTGACTAAATTCATGTTTTCACTAAGGTTCAATGGGTATTCATTTTTCAATAGAATACATCATTAAGGTATTAACATGATTGGAATGTGACCAACAAGATATATGGGGGATAAATGATGGTATTAACATGCTTGGTTGACGACATTTCAAGTAATTGTTTTCTTTGTACTATGAACTTGGATCGAAGTATTTTAGATAAGCCAAAAGATTGGAATGGATTATGTTAGACATAAGTTAGGATAGAACTTTTTTCAATATTATTGATGGGATGTTATAGTAATATAGCTTTAGAAAAAGGACAACCAGCAGGACGGGTGATAGCCCATCGTGTCGGACAAGGTTGTGGGAATCGAACCCACAACCGAAGTGCCACTTTCCTTTATCGCCTACCATTTGCCTACAGGAAGTCCCTGGTTCGTAGAAACTAGTTTTATTTTATTACGCGGTATGATATATGAAGTATAAGTTCATTTTTGGAATTGTATACGATTAACCTCACCATAGATGGACTTATGTATATTTGATAACTTTTGATAACCATTTGTTTGAAACAGATGGAATGACCCATCATTTTATCACATGATCTATTTATACTTCATGAATAACAAAATCAAATTCATATCATAAAGAGATGAAGTGGAAATTGTTCAAAGAACAAACAACAGGGAAATTGTTCCAAAATCATGTAAGTATTTCTTTTAATTCACCAACTTTAGGTAAATGATCTTGAAAACCCAAAATGTTATCCTAATACCCTTATATCTGATTGATCAGATGGTACCTTAGATCATCACAAATATATGGCTTTATGATTGTTGGCTATTTCATAGCCATGTTCTCTACCACACTCCATCAGAACTTGATGGTAAGATTTTTCTTCCATATCCATATTTTAACCTATATTCTCCTATGTGGAAACTCAGTGATGTGTTAATTTGGGTAACTGTTACGTTTCATACTTTTGTTTTTAAAGATTGGTTTTGTTATTCCTTTTTACGATGTGGGTTTCTATTAAAGAAACATTCGAATAGTAAACCATTTATAACCCCGATGAATTTCGAGGGCGAAATTCATTTTAAGGGGGGTAGAATGTGACACCCCGAGATTTTATAAAAAATATTCTTTTAATTTAATTATTGTCTTGTGTTGTATGCTACACCAAGATTAACTTGCGCTATACAAAACACCGTATTAGCATGCAGTATATGCAATACTATTCTTGGATCGTGTTACACACAATTTTGATATTAGTTATTCTACGCAACATTGAGTATATATATATATATATATTAAATGTATAAATTAAATATGGTTGTATTATGATATACGAAACAACGAAGGATTATTTCACAGCACGCAACCCTGACTTGGCTTTCATTACACGCAATCACGACCTTCCTCGATAAGGTGTGTTGTACGCAATACCATGTTTTACTAAAAAACGATATATTACTATAATATTGTTATGAACTAGCCGTTATGAATAGTGTTAACTAAATTTTGAATTTTATAACATTATTATTCATCTTACACATTTTTAGAACATGGTATAAGAACAAAGTAAATTTTTCGGGTAAAATAAGTATTTTTCAAAAAATGCAGTTTTGCCACCTTTTGATGGCGCACCCATTTTAAATCTTGTTTTTGACATTTTATAATTTCAATTTGACAAAATAAAAATCTTCTTTTGAATCAGGATATAAAAATTTTCATTAGATAAAGTTTTGAAATTTTTCCGATAACTTTCATATTTTAATGAATAGTAAAAACAAGCTATATTTTAATTAAAAACAACTTTTTCATCATAATATCTTATGTGGTTAAATTATAATATTGAATGTTTTTAAAGTATAATTGGAATATATTTTTACCATTTAATATAATGTATTTAATTAGCATTGATTTTACCTTTAATTCGTAGGTTAAATCACTTCAATCTTTTGCAATGTTTTAAAGAAAAACCCGTTTTTTTCGACAACGGGATTAATTTTAATTTAATTTATGCATCTTTTGTGTATTGAATTTGGAAAAATAGATTCCATATTTGGAATAAGTGGGTCCAAATTATTTTAATAAGCTACTTTTATTTTTGGGCATTGTGAATAGTAACTACAGTAAATTTTATTTACTATAGTTAAAGGTAAATCAGGTAATTAAGGGTAAATATAATATTATAAAATTACCCTAACACTTGGAAAAATCCTTTTGGATTACTAAAAGTATACCCATATAACCTAAGGGTCGGATTAGATTCATTTTATGGACTTTTGTCCATGAAAATAATTTAATTATTATTAAAACCAAAGAATGTGACAACATGTCACTTTCTTAATGCTTAAAGGTATAATAATTTTAATTTACTGATAAACTTAATAAAACGTCTAACATGAATAGTCTTCAGAAATATAATACAATTATATAAATCATAGAAATTTATTTATAATTTTTAGGGATTAAATAATTATCATTTATTATGACACAAAGATGATGCAGTAATTGTCTTATTAATGAAATATTGACCTAATTGATGTTATAAATGCCCAAATAAATGTAATTTGAGACTATTTATGACTTACATTAATTTTCTAGGTTAATATGACATTTTATTGTTTATATAAGTAACTTGTTTCGATCTTATAATTCTGTTATAAATTTCATAAAAATCATGTACCAAATAGTGTCAAAATTGACATAAATTAGTTTTTAAAACAAATATTATATTATTAATTGTTATTTAATTCCTAAAAATCCTAGGTTCGGCAAAATTACTTATATAATGATATATATATTAATAATAAACAACTTTGGGTTATTTTGGCTTGTTATGGTAGGTTTATTAACCATATAGTGTAAGAAAACAAAAAGACACGGTAAAAGTTAAATTATTTAACTTAGAGTTAAATCTAATTGATAAGGTTAAAATAATAACCTAAACTTGTCTAAATCCTACTGGATTAGTGAATTGCGACCCATCCCCACCTTATCTTCGAAATAAGACCCTTTGGAACCATTATAAACTGAATATGACCTTAATATAAAATAATATTTTAATATTTTCCTAAGGTTCCCCTCTCCTCCCTTATAAAAGGGCACCTCCTCCCTCTCCTCCTCACACCAATTTGAGAATTAAAGCTCGGCCAACCCCTTCCAAAATATCTTATCCACTTCCCTAGTATCATCCTAGAGGTTCGGGACTTCTTCAAAGATCATCCTTAGTTCTTTAAGTAGAGGTTATGTGAAGGCGCGTCAAAAAGAGGTAATATCCATTACCGATCTTTTTCAATTACTTTCTTCTTCAACTTCTTCTTCTTTAGTTGTTTCATGATAAATTAATAACATCAGTATTTATTATATACTTATATGTTATTATAAATATAAACCAAATCTAATTAACCTTATATCCATCCTACGGAAAAAGGAAATCATCGCGCGTGCGTACGTACGGAATACCGTCTCCACGCCGTGGTGTAATCTATTTTGCACCACAACCTTACTTGGATGGGTATAATGGTGTAAATAATGACTATATATGACTATTATAAAGTGATATTAATTCTGAAATAGTATAAATACACTCCAATACAGTCCCATGATCATGAGAACGATATCATCGCTTGTGCGTACGTACGTACTACCGTCTCCACGACGCGATGTGATTCATTCTCCACTTTAACCATTCATGAATGATTATAAAGTACATAAAATAAGAAATCATGAAATATATGACATAATAATGATACTGGATTTATGTTTATGTCATCTACTTAATTCCATTCAACTTAATAAGGATACGAAAACAGCATTCATGCGTACGTACGGCCTACCGTCTTCATGAACAGTGTATTTCTTTCCATTTACTGATTTATTATATATATGTATATTATGAATATATATTATATATAAATCATTTTTTATATTCTTGAATTAATTAATCATGATCTAAGTAATCATATGAATAATTACAAGTTTAAACACGAATGACAAATAAGATGATTTTACCCAAAACGCTAATTTAACATGAATTTACAAAAGAACGGGTAATATAAAGTCATAAGTGAACCATATATAATATGATTCATTAATAATTCAATGACATTATTTAAATCATTATATAGGAGTTTCGGACACTTACGAAGGAAATCGGACCTAAGGTATGGGAAATATCACAGTCTCATTTTTATCTGAGATTGTTTATACTTTGGTATTTACTGGGGTGTATTTTATCATCCACATCCATGTTTCCTCAATATGTAATATTATTTCCATCCAACTAAAATTGTTTAAATCCAATTTTACCCTTCGGTGAGTTTTATTAAAAGATATGAAAGGAATCTTTTGTCATTTTTCGTATGAGGTACTTTTTGACTTTTCCGACAAAAGTACGAGAAGAATGTTTTCTTTTAACTTATACGACATGAATGGATTTTTAAAAATTTATTTCCAAGAAGCTTCCATTAAAAGTTTTCAAGTCTATTTTTAATAAAATTCTTTTAGTTTAAAATTCTATGACATGTTAAGAAAGGAAAAGTGTTTTTTGAAGCAGAAAGGATATTTTCCTCAATAATGGAGTTCAAGTGTTTTATCAAAATTATTTTCCATCTAAGATAATAAAGGGTTCTGTTTCTATCCCTATTATTACATTGATTTGATTATGTTGTGATGGAATTATATTTATGAATTCCGTTATCTTATATGAATTGATTTATGATGTCACGATGTTTAAGATTGCCATTTTTATTACATGGGTTATGCAATGATGTATGATTTATGATTTTGTGGCACACATAAGAATGGTATCATTTTGAGATGGGTGGGACCAATATCTCCCTCCAATGCATTGGGTAAAGATTTTATATCTCATGAGATAGAAATGGCTGGAACGGTAGGTTATACCGGTTCAGTGAAGTAGGACTGAAACGAGGGTAACTCGGTTCAGAAATGGACTTTGTCCACTAAGATAGTCTTGGCAATGAGTATTGACTAATAAGAAATGATTCTCTATGATTATGTGTGTATGCCTCAAAGTTTCATGTTTTAAGTTATGATTATTGGTATTTCATTTCACTACTATGATTTATCCCATTTTATGAAATTATTCTCTCTTTTGCAGGTTAAGATTTCCAAAATGTTATGTTCTTATGAATATGATGTGAATGATATTTCTTTTGTCTACCGTTACTGAGCATTTGAGCTCACCCTTTTATGTTTTCTTCTCCCAAGGATATGATGAAAGGTTTTAAGTAAAAAAAATTAGGATCTTTATGGGAGATGTTGAATATCTTTCACCACGATTATAAGATTATATTCCGAGTTTCCAAAGACACAAAACTATTACGGTCCTTGTGTGTGTGTTTTTGTTATGTACTATGTATTCCGCAAAAGTAATGTAATGTCCATGTACATCAATCTTAGGGTCTCTACATGTATGAAATAGACTATTACTAAAAAGGATTACTTTTATGATTTTCATAGTGGGATATTATGTAATTTAGTTATATAGAAATCATTTGTGTTTACATGTTTCCAAATTCTCAAAACAAATTACAGTCCCCAGGCAAGTGTTCATGTAATGTAATGAATATTATTAAAAAATTATTTAGTATCAATATATGCTAAGCTTGATTCTATATAGTTGGGAAAAAATTGGGTTTATTTAATCATTGAGAATAAGGATGGTAAAAACATATTTAGATCTGTATGGACATGTCTAAGTATAAGTCTAATAATGAGTCAAATTTAAGGAAAATGTTCTAATTTTTTTAAAGGATTGAGTGATTGGTTTTCAGGTAATTAAATCTATTTCTAGACACTACAAGTAGATGGGGATATAGAACAGAGCTACATAATGGTAATATCTACAAAAGGGAATCGTTGATCTAGAGTCAATCATCACATGGTTAATGACAACAAGCCTTGTTACACACTTGGTTTGACACTCCTAGTAGATATTCTTTGGAAATTTACAATCAATTTATAACTTGTCATGTACAATTTACATTATATATTAATAATAATAATGTAGAATAATATGATGTTTTCATAGAATAATTACAAATGAGTCATGATTTACACATCCTTACAACTATGACTATGATATCTCACAAAAATCATTTTGTCTTAATCAATGTCTAGAAACTGAGGGAACCATGTTAATGATAAGGTAAAATGATAATTCCAGGATTTTCCTCCTAATAAGAAAAATGGTATAGTTATATATTTCAAAAATTCATTTCTATGATCATACTACATTCTCAAGAAATGAATAATGATGATCTTACAATAAAACAGAGGTAATTACATTATGTTCATTCCTTCATGAAGAACTTTCCACAACCCTTCATTGAAAGGACTAATCTTCTTGTTGTTCAGTAATGTATCATTGCCACTGAAAGGATATTTTAAATTCCCTAGTGTTCAGGACATGAAAAAATAATTTAAATTTTATATAATTTGGAATGTTATGTGTATCAATTGTGGAATCGAGTCACTAATTTGAGGTCTTATGATTAAATTGTATCCACAGATTGCTTTGAATTCATGGAAAAAAATTTGAATAACTGACTTCATCGTTTTATCTATTTAAAATTATGATAAGTGGTTCATTGAGTTCAATAAAAAGTTTGATGAATCCATTTGTACATATGAGGGAAAATTTTACAAGGCTTGTATTGAATTATTCTAGTTTTATCATAAAAAATTATGTAGGGTTTATTGATTATTTAGTGGAAAGAACCATGTATCCAAAAGGAGATATCCATAAAAGACCTCATTAGCTATGAAGATATTTTTTATATAAATTGATGTTTTAAAAATGTATCAATTTCATGGTTTTGACAATAAAATAGATATTGAGTTCAATAGATAATTTAAATACCATGTACTGAAGAATATGACATTATAATTTTGCTCAATTTGTTTTAATAAATATAGTTGAAATAGTTGTAACCGGACTAGTAAATTTATTAGGTGTGGAAGATATGTTCATTGGGAAAATGATTACTGAGGTAATGACAATAAGTTATCCAGTGATGAAAATAGTGATAATGTTTCTTAGAATTCCCCACCCATACTCATGAATATAAAATATATCAAGTTTGGACACTATGATAACTAGTTTAAAAATATAGTGTTTAATGCTGACGATCAATTTCCTTAACATCTTAGGTTGATGGAAATGGGGGAAATATATTGAAATCACAGTTTCATTTTTTTGTGAGATAATGAAAAGGTGAAATGTAAACTTATCTTACACTCTAAACTACTATGGGCTTATTTGACTCTTGATCTACCCATTTTTTATGTCTAAATAAATTTCTATGGGGCTCATGATTCCACATAAATTGTTATAATATTATGTATATGTGAAAACCATAAATGGGGTGATGATTTCATCTCAGGTATATGATTCTTATCCAGTTGTTGTTTGTGGGATTCACTTTCTATAAATCTCATCATTCTTCCTCTGGTCATATTTGACATTATCCTAGGAATGGATTAGATTTCTCAATATATATCCCACATAAATGTTTGAGTAATGTAAGTCACATGTTATATTTCAAAACAAACTATCATTGACTATCAATGGGATGATAATTAGGATCATTTTATGGAGATAACTTCCATTATATGGGCATTAATTCCCATTTAAAAGGTGTTTTTATCTTAAATGGATTGAGATAAAGTCGACATCGATGATATCCATATTCTTCTAGAATTTTATGAAGTATTACTATAGGGTATTCTTAGTAATACACCAAAATATGAAGTTTGAGTTCTCAATAGATTTCATTCCTGGTGTGACACCAATATTAATGACTCTGTATGGAATGCCCCCAGATATATTGTAAGGATTAAAGTAGAAACTCTAAGATAACGTCAATAAAAAATTAATTCATCCAAGTGTGTCACCAGTGGGTACTCCTATTATTTTTATAGAAAACACATAAGAAAAAACATGACTCATCATTGATTGTCATGATCTAAAAAAGATAAAAACCAATAACAAGTATACTCTTCCCCATATAAATGAATTCATTCTTGAAATACTTATAGCTAAAAACTTTTTGAAGACTGAAATTTATTCATGATATCATCAATTTAGGGTAAAGAAGGAGGATATACCCTATGCATGAATACATAAATGGTATGGAACCATTGAATATATAGAGATTCCATTCAACCATACTAATTACCTAGAAATCATCATGGATTTAACTGATAGGGTCTTTAGAGATTAGTTTTATCAGTCTGTGGTAGTCTGTATAGATGATATTATTATATATTCAAATAGTAATTAATAGAATGAATATCATTCTATAATTATATTAAAGGCCCTATAGAAGAATAATCTATTTGAAAAAAAATTACAATGAGTTTAAAAAATTCAAAAAGATTTATTTTTTGTCATATAATCTCAAGAGAGGGTATATCATTAGATCCATAATTGAGAATGACTATTGAATATTTTCCCAGACAAACCATTGTGACTGTTAACTAAATATATCTTTCATTAGATTGATATTATTTATGGTTTTTGGATTATTTATCACGACTGTCCAATATAGTCATCGAGATTTCTTGGAAGGAGGACCAATTCTTTTGAAGAGAATAATATGATGAAAATGTAAATGAAATGAATGGAATATTATTCTATTCTACAATTTATATAATACCAATTTCTGGATATGGGTTTGTAATATGTAGTGAAGATTCCATGAAGTGATGGGATTTGTTATTATGAAGAATTATAGGATTATATCATATGCCTCATGACAGTTGAAGGTTCTTGAGTATAATTACCCAACTATTAGTTTGTAATGTTTTGAGGGTATTTTATCTTCATATATAATAAGTAACTATATTTATGCAGAAAAGTTTAATATATATACATATTATAATATTTTAAAGTATATAATCAAATAGAATAATTTGAATAGTCAATAAAGAAGATGGTTGTATATTATTAAAGATTATGACTTATCGATGAGTTACCACCAAGGAAATCGAACACAGTGGACAAAGCTTTTTGTTAAAGGGAATATGTTAGCTAATTCCTGATAATGATTATATAAGATCCAATATTTATATATTGGGAAATTATTGATATGTATATCTTGAAGGAACATAAAAATATTATATTATCAATTGATTTTCAACCGTCTATCCAATTTAATAATAAAGGGGAGGAAGAAAGAAGATGTAGATCTTTAAAAGAAAGATAAAAATGATTCTTAGTTGACCTTGGCATGATATAATAATATTTTTCAGGAACTAGGTATTTTTTCTGTCCAATTTAGATTTTAATAAGTAATTGTTAGAGTATGCTCCATGTTCATCGTTCACTATTTATCTGGGATGTAAAACTATGCATATCTTTTTAAATAGTACTTTTGGTAGGATAGAATAATAGAGGTATGATAGAGGTATATCAAATTTATTTTTATGTAGAGATGTTATGCCTAAAAGATAGAATCATAGGTAGATATCTCATTTATTAATAATGCCATAATAAAAAAGGGTAAACATCGCCTAGTATATTTTCACTGGAATACCCAAAATTCATAATGGGAATAATGATATATTGGTTTCATTCAATAGACCTACTAAGTCACTAAAATTAATCAATATCTTAGAGTACGTTTCTCTATATCATGCTTCATATTTAGTCATTATGGAAGTGGTATGTTTTCATGGAGTAAGACATTCTGTTGTATCTGACAGTGATCCAAGTATAACCTATAAGGCCCCGGCCTTAAACCTTACTTAATATTGAATTAAATGAATATTTCACATTGATGATCTTTTCATGTTTAGAGTTTTAGAGAATTAGGACATAACTATTACATCTCAAAACATTACAAAGTAGACACTTATACTAAGTTTCCATAGAATAAAAACTCTTAAAAAGAAACATCTCTAGTTCCATGTTTTATATAGCATGACTTTCCCTTGATCTCATCCATGACCCTATTCCACATTAAGTCCTGTTAAAAACATTTCAAAAAAACTTGGGGTGAGTATAAAAAGCCCACTAAGGGATACCCAAAGAATGAAAACTATTAGTTTATCAAAACAACAAGTAAACCATGTATACTTTATCAAATTAATAATTTTCACCTTTATGAAGTAGTAAAAACTATTCAATGAATAAATGATCATTACATACCCTTTTTTAACCAAAAGAATAACATAAAAACCATATAAAGATCACATAACATATAAAGGTAACTTGGGACATAAACATACTTAAATGGAATAACCATACGGTCGACTTCCACACATATCACTTAATGGAATAGCCATACGGCTGACTTCCATACCTAATGCATTGGAGGTTATAATGTAACCACCCATCCTGGAATTCACGGCACCACCATTCATATGGTTTATCACATAACCACCCATCAAATGTCCATGTACCATTATAAAATCATAAGACATAAAACAAATATAATGGAAAGAAAACATTTCCACACATTGATCAAAATATATCACATAAATATATTTACATAACAAATCCATTATAAAACCATTTTCAATACCAAAATACATAAAAGTGTATATGGTATTTATTTCATATTAAGAATATTATAGCTTGTAGAGGAAGCCAAATACCAAATAATACTCACACCGGCTGAAAAGGTCGTTGTCACCGTGTATGTTAAAAGAAACATTCCTTTTTGTCCTTTAGTAAAACGCTTCGTAGAAAAAGATTCCTTTTGTATAAAAGTAAAATTAAAAGGGGTTTATTCACCGTATAAAATAATGTTGTGTATAAAACGAAATATGCCTTAATGAAAGGAGATTGAGATGATGTCCCTTACCTCGGGTCTCACTTGACTCGATCGTTCTTTAACGTCATGAATAATAAACTTGAGTTAATTTATACTTTCTTAAGAAACTTTTTCAAGTTCATTATTACTTTTATATCACTTATTACCATGTTATAAACATTATTTAATCATTTAAGTTAATATTTTTGGTTTGTCGATACTTGCTTCTTAAGTCAAAAGTGGACTTCTTACAATTACATGTTGTTTGTGTGGTCCAAGGTTCATTATATGCAGAATGATATTCATGATTTTGATATCATATATATCATATATATGTATAATATACATGTATTTATAATATAACATAATAATTTAGAGGTATGAGATGAAATTCACCATTCATGGAGACGGTAAGCCATACGTACGCATGAACGCTACTTTCATTTCTATGTTATATTAATGGAATTCAAACTAAATGAGAGTTGTGTATATTTTAATTCCAGAATTATATTCATCATTTATATGTAAAATACATCATATATATCCATTATATATATGTACTAATAATAGTACATTACATTTGGGGATAAGAAATGAAATGCACCATTCATGGAGACGGTAAGTTGTACTTACGCATGAACGCTACATTCATTTCTATATCATACTTTAATGGAGTGAAATCATAATGATAAAAAGGTATATTATAATTACAGTATAATATATTATATAATATAATTAAATCAATCCTTTTTACATCCCACGTATGGCATTAACGAATCAAATCAATTTGAGGGGGCGGTCGTCCGCACTTCCTAAAATGAAGATATCGCGTATACCCATATTGGAATCCATAAAGGTGTTCCATAAATGATAAATACAGAAGAAAAAGGAAGAAATAAACTTATTATATATCATATATAAATATAGTGACATCATAATGGCCACCTTTGAAGGTGTTGGAAGAATATTTAACAATCATCATTTCGTGAGGCAGAAATTCGCCATCCACAGAAACAATATGTTCTTTAACCATTAGATGTAGGTGTGTGTTAGTGTAGCTCTAATTATTCTGATAAAAAAATCCTTGTATATTAAATATACTTGATTTGTTACAAAATAAATTAATAAAAAGAGTTTAGGGGGTTGGAGAAGGAAAATAAAATAAAAGAACAAAAGAGAAAACACTACCTTTAAAATGGGTAACTCTTTTTGATTTGAGCTCAATGGCTTCCTTGGGAAGACTTCTGCCCAAAGTGAGGCTTATAAGAGTAAGATAGGGATTTGGAGAGACAAAATGGGCAGGGGATGGCCGATCCAAAGGCTTTGGAAGTTGGTGTAAGGTGGTAGAGGTGGGGGCCTTTTATAAGAGTAGAGGAGGGGCACTCTTGGAAAGTTATAAAAGGATACTTTATCATAAAATGATTTTCGGATTTAAAATGTCCCAAAATTATATATTTCTAGGATAAGGTGATAGGAGTTCTAAATATACTCATCCAATAGGTTTTTGAAAAGTTTAATTCTTAGATTTTACATTATATTTTCATTTTATTTAAATCATTAAATAATGAGGTAATCACTGCATCATCATGATGTCATAAAAATTTTAATTTATTTAAGGTCTAAAAATTATTAAAAAAATGATGTTGTAAGAAATCATTTTAGATTTATAATGAATATTTATAGTTAAAAATATGACTTGTATAACCCCATTTAAATTTTTTTACTAAAACAGCTCATGTTTGTGACATTTTTATTTTAACTTTAAATAAAAAGGTATTAATGTCATTTTCCTACCAAAGTGGCTCCATGGGGTCCCCAAGTTGACCCATGGATTGTCTTGGTCGTCCATGACACATCCAATAAGGGTAGGAAATGTGTCTAGGTAATTTCAAATTATTAAAACATTATTTTTACCTTAAATTACACTAATTACCTCTAATCGTGATTAAAAAACTTAAAAGTTACTATTCACCAAAAAATTATTTTAATCCCATTGGACCACATTTTACTTATTAATGAAAACCATGTATGTCGGATTTTTGAAATTCAAAACATAGAGGTGGTAAAATTTCATTTAAATGAAAAATCAGTTTTTTAAGTACCACTTAGTGGTTTCACTATTCATCAAAAATTGAAGTTTTCAGAAAAATACCATAACTTCACCCTATGCTTTATTCGATATTCCGAATAAAAAAATGATGCCTATTTTAAAAAATTTAAAACATATAAGTTACATTAATTAATTTAATAATTAATTCCTGCTTTCAGAGCAAATACCGTGTTTTTATGAAACAATAAGTATCAAAAGATTGACACTAGTTTAACTCCAATTTCAAGATAAAATTAATTCCAACAACCATTATTGGATTAAATGGTAAAAATATATTCTAATTTAAATTTAAAACCAATTCAAAATATAATATAATCATATAAATAAACTAGATTAAAAAAAGGTTTTGAATTAAAATACAACATTTTTCACTATTCATTAAAAATGAACTTTATCGGAAAAATACCAAAATTTCACACAAAGTAAATTTTGATTTCCCTATTCTAAACAAGAGTATTATTTGGTCCATTAGAATGTATAAGAGTGACCAAAACTCTATTTATAGATAGTTCTCCATCAAAAGGCGATAGGTCGACCTTTTGTGAATGTTAGGGTATATATGCCTAAAATAGAATTCTTTTCTTATTTTAAGACTTTATCCATTATTGGATAAATGTAAAAACATTTAACATATATAATTATATTTTAGTTATTTCTACTCATTCCCACCAATACAACGACTACTTGTTAACTACCATTTAAAATAATATAATTTTATTACTAGTGTGCAACGTAAGATTTCAAAGAAACTCTTTGTTGCGTATCGGGTACGCTATCGAACACATCAACCCCTTTAAGGTAAAATTAATTTTTAATTCGTAAATGTTAATAATTATGAAAATGTATTAGTCTTTATTTACCTGGTATGTTACATCCTTCCCCCCTTTTGGGAATTTTATCCTCACAATTTTATTCACTTATCAAAATAAGTGGGGGTATTTATCCCTCATAGCATTTTCAGATTCCAACGTTGCCTATTCAACCATATGGTTTTTTCAGAAATCCTTTACCTGTTGAATTACCTTATTTCGTAACACTTGCTCTCTTCGGTCAAGAATCGGGACTGGTTGTTCTTCATTAGAGAGATTCTCTTCCAACTGAACTACCTCTGGGCTCAAAACATGAGACGGATCTGGCATATACTTTCTCAACATCGAAACATGAAAACAATTGTGTACGTGAGATAAACTCGGAGTTAAAGAAACTTGGTAAGAAACTAATCCAACTTTCTCCGGAATTTCAAATGGTCCAATGAACCTTGGACTCGGATTTTATTTTCTTACCAAATCGCATCACACTTTTCCATGGTGAAAAATTGAGAAAAACATGATCACCTACCTAGAAAGATAGTTTCTTCCTCCAGTTATCCGCATAACTTTTATGTCTGCTCAGAGATGTTCTCTTGTGTTTCTGAATCAAATAAACTTTTTCTGCCATCTCTTCTACCAATTCTGGTCCAATCAGCTTCCTTTCACCCACTTCATCCCAAAAAGATGGAGTTCGACCCCGCTTCCCATATAATGCCTCAAATGGTCCCATCTGTATACTAGAATGAAAACCGTTATTATAAGAAAACTAAACCAAAGAAAGATGTTGGTCCCAACTTCCCTTATAATCCATAGAAAAAGCTCGTAGCATATCCTCCAAGGTTTTAATTGTTCATTCTTACTGCCCATCTGATTGTGGATGAAAAGCTGTACTAAAATTTAATTCAGTACCCAATGACTTTTGAAGGCCTTTCCAAAAGTTAGAAGTGAACCTCGGATCATGATCAGATACAATGGATAGAGGAACTCCATGTAACCTGACAATCTCTTTAAGAAACAAATTTTAAAGTTGATCTTGGGAAAAAGTATCTCATATGGCAAGGAAATGAGCAGATTTAGTCAAGCGATCAACAATAACCCAGATTGCATTATTATCTCGAGGTGTCTTCAGAAATCCCATAATGAAGTCCACAGATATATTCTCTCATTTCCACTATGGTACTGGTAAATGATGAAGCATCCATTTTGGTAACTGCCGATCTGCTTTAACATATTGACAAGTCAAACACTTTATAGTAGAATCAACAATATCCCTTTTCAATCCGTCCCACCAGTAATACTCTCGAATATCTCTATACATCTTAGTACTTATAGGATGGACTGAAAACAGAGAATTATGAACTTCACATAACAAATCTCTCTTCAACAGTGAATCACACGACACACACAATCTCTTCCCAAATCTCAAAAAAAAATTATCAATATTGATTTTAGGAAACATACCCTTCTGAACCAGCTCTACCTTTTTCTACAACTCGCTGTCTTTCTTCTGTGCTTTCTAAATTATGTCTGATAGAGAATATTTCACTGATACCTGAAACAAAATAAAAGGACATCCTGCACCAATAACTTCTATTCCAAAGTCCATCAAATCCTTACCCAAAGGATCATGTTCCAAACGCAACATTGTTAATGAAGCATTACTTTTTTGACACAAAGAATCATCCACTTTATTTTTTTCCCGGATTGTAATGAATTGTACAATCATAATCCTTGATTATTTCTATCCATATCCTCTATCTCATGTTCAATACTTTCTGAGTGAATATATAATTTAAAATTTTGTGATCTGTATAAATTTCACACTTTACTCTATACAAATGATGCCTCCAAATTTTTAATGCGAAAACAACAGCAGCTAATTCCAAATCATGTGTAGGGTAATTTACCTCAGGATTTTTCAACTGTCATGAAACATAAGAAATTACCTGATCATTCTGCATTAAGACGTAACCAAGTCCTTTCAATGAATCATCAATGTAGATAACAAACTCCCCATTCATGGATGGTGGTGAAAAAACTCGATCATTCACCAATCTTCTTTTCAGTTCTTGAAAATAATCATCACATTCTTTTGTCAAGATAAACTGAACCCCCTTCTGAGTTAGCTTAGTCATTGGACTAGATAACCGAGAAAAAGTTCTAACAAACATTCGGTAATAGCCTGCCAAACCAAGGAAGCTATGAATCTCAGTTACATTTGTGGGTCTTGTCCATTCTTCCACAACCTTTGTTTTTGCAGGATCAACAGTTATCCCATCTTTAGAAACAGTATAACCAAGGAAAGAAATTTGTTGCAACCAAAACATACACTTGCTGAATTTCCCTTACAATTTAATTTATTTTAAGGTTTTCCAAATAACCCTTAAATTTCCTTCATGATCCACTTTAATTTTAGAGAACACAAAAATAACATCAATGAAAACAACCAACATTTTTCACCTGAGTCAACTGAGCCATCACTACAACAAACTATTTAGTTCTGATTCTGACCATCTCATGATAATGATTTGAAAGGTCATTTCCCTCTATATGCCTTCCTAGAAAACCTGTTATGTTTCCTCTACGAAAAACCGTTCTTAACACAAATATATCTTTGGAGAAGAACCATGGTAATCTTCAATTGCTATATCATTTCAATTTGACCAATAAAAATATATTTCGATAATCATTTAATATAATTCTAACTCCTAAAGTTATCTAAACCGACCTCTGATACCAACTATATGGCCCCATCCTTAAACCTTAATTAATATTGAATTAAATGAATAATTCACATTTAGGGTCTTTTCAGGTTTAGAGTTTTAGATAATTAGGACATAACTATTACATCTCAAAATATTACAAGGTAGACACTTCTAATTAGTTTCCATAGAATAAAAACTATTAAAAAGAAACATGTCTAGTTCTATGTTTTATATAGAATGAATTTCCCTTGATCCCTTCTTTGACCCTATTCCACATTAAGTCATGTGAAAAATATTTTAAAAAAACATTGGGTGAGCATAAAAAGCTCAGTAAGGGATACACAATGAATGAAAACTGTTAGTTTATCAAAACAAAAAGTAAACCATGTAAACATTATCAAAGTAATGATTTTCACCTTTATGAAGTAGTAAAAACTCTTCACTGAATAAAATATAATTACATACCCTTTCGTAACCAAAAGATTACCATAAAACCTATATAATGATCACATAACATATAAAGGTAACTTGGGACATAAACATACTTAAATAGAATAACCATACGATCGACTTCCACACATATCACTTAATGGAAAATCCATACGGCCGACTTCCATACCCAATGCATTGGAGATTATAACGTAACCACCTGTCCTGGTATTCACAGCACCACCCGTCATATGGTTTACCACGTAACGACCAGTAAAACGTCCATGTACCATTATAAAATCATAAGACATAAAACAAATATAATGGAAAGAAAACATTTCCACACTTTGATAACAATATATCACATAAATATAATGACATAAAAAATCCATTATAAAAACCATTTTCAATACCAAAATACATAAAAGAGTATGTGGTATTTATTTCATTTTAAAACATTACGGCTTGTTGAGGATGCCAAAGACCAAATAATAATCACGACGACGGAAAAGGTCGTTGTCCCCGCGTACTTTAAAAGAAACATTCCTTTTTGTCGTTTAGTAAAACGCTTCATAGAAAAAGATTCCTTTTGTATAAAATTAAAATTCAAAGGGGTTTATACACCATATAAAAGAATGTTGTGTATAAAATGAAATATGCCTCAATGAAAGGAGATTGAGACGATGTCCCTTACCTCGGGTCCGACTTGACTCGATCATTATTTAACGTCCTTAATAATAAACATGAGTTAATTTATACTTGCTTAAGAACCTTTTTCAAGTTCATTATTACTATTATATCACTTATTACCATGTTATAAACATTATGTAATCATTTAAGTTAATAATGTTTTTTTCGTCGATACAAGATTCTTAAGTTGAAAGTGGACTTCTTAAAATTACATGTTGTTCGTGTGGTCAAAGGTTCATTATATCCAGAATGATATTCATGATTTGGATATCATATATATCATATATATATCCATAATATACATGTATTTATAATATTAAATAATCATTTAGAGGTATGAAATGAAATACACCGTTCACGGAGACGGTAAGCCATACGTACGCATGAACGATACTTTCATTTCTATGTCATATTAATGGAATTCGAACTAAAGAGAGGTGTGTATATATTAAATCCAAAATTATATTTATCATTTAGATGTAACATACATCATATATATCCATTATATATATGTACTTATAATTGTACATTACATTTGGGGATAAGAAATGAAATGCAATGTTCATGGAGACAATAAGCCGTACGTACGCATGAACGCTACTTTCATTTCTATCTCATACTTTAATGGAGTGAAATCATAATGATAAAAAGTTATATTATAATTCCAGTATAATATCATATATAATATTATTAAATCCATCCTTTTTACATCCCACGTATGGCATTAATGAATCAAATCAATTTTAGGGGGCGGTAGTCCGCACTTCCTAAAATGAAGATATCGCGTATACCCATAATGGAAGCCATAAAGGTGTGCCATAAATGAAAAATACAGAATATTAAGGAAGAAATAAACATATTATATATCATATATAAATGCAGTGACATCTTAATGGCCACCTTTGAAGGTGCTGGAAGAATATTGAACAATCGTCGTTTCGTGAGGCAGAAATTCGCCATCCACAGAAACAGTATGTTCTTTAACCATTAGATGTAGGTGTGTGTAAGTGTAGCTCGAATTATTCTTATTAAAACATACAAGTAAATTGAAGATATTGTAGTTGTTACATAAGAAATGAATAAAAAGAGTTTTGGTGGTTGGAGAAGCAAAATAAAACAAAAGAACACAATAGAAAACACTACCTTTAAAATGGGTAACTCCTTTTGATTTGAGCTCAAAGGATTTCATGGGAAGACTTCTGCCCAAAGTGAGGCTTCTAGGAGTAATATAGGGATGTGGAGAGACAAAATTTTCAGGTGTTTTCCGAGCCAAACGCTTTGGAAGTGTGGTTAAGGTGGTAGAGGTGGGGGCCTTTTATAAGAGGAGAGGAAGGGCACTCTTGGAAAGTTATCAAAGGTTACTTTATCATAAATTGCTTTTCAGATTTAAAAGGACCCAAAATTTTATATTTCGAGGATAAGGTGATAGGAGTTCGAAATATACTAATCCAATAGGTTTTTTACAAGTGTAAGTCTTATATTTTACATTATCTTTTCATTTTATTTATATCGTTAAATAATGAGGTAATCGCTGCATCGTCATGATGTCATAAAAAATTAATTTATTTAATGTATAAAAATAATAAAAAAATATAATGATGTAGGAAATAATTTTATATTTATAATGAATATTTATAGTAAATAATATGACATGTATAACCCCATTTACAAATTGTTTTAGTAAAACAACTCATGTTTGTGGCATTTTTATTTTAACTTTAAATAAAAAGGTATTAACGTCATTTTACTACCAAAGTGGCTCCATGGGGTCCCCTAGTTGACCCATGGATTGTCTTGGTAGGACATGACACATCCAATTAGGGTAGGACATGTGTCTAGGTAATTTCATATTATTAAAACATTATTTTTACCTTAAATTACACTAATTACCTCTAATCGCGATTAATAAACTAAAAAGTTACTATTCACCAAAAAATTATTTTAATCTCATTGAACTACATATTACTTATTAATTAAAACCATGTATGTCGGATTTTTGAAATTCAAAACACAGAGGTGGTAAAATTTCATTTGAATGAAAAATCAGTTTTTTAAGTACCAGTTAGTGGTTTCACTATTCATCAAAAATTGAAGTTTTTCAGAAAAATACCAAAACATCACCCAAAGATATATTTGATAATCCGAATTCAAAAATGATGTCTATTTTACAAAATTAAAAACATATAAGTTACATTAATTAATTTATTAATTAATTCCCGTTGTCAGAGAAAATAGCGTGTTTTTATGAAACAATAAGTATCAAAAGATTGACACTAGTTTATGTCCAATTTCAAGATGAAATTAATTCCAATGACCAATATTGGATTAAATGGTAACAATATATTCTAATTTCACTTTAAAACCAATTCAAAATATAATATAATCATATAAATAAATTATATTAAAAAGTGGTTTTGAATTAAAATACAACATTTTTCAGTGTTCATTAAAAAAATGAACTTTATCAGAAAAATACCAAAATTTCACACAAAGTAAATTTTGATGTCCCTATACTAAAGAGGAGTGTCATTTGGTCCAATAGAATGTATAAGAGTGACAAAAACTATATTTATAGACGGTTCTCCATCAAATGGCGATAAGTGGACCTTTTTTGAATGTTAGGGTATATATGCCTAAAATTGAATTCTTTTCTTATTTTAAGCCTTTATCCATTATTGGATAAATGTAAAAACATTTAACATATATAATAATTTTTAGTTATTTATATTTATTCCCACCAATACAACGGCTACGTGTTGACTACCATTTAAAATAATATTATTTTATTACTAGTGTGCAACGTAAGATTTCAAAGAAACTCTTTGTTGCGTATCGGGTACACTATCGAACACAGCAACCCCTTTAGAGTAAAATTAATTTTTAATTCGTAAATGTTAATAAATATGAAATTGTATTATTCTTTATTTACCTGGGATGTTACATCCTTCCCCCCTTTTGGGAATTGCATCCTCACAATTTTATTCACTTATCAAAATAAGTGGGGGTATTTATCACTCATAGCATTTTCATATTTCCACGTTGTCTCTTCAACCATATGGTTTTTCCACAAAACCTTTACCTGATGAATTACCTTATTTCGCAACACCTTCTCTCTTCGGTCAAGAATCTGGACTGGTTGTTCTTCATAAGATAGATTCTCTTCCAACTGAACTACCTCTGGGCTCAAAACATGAGATGGATCTGGCATATACTTTCTCAACATCAAAACATGAAAAACATTGTGTACCCGAGATAAAATCGGAGGTAAAGAAACTTGGTAAGCAACTAATCCAACTTTCTCCAGAATTTCATATGGTCCAATGAACCTTTGACTCAGCATTCCTTTCTTACCAAATCGCATCACACATTTCCATGGTGAAATTTTGAGAAAAACATGATCACCTACCTCGAAAGATAGATGCTTCCTCCGGTTATCCGCATAACTTTTCTATCTGCTCAGAGCTGTTCTCATGTGTTTCTGAATCAACTGAACTTTTTATACCATCTCTTCTACCAATTCTGCTCCCATCAGGTTCCTTTCAGCTACTTCATCCCAAAAAGCTGGAGTTCGACACTGCTTCCCATATAATGCCTCAAAATGGTGCCATCTGTATGCTGGAATGAAAAGTATTATTATAAAAAAAATCAACCAAATAAAGATGTTGGTCCCAACTTCCCTGATAATCCATAGAGCAAGCTCATAGCATATCCTCCAAGGTCTGAATTTTTCGTTCTGACTGCCCATCTGATTGCGAATGAAAAGTTTTACTAAAATTTAATTCAGTACCCAATTACTTTTGAAGGCCATTCCAAAAGTTATAATTGAACCTATGATCACGATCAGATAAAAGGGATTGAGGAACTCCATGTAACCTGAATATCTCGTTAAGATACAAATGGGAATGTTGATCTAGGGAAAAAGTATATTGTATGGCAAGGAAATGAGAAGATTTAGTCAAGCGATCAACAATAACCCAGATTGCATTATTACCTCGAGGTGTCTTCGGCAATCCCACAACGATTTACATTGATATATTCTCCCATTTCCACTATGGTTCTGGTAAAGGATGAAGCATCCCTTTTGGTAACTTTCCCTCTTCTTTAACCTGTTGACAATTCAAACACTTTACAGTAAAATCAGCAATATCCCTTTTCATTCCATCCCACCAGTAATACTCTTGAAGATCTCTATACATCTTAGTACTGCCAGGATGGACTGAAAATTGAGAACAATGAGCTTCACATAACAAATATCTCTTCAACTGTGAATCACACGGCACACAGAATCTCTTCCCAAATCTCAAAACAAAATTATTATCAACATTGAATTCAAAAAAAAAACATACCGTTATGAACCAGCTCTACCTTTTTTTGCAACTCACTGTCTTGCTTCTGTGCTTGCTTAATTATCGCTGATATAGAAGATTTCACTGATACCTGGAACAAAACAGAAGGACATCCTGCACCAAAAAATTTAATTCCAAATTTCATCAAATCATTAACCAAAGTATCACGTTCCAAACGCAACATTTTTAATGAAGCATTACTTTTTTGACTCAAAGCATCAGCCACTTTATTTTCTTTTCCCGGATGGTAATTAATTTGGCAATCATAATCCTTGATTAATTCTAGCCATATCCTCTATCTCATTTTCAATTCTTTTTGAGTGAATATATACCTTAAAATTTTGTGATCAGTATATATTTCACACTTTACTCCATACAAATGATGCCTCTAAATTTTAAAAGATAAAACAACAACAAGTAATTCTAAATCATGTGTAGGGTAATTTACCTCATGAGTTTTCAACTATCGTGAAGAATATGAAATTACCTGATCATTCTACATTAAGACTCAATTAAGTCCTTTTAATGAAGCATCACTGTAGATAACAAACTCCCCATTCATGGATGGTAGTGCCAAAACTGGAGCATTCACCAATCTTCTTTTCAGTTCCTGAAAACAATCATCACATTCTTCTGTCCAGATAAACTTAACACCCTTATGAGTTAGCGTATTCATTGGACTAGATAACCATGAATAATTTCTAACAAACCTTTGGTAATAGCCTGCCAAACCAAGGAAGCTACGAATCTCAGTTACATTTGTGGGTCTTGGCCATTCTTCCACAACCTTTGTTTTTGTAGGATCAATAGTCATCCCATCTTTAAAAACAATATGACCAAGGAAAGAAATTTGTTGCAACAAAAACTCACACTTGCTGAATTTCCCATACAATTTTTTTTCTTTTAAGGTTTGAAAAATAAACCTTAAATGTCATTCATAATCCTCTTTACTTTTATAAAACACCAAAATATCATCAACGAAAACAACCATCATTTTTCACCTGAGTCAACTGAGCCATCACTGCAATAGACTATTTAGTTCTGATTCTGACCATCTCAGGATACTGATTTGAATGGTTATTTCCCGTTGTATGCCTTCCCAGAAAACCTGTTCTATTTCCTCTACGAAAAACCTTTTTTAACACAAAAATATCTTAGGAGAAGCAACATGATAATCTTCAAATGCTATATCATTTCAATTTGACCAATTTTTTTTCGATAATCATTTAATAGAATTATAACTCCTAAAGTTATCTAAACCGACCTCTAATACCAACTATAAGGCCCCGGCCTTAAACCTTACTTAATATTGAATTAAATGAATAATTTACATTGAGGATCTTTTCAGGTTTAGAGTTTTCGAGAATTATGACATAACTATTACATCTCAAAAGATTACAAAGTAGACACTTCTACTAAGTTTCCATAGAATAAAAACTCTTAAAAAGAAATGTCTAATTCCATATTTTATATATCATGACTTTCCATTGATCCCATCCATGACCCTATTAAACATTATGTCGTGTGAAAAAACATTACAAAAAAACATGGGGTGAGCATAAAAAACTCAGTAAGGGATATACAAAGAATGAAGACTGTTAGTTTATCAAAACAACAAGTAAACCATGTATACTTTATAAAAGAAATGCGTTTCACATTTATGAAGTAGTAAAAACTCTTCACTGAATAAAAGATCATTACATACCTTTTTGTAACCAAAAGATTACCATAAAACCCATATAGAGATCACATATCATATAAAGGTAACTTGGGACATAAACATACATAAATGGAATAAACATACGGTCAACTTCCACACATATCACTTAATGGAATATCCATACGGCTGACTTCCATACCCAATGAATTGGAGGTTATAACGTAACCACCCGTCCTGGTATTCACGGCACCACCTGTCATATGGTTTATCACGTAACCACCCGTCAAATGTCCATGTACCATTATAAAATCATAAGACATAAAACAAATATAATGGAAAGAAAAAATTTCCACACTTTGATCACAATATATCACATAAATATATTGAAATAATAAATCCATTATAAAAACCATTTTCAATACCAATATACATAAAATAGTATATGGTATTTATTTAATTTTAAAAATATTATGTTTTGTTGAGGAAGCCAAAGAACAAATAATACTCGCGACGGCGGAAAAGGTCGTTGTCACCGCGTACGTTAAAAGAAACATTCCTTTTTGTCGTTTAGTAAAATGCTTCGTAGAAAAAGATTCCTTTTGTATAAAAGTAAAAGTAAAAGGGGTGTATACATTTTATAAAAGAAAGCTGTGTATAAAATGAAATATGCCTCAATGAAAGGAGATTGAGGCGAAGTCCCTTACCTCGGGTCCGACTTGAATCGATCGTTATTTAACATCCTGAATAATAAACATGAGTTAATTTATACTTGTTTAAGAACCCTTTTCAAGTTCATTATTACTTTTATATCACTTATTACCATGTTGTAAACATTATGTAATCATTTATGTTAATAATGTTTGTTTTTTCGATACTTGCTTCTTAAGTCGAAAGTGGACTTCTTACAATTACATGTTGTTCGTGTGGTCAAAGGTTCATTATATCCAGAATGATATACATGATTTGGATATCATATATATCATATATATCCAGAATATACATGTATTTATAATAATACATAATCATTTAGAGGTAAGAAATGAAATGCACCGTTCATGGAGACGGTATTCCGTACTTACGCATGAACGCTACTTTCCTTTCTATGTCATATTAATGGAATTCATCCTAAATGATAGGTGTGTATATTTTAATTCTAGAATTATATTCATCATTTATATGTAACATACATCATATATATCCATTATATATATGTACTTATAATAGTACATTACATTTGGGGATAAGAAATGAAATGCACCGTTCATGGAGACGGTAAGCCGTACGTACGCAAGAACGATACTTTCATTTCTATCTCATACTTTAATGGAGTGAAATCATAATGAAAAAAGGTATATTATAATTCCAGTATAATATCATAGATAATATTATTAAATCCATCCTTTATACATCCCACGTATGGCATTAACGAATCAAATCACTTTGAGGGGGTGGTGGTCCGCACTTCCTAAAATAAAGATATCGCGTATACCCATAATGGAACCCAAAAAGGTGTTCCATAAATGAAAAAATACAGAATCTTATTGAATAAATAAACATATTATATATCATATATAAATATAGGGACATCTAAATGGCCACCTTTGAAGGTGTTGGAAGAATATTGAACAATCATCGTTTCGTGAGGCAGAAATTCGCCATCCACAGAAACAGTATGTTCTTTAACCATTAGATGTAGGTGTGTGTAAGTGTAGCTTGAATTATTCTTATAACAACATCCTAGTATATTTACTATACTGGATTTGTTACAAAGGAAATGAATAAAAACATTTAGGGGGTCGGAGAAGCAAAATAAAACAAAAGAACACAAGAGAAAACACTACCTTTAAAATGGGTAACTCTTTTTGATTTGAGATCAAAGGATTCCTTGGGAAGACTTCTGCCCAATGTGAGGCTTCTAGGAGTAATAGAGGGATTTGGAGAGACAAAATAGGCCGGGGTTGGCCGAGGAAAAGGCTTTTGAACTGTGGCTAAGGTGGTATAGGTGGGGGCCTTTTATAAGAGGAGAGGAGGGGCACTCTTGGAAAGTTATAAAAGGTTACTTATCATAAAATGATTTTCGGATTTAAAAGGTACCAAAATTGTATATTTGGTGGATAAGTTGGTAGGAGTTCTAAATATACTCATCCAATAGGTGTTTTACAAGTGTAAGTCTTAGATTTTACATTATCTTTTCATTTTATTTAAATCGTTAAATAAGGAGGTAACCGCTGCATCATCATGATGTCATAATTAATTTAATTTATTTAATGTCTAAAAATTATAAACAAAATATCATGATGTAGGAAATATTTGTATCATTCTAATGAATATTTATGATAAAAAATATGACTTTTATAACCCCATTTAAAAATTGTTTTAGTAAAACAAATCATGTTTGTGACATTTTTATTTTAACTTTAAATAAAAAGCAATTAATGTCATTTTCCTGCAAAAGTGGCACCATGGGGTCCCCACGTTGACCCATGGATTGTCTTGGTCGGCCATGACACATCCAATAAGGGTAGTACATGTGTCTAGGTCATTTCATATTATTAAAACATTATTTTTACCTTAAATTACACTAATTTCCTCTAATCGTGATTAATAAACTTAAAAGTTATTATTCACCAAAAAATTATTTTAATCCCATTGAACCACATTATAATTTTTAATGAAAACCACGTATGTAGGATTTTTGAAATTCAAAACACAGAGGTGGTAAAACTTCATTTAAATGAAAAATCAGTTTTTTAAGTACCACTTAGTGGTTTCACTATTCATCAAAAATTGAAGTTTTTCAGAAAAATACCAAAACTTCACCCTAATATATATTTGATATTCCGAATTAAAAAATGATTTATATTTTACAAAATTCAAAACATATATGTTACATTAATTAATTTAATAATTAATTCCCGCTGTCAGAGCAAATAGCATGTTTTTATGAAACAATAAGTATTGAAAGATTGACACCAGTTTCAGTCCAATTTCAGGATGAAATTAATTCCAACGACCACAATTGGATTAAATGGTAAAAATATATTATAATATCACTTTAAAACCAATTAAAAATATAATATAATCATATAAATATATTATATTAAAAAGTGGTTTTGAATTAAAATACAAAATTTTCACTATTCATTAAAAAAAATGAACTTTATTGGAAAAATACAAAAATTTCACAAAAAGTAAATTTTGATGTCTCTATTATAAAGAAGAGTTTTATTTGGTCCAATATAATGTATAAGAGTGAACAAAACTATATTTATAGATGGTTTTCCATCAAAAGGTGATAAGTCGACCTTTTGTGAATGTTAGAGTATATATGCCTAAAATTGAATTTTTTTCTTATTTTAAGCCTTTATCCATTATTGGATAAATGAAAAAACATTTAACATATATAATAATATTTTAGTTATTTCTATTCATTCCCGCCAATACAATGGATACGTGTTAACTACTATTTAAAATAAAATTATTTTATTACTGGTGTGCAACGTAAGATTTCAAAGAAACTCTTTGTTGCGTATCGGGTACGCTATCGAACACAGAAACCCCTTTAATGTAGAATTAATTTTTATTTCGTGAATGTTAATAAATATGAAAATGTATTATTCTTTATTTACATGGGATGTTATATAACCTCTATGATCTCATTATGTATTCAGTCATAATTTGATATAGGGTTGAGTATCAAAACTGTGAATATATTTATTATGATGGTCAGTATAATAATAAAATTCAAAACCTAGAGGATATGTTGAGAGTTTGTTGTTTGGATTTCAATGGGTTTTCAGGTTAACACCATCCTATAGATTATTTTTCTTATAAAAAATATTTTTCACTCAATAATTCAAGTGGATTGTTATTAATCTATCTATGTAGAGAAATTTAGAAGTTGAATGTGGTATAAGGAAGTTGTATAATGATAACTATTGTGCATTTAAATAGCTGATGAATTGGTCAAGAAGGTTAAACTAATTCAATAACACATCATGGTAGCATTGGTCTAGTAGAAATGTTTGGATGATAATCACTACTGTAATATATAATTTGATGGTAGAGACATGGTACATCTATGTATTTATCCATTGAATATGGTTGTGAGTTTTGAGATGAAATAAGAATTGTTCTATACGTATATCTGTACCACTTAAATTCAAAATAACATCAGGATGGTATCCTATTGCCTAGATCTTTCACCAGACCTATCATGATTACATGATGTATTCCATTTTTCAACAATGAAGAAGTTTATACATAAACTATCACATATACTAATCTCATAGGTTATACCATTGGAGAAATATGAATACTATGATGAACAACTATTGATGATTTTGGAGCTTATGGATAATGTTCTATTAAACATGACCAATCACCTGCTCAATGTTTTATGGAATAACAACTACTAGTAGGAACAAATTTTGTAAAAAATTGATATTTTGAGGTTGAATTATCTTTATTTTTTTATTATCCGGGTGTTTTATTTCGTGGTAGAAATTAATTTTAATCAGGGTAAAATATTAAAACCCATATTTTGTTAATTTTTTCAAATAGTTTAAATTTATTTGGTAGATGTTTTTACAGATAGCACCATGTTTATAATTTTCAACATTAAACATTGGCTTATCTTTTATTTCATGTAGATCAATGTTAATTTTGTTTGGAAAACAAATCTATGATTTATTTGATTACACAAAACACTGAGTATTAAAAACCCATGATATATTGTTAATATATTTATTCATACTTGACTATTATAAAATATCCCTTAAAATTTATGATATGAATAATAATATATAATTTTAATTAATATTTGACATGTTGTTATAAAAAAATATTTATGAAAAAGAAATTAATTTTCACAAAAGTCTTTATATTTTTTTTAAAAACTATTTTCTAATGAAGAAAAATAGTATTTATATATAAAGTATGAAATCACTCACTCCCATTACCTAAAAAATTATATAAAATTACATTATATGGTTACATAGTTCTTTATAACGAAAATATTTCCTATAATATTTTTGAAATATTTATATTTCAATGATGTTATTTAAAAGTGAAAAAGGTTTTTCTCTATGGAAATATTCCATTAAATCTTTTAAAGACATTTTCATCAATGAAAGAAACAATTGATGTTATGGATTCTTTTTAAATTTTTTATATCTATCCCTCACATATATATAACTAGATAATTATATCTTACCTTTATGAGGAAATATATTCATTATATTTCTCTATCAAATAACTTCATTATGAAATATCATCTTTTTTATAAGAGAAAATATTTCACAACCCAATTTATTTCCATGTTTAATTATTTTGTATATTAAATATAAATGATTTTAATTGTTGGTCACACATAATCACATGCTTGATATGGTGGGTTCAATCGGGTCATAATCTGATGAATTTTGTGAGGCATTAATATAACGCCCCAACCGTAAACATTATATAATCATGATTTTTATCAATAATTTGGATATACTACTCATTTAGGATATTTCAATGTTTATATATTTACAGAAATATGTTACAAATCATACATAAAAACTCAAATTGTAGAAGCCATACACTTCTACTCACTGTGAATTTCTTTCAAAAAACAAGAATTTTTAAAAAGAAACAAGATTTTGTTTCATGTTTAATCATCATAATTTTTCTTTGATCCCATCCATTACTCTGTATTCCATTATAAACAGTGAAAAAAAATTTAAGACATGGGATGTGCATAAAATGACAAGGAATGAATAAAAAAATGAAAATAAATAGGCTTGAAAAAACATGTAAACCATTAATACATTATAATAATGTAATACTTTTCACCGATAAGATATATTAAATACCATTCACTGAATATAAGTTCATTGATTACCTTTTTTTAATAAATATATTAACATAAAATTCATATAAATCACTAATAACATATAAATGTAACTTGGGATATAATTATACTAAAATGGAATAATCATATAGTCTACTTCCACACATATCACTTATACAAATAGAGTATCCATGTGACTAACTTCGATACACAATTAATTTGAGTTTATTACATAACAAATGATCCTTGGTTCATCCTAAAACCACCCATATTTTGTTTATCAGGTGACCACTTGTCTTTAGTTTATCATTTAACTACCCATAAAATGTCCAAGTAACATTATATAATCCTAACACATAAAATATTTACACGATCAAAATAACACTCATTAAATTTCATTTTAAATCAGAAGAAATATTTTATAGATATTGAAATAGTACATTCACATTAAAAACCATTTTAAATAAAAAAATACCAAAAAAATCAAATAAGATATTTAATTTTGTTTTAAAAATACATTATGTATTATAGAGGAATCCAAATATCAAATAACAGTACTAGTAGAAAAGAATTCATTGTCACCTCATTCGTTAAAAAATATCATTTTTAAAACCATGGAATGAATTAAATGTCAAATGGTTTGATTATAATCGTTATAAATTAATGTGGTCTATAAAATCAAAATGTGCCTCAATGAAAGGAGATTGATATTTAGTCCCTTACCATTGGCTTACATCATCAAGTGTGTTCTTTGTTCTTCTTAAATAATAATAAAAGGTTAATTTATAATTATATTATAAAATGTTAATGTTTATTATTCCTTTTATATCATTAATTACCATTGTCTAATAATAAGTTAATTATTTGAGTTCATGTCGGATGTTTTTCCGATATTTGGTACTCGAGTCGAAAACAAACTTGGTACGAAGTCAATAGTCCATGAGGTCAAAATTTCAAACAAATCCAGAATAATATTCATGACATTATTATGTTTTTTATATAGAAATTATACTTTTATATCAATCCATTATTTATGGTTATGAAAAATAAACAATTTTATAATCATGGAGACGATAACTTGAACATACGCATGAGTAACGTTTTCCATTTTGTGTTGATAATTGCAGAAAAAAGGTATGTATTATTTTAACATTACAGATTTATCATATAATCATTAATATCATATTTATTATTTAAATGTACTTATATGTTTCATTAAAGTGATATAATGAATAAAAATGAGTCATATTTCTTCATGGAGGTGATAGTTCACATATGATCACAAGCAACATTATCATTTTCATGTGCACAAAAAGAACGAACATAATTAATATATTATTATATAATAATGATTAATATTTCATTAATATCACATATGATCATTAATTATATAATTATCAAAATTCATTAGTGGTTATTAAGGAAAATGAATTTAATCGGTTCGTGGAGGCGATAGTTCAGATGTACAGACGAAAGACTAATTCCACTCCCATTTAATGGATGTTTGGTGGATTTAGGTGATGATAGAAAAATAATAACATATAACTATATTTAGGGTAATATATTTATTATTTATTCATTTATGAATTATATTTTCTGGAAAGGTATGAAGAAATAAAATTGAAATATTTAAATAAAAACATCACATTTCCTTCAGATGATCCCCTTTCATAGAACCTTAACAACTCTAAGATGTGTGTTCTTCCAAAACTATGGCCACAATAATGTGGGTAGTGATTATAGAATATTTTTTGGGAAGGTCTTCGTAGAAAAAAACAGTTTTTATGTGTGAAGAGAGGAATGGGTTCGCTTTTGTAGTAGAAGAGAGGGGAACTCTAAGAATTATTAAAAGTATTAAATGAATATAAATTCAATTTCGACTCTAGTTGGTTAAAAACTAATATTTTCAATAGAAGGATTTGTATGGGTCAAAATAAAATCATCTAATGAATATTATGAATATTTTATTATTTCCTTATAGTTATCATTTTGTTTTAACTCTTTTTTAACTCCTTCCATTTTGTCAAGTAATTTAAACATAAGTAGTTAAAATAATTAATAAACCAAGAAAAATGACCAATAAATTATTCATTAATTACATCTTTAGAGTTGTATAAACTTTTTGGACGAAAATTTTATTTTAATAAATTTTATTTCATATAATTAAATATTTTATTTAATAAAATATGACTTTCGTCAATTCTGACATTTTACATTACATGACTTCTTGAAAATATCATAACATCTTGATTTCTTCAATAAAACTACATTAAATCAATCATAAAATGTAATTGTAATCTTGAAAATTAATTTATGGAATACAATATTTGAACTTATATTTATTTTAATATTATTAATATTATTTTTTGGATTCATTCTTTATTAAATCTATTACTACATCATATTTATGTCGTAATTTAATTAATTTTTTTAAATAAAAAATAATTATATATAAATTACCATGTTGTATTAAAACTTTTTTTCTTTATAAATAATAATTATATTCTATATTATAACTTATATAATTTGATATTAAAATTATTTTATTTCGAAGATACATATTTAAGACATATTTCCCATTACGAAGAATTAAATCATATTAATGTCATAAACACACTGTAGTGGCGTCCTAATGTCACAATTTTCCCAATGTATGGTCATGGTTTATAATAACTTATAAAATAAGATTCTAATTTTTTTTTAATTTTATAATAATAAAATATTAATTTTATGTTTAATTACAATCAATACCTTTAAAAAAGGTAAATAAAATAATAATGTTATTATTCCTCAAAAATTATTCAAGTCCTAATGTACCATATTTTTTATAATTGGAATAATATTTTTGTTTAATTTTTTGATAATTAAATTGAAAAAGGTGGTTAAATTTGGATTCACACTAATATTGTTAGATGATTCAGAAAATGGGTTATGTTAAGTAAAACTTTCATATGATCACATAGTTTTTCAATTTAATTTAATTTTAAAATTCATCCAATGAACTACAAAGGATTAAATTATAAGAACATAATATATTTATACATTAAAACCTTATAAAATGATAATATATCAATATATTTAAATGAGATAAAAAAGAAGTTTGAGTTAAAGTGTTTTTTTCTATCTATTCATTAAAAAAAAATTTAATCAAATAAATACCAAAAATTCAACCAAAGGGAACTATGATGTCCTTATTCTGAAAAAATAATATTAATAATATATTATTCGAAAAATGTAAAATGGTATTTATTCTTCTTTGAAACTTTTAAAATTTATTCAGAAAAGTTAAAAATATTAAATTAACATGTATTTTCATAGTATAGTTAGTTATGTTCATTCCATAAAATACAATGGCTAGGTGATAAAAACCATTTAATAATTTAATATTAATAATATATTATTTTTCTGTATAACTCAGTATTTTTTACACCATATGGTTTCAGATAAACCCATTGTTTCCTAACTAATATGATATTGGATATATCATTAATAATAAAGTGAAATGTATATTTATTTCAAAATTATTAATAATTATGAAAAAAAGGTATGCTATAATTACTTGGGATGTGACAACCTTCACCCTTTTGAAAAAATAATCCTTAAAATTTTAATTTTGGTCTCAGTAATTGTGGTTTCATTTTTCAAAATTACATAATTGAAATCCCACATTTTAAATGTTCCAAATAAATCATCATCTTTAAATTAAATAATGTGAAGTGCGAAGATCACCAGAGAGAACACATACTAGTATTCTATGTAGGGAAACATGGATATGGAATAGAAACAAACCATCATGTTCATAGGAAGAGTGGTACAAAAAAAGATCAAGAGAATGTTTACAATTAGACAACCAACAATGTTTGATGGGTTAAACATTCATTGATTTTGTAGTAGGGAACTTAAATATTAAACATTTCTTATAGATACATTTCAAAATGTTGTGGAATTTTATTACTACTTAAAATAAGAACATAAGGAAATACAATTACATGATAATTATAGTTTCATCAGTTAATCAACTTCAACCAAAAACAAATATTATTCTCAAAATGGTGAGTATTTATGTGGATTTTTTTCATTCCTAAAACACTATAAACTTTTTATAGAAAATAAAATAATCCGAAAAATATAAACTATATATAAATTCCATAATTGATCATTTTCAAAAAATAAAATGTTTGAATAACGTAATATAATTACCCAAATATAATAAAAATTTAAAGATTATTGACTACATTTAATCTCAAATATTCAATATTAATACCCAAATTCCATCATATACCATTCAAAAAATATGTTACCTTAACATTACTCAAAAAATTGAAACTTATATTGAAACCCCAAATTCATAATTATTTGATCACAAAGTCTTCCATGAAAAGTTTATACATTTATAGCCAAATAACTGAATTCATTCTTAAAGTATCATACCAAATATTAATTTCATAATCTCATATTCTATGTGATGGTAAAATATTTTCTATAAATAACAAAATTCCCCATAAATACCCAATTTAAAATCATATATTCTTTGAAAATATAATTCAACCATTCCTCCTTAAATAAATTCCCATATAACTCCACTTACATTAATCATATGAATTTCTCAAAATAATGAATCTGTTCTAGAATAACATATATTTCACATCCCATCCCCTAGGGCCCATGTCATGACTACTTGAGGCCCACCTTCCATTTACCAAGGGCTATCTACTTGCACCGGAAAGGGGAATCCCTAAAATGGGAATATATTTCCTTTAAACCAATTCAAACACACAAAGTAGAACAAAATAAGAAGAAAACTCTATGTAAACTATTGTGGAAAATAAGAGTGATTAATGTAAAGGGATCAGAATACAAGCCCAACTGAAAATACAAGTAAAACGCAAAAGTACAAAAAAAACTGAAAAGTGGAAATCAAATCATAGATCGTCCACCACAGATCCTTCCTAAAGGGTAATTATATCTCATGATCAGCAGTCCATGGATCACATCACACCAAATGGTCTGCCTTCGGGTATCGTCCAGTCCTGGATCCCTCATCCTCGATCAATGTTATACATCATCTACAGAAGACACAATAACGTGTGGGCGAAGCCCGTGCATGGGTGAGTATAATAATACTCAGTAGGGACCCCTAGACCCCATAGGTCATACAAATATCTACAAAATAAAACCACAAAGCAGGACATCTACTCTACATAGTTATATTTCCATACATATACCAATTTTATCAAGATATACACATCTCATATAGGAGGGAAGAATACCACAATGGTTATAGCATTAAGGTAACACCACGAAGGTAAAATATCCAAACATGTAACACTACAAAGGTTACACCATGAAGGTAAAAGTACCACATTGTAATCACCATGAATATTGTATCACGAAGGTAAAATTAATTTTTCAAAAAGTGTCTCAGCTAAAACCATGTTTTTTGTGATGTTTATATATACAGATGAATGTTCTTGAAGAAAGATCATCTTATTCTTTCAAGAGGCACTTCTTCTAACCATACGGAGTATGACCAACACATGATTTATTGGTAATAACCCCTGAAATGATCCACACATGATCCAACCCTCCATGAGTCGATAGGTAACTAACCCCTGCAATGACCCACATATGATCTGACTGACACATTATCATTATAGACAGTCCCACACATGATCACTAAGTGCTGACCCACACCGGATCTGACCTAGATAGGATCGATATGCACTGACCCCCATAGGATCACTGAGCGCTGACCCGTACAGGATTTGACCGATATAAGATCTATATGCAATGACCCACACAGGATCACTGAGCGCTGACCTCTGCATGATTTGTCTCCATCCTTCGCCTGACTGTCTACCACTGGATTCCTCATTCCTAGTGTGCTCGAGTTTCTTATAATCTTCCCTTATTATATTGGTCATACCTCGACCACCACTATGCTCTTCAATGGATTTTAAAAAAAAGACTTACATACTGTAAGGGTTCCAAAAAACATATAGTGGTTTAATTGGATTCCCAAATTATTTGTTAAATGCATTTTAGTTCCAGGTGCCTAGTTGGATTTAGGATCGATCCAACCGGGTCATACTCAAACTATATCAAAAATGGAAGGGTATTATACCAAAAGGACTATCTCAATCCAAGTATCTCAACATAGTAGACAGTACAACAAACAGTCATTTGGTTCTAATGATATGGCCCTTTAATCATTTCTGGGATCGTTAGGGCCTGGGTCCGGTCAGACCCGGTTAGACTGACGCTGCTTGACCTGGTCTGCACTAGACCACGCCAGGCTCGGCTCAGACAAGAAGGGGTGCCCCGACCCACAAGGGGTGGAGTCCCACAAAGGGTATCCCATAGTGGTGGCTCGACTAGTAAGGGGATGCACCATCACGCAAGGCAGGCCACCCTCAATGGGTGGCCCGCTAGGGAGGCCATTCCCATATAGGGCGGCCCAAAAAGGGCGGCCTGGCCTGCCAGTCTGGCCCACAAGGGGCACGGCCCATTGGGAAGTGGCCTCCTAAGCAGCGGCCCACTGGGAAGGGGCCTCGACCTCATGAGGCGTGACTCGTAAGGGGGGTCCGCCCTAGCCACCACTGGGTGAGTGACCCTCAGTTTTCCCAAAACGTTGATGGCCATTCTCCCTTCTGTGCGGTGGCGGCACCACCTGGGGCTGCCAGGTTTCAAGTTAGACCCACTGAAGTAGGTCATGCCGACTCCATCGTAACTGGCTAGCATCCCGAATGACTTTTCTAGCAGCACACTATAGTGCCCCGCTCCCGCCCCTGTGGCTGACCGTCATGCTGGGCACCTTCATTTAGTCTCCGCGGTTGACAATCCATGACCCCCATTTCTCACGGGAAGTGTGCGACGGTGTGCCAAGCCACCTCCGCAGCTGGATAGTTCCAGCCACTTTGATGCCGCCGCGACATTGTGTTTTTGACCTCCTCTTGCTCCATGCATTGACGCGATATCCCCAACGTAGTCGGTCAGTGTCGTTCTGTTGGTGGTCTTCCATGGAGGCACAAGGATAGCCAGAATGGTGATTCTTTGAGCTGGGTTTGTTAGGCCCACGCCCTCCGCATTATCTCTTAAACAATAGGGGGATTAAGGGTTTAATAATAAATTTAATTAAACTACAATCATAACCCTGCAATGATACCCCACAACAACCTCTCACAAAAACGAATGAATAGTGGATCCAACCTTTAGTTGGTTGGTCCGCGTTCATCATATTATTCAAGAACAAGGAAGATAAAATCATTTTAAATGCATAAATGAATAAACCCCTACCTCGAATCATCGGAGAAAAACCCTCTCTTGAAGGTGTATCGTGTTCTTCGTTCCCAAAACCGGTTCCCAAAGATGCCACTTGTACATCATCCATCAGTTCATGGTTTGGTGTCGCATGTCACCTCCCACTAGTATCGGCTTAGTCCTCAATGGTTCTGACATCATGACACTCCTTCAGCACTTCGTTGCTTGGCAATGCTATGCTGGTACCTCCTTCTATTCTCCATGTATATAGGAGAGGGGGATGGTAAGTAACAATGTGGGGAATTAATGGGGGAAAATAAATTATGTACCTTCCTAATTCCCCAATGATTTTGTTACTTATTGTTTCCAGGTCAATCCATTTATTGGCATTCCACATCACTGGCCCCACACACCTCTTATCTATTGAAGGATATGAATGAAATTAACATAATAAAATTATTTCATTTATTTTCTTTTAAAAATCCCAAAAACATAAATTTTTCCAGACATAGTATATTCAATGTAATTTCTCTTTCAAGCGAATCATTGTGTTGCGAATTTAATAGTTCCTTCATAGTTTTAATCCATGCACCGATTCAAAAGATAGAAATTACAGCTCACATGTTTACTGAACGTACCTGAAAAAGTTTCAATAAATTATTAATGTTCACCCTCAACCCGAACAAGTCATGTTTAGGCTATGACTAAAGAGATCAAGTCCCAATGAATTGATCTGTACATTCAGATTTCTAATCCGAGATAGCATTATGAAGTTATAAATTTTACAATAAAAAATTTCAATTTATTATTTTATTTATGGCATAAAACTAACATTAACTGCTAGCCCACATTAGCCAATGTTAGTATCTTGATAAATAGAGAACAACCTCATGAGTTCAGCAATGGTCTCCAATTTTAAATCAGAGTTACCGTTCATGAGTTATAAGAATTTTAAAAATAAAATAGCATTATTTTATTATTTTATTTACGGTTATGCCATTTTTTGATTTTCTCACATGAATCCTACAATGACTAAACTTAAGTCACTCCTTGGGTAAACCCACCATCTGGAACACAACTGTTCCCTTATAATTATAATCCAGAAAACCATTTAAACTTATTACACTTTTTTAGGAAAACTGCTTACGTGTACTAATCAAAGTTTACCAAAACATCGACCGATCATTCCGAGCACTTCGGAACATGGAATCACATGTTGTTAGACTTTGATGTCTCGAAAAAATTTCATATAATTATAAAAAATATACGGAAATTCTGAGAAATTAAATTCTCCCAAACATAAAGAAATACATCTTTGAAATCCAAAACAAAGGAAAATCAAACAAATGAAGGTACTGAGAGAAAATCCAATCATCCCGCTCCCATGTGCTCTCCGGAAGGATCTCATGCTGTCACCAAAATCACACCAGAGGGAACAACTATCCATGATGGACTCCCTACTATTGATCATATATCTCCACCGAGAACTCCATAAAAGTCACCCCATCGTCGAAGTTAAACTCGCCCTAGTTGATATTGTTCAACGTATCATGTAGGCATCCCCTCATATGAAACATATTGAAAACATTATGCACATGATGCATCTGTCGGGAAAGTGATAGACGATACACCACCTATCCCACGCTACTATGAATCTGGAAAGGTCCGATGACCATCGAAGAATGTTTGCTTCCCTGGACAACCATTCATAATCCATGTCGGGCTTAGACATGTTGGAAGACATGGTCTCCCTCCTCAGAAACCAAGAGTATTCATCTTCTGTCAGCATAAGACTCTAGTTGTCTCTTTTTAGTCTTCACTAGTTGAAATGTGAGGCATCATTATACAAACTCTGAAACTTCATCCTTCATACTTGGACACCAGTACAGACCCCAGAGGTTCTAGTACATCTTTTCCACTCCAGGATGTACCGTTAATGGGGATGTATGGAACGTCCTCTGCACCTCCTATTGAATATTCGTTTGCACCATGGTGCATCCTTTAAATAGTAAGACGTGCACCCCACCTTCATGAAATCTTTTAGGATAATATTTTAAGGATATCTGAGAACCTCGAACCTCACAGTCAACATCCCCATATTGTGTCTCCTGAACAAGATGAATAATTGGTATAGTGATAGTCATATACTATTGGTATGATGCTCCATCTTTATCCATGAAGGGTATCTGCATTGCAACTTGATGCTCTGAAGCCTCACTCAGCAGCTATAGACCAAACCTCCTGCTGAGTGCGTTTGAGAACACATTCCACTTTCCTAGAGTATAGACTATCGCAATATCAATGTAATGTAGAAAATATAGCCATAGTCATTGTCTCATGTTCAGGTCCTTATGTGGGATGTTATAAATGAGACTCTTGTGATAAAATTATACATTAAATCATTCACTCATCAAATAGTGACACCACATCATAGACATAAAGACTACTACTGCTAACTCCATGTCATGGGTAGTATAGTTATGCTCATTATTCTCTGTCTCAGCTCTTGAAAGCTCTGTTGATAGTTCTCCATCCTTATGAAATTATCCCCCATCTTAGTTAATGTCTACAAGGGAGCTACAACCCTGGGGAAGCTAGGTACACATCTCTGGTAGTAGCCTGCCAAATAAAAATTCCCTTCCCCTCTAGAAGCTAATCCTAGAAACATCTTTGGAACATATTTCCCCCAAACACTTGTTAGGAACTGAAAATGAGAAACTCGTGTATTCATGAGGGTAAGGCTGGCCATCAAAAGTGTTATCTATTGTACACTCCATATCATGAGTTTATCATGTGCTACATAGGTATTCATTTTCACCGACTAAGGAAAACACCATTCCAATGTTGTAGATAAACCACGAGCTTTTTTTCCAAATATTGTCAATCTGAGTATGAACTGTGAATGTCCCATCCATACCCAACCTAATATCGTAAGGCTTTGATGCTACCAAAAAGTGGTTCCAACCATAACTGTATCATATAGGGTCATATCACACCTTCAGCATAAGTGTGATTATCAAGTCTCCCCCAAAGGTATCTGTTGACATGAGGGACAAGTCAACGGTTTAGCCAGAAACAATGGGTCATTGAAAATATTATTGGAAGGAAGTAATGATTGATACATATGTCTATTAATTCAGCAGCTAGCAGTAGACACAGACTATACCTTGAATCATTCATAGTGTCCATGGGTCACAGTCCTTGACTGCATACTGCTACTCCCATTCCCAATCCTCCATCTCCTTAAGACTTGTGGGGACCAAAATGGGTGGTGGATGTAATATGTTGAAATATAAATCACATAATGAGGCTCTCCTAGCTCTTATTCCATGTCTACAACCCTGTAAGACCATCTATCCATATCATATACTCTTTCCTGAACATTTTACACTCCCTTGTCTCCGAGACTGCAACAGTTTCCTACTTTCACACTTCAAACATTCACTGGTTGTATCCACGCATCCATAGAACATTCAACCACAAATGTTCTCTCTAGAACCCTATCATGAATAAGAATTCATATGAAAATATTGCTGGCTCGAATGTCCTTAAACACACCATGCTTTGACAACTAATCCTTGAAGCACTGATCACATCGTATTCATCGAGTACTAGGAATGTTTGGTACGCCACGATGAATACTCATCTACTAACATATCATCCTTCTAATGATGTACAAGCTCTAGGGAACTCTCTTCCAACACCTCTAGCCAGTCGTTAGCTACCTGGGAATCGAGATCACCTTGGAACCTAAGGGGTATCTAATGCTAGAACAAGATCAAGGAACTAGCCCTATATGTGTCCTCTATTGGTACCATTGGTTGTAACTATGGACCAACTGGTAGTGATATAGCTGGTACACCACCCGAAGGTGCTAATGTCATAAGAGGCCCCTCCACCAAGGCCTCATCGCACGTTGGGTTGTCATCGTGTACTCTCTAATGAATCCAATCTGGTTATCGACACGAAATAATCCTGATAAGGAACAGGCGAGCCATGGTAATTATGTTATACCTGGAGAGATTAATCAAAAAATCATAAGAAAATCTTTCCAAAAAACACACGTAATCAGTACTTCCATTCATTGATTCAGAAGTCATAATTCTGGGTCCTTGTGTATGGATACATCGGATGCCACACAAACATTGGACTCCCTGAACTGAAAACCACAGTCATAATACTTATCATTATTCCTACATTGAAAAGATGAGAGTCTTAGTTATTCGGTAGAACCGACTCCTCTGATACTGCTTTGTCAAGACCCATCCCCCAGGGATTAGGACGTGGCTACACCAAGCCTTCCTTCCATAGGCCTGGGGCTAGTGAATATCACTGAAAAGGCGTATCCCATAAATGGTATGGCATTGACTTTAAACCTGTACAAACACATAGATTATAATGCAACAAGAAGAAACCACTATGTGAAATGCTATAGAAAAAAAAGTGTTCTGAATGCAATGGGTCTTCAAAACAAGCCCAATTAAAAGTACGAGTATAACTCAAAAGTACAAATACAACTGTAAAATGGAAAGAAGCTCCTAGATCTCCCACCACCCATCCTACCTAATGGTTATGTATAGCTCATGATCAGTAGTCCCTATATCACATCACACCAAATTGTTCACCACTGAGTACCGTCTAGTTCTTTCTCCCTCATCCTCAATCAATGTCTTATGTCATCTGCACCAGAAACAAAAAAGGTGTTTGTGAAGCCCATTTATGGGTGAGTATAATGATATTCAGTAAGGACACCAATAACCTGAAGGTCTCCTAAAGTTTCACAAATGAAAACAACAACACAAGACATAAAATCTACTTAAGTATATTCCCATACATATACCTATGTTATCAAGATATACACATCTCATATATGAGGGAAGAATACCACAAAGATAACACCACGAAGGTAACAACACAAAGGTAAAAGTACCACATAGGTAACACTACAAATGTTACACCATGAAGGTAAATTTACAACATAGGTATCACCACAAATATAGTACCACAAATGTAGAAGTATTAATTCAAATAGTGTCTACAATCAATCCAGGTTTTCAGTAAAGTATAGAATTAATAATGATTAGTCGCGAAGCTAGATCATCTAATTCGGTCAGGAGGCAATGCTTCTTACCATATGGAGTCTGACCCACACAAGATCGATAGGTACAAACCCCCGAAATGATGCACACAGGATCCAAAATACCCAGATTTGATAGGTAACTAATCCCCTACAATAACCCACATATGATCTGGCCCACACAGGATTGGTATGCGCTGACCCACATAGGAAGGTTGAGCGATAACCCACATATGATCTGACCCACACAGTATTGGTATGTGCTGACCCACAAAGGATCACTGAGCACTGAACCACATAGGATCTGACCCATATAGGATTTGTATGAACTGAAACACACAAGATTGCTGAGCACTGAACTCTGTTTGATCTCTCTCTAACCTCAGACTCACTTCCATCCATGGCATTTCCCACACCCGATGCAATCGAGATCTATAGAATCAGTCCTCGAGATATCGATCATAGTTCAACTACCACTATGATCCAAAAGGAGTAACAAAAAGGACAACCATGTCATAAGGGCTCCAACTCGATATACAATGAGTCAATCAGAAGATAGTTTTGTAAATTAAACATTTTTTACTTACGGGGGCCTGGTACAATTCAGGTCTGATCAAACCCGGACATACTCCAACTATCACCAAAACACAAGATGATTATACAAAATGATCCATCACAATCCAAGGATCCCAACACCGTAGTCGGTTCATCAAACTGATGTTAGCTTCTCAAGGAGTAGCCCTTTATGAATTTTTGGATCATGTTGGCCTCGAGTATGGTCTGACCCGGTCAGACTGACCCAGCCCAACTTGGTATAGGCTCGGTTGTGGTGGCCACGACCCGACACAGAAGGGGTGGCCTGGCCTGCATGGGGGTTGTGGCCTGCAATGGGTGGCCCGCAGGTGCGGCCCGACCAGTAATGGTTTGGCCCAGCCCACTAGGGGGTACCACGTAAGGGTGGCCCAACCCATACTGGGGGCCTGAAAAGGGCGGTCCAGCATGTAAGGAGAGAGGTCCAATGGGCAGTGGCCCGCCAGGCTGCGGCCCTCTAGGTAGGTAGCCCGACCGTATGAGGAGTGACCCTCAAGGGGGGTCCTCCCTAGCCGCCACTAGGGGATTGACCCCCAATTTTCCTGAACGGCCGAATGTCATTCAGTCTTCTTCATAGAGGCGGATCCACGTGGAACTGCCAGGTGAGACACGAGACTTATTGGATCAGTTCTGGCTAACTCCGTCCTGGCCGGCTAGTGTTCCAACCGACATCTCCAGCTGCACGTCACAGAGCGACGCACTGCCACCCGTGGCCAGCCGGTGTGCCAAACACCTTCCTCTAGTCATCGTGGCTTACAAGACGAGACCTTATTTTCCCACCAGTGGCATGCGGTAGCACGCCGAACCTACTCCTCGGCCATCTAGTGTGGGCTGCTCCGATGACCACCAGGTCTTTGTGTCGCGACCTCCTATTTCGGCGTGTTTTGAAATGCTATCCGCAACATAGTTGGTCAGTGTCTCCATGTTGGTGGTCTTCCATGGAGAAGCAAGGATAACCAGATATTGGAGGGTTCCAGATTGGATCATTACAGTTATGACCTCCAAGTTAACTCATAAACATGAGGGGGATTAAGGGTTTAATAATAATTGAATTCAACAAGAATCAAAACCCAACAAAGATACCCGGCAACAACCTACTGCCGAAACAAATGAATCATGGATCAACCCGTTAGTCATTTTGTGTGAATTCTTCATATTATTCAACAACGGGGAAGAGGAAAACATTTAAAATGTATAAACGAATAAACCCCATATCTCGAATCGTCGGAGAAACACCAGCACTTGAAGATGAATCGGGTTCTTCATTCCCGCAACTGGATCCCAACAACACACTCATACATCATCATTATGTTCATGGTTAGGTGTTTCTTGTCACCTCCCACTAGAATCTACTCTTTCCTATAAGGGTTCATCATCGTGGATCTCTTTCATCACTTCATTTCATTGAGAAACTTTGTCATTACCTCCCCCAAAACTCTATATAAATTTGAGAGGGGGTGGGTAAGTAATGACATAGGGAATTAATGGGGGCTCATAAATTAGGTACCGTCCTAATTCACCATCAACATTGTTACTTACGGTTGGTAGGTCAATCCATTTATTGGATTTTCAAATCATAGGCCCCACACACCTCCTGTCCAATGGAGGATATGAAAGAAAAAAAATAAAAAAATTATTTTATTTCATTTCTTTTAAAAAGCCACAAACCCTAACTTTTCTTCCAGATCTACTATGGTCAATGAAAAGATTCCATTAAGAAAATCCTAGAACTACGGATTCAATTGTGCCCTCATATTTTTAATATGAACACCATTTCAAATGTAATAAAACACATCTTGTGCTTTTAATGAACATACCCGAAAAAAGTTCAAAAAATTATTAACGTTAACCCTTGACCTGGTTCGGTCATGTTCATGTTCTAACTAAAGAAAAAACACCCCAACAAACTCAGCAGTACTCTCAAATTTTCAATCCATGTAACTATTTAAATGTTATGGATATTACAATATAATAATTGTCACTTAATTATTTTATTTACGGCCAAAAAATAACATTCTCTAGTTGCCAGTGTTGACAAATGTTTGTATCTACCAAAAGAGAGCATACCATAATCATCTCAACAGTGGTCTCAAATATTTAGGTTGAGTTACCATTCCTGAGTTATACGCCATTGAAAAATAAAATAACCTTATTTCGTTATTTTATTTATGGTAATGGCATTTTCGGGTTTTCTCACGAGAGGCATGCACCGACTAAACAGAAGTCACACCTAGGGAAAAACTTCCATTCTGAAAACAATGGTTCCCTCAGATTTATAATCTACACAACAAATAAAGAGTTATTCCACTTTTTTATGAATACTGAAAAAGCGCACTATTTAAATATTTAAGAAACTCCGATGGATCATTCTGGGCACTCTCGGCCTCAGAATCATGCACCGTCAGATTTTGCGATCTCTAAATAATTCCATATAACTAAAAAACCTTTACTGAAATTATGTGATTTTAAATTTTATCACATAATCCCTAAACCATATTCCAATATCAAGGATATCCATTTGGTTAAAAATAAGATAAAAAATTATCATAATCTTATTTCCCCAAATGTTTAACTAAAATGAAAAAACCTTACCAACAAGGGATATCTTTTAGGGAATCAGTAAGTGATAAATTCTAGTCCCCCTTTGGTTGTGTGTTCGATTCATGTATTCCTGTCTGATACGACATGTTTTCACACTTCTTTCAGGTTTTCATTTTTCTAAAACTATATAATTTTTGTTACTTATATATCATTAACAAAATGAGATAAAATCTTCAAAAGTAAAAAATCATATTATAACAACAAACATTATATCATATTTTTAATTTTGAATACCAAAATTTAATATCCAATAATTACATGAAAATTAAGATCATAAAAACCCAAATTAATATTTATACCATTATAATAATGTCAACACAAGAATATATAGTTCTTACATTAATAAAATTATCACATAAAAAACATCAGAGTTACGCATAATATAAAAAAGTCATCCAATGTCATCCTATCTTCAAAAGAGAATTAATACATTTAAACATTTCTTCATCTATAAATTTAACATAACTATTAAATCTTTTATATGTAGATATCTTGATATTTCATCGATCTTCTCAATTAATTATTTATTCATTTCCTCCTTATATCTTAACATATCATTCCTAAAAAACACATATATGGATTATATTCTCATGATTCATAAATATAAATCTGATAATGTTTCGTAATTTTTGGATATGTTGATAATTCATACCGTGAATCCATATTTCATGATCTTCTTGATATTCTCTTTCTTATTTTACATGTTTCCCTATTAAAAATTAAAGGGTCACATAACATTTGATATTTCAACAATAAAAAAGGTTGGATTAGTATAGATCATAAAATCATATAAAATGATAACATGACCCACTAAATCTATTAATAAATGAGTTGGTGTTGGATTAATAAAAAAATGATATGTGATTTGAATACTCATAAACGTTCTTAAAACATTTGAATAAACTGTTATTATAATGGTAATGATCAAATCATCATGGAGGAATAATATGGTTTTGCAATATCTCTATCCTTCCATATGCACAAATGATCCTTAATATGCTGAAAATATTGTCACATAAACATGAAATTAATTTTTAAATGATGAATCCTATATAGTGTTAAGTTAACAGAAAATTTTAATACACTATTACATAAACATCATTATATCTCATTTGATTATGGTTTTTATCCAATCCACTGAATTTACAATAATCCTACTAAATTTTAAATATTATAAGAACCAACATGGATATATGGGTTCTTTAACCTATACCAAGATAACATCCTAACCTATAATGTTATCTTAAACTTTCCTTTGAGAACTACTATAAGGCCCCAACCCTAATCCTAAAACAATTTTGAGATATGTCAAAACAAATTACGTTATTTCACATGGAAGATATCTTCAATTTTATTGATTTACTGAATTATTCCATTTCCCATACCTAAAAACTCAATTATTACAATATATACCCTTCCACTGACTATCTATTGTTTTTATAAAATTAATAAATTTAATAAGAAACATTGTTTTTTTTCATGTTTTATCATGATAGTATTTCCATGATTAGATCCATTACTCTATTCCAATTTAAATTATTTTTAATCCGATTCAAAAATTGTCATGAGTATAAAAATAATTAAAAGGGGTACACAAATTAGGAAAACTTTTACTCTATCAAAAACATGTAATCCATCACCACATTATCATTATGTAGTACTTTTCACCTCTAGGAAGTAGTAAATACACATCACTAAATATATTCCAATTTCTTACTTATTTTTGTGATAAAAATATTAAGATAAAACCCATATATATGACATATAAAATATAAATATATATTGGGACATAATCATACTTACATATAATAACAATGCAATCGACATCCACACATATCACTCTTACAAATGGAATAGCCATGGGGGTGAAATCCATACCCAATGAATTAGAGGTTAACATTTGACCACCCATACATGGTTTATCATCGAAACACCCATATTTGATTTATCATGTTACCAACCATATTTTTTTGTCATGTAACAATCCATAAAATGTCCAAGTACCATTGTATAACCATAACAAATAAAATATTACAATTATAAACATTTCAGTTTTAAAATTTCATTCGCACTTACAAGAAATCATTTCAAGATATTGAAAATGAAAATATAATTTCAAACCGATTTTCATTATTAAAATAAAAAATAAATAAATAATGTAATTATTTTTTATTTTAAAAAACAATAATACTTATAGTGGAATCCAAAAAAAATAACTATTATGATGGTGGAGAAGTCGGTGTCGCTGCATACATTAAAAAAATTTATTTTGTCATTATATAAAGAATGATAAAAAATAAATATAAAAATATGACATTTCTAATCCATTTATTCAATTTAAATTCAAATGTTTTTATTATACACCTTATAAAAGAATGTAGTGAATAACATCGAAATATGACTCAATCAAAAGAGATTGAGATAAAGTCTCTTACCTTGAGTTTGATACATCACGTATGTTCCTTTTTCTTCCTAAATAATAAAATTAGGTAAATTTATACTCAATTAAGATCATTTTAATTGTTACTATTACTTTTAGATCATTAATTGCCCTGTAATAATAATTAGGTAATTATTTGATTTCATGTCGGACATTTTTTTTATATTCGGTACTCTAGTCAAAAATAAACTTAGTATGATGTCAATAATACATTGTGTAAAAATCCCATCATATCCATAATAACATTCATGAAATTTTTTTTATTTTATACATAAATTAATCTTTTAAATCAATCCAATATGGTTGGTTATGAAAAATTACCAATGATATAATCATGTAGATTGTATGTTGTACGTACTCATGAGTAACGTTTTCCATTTTTCATTGATCATTATCAAAAAGAAGGTAAGTATTATTTTACCCTTCTATAATGTTAAAAAAATTATTCTTATCATTTTAATATATTAAATTTACATATATATATATCATACAGGTCTTATAATAACAAAAATTATTTTCATCTCTTTATGGAGTTGAAAGTTAAAACGTACAAATGAACAACATTTTCATTTTCATACACATGGAAAGTATGAAAGTAATTGAAATATTATTATATTATAATCATTAATATTTCATGAATATATCTTATGAAAATTAATTCCTTTTTAATAACTAGTTATTATAGATAGTTATGTAAAATTAATTAGATCAGTTCATGGAGGAGATAGTTCAATGTATGCATGAAGAATTAATTCATTTCCCATTTAATGGAAGTGGATATTGAATTAAGTGATTTTATTAAAATAATAAAATATATATATATTTAGGATACCACAGTTTTTATTTTGTCATGGATGAAAAATATTTTATAGAAATTGAAGAAGAAATAAAATATAAATACTTAAATAAATGCATAACCTATCTTTTAGATGATCACATATTTTATCACCTTAACACCTCCAAGATGGGTGTTCTACCTAAAAAACCCTAAATAATGTGGGTAGGGAATATAAGAAACGGTTTTTGTAGAATTTGGATGAACATAAATGTTTTGTAAGTGTTAGTAATTGATCAGAATGGGTGCCCATTTATAGGAGAGGCGAGTGGCACTCTTGGAATTATCAAAACTATTAAATTAATATAAATTCAATTTTGATTAAAAATGGGTCCGAACTCATTTATTTTGATAATATTATTAGTATGGGTTGAAATATAATAACCCAAAAAAATTATTTTTTTAAAATGTTAATAATCCTTATCATTTTTTAACCGTTTTTAACTCTTACCATTTAATCAATTAATTTAAACATATATGGTTAAAATAACAGTAAATTTAAGAAAAAAGACCAATTAATGAGTAATTAATCACATTTATAAATTTAACTCAAAATTTTGTTCATAAATTATATTTTCATATATTTTAAACCATTTAATTAAAATTTTGATCTAATAAGAAATGGAATATTTATGAAAATATTTACTTTACATTAAAATAAATGTTTTCAATGTCATAATCACACCCAAGTTTCTTCTGAAGGTCAATATTATGGCCCACAGATGGTAAAATATCATAATAACTCATCCAATAAGATTAGGAAAAGTTTTATTGTAAAATTATAATATCATAATATTAATTAGTTTTTTTATTTGTTATTAATTTGAAAAAGTATCTAATGAACTAAAAAAGATAAGCTGATAAAAACTAAAGATAATTATTCAATAAACCAATTTAAAAGGATAATCTAACTATATATATAAATTATCGTAAATTGTAGTTTGAATTAAAATAATGTATTTTTCACCTTAAATTAAAATATGAATTTAATCAGATAAATAAAAAAAATTCACAAATTAAAAATTTATGTACTTATTCCAAATAATATATTTATATTGTTATAAATTACATATAAAAGTTAAGAAACCATATTTAAAAATGGATAACCATCAAAAGGTGGTAGAACTACCTTTAAATAAATATTAGAGTATTTTATGCTTAAAATTATACTTATTCGCATTTTAAGAATCTAAAATTTATTCGGATAAAGTAAAAAATTAAATAGACATGTATTAATATTATGTAGTTAGTTTTAATTCCAAAAAAAATAATGTCTAGGTTACCACTACCATTTTATCTAACAATATTATTAGTAAATTATTTTTTTATATAACTAGGTCTTGTGTGCAACGTAGGATTTCAAAGAAACCAATTCATTACTATCGAGTAAGTTATTGGATATAGCATCCATTTTAAATTGAAATAAATATCTAATTAATTATTATTAATAAATATGATAATGTATTATTATATAATTACCTGGGATGCTACAATGAGTAAAACGGGTAGTCATGTATGGGATTAGGGAGTGAAACTTATCTTTTATTAAACTTTGTGATCCAAGTGATTTTGCATGGAGCATTATACTTTACTAATTTCTATATCATGTTATATGTTTCTAGAAAATTAATTTTGATTCCATAATCTTGTGAAACCATGTTCATTATGTTATGATCTGGTAAGAATACTCCTAAACCTTCTCAGTTATGTTATCATATTAATCTTTTGAATCAAAAGTAGTACATCCTTATCAGGTTTATTCCTATACTTGTATTTTTTTCTTACATCATTTGTTTATGTATTACCTTGGTTATACCATGAATTTTATGAGCTGTAAATGATTTGGGATTTTTTTAGAGAAAATATTTTAAAATAATTATTCATACATTTACTTATTATGAACATGTTTTTTTAAGACAATATTTCTCACGTTATTCTCATAACAAATAATTGATATTTTTGTTTAAACACATGTTCAAATTTGTGTAAATGGATTTTTCCCCTGTAGTATTTGTAAAAATTTAGTCATCTCCTCTTATTACCCAAACAGAGGGAAAAATATGACAAATTTAATAACATTAACATAAAACCATGAATGTATTTAGGAAAATCATACTTAATAGAAACATACCTCCGCCCCAATGATTGTATAAAATGAAAATCAATCAAAATTTATTTCTCCTAAATAATATAAACTCAAATTATCATAAAATAGTTTTTGGAAAGCTTCCAAAACCCCCTATTAAGGTCCATGAATGTATCCCCTAAACCAAAAAATAATCTACCAAAGTATCCAGTGTCCAAATTGAATTTAACAAAACATATAGATGTCGTAGAATGATATTTTATTTACCATATAATCCTAGTAACAATCAGATTATCATTTATATTTATTTAGAATATAACATACTCCAATAACCTCTTCATCCATAAGGCATATCGGAAAATTTCATTTTGAAATATGATATATTTTATCATTATTAAAAGAAATATAGATATTTTCAATTATTATATAAATAAATATTCATTATGTTACCCGGAAAATATTAAAAAGGCCTATGATGAATCCAACATAGCAAATTGATTTAAAAACCTATGTCGTACATTTTTTCCGAAGATTCTAAAATATTGGGGAAATAAAATTTTATATAGATAAATAATTTTATTTTAGGGCTATGTAGTGGATAATTACAATTTTAAAAAATATGTTCATTTATAAAATACATATAAATAATGAAAATATTCTTATAAAAATTCCAAAAAAATAATTGGTTTTTTAGAATTAAATCATCTTTCCAAAATGATTAGTAATTTTATCAGGCTACTTGACACTAAATATCAACATCAATTAATAATGAAAATAGAATATATAAATACTAGCATATAAGAAAATTAATCCTAGATGATCAGAACTTGAAACATGATAAATTTGAGTACTCAATATGATAATCCAAACTATCAAATAAAACTATTCATTTTACATCTCAAGACATCGGTTTGATAACTCATAAAAATTTAATATTAAAAAATATTTATATTTCATACCATGTTGGTGAAAAAGTAACCAATTTTTTAATACAATCCCATTATATAGTTCCTAAAAAATCTTGAAATTTTTTTCAATGGATAATCTCTTATACAATAAATCATTATGTAAATGCCTTTCACACTAAATTATTATCTATAAAAATCTCATACTATAACATAAATTATATTGGTGGAAACTATATTTACAAAATAAGTTAAATTTAATAAAACCTAAACACAAATAATCATGGTTTTGATGAAGGTTTCATAAACACAAATCATTAAAATAATAATTAAAAACACTCATGTTTCTAAATCCTACCCTACATCAATTTTAGTCCTATATAAGTTATTTGAACAAAACAGTTCCTTTTGTTTCTCACTTTTAATATATACCACAAAAAAATTAAAATCATTGTATAAACCTATCCAAATATATTTTTTGTAATTTTTAAAAAATATATAACTGATATTATCAATAATTTCAAAATAACATATAAAGAACATGTTGACCTTCCTGTGAAATATTTTTCACCATTCCCACATGAATCCTCATCCTTAATTTATCAATATTTAAATATAAAATATCATTCACCAATATTCTGAAAATAATAGGATGATTAATCTATTTAAATTGTTTTTCTTATCTAACATTCATCAAACAACTAAATTCATCTCCCCTACCAATTTCCACTATATTTATTAATCACACATAAAATTTTCAATAATTACACATTATCCAAGAATCATTCTCATAATAATAAATTATCCAATGACTTTGTTGGAATTATTCTCACATCTCCCAAAAAAATATACCATCATCAATAATGAAAATATTACTAATATGACATCCCTTTCTAATAATTATTTCTCAATGAATCATTCCTCGTGAAAATATAGTTTTCAGTTTCTTAGATATTACATCAAAGAGATGTTAAAAAATAATAGGGATGATGATCAACATGATATAATAAAATAATGTGTAATATCCATGAAAAAATACCTAATAATATGGCTTTTATATAATTTAATGAATATAAAATTTATAATCAAATTAATCAAAACATCATTAAAAACATTTTTTGACTCAAAATATTTTTGGAAATATAATTCCACTCCATTAAAACCCTTCACCAGGTCAATTATAAAATTCATGATGTTAATTTTAAAAGTATATTGAATCTTAGTGGAATGAAAAATCACATAATAAATTATAACCGTAACATTAATGATTTATTTTGTCACAAATGAACATTATTCATCCAAATTTAATATAGGTAAAATCATTTACATTCATTTTTTATGATATTTATGAATAACGTTAAAAAATTGATTTGATACATTGGTTTGAAACGCCTTTAAAATGAAAACAATGTGAATCATATTGATAATGGTGTTATTAAACCGATCGATACGCAGAATATAACTCTATAAATCATTCAAAAACATAGTGAAATCATCCACCACCAAAACCAAAAATTATTTAAATAATAATTAAATAAATCCATCTAGTCCATATTCAATTTTAGGTTGGATATAGTTAATAAAATATTCCATATCTATAATATATTGATTCCATGATTCATTCATATCTGGATTAATTGAATGGAGAATATCGTTTCACACCATTTTTTAAATATTCTATTTTTTTATAAAAAAATATATTATCATAGAAATAAATAAAATATTATTAAAATAACAGTTTTTAATCTTAAAATGATTCATCATGTTTCTTTTGTATAAAATTATTACTTTTAATCCAAGAAAAATATGTTTTATAAATAATATAGTATTTTAATCACCTTCGTTAACATGTTATTCCATGACTAATAAGTTGAATTATACCTACATGATTTAACAGAGACTGTGAAGATAATTTTCTAGCTACTAAGCCTGATCAACTATTTAATATTCCTTATCAGTCTAAAAATATACCAGAAATATCTTTTTAATGTCTAAAATTCTCCCATAAACTTTAATAAATTTTTCAAGAAACCATAAATATTACCATATAATAAGACAAAAAATGATATTGTTGATATATGAAAAAGGTGTAAGAAAAGTAACTCTATACATTGTAAATATATTCTATTAGTTATCTAATGTAACTTATTATTATAGATATTTGTATGTATTGAATAAAACATTGATTTTTGAAATGAATTATTCCCCTACCCATAATTTCCAATATCAAAACACATTAAATTCATAAAATTATCATTAATTTCATCCATTATTTATTAATTTAAAGAATAATAGATTTCTTTATTTTTCAACATAATATATTTTTATCATATCCCAATTGTATGGGTCCAGAAACCCCTTAAAACATTTAAGTAACTATCATTTTCAAAAAACAAATCTCCACAAAATTTCAACCAATAAATATCATTGAAAATAAACTAACTCATATTGTTCTCTTATACATAATATATTATTATATTTTTCAATTACTATTTAATCATATCATTCTCTATTTCATTCCAAATAAATTAAAACTTCAAAAGTAATGCGTAAGCATCCAACCAAAAATACATTTTGAAATCCAATAATGTGTTTTATATTATTTATTACATTAAATTATGTTATAGTCTTAGAGAGAATATATATTTCTTAAATAACAATGATAATCCAATTACTAATCACAATAACAATATTAGGGGTTAACAAGTCTATGAAAATTCCACCAAAAATTTATCATAGATCTAGTAAAGTTTTTTTATCTCCAACGTCCACCATTTTAATATATATATATAATGTTTCCTAAAAATGTATCATTTCATTCCCATAAAGTGAATTATTTTTACAACACTCTACATAATTCCATTTATTGTACCAACAACATCAACAACCTCCTTTCCAACATTTTACTATTATCCTCAAAATAAATTTGGTGGAACTTCTATTTCAACTAGTTATTTATTTAATATGAAAAATAAAATGTTCTATCACATTAACTAAAATCCAAAGGATATTACTAGTTAGATAAGTACATATTTAGTAAATTTATTTCAATAAATCCTTTCACATATTAATGATTTTTGAAAATAAATTGAGGCATGTAATTGTTGAAAAATATTCCTTTCAAAAATGTTGTCTAATAAAATTGAGGTATCAACATCAATATATTTTATCATTACATCCCGATAAACCTCAACAACAGAAGGAACCCACACTGTGGGAATTAGGTTACCCACTTATAACATTTTAGATAATTCTAGAGGTATATCCACCTGACTAAAATATGATTTATTTTTATCTATTTTTCTTTTTTAATTTAAGATGACTTTTTTTTATTTTTCACCCATCACAAGGAATAAAATTGAAAAACAATATTTCCATAATCATTAGGCATAAATGATAAATAACAATTATCTAAATTTCCACATTGACTATATAATTTATAGAATATTTTTATTCATAAATACTCAACATTCATCATGATATATAAACTTCTAGTTTAAGACGTTAATCCACATACAAAATGTTTATTTATGATAATGCAGACGAAATCTTCTACTAACATCCCCCAATTCATTTGATCAAATCTATACCATTAACTAATTCCTACCAACACATTACCATTCTTCAATGTCACCCTAATGAATTATTATACCTTTGATATTTCATTAACTTAAAACTAGAAAATAAAATTTTAGAAAACAACAGCAAAAGATATACCATCCAAATATTTTCCACTAATTACAAGTAGAAAAATATAAAATGACAAAGGTATACCTTCTTATTTTATTATTAATCCTATAAATAAATTTTAAGGATTAAATCACCATCTAAATCCACAGAATAAACATACACTCTATTTAACTAGATATATAAATCATCATACTCCTGCATACACAACATTACAAGAGAACTGTAAATTATCAATATAATTTAGGTGAAATAGTTTTATTCAATTTAACATATTCACATAATCTAGTATTTAAATCAATATATATTTTCTCATAGAATAAAAAAATTATCCATCATGTTGAAAACATCTTTTTCCATCTTTATAAAATTATCAAAACACTCACGATGAGCACTGATTTCCACTTTTAAGACCATATAGATTTTCAAATATGAAACCATTTAAAACCCAAATTAGAAAGGATATTATATAATTAAAAAAATTCACGATAACACTTCAATGTCCATGTAATTGGAAATGTTGATAATTGTTTTATCCCAAAGTATACTGATCACATAAAATCAAGACAGAAAAACTAATTTTATTTTAAAATACCAACTATAAAAATATTCATAGATTCAATATTAAACCATGAATAGAATGTGTATAAATATATCATTATGGAGAACTGGAGAAATATAGATTTTCACATAAAAAATCAAAAAATTGGCATAGTAAGACATTTTGGTTTTCCATTACTACATCTGGAAAGAAAAAAAATGTAAGTCAAAAACACATTTCTGAACACTAATTATAATTAAAAAACAATAATATTTTCAAAACCCAATTCTCACTTCCAATTAATAAAAAATAATTTTTATAAGATTCACTAATAATATAAACTCAAACAACGAAAACTATATAAATAAATATCATAATATTCAAAACCAAAGATGGGTGTCTATTTTATTTTCAACCAAATTGTTATGTATTACAATCTCAATCTAATGTGTATGTATCAGAAATAACTCCCAAAAATCATTAAAAAATACATATATAATTGTAAATAATACCAAATAATCTTATACAAGTACTCCCACAAGGAGATACATCATGCCATATAATATCTCAATTTTCCTTACGTTCACTGTAAAACAAAATGTAATCCCTATTCATAATTGTGCTATGTGAGTCCCTACAAGACTCATAAATTTTTTTCCCAATATGTATTCCCAAATACAAAAATTTATGATAATAGTTTCATTAAATTGTGCAATAATACATTTGATGTCACAAATGTGTCAAATTTCATCTCTATTAAATAAATTTATATATATTCATTTTTTTCACTAATTATTTTATATAAAATTATATTTAATCATATAATATATTTTTCCATGTCATAAAGTTACCATGGGAATTTGTGTTTTTCATTCTAATAATACCTAATCATATGATCTCGATTCTATGTGTTTCACTTACTAAAGTGTTAAACACAACATGCATAATTCACCCAAGATTATAAGTAAATAAAATTTACCTCATTCAAATAGATTAGTACATCAAATTTAAATTATATAATTATTTCAATAAACTTAATTAATTTATCCCAATTGATGGGAATGATGTCTTAAATCACTAATAAACGAAAAATTATATTTTGGTTAAACCAAACCCAGTGACAAGATCATAAATATTCCAATCCACACATACATTAGCTAAGCCTCAATAATGAACTATGAAATGTATCAACGAATAAATATCATGTAGGTTATTTTTAGACTCCAAGTATGTGGAATCATTATTAAATATAAATCCCTTACAAAATATAGAGTATATAACACCACTTAAGGTATACATAATCGGTTATCCAATACAAAAAAAAACTAGTTTTATACGTCATGAAAAAAATGTATATCTAATGAAAAAAACATGGTAATGTTAACATTTGATCATAGCCAAAAATACTCTCAATGGCCACTAATTAAAGATTACACACAATCATAAACATGGAGGATAATTAAAATTTCACAATATAATATGTATGTATATATATAACATTAATGAAGTATTAGGTGGAGAATTCCATTTATATAATATGTTATGTTTTATTTTCAATACATCCTCTTTAAAATAATGAAAATACCAAAAATGTGATCATATATTATCATATCATATATAATAAACAACCAAATGAGAGTTATGTTTTCTTTAATTTTATGGTATTTTAATATAAATTCATTTTTTATTATTTCTATATAATTTTGTAGCCCGTTTTTTTACTACATTTCCCACTAAACACATTTAATGGGTAATATATATTATGGAAGCTAGATTCAATAATGGTGATATTGAATTCATAATTCTCAGGTGTAAATCCATGACTATATTATTTATATTTCACTACTTCTCACCATCAAATGATATTTTTTATATAAATTTTTTACTCATTTAATTACACTTTCCAATATCATCATTATTATCGTAAACATTTCAATTAAAATTATTTCCTTGAGGTCATTGGGTAACAAAATTTACCTATTAGACATTATATTAATTTCATTATTTAACAACATACAAAAATTATTTTATATAAAAAAGTGACTATAGATTTATAATTTTATTGGTGTAATCTTTTATTTATTACACATTGAAATTATATAATTCCAAACATCCTTTACTAGACGCATAGAAATTATATTGTCACTAAATTTTTATTATTGTAAAAAATTAAATAGTTCTTGGAATCTAACAATAAATATATTATTAATATATTTAATAAATAATATTTTACATCCTATATCATATATGATATTTTCTACTTCTAGAGAAAAACTAGTAAAATATAAATTTCCTTATTAAAATATGGAACTAATTGTTCGTGGGAAATAATTCACTCAAATTATAAAAAACCAATATAGAATATTTTACACTTTAAAATTTCCCATAATTTCATTTCACAAATAGTATGTAATTTTATAAATAATTGAATTATGTATGAAAATTTAATATAATATTATTCATAGAAACCAATATTCACAAAAAAAATTATTTCATCCATAATAGAACAAAGAAGATAAAAATACACAATTATTTTCAAAATGAACTAAAATCATTTCAAGAAACCCACTCCATCCATTTCTTTAATGTATAAAAAACTTATTATATCATATGAATTAAAAGATTCATTTCTATCTTACACCTGTTCATAAATAATTATATTCTATTCATATTTAATCCAACTTTTTATTCTATAATAAACATTATATAAGCATAAAAATAGAAGAATTTATTTTAATAGAAAAAACACATTATGTGGGTTGTCCATTAATTTTAATAAACACACTCAGGTATTTTTTAAATTTCCATGAACAATGTCCATTTTTTCATAGATTAAAAAAAGTACCACTCCTTGGAATCTCAACACTTTGGTTTTGAAGTTTGTGTGGACACTAAAAAATGTATCTTTTTCTTTTTATTTCTAAAAATGTTTCATTTCCATCATTTTATCGACATCATGGTACATTATCTTGAACCACTCATGTCTTCTTGAACACCCCATTCCATAATAATGGAATCAGGTGAAAAATTGAAAAAAATTCTTATTATAATTCATAATAAACTATATGAACTATTCAAGAATTGATTACAGAATGATCTTAATGTGTGGATCAAGAATTAGTGGTAACCCCAACAATTATATGTAATTTATGTAGCAAATAATATTTAGTATAATAGATGAAATTAATGTATCATATCCCAAAAATCTCTAAGAGTGTTCTTTAGAAACATCAAATATGTTTTGTCTAGATTAATATTTATTGAACTATTAAGGGTTATTAGTCTTCTGGCTATCATCTATTTTTTTATTTATCATTCATAGATTTGGATTCGTTAATAAAATAATGAGTTTAGTAACACTATTATATTATATAAAATTATTACTATCTGAGCCATTATCATTTTAACTATTTTCATCAAAAGATAATTTCCTATTATTTTTTATAAAATATGTAAAATTCATTTGTTATTAATAATTATTGTCATGTTTATATACTAGTCTAGAATATTTCTTCTTGTTTGTTTTTTATTCTCTCTAATTTTTCCCATTTTTATTTTATATGAGAATGAATCTATTTTTTATATAATAAATAAAATTCTCAGACTAGATTCATATTTTATAACCATTTAATATTTTTTTAATAAATGTTACCCCATTAATTTTTTTATTACTTCTAGATATGTTGTGTTTGTTAGTGGGTCATCATTCATATTTCACTATCCTTTGATTCCACTTTAGTTTCCCCAACAAAATATTGGTATCTGAGTATACTATCATGTAAATCATGTCATATAATAATCATGGATAGTTGAGTATATTACTCATTTAGTTATCCAATATATAGATAAATTTTTTATTTTGATTCAATAATAATTGATAAGGTCCCAAAGATAAGTATGTGACAAATCATGTAGTTTGACTTATTTACTTAACTATTAAGGTAATAAATTTCTACCATGACATAAAAAAATATTATACAAGGGAACCCAACACTATCTTGAACATGTTCTGTTGAGTTATCAATGTCCCAAAATCTGTTTCATCAGAAAAAATCTATGTCTATGTATTTTTAATGGGTTTCTATGTACACCAATTTAATCACATATACATCAATTATTTAGGATGTAAAATAATTTAATCATTTTATTGCCATATTTAATCAATAAAATTAATTTGTTTGACCATATTATCATATATCTCTTAATAAAAATCATTATTTTTGTTAGTAGAAAACAAAAAAGTCTATTATAATAACACATAATACAATACATCATATGAAAATTTTATATAAAAATATTTTATACAATGGTTAATATAATTCAAAATAAATATCCTCACAATATTAATTATGGTTTGATAGAATGGAATCTCCATTTTTTATTAACAAAGCATAATTCCCTTCGTAGTGAGAAGTTAACACATCAATCTGCTTCCAATATATTAAATCAAAATATATAAACAAATTACAATATAATTCTAAAATCAAATTTTTTAATTATAATAATCATTTATTATTTTGTTGATAGGTGAAAAATAAAATCATTGTCACATTACAATTTAATTAATTATTATTTTATACTTATCATGTAAATCCATATATTCTAACATTGAAATTTATAATAATAATTTTAATAGTTTAAACTAAATAATACATATATTTATAGCATAAACAACTCAAAATCCTGATTAATAATGAATGTAATAATCTAAATAAAAGAAAAATTCATTAATTAATTTATTATTGAATCATTTATACACATTTCGTATATAATGACATTATCCACACATTATAAATTAAAATACTATATGTTCATCCCAAATATATATAAATATTAAAAAAAATCACTAAATCTAAAATATTAAAATTTCATATTTATTTTCTAAAATTGTATTTAATATAATATTCCTAATATTTTTAATATAATATAGTAATGAAAGATTTTATAATTATATAAATAATCCAAATAGAATTAAAATTATTATTAAGTCTTAATATAACATATTTTATTTTGCGTTAATATTTTTTGAATCACTAAAAAACATTTTAGAATTGATTAAATAATTTTTAAAAATAATGATTATAATAAGAATATTTCATATTTTTATTTTTCAATAATTTTTGAATAAATATATATTTTCTAATAAATTTCTAATTTTTTTATTTATACAATATTTATACATTTATAATGTAAAATACACATTAAACCAATGTCACATCTATAAAAATGGTTGTGTTATTTAAATCCCCCTTCGATTTTCTCAAAACCCTAAGGGTTGAATGAATTATTTTTATTAATAATATTAATGGAAAAAATCATTATATGGAATTAAACTATTCTTTTTATCATGGAACCATAGATTTGTCAATATTTAACGAAAAACACACCATAAGGGGAATCAAAAAAATTATTGATCAATGATGTTTTCAATATAAATTCACATTATAATAAAATCACCATATGATATCTGAAATGAAAATATTTATCCTCAATATATAATTCAAATTCACATAAACATTGATATATTGAACAATAAACCACAATGTGGAATGGTCAAAAAATTATTCAAAAATTTAATTGAAACAACTCCTTGCATATAATTTAAAATCCCTAATTTGGTTTTAAATATATTATATAACCATTGTGTTTTTCCTTAATACATTCCATTATTTGTAAATTTTAATGAACCCTATCATGATTTATAAAACATTTAATGTTAATTGAAAATATAATTTTATTTGGAGAAACCAATGACTTACATAAGAAAATATTGCATCATTTTAGATGAATAATTACTTTATTATATTTCAATAAATTCACCGTCACTATAAAGTATTAGTATTTTTCTATACTAGAAACATAATAATCGTAATTTAAGAAATATATTTACCACATCTCACAATGGTATACATGCATTGTACTTTTATTAGGCATACCATGCTTAAAACATTTCATTATGACATTGGGGAAGGAAACAACAAAATTCTTGATCTTAAATGCTCTATAAATGTAAACATACGAGATACCAGTCAATAATAATTAGTGAGAAACTTTTATGAATAATGGTATAATAACATGAACATATCTTATTAATTATATACCAATTCAATGAAACAAATTTAATTATAAATATTGGTACAAGATATTTTCTTAAAAATAAAAAATTCCTAACAATGAAAAATAATAAACAATAAATCATGGTCCCTGAGAACATATCATAAGAATTATACATATGTTTTTTAGAATAAAATAATCTATTAAATAATTTTGTTAGACATCACTCACATCCAAGACTATAATAGTGGATTGGGTTCACTAACCATTCCATCATTTCAATATTCAACGTTCACTACCATGAATATTATATATGATAGAGTCCCTTATAGAACATGTTTTATTTTAAATTGGACTCCATATTATCCCATTAGATATCAATATTTACCCAATACATCAGTGGTTTATTTTTTTATGTGGCCACACATCAAATAAATGAAACATTACATATGATTTCTATATTATTATAAAAATATTTATCATATCATCAAAGAATAAATCAAGGAAAAATATAGGGTTTTTAAACATTTCATCGCCATATAATAACATGAACTTTTGATAACATATGTGGATGATATCATTAAAAATTAAAATTTCATCAGTTATTAATTAAATGTGTGGAAAAAAATGGGTTTTATGACTCATCCTTATAATATTTTCATTATAATACATCATGAAAAAATGGTGTTTTTGTATGATTTAAAAATATTAATTCCATTAATATTGGTCAAAATATTTTACATTAAAATACATGGAAACATTGAATGAGATATCCAAATAAAATAATAGTTGTTTTAACCAGAAAAAGTTTTTTTCATTTGGTAAATTATAAAATAATTATTCCATTCTCAAATTAGGAAAAGTTTTATAAATAAAAAATTTAGAAGAAATTATAAATGATCCATTGAAAATTTATAAAAATAAATTCTTATATGGTTGAAAATTAATTTCAAATAATTTGATATTATATAGAAACATTCTTGATAACATAAAAATAAACATGGACCATGATGAAAATGTTCATCAACGAAAGATAGAATAAGGATAGTTTATCATAAAATTATTCCTCATTATATTATGTAAAAAAGAGAGGTAAATATTATAATTACTCGAAAATTCAATGAATAGTTACAATAGAAGAAAATTAATTTTCTAATGGAAAATATAAATATCATTTTCCTCAATGTAAATTTAACATAGGAAATCCTTGAAAGAAAATATAATATAACATAATCCTATACCTCTTATACCTTCCTAATTCATACACTTTTAAACCATGTGTATAATAAATAATTATTTAATACAAATATATTATAGAAAAATAATCTCATTATTATTAATATAAAATATTCCCTTATAATTTCAAAGATTCCTATTATTACCAATTCAACATTAAAAACACAATTCAAGTAAAAAAATTAGTTTTACATGCTTATTGTTGTTTACTAGTTCTATCCATTAAACTTTAGTCATGGTGTCATCATATACATAAAATTATTCATGATATATTTATCATTTTTATTCATTATATAAACATTACCATTTAAATAAATAGGTAAAGATAAAAATTATTTACATCACATTATGGAGATGATAGTCCATACGTACAAGGGGGTTATTTTTTTCATTTTGATCGATGGAATAATGGAAAGATAAATAAAAATTCACCATTATAAAATTATAATTATATAATAATTATATTATATATTCAATACATTTAAACTTATAAAAAAAGGTAAATATGAAATGAAAAGAAAAATACATCATATTGTATAAGTGGTATATCACACGTACGCATGAGTGACATTATCATTTTCCAACAAATGGTCAAGAGAGGGTAAATTCATAAAAATTATCATAAAACATTTGAATGAAGGGAATATTTTGGTTTCATAATGTTAATACTCTTAAATAAAATTTTATTATTTTCAAGAAGTAATAAAAATTAAAATATCGGTGAGAACATATAACTCTTCTTCAAGTATCCTATTTTGAAAAGCATATAAAGTATTTTTAGATGCATATTTTTGAAAGAAAATATCCCTGTAAAGACCTGGAATATTCAAGGAATTTTTTTTCATAATTCATTGGAATTTCTATGAGTCTGTAGCTTCTGACGGCATGTGATTCCAAGGCCTGGTGTGCCCAGAATCAATTTCCTATGTTTTGTTCGGGTACGTTTAGTAAACGTATGTGCGGGTTTTTCTATCTTTTGAACCGGTGCTCAGAATTAAAATCTGAGGACACTGATGAACTTGCAGTGCCTTATATTGCTTAAGGGTGCCTTTACTACAGTGGTGTTTTATGCGGGTTGATATTTAATTTTTGGGAAAATTTGAAATAGTTAAATAAAATTGTGGAGAAAATTTTATTTATCTATGGAATTTAATTCCTCCCATGGGATGTTATTGGTGGAGACAACACCCACATAACTTCCCATGTTTGGATATTTGATAGGTGGGGCCCACACATTCCCCAACCATTCATCTCGACAACCTCCCTTTAACCCCCCCCCCCTTAATCTCCTCTTCATTAAGTTAAGAACTCCCCCTCATTTATTTTGTGGAGCCTCTCCACCTTCCACTGATTGATTGTGCCACCCCACCTAATGAATTAATTAATCTTTTAATTAATTAATAAATGTGTCAACAAATCATTTTTGAATTGTATTGAATTGGTGGGAAATAATTTTAAAAGTGGGGAAAATTTTTCTTTTGATTGGATGGAAAATCATGGTGGGAGAGATCATGAAAGGATTTAGAAGGAAGTGTTCTTCTCCGATGAAGAAGACCAACCTTAACAGAATAACGACTCCGACGAAGAATGCAGAAGACATCTCCATCGATGCTTCCCTTTGGATGCACCCCGATGTCAATGGAAATGACGTCCGTATACCGCGACGCTCGACTACTGTGAACATTTATTCGAGGTAAGGGGTTTCTTTAAATTTTTAATTGTCTAAAAATTGTGATTAATCCTTCGTTGATACCATGGATTGTTATTGGCCATGTGATACCGCCTAACGCGGAGGGCGTTGGGCAAACGAACAGGGCCCGACGACCCTCCGTTGATCCTTGTTCTTTTTCAACGGCGACAGTGACGGAATGGATGGTGGTGAGCGGAGAAAAAGTGGCGTCCGTATACCGGATGCGTGGAGAGGAACTGTGGCTCGCAACCAAGGGTCGCTCGACTGATAAAGAACTGGCCGGCTAAAGCCCGCCAGACTGATGGAGGACCGCGGCGCCACAAGGGTTGTCGCGCTGCGAAAGACCACATTCTGCGGGTCGCTCGGTGGTCAACCCGGCCTGCAGGAGGCTGACTGATCTGGGAAGAACTCACGGGGCCAGGATGGTGCCGCGCTTGAGGAACCGCGGCCCGCCCATGCGGGCTGCTTGGGCCATGATGGCTGGCCGGCTTCGGTCGGCCCGTTAGAAAGGGGGGTGATTCTTGGCGCCGCCGGTTCCGGCAGTTGGGGGGCCATGCCCCACCGGGCCGGGTCAGGTTTCTTAAGGTCGGGCCGACACCCCATGTTGGGTTGGACCCATCAAACTGGACCAGTCCGACCCGTCAACCCATTGGGCCTAACGGGCTGGGCCCATACGCTTAAATGCGAATAACTTCATGACTGTGCATCCGATCGACATGCTGTGTGTGGTACTGGGACCCTCACAAAGAGGAGGTACTTTTTCAATACTATAAGTGAGTTTTGGTTGACTTTGTAAAATGGATGAGTTTGGAATGAACGTAATTCCAACATTGGCCCTCAGAGAGAAAACACTTATAACTTATGGACCGGATGCCCAATTAACGTGTTTTCGACTATGTTGAATATTATTTGATGATAGAGTTCTTTTGGAATACTCCACTTGAGGTTTGGATGCAGTTGGTGTATGTCCGGGTTGGATTGTACCTAAAATCCAACTGGGTCCCTGGAATGGAAATGCTAATAACTCACAGACCGGGCGTTCTATTGATGCATCTTCTGTTGCGTTGAGACCTCTATAATGAGGCGGTCCCATGAGATAATTACACGTGATATTATGTGGCACTTTGAAGTATCTACCAGTAGATCATGGAGCGGATCCTCCCGAAGACGAGCGTACAAAGTACAAAGACCTTACAGCTGGCTGAGACCTGATGAATACTTTTCCGATTCGATTCGAAGTGACATGACTAGCCCAGTGGTGAGAGCTACTATGTTGGGGAGACAGACCCATGGTAGAGGAGAGATACTGTGTTGGGGTGGCATACCCACGGTACCCGACATGAGGAGTACCTCTGTAGTCTATAAGGGGATGGGCTACTATGTTCGGGCGGCAGACCCATGGCAGGGATCGCTACTGTGTTGGGGAGACAGACCCGCTGTACTTGACAGGAGAAGTACCTCAACAGTCTAAGGTTAGTGATTAGTGCCTCAGAGTCATAACATGGCCACTGTACTCAACAGTGGAGGATTTCTCCTGTAGTTTTTGTTTCAATAATGAATATTCAGGTTTGATTTGAGTCAATAACCTCTGTGTTTTCCTCATGATTGAGATGGGTTACATGATAATTGAGGTATATGTATGGGAATATAACTATGTAAATGTTATCAATTGAGATAATTCTTTGTGGTCTATCCTTGATAGATTTATTGAGACCATTAGGGTCTCAGGGTCCCTACTGAGTATCGTTATACTCACCCCTGCACAGGCTATGCCCACACCTCGTTGTGTTGGATGCAGATGACAGACATCGTTTACCGAGGCAAAGTTTACAAGGACTAGATAGTACCCGAAGGTGGACACTCATCATGACAACACACGGAGCAGACCGATAGATACAGAGTGATGTGGAGGAAATTTGTTCCTACTCTTCCGATAGGAACACCGGAGGACGATCCAGGAGCTACTAGTCAACTTAGAGCTGTTTTTCATTCAGTTGTACTTTCTTTTAGTTGTAGATGTACCTTTATGTTGGGTTTGTATTTCTAGCCCCTTTGTACTTACAACACAATTGTTTACTGCTTTACTCTGTGTTTGCTTCCTCCTGTACCATGGTTGTGTGTTTTATGTTTTATAAAGGCAATGCCTCCCCAATTCATAGGGAAATATGCCTTTGGTGCTAGTCGTCGGCCCCTGGTCTATTGAAGGTAGGATTGGGATAGTCACAATACGGGCCCCTGGGGATGGTTCGTGACAAATTGGTATCAGAGGAGTCATTTCTACCGTATAACATAGGACTCTGATATTTTCTTTTCTGTGATGAAATATTGTTAAGTGTACGGAGTGTGGTTTTCAGTTCCGGGAGTCCAGTGTTGGTGCGGTGACCGACGTATCCATACACCAGGACCCTGACTTATAATTTCCGACTCAGTGCACGAAAACACTAATTGCATGTGTGATTTCAAAAGATTCCTTTATGTAAGCTCAAACTAGGTCAACTCACTAGGTATAGTCTTTTGACCGTATCACATCTGTTTCATTCAGTATGTCTTCTCCCATTCAGTCTTCACGGGTTTCGAGAAGAGAGCGCGATGGTAGCCCACCGAGTAGTGAGGCCATGGTACAAGGCCCTATTCCAGTTCAGGCACCAGTAGAGAGTGCACTCTTCTTGAGCGGTTTGAACACGTTCCAGTGACAGAGGCATGTGAGGTTTCGAGGCGAGTTAGATTTTCATGGCTGGGTACGGGTTGGAGTTTGTAGCATGAGCTTTCCACACCACTGGGACACCCACTAACTTGATGTTGTACCTAGATATTAGTCTCTTTCAGGGAGTAGCTGAGCGGTGGTGGTGCCAGATTCTCTAGTTTTGAGACGAGATGACCTTCACCAGGGGAAACATCGAGCGTTTCTTCAGAGTGGAGTTTATACCAATGACTCTACGCTCTATGCGGGCTCAGGAGATACTGCTCTCTCTACAAGGAATCCCGATTGTAGAGGATTGTACTATAGCCGACAGTAGACATATGACACAGAAGTCCAAGCGGAATAGGCCCACAGGTGGGTGACCTCGGGATATAGGTTCGGTTGTGCGAGGCACACAAAACAGAGCCAGCTATACAAGGAGTAGGAAGTGTTATGCATGTGGCAGGCAGGGTCACTTGGCTCGAGAATGCCCAACATGTCCAGCAGATGAGCAGCAGGAAGTAGAGGAAACTACTGGATCAAGGTAGAGGAGCTGGCCGTACAATCGGTGATGTATGATGCTTCAAGGTGTTTCCACCTCCACTAATAGGAGGTCCTCCCCAACCACAGGGAATAGGTGGATATGGGAGAGCACATCTTCATGCAGCTGAAGCAAACGACTGTGGAGCTCCAGAAGCAGTTGGACTGGAGCGGGACTAGTTCCAGGCATGGAGGCCTTTTGTAACAACCAGATATTTTTTGAAATTATTCTTTTTAATTTATTTTATGTCATGTGTTTTATGCTACAACAAGATTATCTTGTGCTATACGCCACACTGTATTAGTTTGAAGTATACACAACACTATTCTGAGATTGTGTTACACACAATTTCAAGTTTGTTTTATAATAGTCATTCTATGCAACATTGAGTGTATATATATATATATATATTTTTAATGTATAAATGAATTTTGGTTGGATTCTGTTATACAAAATAATAATTGGTTCTTGCACAACACGCAACCCTGACTTTCCTTGCATTACACGCAATCGTGACCTTTCTCGATAGCGTGTGTTGTACGCAGTACCAGGCTTTACTAAAAAACGTTATATTATTATAATATCATTATGAACTAGCCATTATGAATATTATTAACTAAATTCTGAATTTTATAACATTATTATTAATCTTACACATTTTTTAGAACATGGTAAAAGAACAAAATAATGTTTTTGGGGAAAATAAGTATTTTAAAAAAAATGCAGTTTTGTCGCCTTTTGATGGCGCACCCACTTTAAATCTAGTTTTTGACATGTTTATAAGTTTAATTTTACAAAATAAAATTATTATTTGGAATCAGGATCTAAAATTTTACCTTGGATAAATTTTTCATATTATTCTGATAACGTTCATATTTTAATGAATAGTAAAAACACGCTATATTTGAATTAAAAACAACTTTTTTCATCGCAATAACTTATGTGGTTAAATTATAACATTTAATGGTTTTAAAGTGTATATAGAATATATTTTTACCATTTAATATAATTTATTTCATTAGCCTTGATTTTACATTGAATTTGTATGTTAAATAAATTCAATCTTTTGCAATGTTTTAAACAAAAACCTGTTTTCTTTCGACAACGGGATTAATTTTAATTTAATTTCCGCAACTTTTGTGTATTGAATTTGGAAAAAAGATTCCATATTTGGAATTAGTAGGTCCAAATTATTTTAATAAGCTACTTTTTATTTTTGGGCTTTATGAATAGTAACTACGGTAAATTTTATTTACCTTAGTTAAAGGTAAATCGGGTAATTAAGGGTAAATATAAGATAATAAATTTAACCTAACACCTTCCAAAATCCTATTGGATGACTAAAAGTCGACCCATATTACCTAAGGGTCAGATTGTAATCATTTAATGGACTTTTTTCCATGAAAATAAATTAATTATTATTAAAACCAAAGAAAGTGACAACATGTCACTCTCTTAAATCTTATAAGTATATGAATTTTAATTTAGTGATAAACTTCATGAATCTTCGAAAATGAATAGTCTCCAGAAAGATAAGGAAGTTATATACATCATATAAATTTATTTATAATTTTTTAGGTATTAAATAATTATCATTAATTTTGACACAATAGGGATGCAGAAATTATTTATTTAGTGAAAAATCAATAATATAGTATTTCTTGAAATATTAATACATATCAAAAGGCCCGAAAATCAGAAAAAAACTTATTATTAGTGTATATATAAACCCTAATCATCCATTTTCCGAATTGTTGACCATTTGGATCCTTATTAAGATGATTATGACACTTATATTATTTTATTTTAAATGATGCCAAAGTTGTCACCTTCATAATTTAATAAATATATCAATTTAAATATTGTGATTTTAAGATGATACATTCGATGAAAAGTATTATTGTGAAAGGTAATATATTTATCTTCACCATATGATTTTATTTTTAATTTTTATGCAACAAATAATTATATTAAATAATTATACAAAAAATGATGTAGTAATTATTTTATTAGGAGATAAACCAAATAAATAGTTTTAAAAATAATAAAATAAATATTATATGAACTATTTAATGTGCTCCACTAATTTTATAGAAACATATGATCTTTTATGAATCTATTAATGCTTTTAGTTTGAACATATCTTCTGTATATATTTTATTTAAATTCAAATAAATTAATAGTGTCAAAATTGACACTATTGTTAAAATAATATATTATAAAATTGATTAAAAATCACAAAAATATTTACAAATTATAAATTTAAATTTATATGGTTGAAAATGTTATATAGTAACCAATTATGTACAATTCACAAAAAATAAGTAATTATTTGTTATAATTTAAAATTTACAATGTTATTACCACAAATAAAAATAAATTGATTAAATAAGGATAAATCAAGTTGATAATGCTTTAAATAGATTCCTAACATGTCCAAATTAGATTGGTTGATGAGATTACAACACTATATAATCTAATCTTCAGATATGAGTCATTTTTGGTGGTTTTTAAGTGGGGTAAGATTTATTATAAATTAATATTTTTAAGAATTCCAAAGGTGCCCCTCTCCTCCCTTATAAAAGGAAACCTCCTCCCTCTCTTCCTCACAAAACATTGACACTTCAATTGTAAAGAACCATAAATTTCAAGGAAATTTTTTCCATAAGTTTCTAGGGATTTTTAAAAGAACGCAGTTCCTAAAGGCACCTGATTCTGTGGCCCGGTGTGCCCGAATCATTTTCCGAAGCTTGGCTCGGGTACGTTCAGTGAACGGAGGAGTGGGTTTTTATAACTTTTGAACCGGTACTCAGAATCAAATTCCGACGGCACCAATGAAATCGCAGCGCCAGTATTTTCTTAGAAACGCCTCTTCTGGAGTCTCGTTTGCTCGGTTGTGGTTTTTAATTTTTGGGTTTAAAGTTATGAAATAAAATAAAGTTGTGCGACAATTTTATTTTTATTTCACATAAGCCACTTAAAATCCACTTAAAGATACTTAAGAGGAGTTGATACGGATAGGGTACTATCCAAAAATATCCTACCACCTTGGTAGGATATTTGTGAGGTGGGGCCCGCACGAGCCCCACCGTTTCTTTTCCGCTAAGTAATTCACCCGCGAAAACCCGTCATTATGAAAGTCAACTGACGCGTTTTCTTAATTTCTTAACGCACCAATTAATTGGGTGGTTTTATTCATTGAATTAATTCTACGAATTAATGGGTCATTAGTTATCTCTTTTTCGTTTGTTGGCGTAATAATAAAATAATACCAACACACGACTTCTGGATAAATGATCGTTGAGAGGATTTTATAGAAACCAAGAATTCTTCATCCTCCTTCGCAAAGAACGTGAAGAACACGAAGAATGCGAAGAACGCGGAGAACGCCGGCCTCCGATGAAGAACGCCGAACCTGCAAAAACGACGATGCGACGCAGTGTGCCGCGACGCCGACGTTTCCTCTCCCGCGACATTCTTCGGCGACCTTCCATAATCCGCAACAGAATCTTCGAATATCCATTGAGGTGAGAGATTGTGGTTCTTAATTTTTCTTTGTGGTTTAAAACAACAATATGGATTTAAATATTATTAATTCAGTCTATATGTTCTTGAACCTCGGAGTTCGTCGACGCGCACCGTATTCCGCGACGATGCGACGCCCTTCCGTGATGCGACGATCTCCTCCTTCCGCGGCGATCAATTTCACGAAGAACGCACGCGCGACACTTGACGAGGTAGGGGTTTTATTTGAATGTTTTATATTCTCGTGATTGTTTCTTTCAAAATGAAGAACCCGGTTCATAAGAACAATTTTAATTTAATAAAATTGTTTTTGATATGTTCTCTATGTGTTAATTATTTCTTCTGATTGTTATCATCTAATGCGGAGGGTGCGGGCCCAAAAAACACGGCTCGACAACCCTCTGTCGTTCTTCGTTGTTGTGCGGATTTGGCGGGCGACGACAAAGTGTGCCGCAGAGGCGTTTTGATGATTCCTCAGTGAAGAACGGATCCCGGGATGAGTAGCGGTGCAGGCGGGAAGGGAATCGGACCACCGGAGGAAATCCGGTGGCACGCGGAAGCCACCGGCGGCGCCCCGGTGCGCCGCTGGAAGAAGCCGCCGTGGCGCCAGCGAACCCGTGGCCACGTGGGTCCGGCACACTGGGGATGCAACATCGCCGCATCCGTTGACCTGGGCGGCCCCCCACGGGGGCAACATGCCCCCCGCGTTTGCTCGGCCGCTCGGCCGAGCAGAGCCGGGCCGGCCGGCCGGGCCGGGCTGCGCCCTGGCCGGACCGGACTGGGTCCAGCCGTGTCGGACCGGGTCGGGTCAACCCTGTTCGGGTCGACCTGGTTCGGCTGACCCAGGGGGGTCGGGGCGGGTCGGCCCGGGCCCAGACACCCCGACTTCGGACCGATTTCGGTCTTTTTCCCGTAAGTTGAGATACGGGCCTCCGAACGACACGATGTCAGTGTAAATGCGATCCTTGGATCGAGACGGTCGTTTCGGTATACTGCACTCAAGGTTTCCGAATACTTTGGGTTTAGTCGGGTTGGTTTGTACACGAAACCAACCGGGCCCTCGGAGCGGAAACGATCATATCATGAGCCTCAGACGTCCGATTGGCATGCCGTCGACTTTTTTGTTTTCCTATAAGTGAGACGGATCTTTTGGCATACTCCGCCCGAGGTTTGGACGCAGGTGGAGTACGGTCGGGTTGGTTTTGTCTTAGAAACCAACCGGGCCCCTGGGACGAAAAAGCCAATAACTCTCAGACCGGGCGTCCGATTGACGCGCCGTCTGCGACGTTGAGTTCCTGTTGGCAATACGGATCTTTTGGATACATCAACTCTCGAATATGTGTCAGTTGATGTAACAGCCTCTCGGCTCGTGGAGGAGACCCTCCCGAACGATCTTGCCTTGTGCGGAAACCCTAGAGCTGGCTGCAACTGCTGCTTTGACGACGACGACTGTACAAAGATCCTCAGTGGATTCGACTGTGACGATGATGAAAAACAGTACGAGAATCCTCCGTGTTTTCGGCAGTAACTACTACGGTACATCTTGTGATACATCAGCTCCGGACTACATGTCAGTTGATGCATCGACCTCTTAGCTCGTGTAGTGGACCCTCCCGGAAGGAGCATGTTGTGTGCGGAAACCCTAGAGCCGATTGGGACTTGACGACTGTTGATCGAACGACTCGGTGTGTTACAGATAACACGACAGAGGTGCTCTTGGTTGTAGGGGCACATGGGAGCGCTTGGTTGTAGATAAAGACCCACGACAGAGGTGCGCTTGGTTGTAGTGGCACAGGGGAGTGCTTGGTTGTAGCGGCAGACCCACGACAGAGGTGCGCTTGGTTGTAGGGGAACATGGGAGCGCTTGGTTGTAGCGGCAGAACCACGACAGATGTGTGCTTGGTTGTAGCGGCACAGGGGAGCGCTTGGTTGTAGCGGCAGACCCACGACGGAGGAGCGCTTGGTTGTAGCGGCACGGGGGAGCGCTTGGTTGTAGCAGCAGGCCCACAGTACCCGATAGGTGGATAACTACAACAATCCAAGGTAAGAGGGAAGTGCTTGGTTGTAGCAGAATAACCACTATACTTGATAGAGAAGGAGTTTCCCAATAGCTTTGGGTTCAACTTCATAATCGATCCTGTGTGGGTCTTTGTGAGGGTTAGTACCTACAGATCCTTGTGGATCCGACGGCTTAGATGAATCAGTGGTTACATCTGATCATCTCTAACGTCATACGAAGAAGTACCTGTGTGAGCTGAATCTTGTGTTGAACTATCCGTTGTGGATTTACTGTTTACTCTCCTTTGTGGAATGTGTTGTGCTATCCTGTGTGGATTTACTGTTTAATATCCTTTGTGGAATGTGTTGTGCTATCCTGTGTGGATTTACTGTTTACTTTCCTTTGTGGAATGTGTTGTGCTATCCTATGTGGATTTACGTTTTGCTTTCCAGTATGGACCGGTTTGTGCTTGGGCTAGGATGTTGGAGCCGAACGGGAATTGATGACTTGGGTATATGTATGGACATATACCTAAGCAGTGTCGGATGTTACTTCGTGATTGTACCTTATCCCTTGTGGTTTATCCTATGTGGATTTCGGGAGACCTTCGGGGGTCTCGGGGTCCCTACTGAGTAGCTTATACTCACCCTTGCACGGGCTATGCCCGCACTTCGTTGTGTTGGTTATAGATGACGGACAACGCTGATCGTGGTGGAGGCTCGAAGAGCAGGACGGTACCTGGAGGTGGACCACTATGTGGGACGTACTCGGAGCGGACGGCTGGACCGAGGAGCTGTGGAGGCTATCTGTGCTCACCATTCAGGTGGGACTTCCAGAGAACTGCTCGACACAGCGGCTTTTCTTTTCAGTTGCTGTTTTTCTCTTCAGTTTTACTTTACAGTTGGGCTTGTATTTCCAGCCCTTTTTACTTTCAGCACATCTTGTTACAGTTTTTACATAGTGTTTACTCTTTCTGCTTGCTTACTCTGTGGTGGTTGTTTACTTTACAAAGGTAATGCCTTCCCTGTTTATCGGTATTTATGCCTTGGTGTTAGTCGCCAGCCCCTGGCCTATGGAATGCGGGCTTGGGGTAGTCACGGCACGGGCCTCGAGGACGGGTCGTGACAAATTGGTATCAGAGGTGGTCGGTTATACCGCAGACTCTGATCTTTCTTCTATGTGAAGCAATAGGGTTTAGCGTATTGGGTGTGGTTATCAGTACAGAGAGTCCAGTGTTGGTGCGGAGGCCGACATATCCGTACACGAGGACCCTGACGTCTGATTTCTGATATAATGCACGAAAACATTGATTGCATGTGTGTTACAAGTTTTCTGTGTGATTACTTTGTGTCAGCTCACCAGGTACACTGTTCTGACCGTGGTGAACCTGTTTCTTTTCAGGATGTCCCCACGACGGCAGCCAGCTAGGGTTCCGAGCGTTGTGTGTGGCGACAGCCCGCCGAGCGGCGAGGCTTCGGTACATGGCCCTTTGACAGTAGAGGCACCAGCGGTACCTTTACCCGCCGAGCCACCGATGCTACCAGCCCAAGCTGCTGACGATGCACGTCGCCTTAGTGCACTGCATGAGTTCCAGCGCCAGCGACCGCCCAAGATTCGCGGGGAGACGGACCCTCAGGCCGCCGAGGACTGGCTAGAGGCAGTTTTAAAGGTTTTCAAATTAGTGAGGACACTGGCAGACCTCATGGTGATCCACACAGTGAGCCTCCTGCACGTGGCATCAGGCAGATGGTGGAGCTTGATGCTCCAGGTGCACGACGAGACATATCTCCTCTGGATGGACTTTGAGAGCATCTTCCGCTCCGAGTTCGTCCCAGCCACCCTCCGTGCGGTGCGCATTCAGGAGCTACTACAGCTGCGGTAGGGTAGCATGACAGTAGCCCAGTACGCGGTGAGGTTTATTAATCTCTCGCGCTACTCCACAGATATGGTACGGGACCCGTTCTTCCGGGCCCCGACCTTCGAGCAGGGACTGAGGCACGATATCAGGGCTTCAATGATCTCCCTCAACATTCCGACTCAGGCATGAGTGTTGGAGCGAGCCCTCTTAGTGGAGAGTTTCCTTGCTGAGCAGTCTCCAGCAGCAGGACCAACCACTTGCCGGCATGCGGCAGAGTCTTCTGCAGCGGGAAGTAGATAGATGACGTAGGGGTCCAAGAGGACTAGACCTACAGGTGGTCGACAACATGACTCTGGATCGTTTGTGCGAGGCACTCGGGGTGGACAATGACTTTCCTTGAGAGGGCAGTGTTACTCCTGCGGCGGGATTGGTCACATGGCTCGTGACTGTTCGACCCCCCAGGAAGAGGCAGAGGTTCGATCAGGGCGGTCCGCAAGGAGCAGGTGGCCATGGCAGGGGAGCTGGTCATGCAGCTGAAGGTGGACGACGCTTCGGGGTGTTGCCACCACCACCACCAGGAGGTCCACCCCGACCGCAGGGAGTTGGTGGACATCCGAGAGCTCAGCTTCAGGCAGCTGAGGCCTTCGATCATGGAGCTCTGGGAGCAGATGGACAGTAGAATTACTAGTGGATACATGTTTTTTACTTCTAGTTCCTTTTTTCTATGGTGTAGTGTCTTTGTATTATGAGTTGCAATAATAAAAGACGCATACTTTGGTGATGTTTTTTTAAATTCGGTTCCTCTTTTGTGTTGTTACTAAGAGGGTCCGGTTTAGATTGTTGACTTGACCCTCACTTGTGAGACATCTACTAGGGGAGACCCAGTTAACACAAACTGATGCCGACAGTGTGACTCAACCCTTGGAGGTGAGAGTAACGGTTGGATCTCTTGGTAGTAGCGTCGAGGCCTTACGACGTCATCCTTGGTATGGATTAGTAACATCCAGGTCGAGATTGACTGTATTAGGCAAGGTAAGTGGTTCATCCAGGGGATGAGACCAGATTTCTCTTGTCTGAAAAGAAGAAATCTCAGCAGTTCTTGTGGGATCGGATATGGTCCAGGTCATCCCGGAGCGGATGGGTATAGCTCAGAGCCGACAGAAGTCTTATGCTGACAGGAGGCGGAGGCCACTTGAGTTCAAGGATGGCGACCACATCTTCATGCGGGTCTCACCTCGACGTGGAATACAGAGGTTTGGCCGAAGCGGCGAGTTGTCTCCATGCTTCATCGGACCCTTCCAGGTCCTCAGCAGGATTGGCAAGGTGGCTTATCGCCTGGCTCTACCACCACAGTTGCGCCGGGTGCACGACGTCTTCCACGTATCTCAGCAGAGGAGATACGTGCACGACCCGACGCAAAATCTTTGACCATGGAGATATGGTCTTTGATGATGGGGTGACTTTTGCGGAGGTCCCAGTGGAGATCGAGGATCGACAGGAGCGGGTACTACGTAGACGATCGATTCCTCTAGTGCGCTTCAAATGGAAGCTCGGGAACCTCCAGGAGAGAACTTGGGAGCGGGAGGCTCAGTTGCGTGCTCAGTACCGCCTTTGTATCCCCAAGTTTGTGGTGAAGCTTTACGGGGATATAAATACCTATGGTGGGAGTAATGTAAAGACCCGTAAATTTAAAGGAATTTTTTTCCTTATTTTTCTTTGGAATTTTACAAAAGCACAGTTCCTGACGGAACCTGATTCCAAGGCCCGGTGTGCCCGGAATCATTTTCCGAAGTTTTTCTTGGGTACATTCAGTGAACAGGCGAGCGGGTTTTTCTAACTTTTGAACCGGTGCTCAGAATCAAATTCTGAGGGCACCGATGAAATTGCAGCACCAATATTTGCTTATAAATGCCTCTTCCGGAGTTGTGTTTTCTCAGTTGTGGTTTTTAATTTTTGGGTTTAAATTTATGAAATAAAATAAACTTGTGCGACAATTTTATTTTTATTTCACTTAAGCCACTTAAAAGCCACTTAAAGCTGCTTAAGCGGAGTTGATACAGATAGGGTGCTATCCAAAAATATCCTACCCCCTTGGTAGGATATTTGTGAGGTGGGGCCCTCACGAGCCCCACCGTTTCTTTTCCGCTATGTAATGCACCCGCAAAAACCCATCATTATGAAAGTCAACTGACGCGTTTTCTTAATTTCTTAACGCACCAATTAATTGGGCAGTTTTATTCATTGAATTAATTCTATGGATTAATGGGTTGTTACTTATCTCTTTTTCGTTTGTTGGCGTAATAATAAAATAAGACCAACGCACGACTTCTGGAAAAATGTTCGTTGAGAGGATTTGACAGAAACCAAGAATTCTTCATCCTCCTTCGTGAAGAACGCGAAGAACGCGAAGAACGCCGGCCTCCAACGAAGAACGCCGAACCCGCGAAAATCGACGACGCAACTCCGTGTGCCGCGACACCAACATTTCCTCTCCAGCGATGTTCTTCGGTGACCTTCCTTAATCTGCAACAAAATCTTCGATCATTCGTTGAGGTGATAGATTGTGGTTCTTAATTTTTTTTGTGGTTTAAAACAACAATATGGATTTAAATATTATTAATTAAATCTATATGTTCTTGAACATCGTATTTCATCGACGCACACCGTATTTCGCGACGACGTGACGCCTTTCCGTGATGCGATGATCACCTCCTTCCGCGGTGATCAATTCCGCGGAGAACACGCGTGCGACACTTGACGAGGTAGGGGTCTTATTTGAATGTTTTATATTCCCGTGATTGTTTCTTTCAAAATGAAGAACCCGGTTCATAAGAACAATTTTAATTTAATAAAATTGTTTTTGATATGTTCTCTATGTGTTGATTATTTCTCCCGATTGTTATCATCTAACGCGGAGGGTGCGGCCCCAACAAAAATGGCCCGACAATCCTCCGCCATTCTTCGTTGTTGTGAGGATTTGGCAGGCGACGAAAAAGCGTGACGCAGAGGCATTTTGATGATTCCGCAGTGAAGAACGGATCCCAGGATGAGCAGCGGTGTAGGCGGGAAGGGAATCGGACCACTGGAGCAACTCCGGGGGCCCGCGGAAGCCACCGGCGGCGCGGGTTCCCGGCGCCGGCGGCGCCTTAGCGCACTGCCGGAAGAAGCCACCGCGGCGCTAGCGGACCCGCGGCCACGTGGGTTCGGCGCACTCGGTACGTGGCATCACAGCGTCCGTTGACTAGGGCGGCCCCCCGCGGGGGCGGCATGCCCCCCGTGTTTGCTCGGTCGCTCGGCCGAGCCGAGCCGGGCCGGCCGGCCGGGCCGGGCTGCGTCCAGGCCGGACCGGACCGGGTCCAGTCGGGTCAGGTCAACACGGTTCGGGCGACTCGGTTCGGCCGACCCAGGGGGGTCGGGCCGGGTTGGCCCGGGCCCAGACCCCCCGTCTTCAGACCATTTTCAGTATTTTGCCCGTAACATGAGCTACGTGCCTCCGAACGACGCTCCGTCAGTGGAAATGCGATCCTTGTATCGAGACGGTCGTTTCGGTATACTACACTCAAGGATTCTGAAGACTTTGGGTTCGGCTGGGTTGGTTTGTACACGAAACCAACCGGGCCCTCGGAGCGGAAACACTCATATCTTGAGCTTCGGACGTCCGATTGACGTGCCGTCGACATTGTTGTTTTCCTCTAAGTGAGACGGATCTTTTGGCATACTCCACCTGAGGTTTGGATTCAGGTGGAGTACGGTCGGGTTGGTTTTGCCTTAGAAACCAACCGGGCCCCTGGGACAGAAAATACAATGACTCTCAGACCAGCCGTCCGATTGATGCGCCATCTGTGTCGTTGAGTTCCTGTTGGCGATACAGAACTTTTGGATACATCAACTCTCGATTATGCATCAGTTGATATATCAGCCTCTCGGCTCGTGGAGTGGACCCTCCTGAATGAGCTTGCGGTGTGCGAGAACCCTAGAGCTGGATGCAACTGCTGCTGTGATGACGACGACTGTACAGAGATCCTCAGTAGATTCGACTGCGACGATGATGAAAAACAGTACAGGAATCCTCCATGTTTTCGGCAGTGATGACTATGGTACATATTGGGATACTTCAACTCCGGACTACATGTTAGTTGATGCATCGACCTCTTAGCTCATGGAGTGGACCCTCCCGGAACGAGCATGCTGTGTGCGGAAACCCTAGAGCCAATTGGGACTTGCCGACTGTTGATCGAACGACTCGGTGTGTTACAGATAACACGATAGAGGTGCGCTTGGTAGTAGCAGCACAGGGGAGCGCTTGGTTGCAGAGGCAGACCCATGAAAGCGGTGTGCTTGGTTGTAGCGGCATAGGGGAGTGCTTGGTTGGAGCAGCAGACCCACGACTGAGGTGTGCTTGGTTGTAGCGGCACAGGGGAGCGCTTGGTTGCAGCGGCATACCCACGACGGAGGAGCGCTTGGTTGTAGCGGCACAATGGAGCGCTTGGTTGTAGAGGCAGACCCATGACTAAGGTGTGCATGGTTGTAGGGGCACAGGGGAGCGCTTGGTTGTAGCGGCAGACCCACGACGGAGGAGCGCTTGGTTGTAGCGGCATGGGGGAGCGCTTGGTTGTAGCAGCAGGCCCACAGTACCCGATAGGTGGAGAACTACAGCAGTCCAAGGTAAGAGGGAAGCACTTTGTTGTAGCGGCATAACCACTATACTTGATGGAGAAGAAGTTTCCCAATAGCTTTGGGTTCAACTTCATGATCGATCATGTGTGGGTCTTTGTGAGGGTTAGTACCTACATATACTTGTGGGTCCGACGGCATAGATGAATCAGTGGTTACATCTGATCATCTCTAACATCATACGAAGAAGTACCCGTGTGAGCTGAATCTTGTGTTGAACTATCCTGTGTGGATTTAATGTTTACTCTCCTTTTGTGGAATGTGTTGTGCTATCCTGTGTGGATTTACTGTTTACTCTCCTTTGTGGAATGTGTTGTGCTATCCTGTGTGGATTTACTGTTTACTTTCCTTTGTGGAATGTGTTGTTCTATCCTATGTGGATTTACGTTTTGCTTTCCTGTGTGGACCGGGTTGTACTTGGGCTCAGATGTTGGAGCCGAACAAGAATTGATGACTTGGGTATATGTATAGGAATATACCTAAGCAGTGTCGGATGGTACTTTGTGATTGTACCTTATCCCTTGTGGTTTATCCTATGTGGATTTCGGGAGACCTTCGGGGCTCTCGGGGTCCCTACTGAGTAGCTTATACTCACCCCTGCACGGGCTATGCCCGCACTTCGTTGTGTTGGTTGTAGATGATGGACAGCGCTGATCGTGGTGGAGGCTTGCGGAGCAGGATGGTACCTGGAGGTGGACCACTAGGTGGGACGTACTTGGAGCGGACAGCTGGACCGTGGAGCTGTGGAGTCTATCTGTTCTCACCCTTCAGGTGGGACTTCCAGAGGACGGCTCGACGCAGCGACTTTTCTTTTCAGTTGTTGTTTTTCTCTTCAGTTGTACTTTACAGTTGGGCTTGTATTTTCAGCCCTTTTTACTTTCAGCACAGCTTGTTACAGTTTTTACTTAGTGTTTACTCTTTCCGCTTTCTTACTCTGTGGTGGTTGTTTACTTTAAAAAGGCAATGCCTTCCCTGTTTATCAGGATTTACGCCTTGGTGCTACTCGCCAGCCCCTGGCCTATGGAAGGCGGGCTTGGGGTAGTCACGGAACGGGCCTCGAGGACGGGTTGTGAAATCAATCTCGGCCAACCCCTGCCAAATTCTCTTCTCCACTTCCCTATAAACATCCTAGAGGTCCTGGTCTTCTTAAAAGACCAATTTTAGTTCCCTAAGAGGAGGTCTCGAAGAGGCGCTTCAAAGAAGAGGTAATGTCCATTACCGATTCTTTCAACTCTATTTCTTCTTCCACTTATTTTTTTAGTTGTTTCATTATGAGGTAATAACATTAGTATCAATAATATACTCATATGTTATTATAAGTATGAAACAACCATATTTCACCATCTATCCATCCAACGGAAAACGAAATCACCGCACGTGCATACGTACGGAATACCGTCTCCACGCCCTGGTGTAATCTATTTTCCCCAATACCTTACTTGGATGGGTATAAGGGTGAAAGTAATAAATATATATGATTATCGTAAAGTGATATTTATTCTTAAATATTATACATACACTTTAATTCAATTCCACAATCTTGGGAATGATATCATCGCTCGTGCGTACGTACGGACTACCGTCTCCACGACACGATGAGATTCATTCTCCATGTTAACCATTCATGAATGATTATAATGTATATATAATAAGTAATAATGAAATATATGACATAATAATGATACTGGATTTATGTATGTATATATATATGTATGTCATCCAATTAATTCCATTCAATTCAATGAGGAAACGAAAACAACGTTCATGCGTACGTACGGCCTACCGTCTCCATGAACGGTGTATTTATTTCCATTTATCGATCTATTATATATATGTATATTTGGAATATATATTATATATAAATCATGTTTTATATTTTGGAATTATGTAATCATGATCGAAGTAAACATATGAATAATTACAAGTCAAAACATGGACGACAAATGAAACGATTTTACCCAAAACGCTCTTTAACATGGAATTTACAAAAGGACGAGTAATATAAATTCATAAGTGAACTATATATGACATCATAACAATGAATATGATTCTTTAATAAGTCAATAACATTATTTAAATCATTATACTGGAGGTTCGGTCACATACGATGCAAATCGGACCTAAGGTAAGGGATAATTTTTCAAATCTCATTTTTATCTGAGATTGCTTATTCTTAAGTATTTACTGGGGTTATTTATATCATCCATGTCCATGTTTTATAAAATTGTTTTCATGTATTTTTAAAGTCCTTTTTACCCATTTTTGAATTTTACTAGATGGTATGTAAGCAATCTTACTTTTGTTTACGTTATGAGGTACTTTTTGACTTTTCTGACAAAGTACGAGGAGAATGTTATTTTTAATTTATACAGCGTCAATGGATTTTTATGGTTTCATAACGCCTCATTTTCATGAAGCATACTCTATATGAGTTTATTACTATTTTCAACAAAATTATTTTATGTAAAAAGTGCTTGGCATTTTTTGAAAAGAAAATGATTTTGACGAAGAAAGGATATTTTCATCAAAAATACATTTCAAATGATTTATCAAAACCATTTTCCATCTAAGATGACATTATTTGAAATGTTTATGTTTCAAGTTTAATGTCTCTATGATTTACATGGTCCAATTTTCTTATGATGAAATGTCAATTTTTTATATGGATTATGAAATGATGGGATGATGTTTATGAAACCCAATTTATTGTTTGGGATATGATGAACGTTTTATGTTTATTTTGTGGCACAAGTAAGAAAGATTTCATTATGAGATGTGTAGCATCTATATCTCCCTCCAATTCATTGGGTAATGATTTATATCTCATGAGATAGACATGGCTGGAATGGTAAGTTAATCTGGTTCAGTATTACAGGACAGGACCGAGGAGTGAACTCGATTCAGAAAGGGACTTTGTCCACTAAGATGGTCTTGGCAGCAATGCCTTGGCTACTATAGAAATCATTACATGTGCTTAATAGTTGGCACAATTACATGTTTTATTCCCATGCTATTTTATCATGGTTTATGTTCCATTATGATCTATGCCTTATGTACTTCCATGTTTTATGTAATTTCTCAAGATTTTGATGTTTAAACATTTTGATAATGTTTTTAAGTTCAAATGTATATGGTATGTTTTATTTTATCCATGTTTACCCTTACTGAGCATTTGATCGAACCCTTTTTATGTTTTATTTTCCCCCAAGATCAAAAGAAAGGTTTTAGGTAAGGAAATAAAAAGTGGAAGATCCTTATGAGAGATGTTGAAGATCTTTAACCACGATTAGAAGATTATGTTCCAAGTTTCCAAAGACACTAAACTATTACAGTCCTTGTGTGTCTATTTTTCTTATGTATTAAGTATTCCGAAAAAGTAATGTAATGTCCATGTATGTCAAGATTCAGGTCTCTACAGTTGGTATCAGAGGAAAGGTTTAGTTAACCTTTGGAAACTAGGTAGCAAAAACATTAGTGATATCCCCAGAGATATTTATAAGGTATGTCTAGGGATGTACCTAAGGATTAGTATACGTATAGGATATAGTCCTAGAACTAAGGTAACGATTTTAGAATGTTAGATATTGAAGTTAATCACCCTTTATTATGATTTTTTCCTCTCACAATATTCTTTTTGTGTTTTAGAAAATGGCTGGAAACAAGATGATTCATGATAATGGAGGATATGATGGACAATGGAAAGATATTATTCATGAGAAACCAAATGAAATTGGATTTGGAAGTCCAAACATCATTATTATACCGAATCAGGAATCTCATAATATGATCAAAAAACTCAAATTTGGTAAGTTTCCTGACTCAGCTAATAAGAGAAATATGGAGTTTCATGATGATCATAGAGGGATGAAAGTTCAATTTCCCCTATGTAAATCATGTGGGAAGAGGCATCAAGGAGAATGTTTCAAATGAACTAGAAGATGCTTTGGGTGTGGAAAAGAAGGACACAAAGCCAGTAAGTGCAAAGGAAAAGGTTCATTTAACACCATGGATGAGGATAATGGTATTGCTATGATATCAACAATGATTAAATGTTTTAAATGTGGAATGTACGGGCATTATGAAAACAAATTCCCTAAGGGAATGTCTCATGAAGAGAATCAGCATGGTCGTATGGGTAGTATTTATGTTGTTGATGATGAAGAGACTACAAATGATATGTGATATGAAAGAATTTTTGAAGCTCGATCAATGGTTTAATAAGGTAGTGGAATGATTACATGTTTATCAAGTGTAATGTTGTATATGTAATCTCATTGTACTATTGAATAAAGAGAAATCTAAGGATCGTTAAACTGTTGTCTTTACTTAAGTTTTGAAAGTGTATGATTAATGATACTAGTAACCATGAAAGGTTATTCAGATATTTTCATAAAGCTGATGATATGTGCATAATGAAGGGATAAGGAGAAAATTAAATGTTTGATAGTATTCATGAGCTCATGACTAATATAGGGGAATGTTATATCATGGTTTGAGTATATAGAATTTTTTTATTTTGGTATGTGGAAAGAGTTAACTTTTGATAGCATTCATGTTTTCAATAAGGATTAATAGGTATTCATTTTTTCAAGAGAATACATGATTAAGGTATTCACATGATTGAAATGTGACCCGTAAGATATATGGTGGATAAATGATGGTATTCACATGCTTGGTTGATGACCTTTCAAGTAATCATTTTCTTTATACTATGAGATTGGATATATGTATTTTGGATAAGCCTAAGTATTGCAATGAATTATGTTGGACATAAGTTAGTATTATTCAAGGCTAGAATTTTTTTATAATGTAGTTTTAGAAAAAGGACAACCTGTAGGATGGGCGACAACCCATCGCTTTGGACAAGGCTGTGGGAATCGAACCCACAACCGAATTGCGGCTGGCCTTTATCGCCTACCACTGGCCTACAGGAAGTCCCTATTTAGTATAAACTAGTTTTATTATATTAAGGAGTATGATATATAAAGTATAAGTCCATTTTAGAAACCATATATGATTAATATCACTATATATGGACTTATGTATTTTTGATAACTTTTAATACTTTTTGTTTGAGAAAGATGGAATGACCCATCATTCTATCACATGATCTAGTAACACTTCATGAATGCCAAATTCAACTTCATTTCCTTAAGAGATTAAGTGGAAATTGTCCAAAGAATGACCAATGGTGAGACTGTACCAAAATCACGAAAGTATTTATTCTAATCCAAATTTCATCAACATTAGGGAAATGATCATGAAAACCAAAAATGTTGTCCTAGTGCTATTATATCGGATGAATCATATGGTACCTTAGATCGTCACAAATTTATGGCTTTTTGATTGTTGTCTTTTTTATAGCCATGTTCTCTACCACTCTACATCAGAACATGATGGTTAGATTTTTCTTCCATATTCATATTTTCACCTATGTTCTCATACGTGGAAACCCAATGATGAGTTAATTTGGGTAACCGTTAAGTTTCATACATTAGTTTTTAAATCCAATTTTTGGTATTCCTTTTTACGATGTGGGTTTCTATTAAAGAAACTTTCGAGTAGCAAACCATTTATAACCCCAACGAATTTCAAAGGGCGAAATTCATTTTAAGGGGGGTAAGAAGTAACAACCCGATATTTTATGATAAGTATTCTTTTTAATTTATTTTATTTCATGTGTTTTATGATACAGCAAGATTATCTTGTGCTATATTCCACACTATATTAGCTTGATGTATACACAACACTATTCTTAGATTGTGTTACACACAATTTAAAGTTCGTTTTATTATAGTCATTCTACGCATCATTGAGTGTGTGTGTATATATATATATATATTCAATATATAAATTAAGTATGGTTGGAATCTATTATACGAAATAATAAAGGGTTCTTTCACAACACACAACCCTGACTTTGCTTGCATTACACGCAATCACGACCTTTCTCGATAGCATGTGTTGTACGAAATACCAGGTTTTACTAAACAACGATATATTATTATAATATTATTATGTACTAGCCGTTATGAATAGTATTAACTAAATTTTGAATTTTATAACATTATTATTCATCTTACACATTTTTTAGAACATGGTATAAGAACAAAATAAATTTTTTGGGTAAAATAAGTATTTTAAAAAAAATGCAGTTTTGCCGCCTTTTGATTGTGCACTGACATTAAATCTAGTTTTTTAACTGTTTATAAGTTACATTTTACAAAATATAATTATTATTTGGAATCAGGATATAAAATTTTACCTTGGATAAAATTTTCTTATTATTCTGATAACTTTCATATTTTTATGAATAGTAAAAACACAGTATATTTTAATTAAACAGAACTTTTTTCATCGCAATAACATATGTGGTTAAATTATAATATTGAATATTTTTAAAGTATAAATATAATATATTTTTACCATTTAATATAATTTTTGTCATTAGAATTGATTTTAAATTGAATTCGTAGGTTAAATAAATTCAATCTTTTGCAATGTTTTAAACAAAAACCTGTTTTCTTTCGACAACAGGATTAATTTTAATTTAATTTCTACAACATTTTTGTATTGAATTTGGAAAAATGGATTCCATATTTGGAATCAGTGGGTCCCAATTATTTTAATAAGCTACTTTTTATTTTTGGGCTTTATGAATAATAACTACGGTAAATTTTATTTACTATAGTTAAAGGTAAATCGGGTAATTTAGGGTAAATATAAGATAATGAAATTAAACTAACACCTACCAAAATCCTATTGGATGACTAAAAGTCGACCCATATCACCTAATGGTCAGATTAGAATCATTTAATGGACTTTTTTCCCTGAAAATTACTTATTTATTATTAAAACCAAAGAAAGTGACAACATGTCACTCTCTTAAATCTTATAAGTATATTAATTTTAATTTAGTGATAAACATCATGAAACTTAGAACATGAATAGTCTCCAGAAATATAATGAAATTATCTACATCATATAAATTAATTTATAATTTTTTATGTATTAAATAATTATCATTAATTTTGACACAATGGGCATGCATAAATTATTTATTTAGTGAAAAATCAACAATATAGTTTTTATTGAAATATTAATACATATCAAAAGGCCCAAAAATATGCACAAAACTTATTATCAGTGTATATATAAACCCTATTCATCCATTTTCCGAATTGGAGACCATTTGGATCCTTACTAAGATGATTATGACACTTATATTATTTTATTTTAAATGATGCCAAAGTTGTCACCTTCATAATTTAATAAATATATCAATTTAAATATTGTGATTTTAAGATGATAAATTCGATTAAAAGTATTATTGTGAAAGGTCATAGATTTATCTTCACCATAGGATTTTATTTTTAATTTTTATGCAAAAAATATGTATATTAAATAATTATACAAAAAATGATATAGTAATTATTTTATTAGGAGATAAACCAAAGAAATGGTTTTAAAAATAATAAAATAAATATTATATGAACTATTTAATGTGATCCACTAATTTTGTAGACACATATAACCTTTTATGAATCTATTAAAGCTTTTATTTCGAACATATCTTATGTATATATTTTATTTAAATTCAAATAAATGAATAGTGTCAAAATTGACACTATTTTTAAAATAATATATTATAAAATTGTTTAAAAATCTCAAAAATATTTAAAAATTATAAATTTAAAATTATATTGTAGAAAATGTTATTAATTATCCAATTATGGACAATTCACAACAAATAAGAAATTATTTGTTATAATTTAAAATTTAGAATGTTATTACCAAAAATAAAATTATATTGATTAAATAAGGATAAATCAAGTTGATAATGTTTAAAATAAATTCCTAACACATCTAAATTTGATTAGTTGATGATATTACAACCCAATATAATCTAATCTTAAGATATGAGTCATTTTTTGAGGTTTTTATGTGGGTTTAGATTTATTATAAATTAGTATTTTTAAGAATTCCAAAGGTGCCCCACTCCTCCCTTATAAAAGGGAACCTCCTCCCTCTCTTCCTCACACAACATTAAGACTTCAAGCTCAGCCAACCCCAGAATAATTCTCTTCTCCACTTCCCGAGAAACATCCCAGAGGTCCTGGTATTCTTAAAAGACCAATTTTAGTTCCCCAAGTGGAGTTCTCAAATATGCGCTTCAAAGAAGAGGTAATGTCCATTACCGATTCTTTCAACACTATTTCTTCTTCCACTTATTTTTTAGTTGTTTAATTATGAGGTAATAACATCAGTATCAATAATATACTGATAATTTTTTATAAGTATGAAACAAACATATTTCACCATCTATCCATCCAATGGAAAACGAAATCACCGCGCGTGCGTACGTACAGAATACCGTCTCCACGCCGTAGTGTAATATATTTTCCACCACCACCTTACTTGGATGGGTATAAGGGTGAAAGTAATGAATATATATGATTATTGTAAAGTGATATTTATTCTTTAATATTATACATACACTTTAATACAATTCCACGATCATGGGAATGATATCATCGCTCGTGCGTACGTGCGGACTACCGTCTCCACGACACGATGAGATTCACTCTCCATGTTAACCATTCATGAATGATTATAAAGTATATATAATAAGTAATCATGAAATATATGAAATAATAATACTACTAGATTTATTTATTTATATATATATATGTATTTCATCCAATTAATTCCATTCAATTTAATGAGGAAACGAAAACAACGTTCAAGCGTATGTACGGCCTACCGTCTCCATGAACTGTGTATTTCATTCCATTTATCGATCTATTATAAATATGTATATTCAGAATATATATTATATATAAATAATGTTTTATATTATGGAATTATTTAATCATGATCTATGTAATCCTATGAATAATTACAAGTCAAAACACGGACGACAAATGAAATGATTTTACCCAAAACACTCTTTAACATGGAATTTACAAAAGAAAGGGTAATATAAAGTCATAAGTGAACCATATATGACATCATAACAATGAATATGATTCTTTAATAAGTCAATAACATTATTTGAATCATTATACAGGTGGTTCGGACACTTACGATGCAAATCTGACCTAAGGTAAGGGATAATTTTTCAAATCTCATTTTTATCCGAGATTGCTTATTCATAAGTATTTACTGGGGTTATTTATATCATCCATGTCCATGTTTTATAAAAAAAATTTAATGTATGTTTAAAGTCCTTTTTACCCATTTTTGACTTTTACTACATGTTATGTAAGGAATCTATCTTTTGTTTACGTTACGAGGTACTTTTTGACTTTTTCAACAAAGTACGAGGAGGATGCTATTTTTAATTTATACGGCGTCATGGGGTTTTTACGGTTTCATAAGGCCTCACTTTCATGAAGCTTACTCTACAGGATTTTATGACTATTTTCAACAAAATTCTTTTATGTTAAAAGTGCATAGCATTTTTTGTAAAGAAAATGATTTTGACGAAGAAAGGATATTTTCCTCAAGAATTCATTTCAAATGTTTTATCAAAACCATTTTCCATATAAGATGACATCATTTGAAATGTGTATGTTTCAAGCTTAATGTCTCTATGATTTACATGGTCCGCTTTTCTTATGATGAAATGTCCATTTGTTTTATATGGATTATGAAATGATGGGATGATTTTTATGAAACCCATTTTATTCTTTGGGTTATGATGAATGTTTTAATTTTATTTTGTGGCACAAGTAAGAATGATCTAATTATGAGATGGGTGGGACCTATATCTCCCTCCAATGAATTGGGTAAAGATTTATATCTCATGTGATAGACATGGAAGGAACAGTAAGATAATCCAGTTCAGTATTACAGGACTAGAATGAGGAGTGAACTCGATTCAGAAAGCGACTTTGCCCACTAAGATGGTCTTGGCAGCAATGACTTGGCTACTATAGAAATCATTACAAGTGCTTAATGGATTCCAAAATTACATGTTTTATTCCAATGATATTTTATCAAGGTTTATGTTCCATTATGATCTATGCCTTATGTACTTCCATGTTTTATGTCATTGCTCAAGATTTTGATGATTAAACATTTTGATCATGTTTTTATGTTCAAATGTATATGGTTTGTTTTATTTTATCCATGCTTACCCTTACTGAGAATTTTATCTCACCCTTTTTATGTTTTTTTCCCCCCGGATCAAAATAAAGGTTTTATGTAAGGAAACAAAAAGTGGAAGATCTTTATGGGAGATGTTGAAGATCTTTCACCATGATTAGAAGATTACGTTCCAAGTTTCCAAAGACACTAAACTATTACGGTCCTTGTGTGTCTGTTTTTGTTATGTATTAAGTATTTTGCAAAAGAAATGTAATTTCCATGTACATCAAGCTTCGAGTATCTACACCTTTGTTATTGGTTCTTCTAGTTTACATGTTGTAGTTTTTTATGGCTGTTATGTGTCTTTTTACTACGATCTGCAGTAATAAAAGACACTTTTCCTTGTGACATTTACTTTTATGTCCTTTTTTATAGTTGATACAGAGAGGTTCTGGTTAAAATTATTGACTTCACCCTCTCTTTCAAGATTCCTACTAGAGGAGACCTGGTGACCACACACTGATGCCGATAGTGTGACTCAACCCTTGGAGGCGAGAGTAATGGTGGGATCTCTTGATATTGTCATCGAGGCCTTACGACGTCATCCAAGACATGAATTGTACCATTCATGTCAGGATTGACTGTATTAGGCAAAGAACGTGGTTCTTCCAGAGTATGAGACCGGATTTATCTTTTTTGGAAAAGGGGGAATCTTATTTGCTCTTATAGGACCAGAGATGGTGTAGGCTATGATGGAGAAGGTGCAGATCATCCAGGTGCAGATGAAGACGACACAGAGCAGACCGAAGTCCTATGCTGATAGGAGATCGAGACCATTGGAGTTCAAGGATGGCTACCACGTCTTCCTCCAGGTCTCAACTCGACGAGTTATGTGGATATTTGGCAAGGGCGGAAAGTTATCTCCATGATTCATCAGACCATTCCATGTTTTCATCAGGGTAGGTGAGGTGGCTTATAGCCTGGACCTTCCACATTAGTTGCACCGGGTGCATGACGTCTTCCACATATCTCATCTGAGGAGATACATGCACGTCCTGGCCAACATCATTGTTCATAGGTAGCTAGACATCGATGATGGGGCGATGTACTCGGAGGTTCCAATAGAGATTGAGGATCGACAGGAATGGGTCCGGCGTAGAATTTTGATTCCTCTGGTGTGTGTTTGGTGGCAACACGAGAATCTCCAGTAGAGCACATGGGAGTGGGAGGCTAAGATACATGCGCAATACCCTCTTTTGTTTCCCTACTGTGTGTTGTAGCTTTACGGGGGCATAAATCACTGATGTTGGAGTAATGTAAAGACCCGTAATTTTTAAGGAATTTTTTTTCTTAATTATTTGGAATTTTTATGAGTCTGTAGCTTCTGATGGCACTTCATTCCGAGGCCTGATGTGCTTGGAATCAATTTCTGAAGTTTTATTCAGGTACGTTCAGTAAACGTACGTGCGTGTTTTTCTATTATTTGAACTGGTGCTCAGAATTGATATCTGAGGACACCAATGAACTTGCTCCACTGATAATCGCTTATGGGGACCTTTACCGCAGTTGTGTTTTATGGGGGTTGAGAGTTAATGTTGGGGGAAATTAGAAATAGTTAAATAAAATTGTGGAGAAAATTTCATTTATCTATGGAAGTTAATTCCCCCCATGGGATGTTATTTGTGGGGCCCACACCCACATAACATCCCAATTGTGGATATTTGAGAGGTGGAGCCCACACGAGCCCCATCATTTCATTTCCCAAAACCTCACTTTAACCCCCCCATTAATCTCCTCTTCATTAAGTTGATAACTCCCCCTCATTTATTATGTGGAGCCTCTCCAACTTCAACCCATTGATTTTTCCACCCCACTTAATGAATTAGATTATATATTAATTAATTAATCTATGTGTCAACAATTAATTTTGGATTTGTTTTGAATTGGTGGGAAATTATTTTAAAAGAGGGGAATGCCTTTTCTTTTGTTTTGGATGGAAAATCTTGGTGGAAGAGCTATTGAGAGGATTTAGAAGGAAGTGTTCTTCTCCGATGAAGAACACCAACCTTCAACGAAGAACGACTCTGACGAATAATTTTGAAGACTTTTCCATCGAAGCTTCCCTTCAGACGCACCCTGGCGTCAACGGAAACAACGTCTGTATACAACGACGCCCGACCTCTATGACGCCTTCTTCCGTGATGCTCGACTACCATGAAATTTTATTTGAGGTAGGGGGTTTGTTTCAATTTTTAATTTTTTAAAAATTTTGCTTCATCCTTCGTTGAAACCGTGGATTGTTATTGGCCATGTGATACTACCTAACGTGGAGGGCGCAAGCCGAACAAACACAGCCCGGCGACCCTCTGTTGATCCTTGTTATTTTTCAATGGAGACGGTGATGGAAGGTATGACGACGACTGGAGAAAAAGAGACGGCCGTATGTCAGCCATGTGGAGAGGAACTGCAGTCCGCAACCGCGGGACGCTCGACCGATAATGAACTGGCTGGCTAAAGCCAACTGGACTGAAGGAGGACCACGGCGCAACAAAGGGTGCCGCGCTGCAGAAGACAGCGGCCCGCATTCCGCATTCTGCGGGCCTCTCGGCGGTCGAACCGGCCAGCAGGAGGCCAGCCCGGCTGGGAAGAACCCGCAATGCCATGAGGGTGCCACACAAGAAGAACCGCATCCCACCCAAGAGGGCCTCTTGCACCATGAATGCCGACCGGCTTCAGCCTACCGGTTAGAATGGGTTGTGCCGCTTGGTGCCGCCGGTTTGGGCTTCCAGGGGGCCACCCCCCTACCACGGACCGCTCGACCCCTTCAAGATGATCCACGGGCGGTAGGGTCGTGTCATGTCAGGCCGAGATGCACCACGCTGGGACGGGCCACACCCCGCCGGCCGGTACCACGCCCTCCCTGGCTGGGCCGCGCCTGCCATCGGGCTGGACAACACCTGCCACCGGTCCAGGTCGTGTTTCATTAGGCCAGGCTGACACACCATGACGGGTCGGACCCGCCATACTAGATCAGGCCGACCCGCCAGCCCACTGGGCATAACGGGCTGGGCCCATACGCTTAAATGTGAATAACATCATGAACGTACTTCTGATCGACGCACCGTCTGCAACACTAGGACCCTCACAAAAAGGCAGTACTATTTCAATACTCTAAGTGAGTTTTATTTGACTTTGGGATATGGAAGGGTTTGGAACGAACGTAATTCCAACCGGGCCCTCAGATCGGAAACACTTATAACTTAAGGACCAGACATCTGATTGACGTGTTGTCGACTATGTTGAATTTCTTTTGATGAGATGGTTCTTTTGGAATAATCCACTTCATGTTTGGATACAGCTGGAGTATGGCCAGGTTGGATTGTACCCGAAATCCAACCGGGCCCCTCGAATGGAAATGCTAATAACTCACAGACTGAGCGTCTGATTGACGCGCCGTCTGTTGCGTTGAGACGCCTATGTCAGGGCAGTCCCATGAGATACTTCCACGCGAGATTATGTGACACTTGGAAGTATCGACCAGTACCTCATGGAGCGTATCCTCCCGGAGACGAGCGTATGGGGTACGAAGACCTTATAGCTGGCTGAGACATGATGACTTCTTGTCTGATTCGATTCAGAGTGACTTGACTAGAGAAGTGGGGAGTACTACTGTGTTGGGGTGACAGAACCATGTCGGAGGAGCACTACTGTGTTGGGGTGGCAGACCCGCAGTACTCGATAGGATGAGTAACTCTGTAGGCTATTATGGGTGTGCTATTGTGTTGGGGAAACATACACGTGGTGGGGATCACTATGGTGTTAGGGCGACAGACCTGCAGTTCTCAACAGGAAGAGTACCTCAGCAGTCTAAGGATAGTGAGTAGCACCTCGGAGTCGTGACAGAGCCACTGTACTTGAAAAAGGAAATGTTCTCCAACAGTTGTGGTTTTAAAAATGAAAATCCTGGTTTGAGCTGAGTCAATAACCTCTGTGTTTTTCTCAAGATTGAGATGGGTTACTTGAAAACTTTGGTATTTGTATGGTCATATACCTAAGTAAAGGTTATATATTGAGAAATTTCTTTGTGTTTTATCCTTGGTAGATTTAGTGAGACCTTGAGGGTCTCGGGGTCCCTACTAAGTATCGTTATAATCACCCCTTCATGGGCTATTCCCGCACCTCGTTGTGTTGGATACAGACGATGAAAAACGCTGAACAAGGAAGAGTGTACAAGGACTGGACAGTACCCGGAGGTGGATACTCGGCATGAAGGCACACCGAGAAGACCAATATATGCGGATTGATGAGGAGGTAATCTGTACCTACCCTTCAGGTAAGAACACCGTAGGATGATCCAGGAGCTGCTAGTCACCTTCCAGCTGTTTTTCTTTCAGTTGTACTTTGTTTCAGTTGTAGCTGTATCTTTCTGTTGGGCTTGTATTTCCGGCCCCTTTGTACTTTCAACACAGTTTTTTGCTACTTAAATTAGTGTTTGCTTCCTCTTGTACTCTAGTAGTGTGTGTTATGTTTTATAAAGGAAATGCATCCCCAGTTCATAGGGAAATATACCTTTGGTGCTAGTCGCCAGCCCCTGGCCTATGGAAGGCGGGCTTGGGGTAGTCACGATACGGGCCCCGGGGGACGGGTCGTGACAATCCCAATGTTCATGAATATGTATTTTGAGATAGTTTAATTTCTGATATTTTTTCAGCTAAACATCCAATGTGTTTTGATTAAAGGGAAGATGAGGACCACTTTCATATGTAACTGGAGTGGTGTTAATGTAAATACATGAAATAATAAAACATAATAATGAAAATTTAAAGGTAATGTGGAAACCAAAAACCCAAAATTAAATTATAATATAAATTGGGGATTAAATAAACATATCTAATAGAATTTAGATGTTGTTTTTGTATTATTTTAACCCTTATCTCTTTATATTAACGCCTTTATTGACACTTTTATTATTTACCATAATAATGATCCTTTATCCTGGTTTGTATACATAGTGGCCCAGAATGAAATTATAGTCATTACTTATTTTTTTTAATAAAACATTTGGAAAGAATCTTTTATAGTCCATTTTTATAATTTATATAAATTAATTTCAAACTAGCTGTAAAAAATGTAACCAACAATGTTTTTGTGAAATATCAATTTTAAGGATAAAATAGATTTTTTTTTCTTTTAATGAACTTGTATAAATTAATAGATTAATGTTAAAATATTTCATTGAAAATATCATATATGAATTTAATTTAAATTATTAATTAATTGTGATTAACAGTCATTTTTTTATGAAAACACATTTCATGCATACATTTTTTTATAAAAATATCCCCCATTACCTAAAAAATTGTTAATTTAATTTATTTCTAAATGATAATCATTGAATATTTTAAAACATTTTTTGAGGAAATAGTTAGTTATATTGATGCATACCAATCAAATGGATATGCAACAACTATCACATAATATAAAATTTAAATATCACAGTGCGGATCATTCAGTCTTAGTGTTCCATGTAATAAATGATATGAATGAAATACAAATTTTTTAGATTTAATTATATCATAATATATATGGGTGTTAAATTATAACACCCATTAAATAATTTTCATCTCAAAATGCCATTACAAAAACCTAAAAAGATTGATAATTCTACCTCATCACATCCTAGGGACCCCTTATTCGATCTTCAATTTTAAGGTTTAGAAAAAAAAATAAAAAAGATGTGAGTAATAATATTCCATAAAAAGTTCTATCTTAATTATAATATATCCTCTGGTTATACCACATAAGATAGATGATGATCTAGTCATATAAACCATATGTTCATTATATATAAAATATTATCTTTATAATTCTTCAAGGATATAGATAGATAAAATCATAATCATGATATTGTTTTGATGTATGTGACAAGTGATAAGATACCATCCAGATACAATTAAAATATTATAAGGCACCGATATATCTGAAGACAATATTAATATTATTTGTAAATATCATAAACATAATCTAAGGAGACATTTACAGAAATACATTATCAACAAAATAAAATATTATATCTCTCTGATGATTTCCCTCATAATTATTTTTGACAATGACCTTCCCTGGTGTGTTAATGAATGAATCTGAGATTCACTTCTATTTCCAAGGCTATCTAAATAAATATTAGAATTTGTTCCCTAGAATCATCCCATATAATTATTTTTCTACAATTTAATCCATATAAAGATTCATAAGTATCCATTTGACAACATGTGTGGTATCTATTATGTTAAAAACTCGAATATAGAGTGGTGTCAATTCTAAAAACCATTAATGTAAATAGAAATATATCTGAAAATATATTCATGTATTTGTATAGTTCCATATGATTAAATATTTTCCTAGGAAGGGAATAATGTGTTAAATTTCAACTCCATTTTCAATCGAGGTTGAATAATTCCCTAGAATATTGATATCATCATTATATTATGAATACAAACAACAAAATATGAAACTCCATAGAATGTGATCAAATCATTAATGTATTTAATTACAATTTGATAAATAGTTTAATATTCTTTACTTAAATTAAGTATGTAGAAATAATAATGTTATTGGATAAAAACATAATTGTATGATAGCCTTGCACGTTTTAGGAAGTCCAATATTGAAATCCATGGTTATGTTCTTCCACTTTCATTCTCCTATAGGTAATAGTTATATTATACAAATAAACATATATATCTCAGCATTAACATGTTAACATACTAGGAATTGAGATACATAATATATGAAAAACTTTTTCATGTTTCCTCACAAGAAATATCTTTTATATATCTATAAATATTTGTACTTACATGATTAATATAGAATCACGAACAACAAAATTCCTAAAAGACTCCTTAAAATGCAGTATTGGGGTGACTCATTCTTAGTTAATGAACCTTATCATTCCATAATAATGATGTTTTAACTCAACAACATTCCTCAAATATTTCTTTTGTTTCCACATATTATATTCTTAAGAGTTTATTTCCCACAAGGATGGATATTTGACCATTTATTAGATAAATATATGATTTTTTAACTTTTGTAATGATTCCAAGAAAATAATATTTTGTGTTAAAACCATGTATGTATTTCATTTTTTATCAATGAGACAATATATGTTTTTTTCTTGAACAATATGTATTAATGCTTATATAATTATTAAAGATTCATTTAATTGCAATGGATACCATGCATCATGAAATATAATTTTTTTAGTTTTTAATATTGATCAACTACTCTAAAATTCCAAACACATTGGTTAATAGAACCCAGTGGAGTTTTCATGGGAGGAATGGTTAGGGAATGTTCTAAGCCCCACCATATATGTTTGTTAGTTAATTTAGGTTCAAAACCTAATTATATCTTGAGTTGTCGCTAAAACCTAATATATTTTTAAGGTGAATGGGATAGAACAATATATGATGTGGGATCATAAAATGAAACAATCAATTCATCCATTTAAATTATTTTTAATGAACACTGGTCATGTTATCCAATGTATACATATCATTGTTTTTCAATCTATTGATTTCTTCATCAGGATCAGATCTCACCTGAGGGTTTCAAATGAACTAGTGTTCATTGGAAAACCTTCGATGATAATTTTAGGATCATCATGTCCATGGATAGGATAGAATCAAATCCTAAATTAATAAGAATTTAATCTATTAGTATTTTAATATACTATATGTTCATGCATGAATCAGGAAGAATGAAATATTTTCTAATGATAGGGTTTTATAGAGCCAGGTTAGGTATGTCAGTGCACATGTAATGAATTGAGTTGGTGTGTATTATGTATGTTCAGGTGATATAATTTTGTTTTTCTCATCAATAAATACCATATAACTCAGTAATTTTTATGTATTATTGTAATGAGAATATTTGAGATGGAAAATGGTGAAAAAATGCAGAAAAAAATGATATGTATTAATGTCGGGGTACTAAAAATTTGTGTCATTCCTAGAACATCACATTTTAGTGATGATAAATGGAGTACCATAAACCATTACATAGGATAATTTATTTAAAAGTGTTTTTGTGAACTAATTTCTAAGCAATATACTATATTGATGTTTAACAAATGTGTAATATATGTAGTAAAAATAATAATAGGTATTTCAAGATGTCCATGTATTTAATGAGTGAGGTTTTTCTTTCATTCATGAAATTATAAATATTCCTAAAATTTATTGATTTATGAGATGAATCATATTAACCACAAGATTTAATTTCATATAAAATCAAATTATTTTCTACATGAGTTTCAATTCATGTATTTATACAGAAAATTAATATGGATACTATCATTGATGTAGGAAAAAGTGTGGTTGTGTAAATGTTCATGTATTATAAAAAATATCCAGGAACATGAAATAAAAAAAATCATATTATAGTTATAGTATTGTTATTTTTTATTTTTTAGAATGTAAATTTAATAATACAATTAATTATACACTGAAAAAAATGATATTTGTGACAAAAAATGCAGGATATATTTTGTTTGATTAGTGTCCAGTGACTACAGACTAAATTAGGATAGTGTTTTAGAAAGATTTTATAGAGGAGTAATTAGATCATTGGGAAGGTCCAAAAAGTTTATGATCATTTAAAAAATAGAAAGATCAAGAATTTTTTTATCTTTTTCCAGTGTACATAATGTTTAACATTACCATATTGGGAGATCAAAATTTTTTTTGGGAAATTTTTCTTCTTGAGGTAGTGAAGATGTATTCAAAGTTAGGATGATTTTTTTAATCCGTGGATCATACCAGGATCTATAGGGGAGCTCCAAAGTGGGTATATGGAATTGGAGTAGACATCTGTGGGACTCAAAAGTGAATAATGAAAAGAAGGAAACTGGTAACATGATGACATATAGTATAAATATCCCCATATAAGACTCTATTATATCTGTTGTGAGTGGGAGATTTAGATCTCTATTACTAATATATTGTACAAAAATAATGGGATGCAGTGTTTATATGAATGAAACATTCTGATGTTTTAACTACCATCAAACAGTGAATAATAGTTTACATGTTGAAAAACCTGATTACAACATGGATTATGTATTTTTAATAACCCCTTAAAAAATATTTTATGATCTCTCTTATTATTTCATCATAAGAGTATATAATATTAGATACCAATATGTGGGTTGGGGAAAATATAAAGTTAATGATCATGAATTAAAAAAGAATGTTTTTTTAACTATTAAATTAATGATTTACCCACCCCCCCCCCCCAATGGTCAATTTGGACTTATTCTCTAAATGGTGTATAAGAAGAATAATCACTCAAATGATCCATGTTTTTTCCAATTTAAATTAATATATATAAAAGAAGTGAAATGTTTATTAATGTATCAACTAAAGTAGATGGAGAAAATGGAGTTACTTCAATGAATATAAATCCGGACAATATATCTATGATTCATAATAATGGGAATAAAATATAACTATGTTAGATGAAGAATAGACTTATAGTAAATAATCAATACACTGGTAAAAAAATATAATTATATTTTGTAGTTTTATGTAATTTTATAGCATATGATTATGATCATGAGTCTTGTACAAGCTATAATGATAATGTATCACTTAATGATCTACATTATGATTTCAATGAACAACTTGATAATGTTTCCAAAAAGGTTGTATATTGTATTTTTTGAGTTATCAAGGGTCTTCAAGTTGAATTGTAATGGCATATAGATGAGGATAATGTTACAGAACATTCTATGGAGAAAAATGTCGGTCTATATATGACATTAACAAAAAATTTAGAAGAAAACGTTGAAAAAATATACCTTTTCATCGAATGATATGTTATGTTTATTTAATATTTTCAATGAAAATTTTTTTGGAATCATTTCATTCATATTTTTTAAGAATTTTTCCTTGAAAAAAAAAATATCACTAAGTTTATATATATTTCAATGATACAAAATTATCTTTTAAAGTAAAAAATATTAATGTTATTGAAATTTATTCCAATGAATAAAGAAAAATATATAAATAAAAATTGAAAAAGTTTAAATGACGATTAGAATATAAAGTTATCATCGGTTGAGGATGGTAATAACTCCCACAAAATTACGTGGATAGAGATGGAGGTGATATTGGAAAATAAGGAATATGAAAACGTTGGAGCATCCCATAATCTAGAAATTGAGATTATTCTACTGATTTTTTATTTAAATTCATGAATCTTAGAATATTTTGTTTTCACCCACTAATAAAATAGCAATGTCCTCCACTAAGAAGGTAACCCATATCAAATAAAGAAATTTTTTACTAATTATGCCTCAAATATTAACATTTATTTTATGAAATAAAATATGAAATTATAGATCATGATGATTAATAATAAAACAACCACATCAAGGATGGATGGGAGAATTTATATAAATATAATTTGTACAATTTGTGACCACAATATTTATATTTTCACTTAATAAAATTCTATTACCCAGATTTTCTATTTTAATCCTATCTTTTAATGCCCAAAAATCATGTAAATCATGTAAATCAGGTAAATTAGGAATATCATATAAATCATGTAAATCATTCATAAATAATAATAAAAAAATTTACTCATGTTATTTAATGTTTTTTTATTATAATTAACCTTAATTCATTTAGTGAGTATTGATGCTTATGTTAAATGACATAAATTTTCCATTATAATAGATAATGTATATGTGATCAAATTGTCTCACTGCTCAGTCTAGATGTTTGAAATTTCTATGAAACCATTTACCTTAAACCATAATTATGCTACCAGTTCTAGAATTTGCAAATGACTAGACACTGTTTCCATAACACCAGTTCTATTACACCATAATAATATATAGTTTTTCATTTTGAAAAAGGACTTGACACCATTAACTGAGAAACTATTTTCATGCCACTTTAACCATGCTACCACTTCAAGAAAATGAAAAGGACAAAACACCATAACTATTCTACTAGTTACAGAACTCACGAAGGATGTCACTATGGACTATGGCACCACTTCAGACTCACCGTGATAGTGGTACTACTTATGTCTCACCACCAACTATGACATTTTTCCTTACATAACAATTTATATATATTTTACAATTAAATTTAAATATTGATTCTAATGATTATATTTGAGTCATTTAATGACATTGAAATTAGAAATTATCATTTGTATACATTACACATAATAGTACAAGGTATGAGGTGTGGAGTTCATGATCCCTGCCGTCCATAACACAAACACCCAAAGATTAAATTCATAGTTGGCCAGGAGCTGGAAAAAAGAGTCATGAAATGGACTGAAAGAGACATTAAAGAAAAACATACATGAATGAAATAACACAATAAAGAACAACAATGATCCATATTTCCTATTCTTTACCATCATGAGAACATCCTTTCCGCAATAACACAAATAAAAAGAATTTATATAAAGAGTTACAAAATAAATCACAAGAAATAAGAATACAGAACTCACAACGCTCTATTTATTATTCTGCATTCAGAAGAGGACACGAACATCAAATATTCTATATCCTAAATGTCCGGAGTCATATAGAACAACACTAAGCGAAATTATAATCCCTTATTATTATATTTGGATATGTTGTGAACTATTTTATAAATCATCTTAGCATTTGTGTGTGTACTAAAAATGAAATATCATTTAAATTGAACTACAAGATACAATATATCGTCACACAAAAATCATTCTACACCTTGTTTCTCCCTCATATAATTGTGTAAGAGGTCATCTATGACCTGGTTGTTATATTTCACACTTAGAATACTGGTAGAGGTCATGTGACCTAGATAGACTTATGAAATTTATTGTTATCCCTAATACAGGGTATGAATCGATGATTAATATAAATTGATTGGTGGAAGGGGATCATTGTGTAGAGTGTAATAGGACTCTACGTGAGACTCAACCACTTATTTAATCCACTGTGTTTTCAAATTTAATTTTACTTTGTTTTAACTCACATTTCATAAAACTAATTTTCACTTTGATTGTTAGTCTTGGACATAATTTATAACTATTTTGATTTAGTATATTAGTTTAAAATGTTATATCAATATTTCATATTGTTATAATTGAGAAATAATTGTTCTTTTGAGAAACTATTTGAGCATTCATACTATTTAAATTCACAACATTGATAAACTGTAATATTTTTTTTAAATTAGGGAATCTTCAAATAACGTTATTAATATAAATATTTATAGGATCTCAATTCACCCCCCACATCAGTGTCCTACTCCAACCATCATTTGGTGTTAATAATTTTAAAAAAATATTATTTTCAAATGTTTCAAAAAATTATTCAAATATTTTCAATTATTATTTAGTTTTCTTTTAAATATATCTTAATTCCAATAAGTTATAAATTTATAGCTTCATAAAATCTAGTATTTATTATTTTTTATGTAAAATATACACAAATGTGTTACTACCTACATATCTCTCTACTTTAATGAAAAAATGGACTCCATGGAAAATTAAAATTGAAATTCACATAGAAATAATAGGGATTGTTATTTAGAGATTAATAAAATATAAATATGAAATACAAGAAACTCCAAGACATTATGACCTGCAGATAATAATATTCCTAAAATAATAATTGGGAAGCTATTAATTCTTTGTTTTGTGCTTTAGGGTATGAGGAGTTTAATAGAATATCTTCTTCTAAATCTGCCTATGAAATTTTGGATATTTTAGCTATCTCACATGAATGAACTAGTAATGATAAAAAATGAGACTTTATAAATATAAAATTAAGTATCATAAACTTATGAGGAAGCCTGATGAACCCATTTATGATATGTATTTCAAAATTAATTAAATATTAAATACAATGAGCTCTCTTGGAAACCCATTGGGTTCCAAAGAACAAATCATGTAGCTACATAGTGGTCAACCTAAAAGATAGAATTGAACCATAATACGTATTAAAAAATCCTAAGACATCAGTATGATACCATTAAAAGGTCATATATGTAAATTCATTATGTATGAAAAATTGTTAAAGTCAAAAAAAAGTGGAAGAGTATAATCCTAAGAGAATGTTAGTGACATTAAAATATAGTACATCAAAAACTAAATAAATGGAGAGGATATTGACTCCTTTTTATTATACATGTAATGATGATTCTATATCATATAGTGATTAAGAAATTTCTCAATTTCCTTAATGTTTATGAGTATTTATTGAAGGAATAAATTCTTTAGGAAGCCCAGCTATAAATGAATTTACAGTCATAAGAAAAATTAGAATGATGGGTAGAAAAAAGTGAGAACATAAATGAAATATTATTCTATGAATGTAAGGGAAAGGGACATTTAATGGTTCATTATCCCATTATAAAGTAAAAAAATAAATATGAGGACAAAGATATAATGTATTAAAATGGAAATGAAATAAACATGCACAACTTCTGAGGACAGGTCAAGTGACTTAGAATCATTACATTATGAAAAGTCTAACTGATACAAAATGTGTTTCATGAAAATCAAATAAGAGGAAACCCATGAGTCTTATGTTCAAAATTCTTATTAATCTAGAGATGAAATTGATTATGAAAATATGACTAATGAATAAATTTTTAAATATGTCTAAACACATGAATTACATTATATGAAATAAAAGATGAAGATAATTGATTAATGAAAAGACATTATTTTATGTATAAAAATTAATATAATCTTACTATAGAAAAGAAAAATAATTCTCAATTACAATAAGATAGAAATGAACTTTAATTATTTAATTAGAAAATAATAAAATACTAAAAAAAATTAACAATGGAAAAAAACTCTTACCTATATTCTTGGTAAATAAGTAAATCCTAAGAATACTAATGGAATATGAAACCATCCTAGATATAGGAAGATAGCTAAAATCATTTAATAACAAAATATAGAAAATATATATTCATACCCATGACTGAAAAATCTACTAGTTTATTATCCAGGATGTAATTCACTACATCTAATTATTTAGGAAAAAAAAGTTTACATTTATAATATGATACAAACTATGTATAGGGAGCCCATGAATCATGTATGGGTTACCAAAGCTATTATTAATAATATTAATGGAGCCAATAAAATCTAGGTACCAAAATCCTCTTTTTCTTAATTATTTTGTAGGAATGTTGTTTGATGAGATGTTTCAAAAGTATACAGTACATAGAAAGTGGATGTTCAAGACTCATGAAATTTTATAACACATGCTTCCAGAATATGATAATGTTTGATGGGGGAAATCTCACTTTTGGTAACAATGCTAAAAGAAAAATAATTTTCCTTGGCTAGACTTGTAACACTAAATTAATTTTAATTTCTAATGTACTATTAATTGATGGATTAAATTATAATCCACTCAGTATTTTACAATTGTGTGACGCTGGTTTCAAAGATAAATTTTAAAACAATTCATGGGATGTTTTTAATTCTAAAAATGAATTAGAATTTTATGCTTTTAGAAAATAATGATTAAGTTTTTAAAATATATTCTTTATTTTCTAAAAATGATTCATGTTTTTGTGTCTTTCACAATGAGTCGTGGCTTTGGCCAAGAATACTGTGGAATTATAATATAAAATATCTATGAAGGATTCCTAAAAAGGATTACTCAAGGATATACCTAATCATGAGTTTCCATATATAAAAGTCTAAAATCCATTTCAAAGGGGTAAACAACACAAAATATCATTCAAACCCATGAAATAACTTTCCATGTATCGACCTCTCATGTTGGGTCACATGGACTTGTTTGGACAATCTAGATTTTCATGTTTAAATGGAAAGCCCTATGTTTGTGTTTTGTAGATAACTATTCTATATATACATTAACCTTTTTCATAGCTCACAAAAGTTGTGTATGTTAACATTTCACCATTTATTCTAGAATATTAGAGAACCTACATGGTCTTGAAATTAAAACCCTAATATGTGAACATGTTCTTGAGTTTAAAAACCATGATTTTTTATCTTCTTACCCAAAAATGGATATAGTTGTAACTTACCTTCACCCTATGACACCTCACCAAAATGGTGTTGTACAAAGAATATTTAGTACCTTGCAAGAAATATAAAGATCCATTCTTAATGAATATGACCTACCTATTTACTTTTGGGCTGAACCAGTCAATATAGTTTACTATCTTATTAATAGAGTTTTAATATGTCCTCTTATTTACTAACTCCATATGATTTTTGGGAAAATATAAAACACAATGTTAATTACATCAATTTTTTTGGATGCAAATTTTATATTCATAATATTAAGGACAATCTCGATAAATTTGCATCCAGAATTGATGAATGAATTTTCCTAGGCTACCATATATCTAGAATACACTATAGAGTATTTATTAAAAGAGCCAATTATGTGGAATAACAAATAAAACTAAAATTTGATGAAAATATGAACATTATCCTAATAAATCACTAGAAAACCTTTAGGATGCTCTGTCAAATTTGGACATAAATGCAAAATAGTTTGACCCTGCTGTCAAGTAATCAGAAATGACTTCCAGTTCTGATAATTCCCTAGATCATAGTCATGATGAAAATGAACCTATTAAAGAAAATGAAATCCCAATGCTTTATTTTTCTAGATCTGTCAGAACACATTAAAATAATAATTTAGATGTTATAGTTGGGGACTTAGATAAAAGAACTCATACGATAACTTCTCTAAGAATTCAGGTTGAACATCAATCTTTCTTGTCATAGCATGACCCTAAAAACATTGGTGAGGAAATCAATTATGGATTTTGGTTAACGGATAAGTAAGAAAAAATAAACTTTTTAGAAGGAAATAATGTCTGTAAAATTGTGGATAGACCCAAAGAAATAATTATTTTAGGAATTAAATTTTTTTTAAGAATATGGTAGAAGAAGATGGATATATTTTTTGAAACAAAGATACAGTAATTTTGGAAGGTTATAGACAAGAAGAAGGGATTGACTACAAGGAAAAATTTTCACCAGTTGCTAGACATGAAGTAATTAGAATCTTTTTTGTATGTGCCACACATCTAAATTTGAAACATAATCCAATGGATGGTAAGAGATCATTCCTAAATGGGTATATAGTTGATGATTTTTTATGAACAACACCTAATTTTACAAAACCTCAATTTCTAAATTGTATTTTTAATTTAAAAAAATAATTATATGGTTTAAAATAAGATCTATGAGCTTGTTATAATAGTCTGTATAGTTTTCTTATTTCAAATGGTTTTACAAAGGGTATTGATGACCCTACACTAATTATAATAATAATTTCAAAATATGTTTTAGTTTTTCAAATATATATTGATGAGATTATTTTTGGATATTTAAAAAATTTTGTGATAATTTTTCAATGATGGTGGAAAATGAATATGAATTCTGTTTGATGGGTGAACTTAAATTCATTATTGGATTTCATGTCTTTTGAAATAAATTAGGTACTATTTTGAATCATAGTAAATATACTTAATATATTCTAAAACATTTTGAATAGTATTGAACTATAAGTTGTGAAACTCCAATGAGTACCACCTATATGATGGTTCAAGATGAAATTGGTAAATATGTTACTCAAACCACATACAGAGGAAATATTGGGTGTTTTCTCTATTTAACTTCTTGCTGGCCTGATATTATGTCTAGTGTGTGAATGTGATTAAATTTTCAATAAAATCCTAATGATCCACATATTCTTGTTGTTAAAAGACATTTCGAATACATCAAACATACTGCCTACTTAATGTTGTTCTATCCTTGAGGATAGTCATTTTTCTTAGTTATTTATTCACATGAGGATTTTATTATTGTAAGTGAGTTAGAAAATGAACATCTAGAACATGTATCTTTTTTTGGAAATTCACTAGTATCACGGTGTAGTAAAAAGAAAAATTGTGTTGCATCATCTACTAATAAATCTGAATATATAACTACTGGTAGTTGTTATGATCATATTTTTTGGATGAAAACACTTTTCCATATTATGGATTTCAATTTTGACATGTCCCAATAAATTGTGATAACACAAGTGCTATTAAAATATCTAAGAATACTATATTTCATTCATTATCAAAACATATCAATGTAATATATAACTTTTTGAGTCATCATTGTCAAAAATGTTATATTACTTTTTAATTAATTGGAACTAAACATCATCATGATGACATTTTCACACATCTATTAACGTCTGGAAGAATGAGTTACATCGTATATGAATTAGGAATGAACACCCTTGAGTGACCAGATTACTCTTTAATAGTTATTGTCTCTCAACCTGATGTCTCATGTTTAATGTTTAATGTTTGTTGTCTCATCAGTTATAGTCTCACCATTTAGAGTCACACTATTATGTTGACTCCATGGATACCTATTTTTGCCTCAAAATTATGACTCAGACTGTTTTATTAAAATATTGTATCTCTATATTAATAACATTTCTCAGTAATACCACAGATTTATGTTTTGTGAAGTTTGAACACCCTAAACTGCAAAAACATGTCCTTTCAGTTCTCTCATCATTCACACTCTCTACAATAAAAACCTATATTTTTATCTAAAACATATCTTGTTTATTGAGCCTATATTGAATTCCCAAGATGAATAATCCAACATCATTATCTCCTTGAATGCACCTGTATTCACAAAAATAGAAAACAAATCTGATTTCCATGCACAAAAACCACTAAACCCAGGTCTTGAGGATCGTATAGTCATTTCAAGGAAATGAAATTGTTAGAAGTAGCTTCTATCAAGTATTTCACTAGTTCTAAAAGTCACAGAATAATAGGTATGATTAGAGTTGTTCAATAATGTGTGAATACCCATCTATCTGAATCTTGTTTTTGAAAATTATCAGACTGTTTAGTTCTTATTCATCTCTGAAAGATATTTTGAGGTTTTAAGCTGTGTTAATGGATAGAGATGTACCATTTCATCACGGTTGTGGGGTAACATCTTAAAAATCCCCATGAAGGAATTTTTTGAGATATCTAAGAGCTCATCCTCCTCCTAGTGATATATTTATTTTTGAGGAGGCCATGGGTGAGTTGAATAGAAACAAAAAGAATACGATTCTATAGATGTTGAACGGGATTGAGAAACTAGGATGTGGTTTATATTAATTTACCTTCTAATAGTCTATGAAATGGAGAATTTTATACTCTCAAGTATCCAGATGTGTTTTTGATACATATTATGAATAATATACATAAGATTAATTTCTTCTAGTATATTATCCTTTACACATGAGACATGATCATGACAACATCAATGTAAACTTATCTGTTCTCTTTAAGGTTTATCTATACATTGCAACTAGACAATGTTGTGGTTGGTAATAATGAAAAGGTGGTTGAGGATTACAATTTTTATATCAAATGTAGCACGTAGACAAATAAACATCAGTTGGAATACCTGGAAGAGATCATGGGATGATGATAATGATAAATTTAATGACGATTTTAATTCCATTGAACACCCTTCTAGTTCAATGAATTTCAATAACCCTACAATAGAGAAATATAAGCTAGTGGAATACATATATGAATGAATATATATTAGCAGACTAGAAGGAGAAAAGGATGTTGTTGAAGGTGATGAAATTGTGAAAGAATCTCATGACCCTCAAGATGATCACTCTAGAGAATATCCTCTCTCTAATGGTTCAGATGATGTGAGTAAAGGAGTTGAAGTTGTTTAAAAAAGTACATCTACAGATGAAGAAAATCATCATGTGGAAGATTATGATGAAACTAAGGAATATTTGGAGAAGAACCTATCGCAATAGAATGTATTTTATATCCTGAAGAAAGAATGGATCCAGAATGTAAATTAGCTTTAGGTATTTCTAAACCTGATAGAAGGATGGTGTAAATTATGTTCAAAATATTATGTCTCTTTTTAATTAAAATATGATTATTTTTAGGGGGTAAAAAACCGTAGCTTGGAAAAAATTGAAGTTCAAAATCCTATTGACTCATGTTGTATAGATACCTAGTCTAGGTTTCCATGGTATTGTGATGTTAAGGAGTCTCAATGAATCCCTTATTAGGGATTATATCTTTTAACCATGTCTCAAATAAAACCATCCTATAATGAGATGTTTGCTAATGAGATAGAACATGTTACAGTTCTTGTTAATGAACTTACTCAAGAAACTCCTAGATATATTAGTCATGTAGTTCTGAATGTTTTTTTGATAAATGTTGTTTCCCTTTTTTATGATCCTCATGAAGTCTCTACCTCATCCAATAAAAAATCTCAGTGAGAGGTATGTTGTATTGCTTTTTGAGAAATTCACATCGAAGATCCAACCTAGGATGTTTCTTGAAATTCATGAAGTTTGTATTGAGACCAAGAAGTTGAGTGATGATGTATAATCCTTAACTTATAGGGTTCATGAAACAAATAATGTCTTGAAAGATACTCAATCCCATGTCATTCATTTTAGTTAGGATGATGCTGATAATTTTCCTAAGAAGGTTGTTTCATTGATTCAACCTAACATGATTACTGTTTCTGAAATTTTGGTTGAGAAACACACTAAAATAGAAAATTAGATGTATGGGATTCTCTCTGGAATCAATAACATGACCAATAAATATAATGGTTGTTTATAGACTATTCTAAATTAGATTAAGACAGTCACATCTATTTTTATGCTCCATATAATTCTTCTCAGCCATCTCAGCAATTGGATCATGACATAATCAAATAAATTATTAAAGATGAACATCAGTCTGTATTGAGTGTTACTGATAAGGAATGTTTCTCAATAATAAATAAGAATTGTGATCATGATCCTGACTTGGTAAGATTTTAATAAATAATTTCCATTGATTATCAAGACGAAATCACAATGAATGTGGAATACTACTTCAAGAGGATCTATTCCAAGAATGTGTTGAACAATCCTTACATGTATCTTGTGGAGAATTTAGGGCTACATCTTGTAACTCAATATTTCAAGGATCATGTTCGAAAGCTAAAGAACTTCACGTCAAATTTATAAAAATTCATGGAAAATAAAGATGAATTTGGAATGGCCATGAAATTTTTTGGTGAAATCATAATATATTTTATAAAACTGTTGAAGCCTTATCTTCATGTTCATAGAACAACCATTATAACCCCTACAAAAGGTCCTTTTAGACTTGGAATGATTCTTTCTACCAATCCATCTTCATCCACTTCTATTTCACTTGTAACAATGTATCTCACTCAGGATCTGAGCCAGGTTTGACCTATATTTATTGAGTAACATTTTCTCAGTCTTCCACAAGACCAACCCTTTCCCATTTTATCATTGTTGGAGTTCCATTTTCTTCCCTACCTAATGCTTCTACCACCTATACTTCTACACCTCATGATTCTACTCCATCTATTTCTAACAAGGATAAAGGGAAGGTTGCAGAATATATAGGGAAGTGAAGGATAATTATTGATAGGTTTGTGATGTAGTTTCTTTTTGTGATTGTACTCTTATCTATTATTATATTCAAAGGAAAATTCTATGTCTCTTTTGTTCAAATTTTTTATTATTTTATTGTTTTTTTCCTTTATCTTATTCTATTATTGATAATCCAAATGTGGGAGAAGAGATACAATTTTTGATAAAAAGGAAGAAATAATATCATTCTTTAAGGAATTTTTGGGAGAAGAACATTAATTGGAGAAGACCTACATTTATTTTATTTGTTACATATATGATCTAATATCAAGATATTATAATAAAAATGGTTATTACTTTCCATGACTTATGGATTATAAATTCCAGGATTTGTGATCATAAAAAATGTGTACGCTGTTGGACTCCACTTTTTTTAATTCCCACAAATCATGTAAATCATGTAAATTGGGTAAAACATGGAAATCATGAAAATCATGAAAATCATTCTTCGATCCTATAAATAAAGTTTAATCGTTCTATATTATGTTTTATTATGATTATCATTCAACTTAATCCATTCTGTGAGTATTTCTTCTTAAGACAGATATAAAAGAAATTTGCCTAAGTATGAGACATCGTTTCTGTGATCAAACTATCTCCCCATTTTGTCTAGAATTTGGCATAGTCTATGACATGGTAACTATGCTATCATTTCTAGAATTCACAATGTTTTAGATATACTTTTCATAAAACCAATTTATTGACACCATAAAATTACATCGTTTAGAAATAGGATAAATGACTATCAATTGTTACCTAAGACATTGTTTCCATGACACTATGATCTTTCAACCGGTTCCAAAAATTGAAAATGACCAAAAACTGTAACTATGATACTGGTTCCAGAACATGAAAATGATTTCATTACTAACTAAGTAGCACTTTAGACTCACTGTGACTGTGGAATCACTTCTATATCACCCCCAAATGTGAAACCATTCAGTAAATTTTTTCCATCTTCTTCAATTATATTTAAATGATGATTCTAGAGGTCATATTTGAGTCATTTAATGACGTTGAAATATTTAATAGAGTTTTACAGACACGAAACATGAAAGTACACGGTACAAGGTGTGATGATCATGATTCTTATCGGCAGTAACAAAACACCCAAATATTAAATACAAGGTGGTGCACGAGCGGAAAAAAAGGAGTCGAGAAAGGGACTAAATGATATGTGGGATGATAACATACATGCCTGAAAGAGAACACATAATAACTATAAAAATTCATATTGCATATGGTGTAACATCCTGCTAACATCCATGATGCACCAAATCAAAAGAGTATAAGTGTTAAAAAGAGTTATAAAAAAACTCATTAGAAACCTGAATACAAAACTCATGAGACTCTATTTCGGATTCTTCAATCAGAAGAGGACCCGAGCATATAATCTGCTTCATCCTTGATGTTCATATATACATTAAACAACACTCATAGCATTTATGATCTCTTTTATTATATTCATCTCTATTTTGTTCTATTTTATTAATATCTTGAGCAATGTGTATGTATTTAATGAAAACACATTATCTCTATCACTGGACTGATGGATACAAGATCCTCACACAAAAAGCTTTTTACACCTTGTTTCTCCCACATATTACAGTTAAAGAGGTCATGTGTGACCTGTTTATTATATTTCCTATGTAGACTATAGAAGAGGTTTGGTTACTTGAAAATTCATTTTAAATATTGTGTGAATCACGATATAGGGTGTGAATAAATTCTGAATATAAATTTCTTGGAGGAAGGTGATCACCAAGTGGAGTTGATTAGGACTCAGCTTGAGACATAACCACTTTTTTAAATCATATATGTTTCCAAATTTAGTTTTACTCGATTGTGACTCACATTTTAGAAAACTAAATTTCACTTTGATAGTATGTCTATGATAGTATTTATATCCATTTTTATTTATTAGATTAGTTTCAAAATTTATATCAATATTTCATATTTTTATAATGGAGAGATAATAAGTCTTTTGAGAATGTATTTGAATAGTATGAGTAATATAAATTCACTACATTGATTAACTGGCATGTTTTGTTTTTAATTTGGGGGATCTTTGTATAAAATTTTTACATAATTATTATAGGGACTCAATTCACCCCCCTCTTGATTTCCATACTCGTACCAACATTTGGTATCAATGGTTGTTATTAAACATCAATTTCCAATGGTTTCAATGAATTTTCAATTATTTTCAACTATTCTTTAGATGATTTTTATTGATATCTAAATTTCTATTAGTTCTGAATTTCTATATCTTTAAAATATATCATTTATTATTTGTTATGGATAATATACTTGAAGGTGCTTAAACCAACAGAACACTTTACTTTTATGGAAAAAATTATTCTTAGTGTAAACCTAATATGAAAATGAACTTATAAAGTATGTGATTGGATATTTGTAATGTAATAAAATATTAATATGAAATAAAGGAAACTCCAAGTACTACATAGAGTGAAATTACAAAGTCTTCTTAAAATAATAATTGCAAAGATATGAATGCATTATTTTTTGTTTTTGGGGATGATGAGTTCAATAGAAAATATTCATATAAGTATTCCTATGAAATTTGTTATACCATAGATATCTCACATAAATAAACTACTAATGTTAAAGAAATAAGGCTTAATACATATACTATTAGGTATCATAACTTTAAGATAAAGCCTAATGAACCCATTTCTGATATGAATCTCATGTTTAATGAAATAATCAACAGAATGATATCTCCCAGAAATCAAGTATGTGCCAAAGAACAAATCATGAAACTTCTCAGATATCTAATGAAAGATATAGAGGAACCTCAGTATCTATTAGAGAATATTTTTCCATTAGTAAGTTTTTATTCACGGATATGATAGGTAAATTGATGATGTTAGATGAACAGTTGATGGTAAACATAGAGGAAGAAGATAAACAAAATATAATTTCAGTGGATTTCAAAAACCCTACTTCCAAAAATAATAAAATGGAGATGATACAATCTCATTATAACAGATAATGTATTGATGTATCACTATCATACAGTGATTATGAAATTGTAAAATTATTCATAAGGGTTATGTAAATTAAAAAAAATAAATTATTCAGGAATACCAGCTAAAAATTAAATAATGATATGAATGAAAATTAGAATAAGAACATGAATTAAAAATCCAACTACGACTGTAAGAGAATGGAACACGTAAATTATAACTATCCCAAGATAAATTATAAAATGATAAATGAGGACAAAAAAAATATAAAAAGGCAATGAAAGAAACATGGAATGCTCCTGAGGATAGTTCAGGTGACATAGAATCTTCACATGAAGAAAAGGCTTACAAATCCAATATATGTTTCCTGAAAAACAAATCATATTTTACCGATGAGTCTCCAATAAAAATATTATTATTATTATAGTTATGAAAGAGATTATAAAAATATAACTAATAATTAAATGTTTGAATACTGTCTAATGCATCATGTTTCATGGAATGAATTAAAAGATGAATATAAAACATTAAATAAATAGAATACTCTTACATCTACTTTTAAATATAATTATAATATAGAAAAGGAAATAATGCACAATTACATAAAGAGAACAATAAACATAAATTATCTATGAGAAAATGATAAAGGACATAGAAAAAATTACCAATGTAAAGAATAATATTATATAGATTCTTGGTTAACAAGTAGCTCTTAATTTTACTACTAGTATAGGATTCTAACCCAGATAGATTAAAATGTCTAAAACTCATTTAAAAACAATGTCTTAAACTCATTTATTCATACCTAGAACTGAAAAATATACCTTTTCTAGCTCAAGGAAGCCATTAACTAAATATAATTTCTCAAGAACAAACAATGTTTAATTTTCCAATATGATACAAATTATATATAAGAAACCCATGATGGAAATATGGGTTCTTAAACCTCCTATTACAATGGTTATTGGACCCAAAAAAATATGGGTATGAAAATAATCACTTGATTAATTATTTTGTAGGAACTCTATTTTAGGAGAACCTTTATATGTCTATGGTACGTGAAATGTGGATGTTCAAGTCACATGACATGAGATTACTAATTCATCAATAATTCAATAAAATTAATGGCAGACATGTCACTTTTGCTGACAATGCTATTGAAAATAAAATTGGCCTTGACCATATATGTAACTCAAACTCAGTATTAATTAATGACATACTTTTTGTTTATGGATTAAAATATAATCTTCTTACTATATCAAAATTTTGTGATGATGGTTTCAATGTTAAATTTGAAAATAATTATTGCAATTTATGTAATTCAAAAAATGAATTGGTATTTTTTTCTTTAATAAATGAAAATTTTTATGCTGTAAATTTAGATTCTCTAGTTAAAAAAAATATTCTTAATTGTATTTCACAATGAGTCTTGTATTATTCATTGAAGAATAAGAAATTGGAATATTAACTATAATTGAATGCTTCCTAGAAAATGCTTTCTCATGGATCTTCCGAATCATGAGTTCTCAAATGACATTGTCTTTAATCCTATTTAGAAGAGTAAATTGCCCAAAATCTCATTCAAAAGAAAGAAAGATGATTCAACTTCTCATCCTAATGAGTTATTTCAAATGAACATGTTTGGAAAATATTTAGTTTCAAGTATAAATGGGAAATACAATGTCTATATTCGTGTATATTACAATTCTATATACACTTGAACATTTTCTTAGCTTAGAAAAGTGAAGCATGTTCTCATTTAACCTTGTATGCAAGAATAGTAGTGAACCTAATTGTTCTTAAAATTAAAACTCGTAGAAGTGAAAATGGTCCTGTGTCTGAAAATTAAGATATTGAATCATTTATCTCAAAAAAATCGCTTTATTCATAACTTCCTTTCCCCTAGGACACCTCAAGAAAATGGTGTTGTGGAACCAAGATATACAACCATGCATGAAATAGAAAAAACCATGATAATTGAATATGACCTACCTATCTACTTTTGGGATGAAGCTGTTAATAACTTCATATATATTATTAATATACTATTAATTAAGCTTCTTATATATAAAACATCCTACGTGTTGTTGATAAATAGAAGCCCCAAATTAAATTACAATATTGATTTTTGCTGCATAGTTTATATTTTTAATACTATGGACAATATTGATAAATTTGAATCCAAATGTGATGAAGGTATTTACCTTAGTTAATCAATCACAATGAAAACAGTAGATTATTTCATAAAAGATCCATATGTGTGGAATAATATTTACACTAATCCATACATAACTATTTTTATACCATTTTCCATTAAAATTCATAGTTTATTATAATGGTCATATTTGAGTCATTTAATGACACTAACATAATTAATGATATTTTTTAGAAATGACTCCTGACATTACTGTTGTACCTCTCGTTCCCCTCGTTGTTTGATTTTCATGATCACAATCACCTTATTTTTTTTCTAACCTTGTTTTTAAGTGTTGTGGATGATAGGAAAAATATTGCCAAAGGATTGGCCCAAGAAAGCTGGCAAATGGACTGAATTGCAGTCCACCGGCCAATCGGTGTGATAGCACCGGCCAGCCGGTGGACCTGGCAGAGGCATTGCCCACTGCCAGGTTCCACCGGTCAGCCGGTGGCTCTGTCACCGGCCAGCCGGTGGCATCCTGGTTCAATAGTGAGACCTACTGTCTCACCACCGGCCAGTCGGTGGCCTTCTCACCGGCCAGCCGGTGGCTCCTGGGCAGAAGCTCTCTCAAACTTTCAAGGCAACGGCCAGACGGTGGAGCTGTACCGGCCAGCCGGTAGCCCAGTCAAACTAGCCGTTGGCTTTGACCAGTCAACACTCTTTTGGCCTCCAACGGCTCCGAAGACATCTCCAACGGCTCCGAAGACTCCCCAAGGGTTCCATGCCTATAAATAAAGGCCAAGGAAGCCCCGGACACCAACCGGATCATATACGAAGCCAACGGACATATTTTGTATCAATTGGCCAACCTCCGGCGACTTCCTTCAAAGGAACCTCAAGTGCTCCAACAACTTCCACATCCAAGGAGCTCCACCAAAGAAGCTTGGAAGCGGCCTTCAACATCTCCAATCATTCAAAGGCGCCCAAGGCTTCTTCTCATATACGGTTTTTATTGTTTATTTTTTTTTGAGCTTAAAATTGGGTTTGTGCCTACAAACCCCAAACTTTTCTCATCCCCTCTTTCTTTTGGGTTTCACATCACCATTAAGGTGTGAAGAGGTTGTCAAGCTTTCCTTTAAATAGCTTGAGACATAGGTGAGCTATCCTTCACCTGTAAGAAGGATAGTGGGTTCTTGCTCAACCATCAAAAGCAAGTGGGTTCTTGCTCAACCAATAAAAGCAAGCTGTAATAGGTCCTAGTGCTACCTCAAAGCCTAGTGGGTTTCTTGCTAAAACCATTGAAAAGCAAGCGGTAGGAATCTCTCAACGGTTGAGTTGGGAGCGGAGACGTAGGCCAGGTTTTGGCCGAACTCCGTTATCAATTTCTTGTGTCTTGCCTCTTTACTTTCCGCTACATTTCAACTTTGATTTTAAATTGTTAATTAATTTTTAAAAGGAAATTCACCCCCCCTCTTGCCATCATTCCCTTGTTTTCTCCGATCCAACAATTGGTATCAGAGGGATAATTTGAGTAATACCTTAAAAGGTTTCAAATTCAAAGATCCATTGTGATGGCATCCACCTCTTTCGCCCCCGAGGGCTACTCATTGGGTCGGGCTCCATTTTTTGATGGGACCGACTATAATTATTGGAAAACCCGCATGACCACTTTTTTAAGAAGCATAGGTTATCCGATTTACAAAATTGTCATGCAAGGTTATTCTTTGTCTTCCCCCGACGAATCCAAATGGACCCCCACCGATATTAAGAATTTTGAGCTTGATGGCAAAGCCATGAACGCTCTCCATTGCGGCTTAGATAGAAATGAGTTCAATCGAGTGTCTACTTGCACCTCCTCACATGAAATTTGGAAACTTTTAGAAGTAACTCATGAGGGCACTAACAAAGTTAAGGATACTCGGTTAGACATGTATAGACAAGATTTTTAAAGCTTAACTATGCATCCTTCCGAATCTATTACCGATATGTTTACACACTTCACTGACATTTGCAATGGAAGGAAATCTCTTGGTGATGATGTTTCAGCCGAGACGATGGTCAAGAAGATCTTATGGGTCCTTCCGAGCTCATGGGCACCAAAGGTGACGGCGATCCAAGAAGCTAAGGACGTCAAAAATATGCCGGTAGAGGAGCTCATCGGATCCCTAATGACGTACGAGATTACGATGAGGAGGCAAGCTCAAAAGGAGGGCACACCAATCAAGACACCAAAGAACATCGCCCTCAAGGTACAAAAAGAAGTAAGCTCCTCCTCATCATCACCATCCTCATCTTCTTCATCTTCAAGCGGCGACTCGGAAATGGAGAATCTCGCCCGCCAAATGCACAAGTTTATGAAGAAGCACAAGAAGAAGAAATCCCGCAAGCACCGAAAGCAAGAACCCACCGCAAGATCCGATCCCAAGGTAAAATGCTACGGGTGCGGCGAAAAGGGCCATTACAAGCCCGATTGCCCACTCAACAAAAAACGGGCCATGCCAAAGGAAAAAAGGAAAGAAAAAGGTCCTCAAGGCGACATGGAGTGACACCTCATAATCCTCCTCCTCCTCCTCCTCAAGCGACCAAGGTACAAAATGCCTAATGGCAAAACATGAGGTAACATCTTCCGACTCCTCCTCCTCTTGTTCTTCAAATTCAAATTCTTTCAATCTAATGTCTTATGAAGAACTCCAACATGCTAGAGACCAACTTGAAAATGGTTTTCATGCTTTATCGTCAAAATTTGTTGCTTTAAAAAAGTCTTTCAAAAAACTCTCCTCCGAAAAAGAACAACTTCTCAAAGAGAAGGAGGAGATGTCCCTCAAAATCCAAAATTTTCCCGATGTTGATTCTTTAGAATCAACCATTAAAGACCTTTGAGAATCCTTAGCCAAGTTCACCCAAGGGGAACAAAATCTTTCAAAATTTCTTGGTTCCCAACAAATTTCAAGAACCACCCAAGGGCTTGGCTATACCAACCAAGCCTCCTCCTCCCATGCACCCACTTTTTTTGTAAGGGGGATCTCTAGTTTTAAATTTTGCAATTATTGTAAAAAACCCGGGCACCTCATTTATGAGTGTGACTGCAAAAATGCCCGGTACAGCCAACCCAAGTCTATTTTCTATTCCGACAAATTTTATAGGAGAAGACCCGCCATGAGACAAGTTTGGATTGAAAAATCTCTTCTTGCGAGTCTCTCCAGGCCAAAATTTATTTCCTTTCCCCGGTGATTCATTGTTTTTATTTAGGGGGAGAACTTTCTAAATTGTTTTCAAACATTGTTTCAAAACTCTCAATTTCAAAAATTTCATTTGGTTTCAAATTTCAAAATTCAATTGGTTTTTGATTCAAAACTTTCAATTCAAACTGTTATTCAAATTTTCATTTCAATTTCAAAAATCTCAATTGATTTTTCAATTTTCAAATCATGTCTTTCAAAATCTTTTCCCTCAATCAAGTTTTATGCCCCACGCTATTTTGATAATCAAAAAGGGGGAGAAATTTCTTGATTGATTGGGGGAGAATCCTTTTCATCATGCTTAGCATTTCCTTTCAATTTCAGTATTTTACTTTAATTGTTTTGGTGATTGTGATCATCAAAATAGGGGGAGATTGTTGTACCTCTCGTTCCCCTCGTTGTTTGATTTTCATGATCACAATCACCTTATTTTTTTTCTAACCTTGTTTTTAAGTGTTGTGGATGATAGGCAAAATATTGCCAAAGGATTGGCCCAATAAAGCTGGAAAATGGACTGAATTGCAGTCCACCGGCCAACCGGTGTGATAGCACCGGCCAACCGGTGGACCTGGCAGAGGCATTGCCCACTGCCAGGTTCCACCGGTCAGCCGGTGGCTCTGTCACCGGCCAGCCGGTGGCATCCTGGTTCAATAGTGAGACCTACTGTCTCACCACCGGCCAGCCGGTGGCCTTCTCACCGGCCAGCCGGTGGCTCCTGGACAGAAGCTCTCTCAAACTTTCAAGGCACCGGCCAGCCGGTGGAGCTGTACCGGCCAGCCGGTAGCCCAGTCAAACTAGCCGTTGGCTTTGACCAGTCAACTCTCTTTTGGCCTCCAACGGCTCCGAAGACCTCTCCAATGGCTCCGAAGACTCCCCAAGGGTTCCATGCCTATAAATAAAGTCCAAGGAAGCCCCGGACACCAACCGGATCATATACAAAGCCAACGGACATATTTTGTATCAATTGGCCAACCTCCGGCGACTTCCTTCAAAGGAACCTCAAGTGCTCCAACAACTTCCACATCCAAGGAGATCCACCAAAGAAGCTTGGAAGCGGCCTTCAACATCTCCAATCATTCAAAGGCGCCCAAGGCTTCTTCTCATATACGGTTTTTATTGTTTATTTTTTTTGAGCTTAAAATTGGGTTTGTGCCTACAAAGCCCAAACTTTTCTCATCCCCTCTTTCTTTTGGGTTTCACATCACCATTAAGGTGCGAAGAGGTTGTCAAGCTTTCCTTTAAATAACTTGAGACATAGGTGAGCTATCCTTCACCTGTAAGAAGGATAGTGGGTTCTTGCTCAACCCTCAAAAGCAAGTGGGTTCTTGCTCAACCAATAAAAGAAAGCTGTAATAGGTCCTAGTGCTACCTCAAAGCCTAGTGGGTTTCTTGCTAAAACCATTGAAAAGAAAGCGGTAGGAATCTCTCAACGGTTGAGTTGGGAGCGGAGACGTAGGCCGAGTTTTGGCCGAACTCCGTTATCAATTTCTTGTGTCTTGCCTCTTTACTTTCCGCTGCATTTCAACTTTGATTTTAATTTGTTAATTAATTTTTAAAAGGCAATTCACCACCCCTCTTGCCATCATTCCCTTTTTTTCTCCGATCCAACAATTACGTGGTATGAGGTGTGGTGATCCTACTTCATATCATCCATAAAAAAACACTAATTGATTAAATACAAGGTGGTGCACGAGCTGAAAAAATAGAGTCAAGAATGGGATTGAAAGAGAAGTTAAAGAATAACATTCAAGAAAGAAATAACACACATATAAAAAATGATGAAACATATTTCCTACTGTGTTCCATTCTATGAACATCCATGTATCACCCACTCAATAAAGAATCTGTGATGCAAAAAGTTACACAAAAACTGCCAGGAAACTAGAACACAATAATCACAACACTCTGTTTCTATGTCTGTTATCAGAAGAGGTCCCAGAAACCAAATTTGCAACCTCCTATAAGTCCATAGCTATATAAAACAAGACATAGATAATTTCTAATCACATATTTATTTGTTTTTACCTATTTTATTAATCTTTCGAGCAGTTTGGTTGTCTATTTATATAGAAAACATATTGTATCCACCACTGAACTAGAGGATACATGATATCAACATAGAAAAATATTTTTACAATGTTTTCTCCCATGTATAATGGTGGAATAGGTATTGGGTGAACTAATAGTCATATTTCCAATGTAGATCAGTGGTAGAGGTCATAATACCAAGAAAGTCTTGTGTACTTTTGTGTAAACCATGATCTAGGGTGTGCATAAAAGTTTAATATAAATTTCTTGGTGGGAGTTGATCACCATGATGAGTGGATTATGTCTCGGATTAACACTGAACCACAAGATTTAATCCACTATATTTTAAAATTTCATTTTACTCTGTTTAAACTCACATTTCATAAATATAGGATTCAATTTCACAGTTAGTCTTGGTTAACATTTGTTTCTATTTTTAATTAGTATATTAGTTTCAAAAATTATATCAATATTTTTTTTTAAATTAAGAAATAATCAATCTTCTAAGAAAATATTTGAATAGTTATACTATTATAAATTATCTTCTTTTATTATATGGAATGTTTTGTTTTTAAATTTGTGGATGTAAAAATAATTTTTCTAATAGAAATTTTTATATGAACTCAATTCAACCCCTCTTGAGTGTCCTACTCCAACCAACAAAAAAATCCTGTCATAATTGACCCAAAAATAATATAATAATCTTAATAGTCAATTTTTATAGTTTTTGTATTATCATGAACTAGTAATTGGAATATTGGAATAATATAAAAATTTATGAAAATAATAGAAGGCCATGTGAAAGTATAAGATAATATAATGAAATAAACCATGTGGACAAAAGAAAAAGAGAATCGTAAAATTAATCAATAAATGTTGATAAAATAAATATAAATAATAATGGATCAAAAAGATAATTGATAGATCATTTTTATATAAAATTTGTCAAAATGTATTATAGCAATATCGAATCCACCTCAAAAATGTATACTCATGTTGAAGGTGTACAATAACAAGCAAGTTCCTCGAGACAATATATATATCAAGGTGGAAGATTTGAATTCAGTGATTTTTCAAGGGTTGTGAAAGGTACGATCATTGGCCCTACTCTTTCTAGTATTAATGGAAACTTATTGAAAACATAAATGAATATAGGGGTTGCAACGGTTGATAAATGATAACAAATTATCATAGAAGAAATGTAGTGACCAGAAATTCATCTAATCTCAAAATACATACATGTATTAATACATACAACAAGTTTTTGGAAAAAATCCATTAAATGTCTATATAGTCGATGTATGCATAAACAAATTACCTAGATATATCTTACATATTTTTAATTGAGATTCAATTAAACAAAAAAATTGTAGTAATTCTTGTGATATTTTGGAGAGGATAAATAACATCAAAAAATTTTATCTTGTTGTTTTTCCAAATCAATTGAAACTTGATAAAAATAGAAGAAGCTAAAAAACATCCAGATTCCTGAGGAAATATAGTGACTTTTTAAGATGGGGTGAAGACTGATAAAAAGTTTTCCACATTTAATAACATGAATATAAAAAAGAGTTAGGTGGAAAATGAAACAATTCAAAAAAATAAGTTCAGGGGAATATATAAATTTTTTAAACATATTTTATTTAAAAAGAAATAAAAGTACAAATAAATCCTTGCATAATGGGATTTAGTGAAAAAAATTAACCTATTTGAGTAAAATATCTCAAAATAAATGGTACCCATGAAGAATAAAAAGGTTCATCCTTATTCCCTTATATGTAAATTTTTATAATAATAATTAAATAATTTATTAAAATTGATAATTCCTTCAAAATTATTATTAATGTGGAAAAGATTTTAAATCACTACAAAATAATGAATATGGGGATCATGAAAAACTCTATTATATTTCCAAATATGAGATGATAGTAACTCAAAAATCCATTAATTAATTTAAATAATAGTTATTATATATGGGGAGTTTATATTGGCTTATGAATGTGGATTTATAAATAATTTTATCAAAAAAAATAAATGTTTTTCCTGATGTGTGTGTGGGATTTTGAATTTCATTGATATCTCTAATTATTTTTAGAACTAATAATGATAATAGAGAATTAATGAGTATTATATCACATATATAATAAATTATTTACAAAATATAAAATTTCATTTATATGAGTATTTCTTTCTATAATGTGTTTTCTTACATTGAATTTGAGTTTATTTATTGATTACCCTATGCTAAGGTAACACTGTGATATCATTCCTCTCTTGAAAGTTTTCAATAATCAATCATATAATGGAGGATATGATTTTAGTGAAAATTGGTTAGATGAGAATACACCCACAAAACATTTTAATTTGATTGAAAAAAGGGTTATTAAAGAGGTTTGACAACATATTTACATTACTATTGTGATGAGATACTAAATAGAAATAGAATGGGTGATATTGATAATTATAGGTAATTATTTCACTTTTATATAATGTGTCAATATTTTTTTTGTGATTCATGATGAAGAAATTATTCTGTTAAATTTTTTATGGATTCAATTAATGGTATTTGATTTTATAATAATGAATTTTTTTCTTTGTTAATAAGGATGATTTTTAATATAATCTTAAAGCAGAAGTGTGTGTGTAAATAATATTGAATAAATGACAGAAAATTTGTGATAATAAATTAGTGATATGAATTCGACAAAAAACATTTTTCATGATGATTGTTTAAAAATATAGTTTTATTGAAGTATTTGAAAAATAAAATATATTTAATTTTCATTGAATCATATCTAAAAAAAATTGGACAATAAAATTTTATGGTGAATCTCATTAAAAATAGAATATTATTTTGAATTATTATTTCATTTCTATTATTTAATTGAAAAGGGTCTCAACATTGGCCATCAAAGGAATATTTGAGACCCCTCTATAGCTGGGAAACATGTCATCCTCAGTAGTAAATGGATGAAAATAAGGACTCATAGGACCAATAAGGAGAACATAAATGATTGCTAGCATGGAGAGTGCATATCAATTAGATTAGTGTGTGTGGGTGGTGTATAGGTGGAATGTTTTATCCTACACCATGTGTGTGTGTAATTGTATTAGAGTGTTGATCTATGTGTCAGCTCATGATGTATCTGGATTGGGGTATATTATAAAAGATATCAAGGCTGACAAAATCCATTATGCGGTCTTAATGAAAAATAAAAATGATCATCTATTTTAATGATATATTAACAGCATAGTCCCAATAATGCATTGAACCCAGACCATTGGATCAATCAGTTAGGTCATATTTATCATTTTCACACATCCAATGGATTCACATGCACCATATTTCAATGATGAACCTATAATTATTAATTCGAGCTCATCATTTCCAGGTATAGGATCAAATGATAGCATTAAATAATTTTCTTAATTCAAAAATATTTGAGTGTAGATTTTTATTATTCATGAATCATGATAAAATTAATGTTTTTTGTTGATGGTGTTTTCCAAATTCACAAATGGTATGTGGGATTTTTCATAGAGAAGGGTGGAATTGTACACTAGCTAATTATGGGTTAGTTAGGATGGTGATTCTCCTCATGAAACGCCAAGGACTCTGACTATTTGTATCCATGATGTTTAAATGAATCTTTGTGAGTTAAATGATACACTAAATAATAGTAATAAAAAGCATCATTAATTGACATATGGGTTCTATGTGTTCATGTTGTTCCCTAGCCTACAATATTTCATGTTGATAAATACAGTATTGTGTCCCATTTCTTAGGACACATACATTTGATGTTTTTTTAAATAATTTTTATTTTTATGTGTGTTTGATGCTATATGAAATATTACTATATGTACTATAAGTTATAAAAAATTATGTAATAAATCATGGGATTTAAAAATAATGTTTTCATGTGTGAAATAATATGAATACATGATGTTGAATGAGTTATGAAATGAATAAGAAGACAGATGAGATATAATTTCATGAATAAATCTATGTATTTATATTTTATGTTTCATGTTCTGATTTAAGAAAATATATAAATAACATAACTATCTTTTTTGAAGAGATACTTTTTGCAGTGTAATTTTTATTTAATAATTAAAAAATTTCAAGTACATGAAATAACATTTTCACAAAATATTGAAAATGTGGTGAATTAGGGTTATTATAAAATTTAATATAATAGAGAAAATGTATTTTACCACATATAAATGATTATTGAGAGATTAAATTGTTATAAATATTTTCATTAATTATGTATATTGATTTGAGATTGATATTGGGAAGTGTTTTAAGGGGAATTTACATCCATGTAATGGGATTATTTGTAAGGTAGAACTTCTAAAGTAATTTCATCAATGTAATGAAACTATTTTTAAAGGAATGATTATATTATGATAATTAAATATTGAAAATAATCAGGAACATGATTATCAGTTTTAAATGTTCATGAATATTTACAAGAATTGATCATGTAAATCAATTATTTATGGGAGATTATTTTATCTCGATGAAGTAAAGGTGTATTCAGAAGACAATAAATATCATTCTATATGTGGACCATATCATGAAGTTACATGGAAGTATCTAGTGGAACTCTGGATTAAGAGATGAATTCAGTGGGTCTCCGATGTGTATGATGGTGTGTAGAAATTTGGGTACACTAATGGATTCATTATAATGTTCCTCTTATGAGACATATGTGTTTTTTGTGTTGAAGGATAGTTTGATCATTAGTGGGACTCCAGTGTGGGAACACTATGACTTTAAATATTGATGGTAATGGTATTTTCCAAGGTCGTAACCATATATATGTATGAAGAATCAAGAACTATAAGAGATAACATGTTGCGATGTAGAGTATTACTTTTTACTAAACATGTTAAATATTGTGTGATGTTATCTCTCTTATTGTTTCAGAACATGAAGTGAAAACGATTGATATCGTTTAGTGGATTGATTACCCTAACAAGCTAATGTGGTTTCATTAAATGCAAATAATTCATCAATTGAAAACACTTATTCAACCCCATCCCCCCATTGGTCCATCTAGGTTTGATAAATTCATTATGCAAATCGATAAATATAGGATCTCTTTTAGTCCTCATAATTTTCTATCTAGAATCGTAATTTTGACATATATAATCATCCACCTTTCATATATTTTTATTATTTTAATGAATTTAGTAGTAATAATATTCATATAACACCAAAAATCACATTTATTCCATATTCAACTCTTTATGTGATATTATATACAACATGATTTTATGATCATTATTTTTAAAAAATATATCAAAATAAATATAAAGCTTCTATATTTTCAATGTAAAAATATAATCATTCCAAAACTAAATCAAGCATTAAGAAATTTATATTTAATATATTCTATTGGAATGTGGAATAAGAAGTCACCATATAATTCTCAATGATGACTATTCTTATTCACTTATTTAATGAAACAATATAGATCACAATACCTTCTCTTCTTTTAGGGGCACTGAAAAAATATCTCTTAAGTTCATTGAGAATTTATTCAGATTCATCATTTTACAAAAACATGGATCCTGTGAAAATCATATTTTTTGTTAGATTTCATATCTATGAGATATTTCTTACAAAGTAATGATTGTATCTCAACATTAAAAAAGATATATATAAATCTTGGTCACCATGGTTAGGGTTGTCCAACGTTTAATAAAATGAATCTTTTCTTGAATCTATTGATATACTCTGTCTTAATATTTTATTTCCCAATAATGAAATATTGTTTCAAACAAACTGACACTTTATAAATTTGTCTTATAGTTTATCTTACCTCATGGTCTACAACACAATCCTAAAATAGTATTTCACTTCAGTCTCCTAGGGATTGTTATTTCTTAAATTTATAAATACTTCCACTGATTTTTTACAGTAGTATCTGATGACTCAATCCATAAAAAATTGGATGATAATATAAAATTTTTTATTTATAAACTGAATCAAAACAATATTAATGATGATACTTCATAAATAAGGCTCTCTTAGGTAAATCTTCATCCTTGTCCCTTAATTAATGATATATAGAATGAAATTTAATCTTGGATATGTATTCAGCTCCTTGAAGATGATCAATGAAGTCATCATAAATTGTAGATGTAACGTTTTACCAATATTGACCTTATAATGTTCCTAATTATTAATGAAAATATGAATTAATAGATCATAATTATTAATAAAAATAATTCTTTCAACTCATTGTGTCTGACTCTGTAAAATAAATCCCTCATCATTATTAATATGATTGTTTTTCTTCAATTTCTAAAATTCAATAAGCTACTATCTATATAGATCCATAAAAAGAAAATTTCCACTTGCTCTGAGGTCTATCTGAAACACTTCCTTGTATTTTTGTGAAATAATATGAAATTTATAGAAAAATACACCACTATATTATATAATAATAGAAATATATACTATTGTTTATTATATATAACCATTTTATTTAAATATAAATCCTAAATAGGTTCTAAGACCCATACATTAAATGTAATTTCCATTTTTTACTTCATCTTCAACATCCAAAATAAATATGTTTTAAAATGATTTACAGTATTAAATGTAACTTCACTTCCATGAAAATTTATAAGGGATCTATATAAAGAGTGTTGATTAGTGATAAAAAACATATTGAGTTCCATTAATGGAATAATAAAAATATTTTCATTGGAAACATTCTTACAAACATTTTTTTCATCATCAAATATGGAGTGGAGGATTATTGTTCCATAACCATCATTACTTACATAGTGCTTCACATATAAATTTCTTTCATTTTACTTAGTGTTATACCTACTATTTCACCATTGACTAAAATAATTCATATATTTCCGACACATAATCTGTTGAACTATTAGTCAAACAATAAGATGAAATTCATATTTTCCAATGAAACTCTTCAATTTTACTTATAATTTTTTATTTATTCGCTATTTTCCCAAAAATCATTATCTTGATCCTTTAAGACATGTACGAATGTGTTTTGTACCACATTCATGAAATTTATGAAGTTTATTCGTCTTCCCTACAACGTTGTTATAAAATGAAATTTCCTAAAATCAATTTGACCTTTGTTTTATTCTTTGGGAAATTCACATATGTTGTGGTCATTAATAATAAATTTGTGTTGTTGATTATGGATAATCAAAAATATTATTTCCAACTCCCATTTCAATTTTTCCCCACGTGTATGGTTTTTGTGTTATTTTTTATAACAAAAAACATAATTCATATTAGTGAAAAACCATCAATAATGAATCATGATCCCTGAGAAAATATTATAACCATAAGTCATGGGTTCATAATAAACTCATAGAAATTGAAAAAAATATTATTAGTCATGGTTCACATCCAATTTTATCATAGTTGATTGTGTTTACTTCATATTTAAGTATTTATATTGTCATGTTTTACTTATAATAATATCATTTCTCATAGAGTTCTTTATAAAAATTCATTCACTATGCATTAAATTATAAAGTATATCATGATATTTTAATCACTACCCAATACGTTTAAGTACAAGAAAAAAACCTCAAAAATCAAATAATAAAACTAAAACAAATTTCATCCATAATATTTTGAAGTCATCCATCATTTAATTATAACTTAACATGTAGAATATAAAATTATTTCCTAAAAATTTATCCATCATAAAATCATAGTCCAGGTCACCTCCATAAAAAAACCTCCTTATAATCCATAGATATAAATAATTATGATGTTAACATAAGATCGTGTCCCTAAATTAGGAATAATAACACTTAATGGACACTAGAATTGATGGAAAATATCTTAATATTCTATTGAAATAATAGAAATAAAATATTTAAATATCATTAAATAATATAAACTCCAAGAATATTGATAAAATATTATACTTATTAATAATAATTGGAACATTATATGGAATATATAAAATAAATTATTTTCTGGATGTAAGTAGAATTAGTTTATTCAAAAAATGTTAAAATAATGATTTTGGTCAAACATTTTGTAAAAAATCAGAATTAACAATTTTTTAAAAAATTATAAAAATTTATTTTTAATACCATTGAATATAAGTTAAAATATTTTTTTAAATAATATTAAATAATCATTTTACATTATAATATAAAATTTTAAAATAAATTTTAAAGGACATGAATGAGAAAAAAATGTTTGTCAACTATAGAGGAAGGAATGTATGATTTTATCATTGTATCGATAATTTTAAAATTCAAAGAATGAAAATTTGTTTTATTAAATGTAGATATAAATAATAAGAAAAATAATAAAATTATGTGGCTTTAATGATAATATCATTATAATTTTTCATTTTTAAATTTTAGTATAGTCAATCTGGAAAAGGATTGAGATTATAACATAAATCCTTTCCTTATGTCCAATCATTCATCATTCACATTCATTACTCATATATAATAAAAATAAATTCATTACACATGTATTCGAAAAATATAGACATATTAATCTTATTATAAATTATTATATTATAATTTCCAATTACCATTTTTGTGAAAATTAATCATCAAATTAATTATTCATGTGAAAATTGATCTGTATTCCATTCATGATTTAGATTAATGAATCATATCAATGAAAATTGGTCTTGTTTTCAATATCGTTATAATCATATTCATGAAATTTGTATCATATTAAAACATTTTCATTATTTTTATCACCATTCATCTAAAATGGTGAAAATATTTGAATTACATCACATAATAGAGATTGTACTCTACACCTATGCATGATAAATGCTTAACATATTAATGGAGTCAATAAAATAAATTTATGTTGTAATAAACATAATAGAACCCAAATGATATTATAAATAACCCATTTATTCATTTAATTTTTTATTATGACCAGTCATGTAAATTTTAAATGATCAACTATTCACATCAATCTATTGAGGCGGTAGTCTACACATATGAACAGTAAACGTTATAGTTTTATAATGGATGGGTAACATAAATAAAATGGAAATATCATTAACATAAAAGACATTTCATTATTTTATATGTTTTAGTTGAATAATATGGACTTATTAATAGAAAATATAGTTCATTTTTAAGGTGAAAGAAACAGAAAAAACATTAGTATGTACATATTCCACTTTTTCATGTAACCCTGTTGAACATCCCCTTATGTATTATTTTTTGGGTATATTTGGAAGAAAACTACTCTAGATCATAGTTATGGATATTATGTGATTATTTAAATAGTTCATGGTTGAGTGAAATGGATCCAATTTTGTGCAGAATAACTCAGAGGATGGTCCATTTTATAAGACAGGGGAGTGGAACTCTTTTTAATGCATAAAATAATAAAATATAATAAATACGTGGTCAAGTGAAAGTGGAACCGAAAAAGAATAAAATATAATATAACATATTCTTGGATAAAAATCCACTAAAAATAGGATTTGGACCAATTTTTATGCTATTTAAACAATTATCTATTTAGTTTAACCCCTTATTAACACGTTTAACCTTTGTTATAGAAATGAATTTTTCCCACATTTATAATTAAAAAATTTATAAAATGTACATGAAAACATTAAAAAATTAGTAAATTTTAATTTGATAAATTGGGGGAAAATTCGTATTCAATTTATAAATGTTTTAGAATTTCATTTTAATATAATTGAGCCTAATGAAATGAAACTCATTTTAAAAAACAACACATTTTATGTATAAAACCTATTTTTTATTTATTACATTATTTGTTAAAAAATTATATTAATGTTAACTTGTTTAGTGTAATATACTATATAAAACATCATTAAATTCATATATCGTTCTGGATTAAATTAATACATTATTATATAAAATTATTCTCCGCATAAAATCCATTTACAGAAAAATATCCAAGTAGACAACAAATGCTTATTTTTTGGATTTCTAACAAATTTATTTACAATGAACTATTTGTATAAAAGGGAAGAAACTAATTATTACTAATTTATTAGTCTTATTCATAACAACCAATACAATGTAGATTGGATAACTATCCATTAAATTATGATTTATAAATACTATATATTTGTTCCTTTTACCTCTCTGTTGTGGGTAATGAAATCTATTAAACTGGAAAATGTATTTAAATATATTTAAACATAAAATCACAATGTTTTAAATTTTAAATTATTTATATATAAAATATAATAATATAGATATAATTTAACTGTTTATAATGTTATTATAAGGTTACATAAAGAATAATTGTTTTCTGGACACATTAAAAATTATAAATAAAACAGATTTTGAACAAGATCTTTATATTTTTATTATACCAAAAAATTTAAATGAAGATGAAATATAATTATCTATACAAAAATTTATCCATCTATTATCTTCAAATGATTTTTATAAATATTTCAATGAAGAAACGAATAGACTCCTTTTTAGAGTTCCCATGGGATGAATGAATATGAGAATGCTTAGTAAAGATTATCTTTTATTCAATGTTCTATAAAATTTTATTTTATTGAAATGATGATATATATATATATATATCTTGAAGTGGATTATATTAAAAAAACACATTAACCCTAAAATCATATTAAACCCATTATATAGGAACTTACGATTCCACCCAATAGTCAATACATATTATAAATGATTGATTAAAAAATTGAAGGGACCAATTAAATTTTTTACATAGGAAATAAACAAAAAAAAATTATCTCTTAAAAATATTTCATGTAACATCATAAAAACACATATTAATCTACATTATATTATATTAAAATAAAATACTATAATATGATAGGATGAATATCTAATGGTTTTAGTAATGTATTAGTAATTCATTGACATGCAATAAACCATGTCATAGATACCCTTAAAACTGTATTATTTATAGAAGATAAAACCATGATTTGATTTAAAACAATGTGACATGGTTTAATGTTTTATTCAAATCTTCATCATTAAGGGGAATATAATTTGTTCTATAAAAATTTTCATGGTTATTATAAGGGTAATTTCTTGTTTTTTGATTGAATATGAGATGGTTGACCATATCATCGTTGTCACCATGACATCATTATCCTAGATAGAATTAATTATGGTATATAATTTCTTATTTTAAAAATATTTAATAGTGGGTAGGGAGTGCCCCGATGATAAAATGATGTTTTCATGGTTTTATCATTGTGATCTAGCTAAAGAAAAAATCATTTGGAATAAATAATGGGTTTGTAGAGGTGGTTTGTTTGAAACCATGGAAATTTTTTTAAGGAGTTATTTATAATTATTGTTAGTTATAGAGAATAATATATGGAATCATTATTATTTATTCATAACTTTGTTTAATTTAATTGTTCAAAAATGTTTAAGAGGAAGACATAATTTATGATCATACTGGATGAAAATCCATATCTTTCTCTGGTTTTCAGAAATATAGTTATCTCAAAAAAAATTCATGGAGCACCATAACACACTATGGTTTTTGAAAATTATAAATAATATAGATTTAAAATATATTATATATTACTAATTGATTAGGAAACATTATATGGTATTTTTATCATGAAAATAGATAACCCTTTCTTGGCGTTTAGAATAATTTACATATATTGGATAATAATTCAATGTAAGAATCTATAATAAATCAAGAACAATGACGAATTTATAAATATATGAAATAACTCTTCAAATGAATTCATTGTATTGGGAACATGGATTTTTTCCTTGTGAAATGAATACCCAACAACCATATCGGTCATACATGGAAGTTTAGCAGTGAACACGTCAGTCCTTGAATTAGGGGAACATGAGAATGACATATAATGTTGATTCTTGATATATATCCTTGTTTCCTATATTGCGATTGTTAAACATAGAAAGGTTCTAGACAATATTTCATCTTTATAATTGATTTTTTAACCATTTTTAATAAATCCTTGATTTGAATAGTTTGGTAGAAATGACTAAACACCCATGATATAGGCACTCAAAAATATGAGTTTGTGACCATTATTATTCAATGTGTACGGGTCTTAAGTTTTTTACACATTTGTCTCCCATAATCATCATCATCATTTTTTTATATTAGCGAAATTTTTGTGAAGACCAGTATCAAGAGTATGGTGTTTCGATGAATCAAATTATGGATAAGATATTTTAAATTAGACATTAACCATTGATTCACATGCCTCTACATCCAATCAAAGGTTTTGAACCTCCCACATGATACTTATATAGAAATACAAATAACCAATATATGAAGTTAAGGACTTATATAACTATAAAAAATAATAGTATCACATGTTTATATTATTTTATACCCCAGTTCATTAAAATATGAAAAACAGACTACAACTATGACCATTTGAGATGAAAATTACCTTACAAAGGAAAACATATTTTTCCCTCAAAAATTTGATAAGTATATTGTAATTATAATTAAAGGGGTTTTAAGTAAATTTTTATTTTTTTGAAAAATTTTACAATAGGTATCATTGGGCCATCATTTCAAATAATAATTAAGAAATTTCATATGGGTTTGGAACTCCTAACATGGGTAAAATCATTTTAAAAATTTAAATATATATGTTGTGATAATATTAATTAATAATTAATTGAAAAAATTTATTTTATTATATATATCAATCTATAATTTTTTTATGAATCTATATTATATGGTTAAGAAAACCTCTTCCACCCCAGGGTATTGCATTAATGTAGCCACCCTCGATTTCATGGTAAAGAAATGATTTACATATCAAAATTACAATTCATATTCACACCAATTACCTTTATTAATTCTAAATATTTTACATTTCATTTAACGTTAACCTTTGATAATTGCCTATACATAGACCATTTTTCATGATTTTTTGGGGATTCTGATTTTTTTATGAAAAAATTCATGGAATCACAACATTTTCCAGAAACCATATTGATATAATATTTAAAGAAAAAGTAACATTAGTATAATCCATGTACATGTGTGATGAGTGAAAACAAACATCCAGTTATTATCATTAAATCCATGTTCCCACATGGAAATATCCTTAAAAACCACAATATATTATGTCATTTATAGTCTATACCAAAAATTACATCGCAGATTGAAACATTAAATCTATAACTATCCCAACCAATGGTGAACCATTCATTAATGGTCTTCCAACAAAACATATATATCACACTCGATTGTCTCTATAAAACCATCAATCCACTTGTATTTTATATTTCGTTACATAAACCCAAATGTTACAGAATCTAAGCGTGTCTAAAACACTATGTTTCCCACTTTTTTATGGTCGATATATATATATAAGATTGGACCTAGAGTAATTATATTCATGAAAAAACTTTTCTAATATGGATTTGAATTGTTTCTAAGAATCATAAAATATTTTCCATTATTAGACATCATGTAAACACCAATAGATTAATTTTTCCCAGTTACCTACATGGTATAAATCCAATTAATTCACCTTAGTGAACCATAGTTCCTTATTGGAACCATATTGACTCAGTCAAAACCTAAAAACTATACTTCATCAAGGAATATTTTAGGGAAACTTTATTTTTATGATTGGGTAATTATTCACACATACATTCCATTGTTCGATCATTTTATTCCATTGATATTGAAAATATCATTGGTCATCCTCCCTAACTATTAGAGTCCATAAAATACAATTAATCATATTTTTTTATAATGAGGATTTCTACTCTCATGACTCTAATAGAAGAAATTTTTTATCATGTTTCTCATCCCGAATACTCATTTTTGGTTTCTATAACTCTCAAGCATCTTGTTTCAGCTCTTATATATAATCAAATACACAATGCTACAATGGGATACCAACCTGGTGTTAGAACTGGTCAGAATAGTTTTATTTTTGTATACCAATGTGTCTACTCATCCTTTAAATATTCAATTGTTACTAATAGATTTTTATATAAACACAAATGATCCAACAAATTGTTATAATACCATACTGAAAAGTATTACATGTGCATAAGTTCCACAAAAAATGATTGTAAAATATATTTTACCATGTAGAAAACTGAAAATATCTTTATAATATATGATGTTGGTCCAGTTAAAATGGCCATGTAAAACATGACACTTTGGTCCATGTTTAATGGACAAAAAATGCATTAAATTCGGTATGGTTTCAAACTCCTAAAAGAAAAAATTATGGTCTTTATCACATGATATCATAAGGTAGACCACTTCTCTATGTTCTTCTTACTTACTGCTTCATAATTTTATTATTTGGGTTCCCTTCCTTTTGACAATAATATAGAGTTTTCTAAGGATGAACTTATTCTCCACCACATTAGACCACATTGAATCCTGGTAGTTTACGACATTATTTTTAATATAATATTATATATATGTTGGACATTTATAAATTTTTATGTTCCACTTATTAGTCCCTTGTTTATGATTTATCCCATAGAATTTTCATAAATATATAAATGGAATTCCAAATCCATCCACAATAATTCATAATTCTCTCTGGTTAGGCTGGGTTAAATCACCAAATAACCCGGGTGGATGAACACTCCCCCTAAAATCACCTATAATGTATAAAGGTACCATAATGGCCTCAATTTATCTAAAACCCAAAAGAGAATTTAATATGGAAAAAAAATGACCTTTTGTGATGGGTTGTTTGTGATAGGACATGCACCCATTGAAAATGGTCCTCCGGAAGGACTGATTTGTGACGAGATTCATATCCTGTCAAAAATTGTACAGGTTTGGACATAAATGTTACTTATTCATGGGATAGGTCATTAATTTGAAATTAATACACATCAAAGATCTCTTATGGTTTATATCTTTAAAAAATTAGTTTTTCACTTATAAATAACATAATTAATTTTACAAGTAGATACTTCAAATCACTATAATTTTTTTTCATAAAACAAAAACACATTTAAAAGAAACATGAAATAATTTCATGTTTTAATAGAATTAATTTTCCTTGATCCTATCCTTAACTCTATTCATCTTTTTTTACTATGAAAAACATTTAAAATCTTGAGATGAGCCTAAAATGCTTAATAAGGGCTACGAAAGGAAAGAAAACTGTTATTATTGGATGACATGAATACCATGAATACAATATAATAAAGTAATACTTTTAAACTTTCAGAACTATTAAATATATTTCACTAAATATACGATCATTACTTACCCTTTTGATACCAAAACATTACCACAAAACCCATAGAAAAAAGTATCATATAATGGTTACATGGAACATAAAAATAAATAAATGGAATAACCATACAGTCAACTTCCACACATATCAATAAATGTAATAGCCTTATAGCCAACATCTATACCCAATTCATTGGATGTTATAACGTAACCACCTATCCTTGGTCTATCACAGAACCACCCATCATTTCTTTTATCTCGTTACCACCCATCATTGGATTATCATGTAACCACCCATCAAATTTCCAAGTACCAATTTAAAATCATAACACAAAAAATATTTCAAATATAAATATTTCATTATTAACATTTCATTTTCACTCAGAAGATTTCATTTCACAATATTTAAATACTCAATCAATTTCTAAAACAATATAAAACATTTAATAAAGTGATTTTTGAATAAAAGTGTCTCATAACACAGTGAAATATTACCAAAATTTAAAATTAATATTTTAAAACAATTATGACCATAAAAATAAATACGTAAAACTATTTTGCAAACAAGGACCTAATAAATAATTATTTTATCATAATAAATCATCAAAACATTAAAATGAGGGTTTTAGTTAAAAAGTCATTTACCACATGAGAAGCACTTGAATAAAAATCATTAATGAAAATCATTAAAGAAATCAAAACATATCATGAGAAAATATTATTTCAAGATATGATGTGTCAATCTGGTTTTATTTATTACTTATAAGATTCTAAAGATTCATATTAATAATATATGCCTCAATGAATGGAGATTGAGATGATGTCCCTTACATTGAGTATGAATCATCAAGTATGTTCCTCGTGCTTCTTGAATAATAAATTTAAGTTAATTTATACTAGATTCAGACGATTATTCAAGTTAATTATTCCTTTTAAATCAACTATTACCTTTATGTAACTATAATTTTTTTTTCATGTTCATATTTTTCGTTTTGTCGATGTTCGGTACTTGAGTCAAAATGAACTTGTTATAATTAAAAATTGTCCATGGGGTAAAAAGTCCATTATCTAAATAATAATATTCATGATTTAAATATATTATGTATTTTGTATATATGTATCTATATCCCCTATATAGTTATTTAGAATATTCCTTAACAATTTTAGATAAGAAATAAAACTCATCATTCATTGAGACGGTAAGCCGCATGTACCCAAGAACGCTACATTCATTTATTTTTCAAATTTTAAGGAATGAAAATTAAATGATACATAGGAATATTATAATTCCTATATAATATCATATTTTATATATGTTACATATGTTAATTAATATTATCCATTATATGTTCCATATATGTAATAAAAGAGTTATATCACTTTGAGGGGTCGGTAGTCTGCACTTCCTCAAAAGAAATTATTGTATTTACAGAATATGGAAAGCATAAAGGAATGATTTAAATGAAAAAGGTAGAATATAGAAAATATAAATATAATATATATCAAATATAAATATATTTATATAATAATGGACACCATGAGGGGTGGAAGGAGAAAATCAAACAATCATCATTTCGTGAGACGATATTTTGACGTACATCGAAATATTATGTTTGTATCAATTAGATGGAGGTGTGTTTAAGTGTAGATTTAATAAATCTCATAAAAACACACTATTATATTTATTATACAGGTTTTTTATATATTCAACATATAAATAGATCATAGGGGATAGAGAAGGAAAATAACTGATATGAACTAGAGGGAACACATTTCCACTAAATTAGGTATCTTCTTTTGATTTGAGCCCAAATGCTTTCTTGAATTGTCTTATTCCCATGTTATGGTTTATAGGAGTAAGGGAGGGATGTTGGGGGATTTTTTGGGCATAATTCTGATGGGCCATGTGACTTTAGAGGTGTCATTAAATGTTTAGATTTTATTCCACTTTATAAGAGGGAGGATGGGAACATTGGAATGTATTGAAATATTATTTTATTATAAAATGATTTTCGATTTCAAATAGAACCAAAGTCATTTATTTCAATGATAAGATGCCTATGGGACGAAAAAACTATCTAACAATAATTTTTAGACAATTATTGGTCACAAATTTATCCTTATCATTTTTCATTAACCCTAAGTTAAAAAATTTAACTCTTATCATGTCTTCTTACATTTTTAATATTTATGGTTACTATAGATTCTATAAAATTCCATGAGAAGAAAAAAATCTTCATTAATGAAATATTCAACATTATATATGTAATTTTTACAAATATTATATTTTTAGTACTATTATATCATTTATTAAAATATTTTTTAGAAACACATTTATGTCAATTTTAATAGTATTCATGAAAAAACCCATAAGATTCAAGGATTATTTTTTAATTTTTTGGGATTTTATGAGTACGCAGTTTTTGACAGTGCCTGATTACAAGGCCCGGTGTGCCCGAAATTAATTTCTGAAGTTTAGCTCGGGTTGATTCAGTGAATGAATGAGCAGGTTTTTCTAAATTTTGAACCAGTGCTCGGAATTGAAATATGAGGGCACTGATGAAACCGCATTGCCGGTTTTTTTTAAGAAGAACTTTTCTAGAGTTGTGTTAGCTCGGTAGGTGTTGTTAAACAAATGGATTAATTGAAGAGTGAAATAAAATATGTGTTACAATTTTATTTCTACTCTAAGTAATTACATCATATGTGTATAAGTTGGGGTGGGAACCACTAAATCCTAACTCCACTTGATAGGATATTAGTGAGGTGGGGCCCACATGAGCCCCACCCCTTCAATTTCCCTAACTCCTCTAAACCTCCCCTCTTAAACTACGTGACTCTCCCTCACAATAATGTTGCCAACTTAGCACACCATTAATTTTTACAACTCATAATTAATTAGGTGAATTCAACTTTTAAAGTTTTTAATTTTTTCCATTAGTAAATAAAATAATCCAAAGCCATAATTTTATTTTTTTCTTAGCTTCATCTGTGCGAAAAAAAGGAGATAGCCCTGCTTTTCCATTGAAGAGCTTCAACCTTCCGTGAAGAACAACACTCTTCATTGAAGAACACCGACACCACAAGAAAAGATCGACGCGCCATTCCTTCTCCTCTCTATAGCTGGTGTGAGACTTCATTTCCTCCTCAGACGTCCTCCGTCAACGCATACGGAGCCACACCCCGCGATGTCATTTTCTGCGACGCTAGCTTCCAGGAACTACTTTGAGGTAGGGGTTGTTTCATCGTTCAAGGATTATTTATTTTGATGTTATTCGTTAATTTCATTTGGCCGCCTGTTATCAATATAACGGGAGGAGGTCGGACCGCATGAACATGGCCGAACCTCCACCCCTTTTGATTTTGATCACCGTCGTGGTTTGGAAAGGAGGCGGCGCGGTGCATCGGCTCTGTGCGGGAATGAGGGAACTACGACCGGAGCAGGCCGTGGCGAAGGATCGCGGCGCCGTCGTGCCGCGCCGGTGAAGCCGAAGGAAGTCGCTGCCAAGGGACAGCTACGGTGGAGGGCCGCAGCGCTATTGCGCGGCGCTAGAGCACCCTGGAGAGTCGCGGCTAAGGTGGACCGCGGCGGAGGGGCGTGACGCCGGCGCGCCGCGCTGGTCGGATAGGGGCCGCGGCCATCGACAGCGGCGGAACCTCAGGAGGCGGCCGGCCAATCCGGCTGCCAGCGTTCAAGGAGGAAGTACCCCTTAAGGTCCCGCGTGGCACAACTAGACAATCGTAATGTCCAGAAGTTTCAATGACATCCGGGGGTTTGAAACCCCCGGCATCAACCTAGGTCGGACCCCACATGGGTACGCCATTTCCGAAAAACAGGGGGCGGAACCCACTCCCCCCCACGTCCAGCTCAGCCTCGAGCCGAGCCGAGGCCCGCGCTAGGCTAGACCACTTGCGCTGGGCCGGGCCATGCCCTAACGGGCCGACGTAGGGGTATCGGGCCGGGTCGGACTAGGCCTGAACCCCCTGATTTCCGGACAGACCTGTTCAAACACCCATAACTTGTGCTATAGATCTCTGATCGATGCACCGTCAGTTGCGTAGCCATCCTTGGATCGTGAAGGTCCTTTCAGTATATTAAAGTCATGGTTTCAGAAATTTTTGGGTATGGAAGGTTTGGTTCAAACACGAAACCAACCGGGCCCTCAGAGAAGAAACGCTTATAACTTGAGCTTCGGACGTCATATTGACGTACCATCGACTTTGTTGGATTCCTCTTAGTGAGATAGTTCTTTTTTCATACAAAAATTGAGGTTTGGATGTATCTGGAGTATGGTTGGGTTGGTTTTAGCTTAAAACCCAACCGGACCCCTGGGATGAATAAGCCAATAACTCTCAGACCGGGCGTCCGATTGACGCGTCATCTATCGCGTTGAGTTCCTTTCAACGAGGCGGAACTTTGTGATACATCAACTCTGGACTTTGTGACAATTGATGTATCGACCCCCTTTGGCTCGTGGAGCGGACACTCTTGGAATTGAAGGTGCTGTGTGCAGGAACCCTGGAGCTGGCTGCGACTGCGATGACGATGACGATTGTACTGGGATCCTCCGTGGGTTCGGAAGCAACGACAACCGTACTAGAATCCTCCGTGGGTTCGATGGTGATGAATAATGTTCTTGTATCCTATGTGGGTCCGACAATATTTGAATACTGTTCTTGTATCCTATGTGGGTCTGATAGTATTTGACTCTGTACTTGTATCCTATGTTGGTCCGGCAGAGTAGTTGGTCTTGTATCCTTTGTGGGTCTGACAGCTTAGCTGGTCATGTATCCTATGTGGGTCCGACAGCTTAGATGAATCAGTGGCTTCATCTGATCATATCTATCATCTTACGAAGTGTATACATGCATGAGCTAAGTCTTAACTTACAATCATTATCATCGATATGATTGTTGTTCTTTCTTGTATGGATTGGGTTGTGCTTTCCTATGTGGATTGGGTTGTGAATTACTATGTGGAATCGTTTATGTTTTCCTGTGTGGTCTGGTTTGTATTTTTGCTCATGTGCTGGAGCCAAGCTGGAATAGATGTCTTAGGTATATGTATGGGAGTATACCTAAGTAGGGTTGGTTGTTACTTCGTGATTGTATCTTTCCTTTGTGGATTATCCTTCGTGGATTCTGGGAGACCTTCAGGGGTCTCGGGGTCCCTACTGAGTATCGTATACTCACCCCGGCACGGGATATGCCCACACTACATTGTGTTGGATGCAGACGTAGGACAACGCTGATCGAGGTGGGAGCTTGTGGAGTAGGATAGTACCTGGAGGTGGATCACTGGATGGGACGTACATAGAGTGGACACCCGGAGCTGAGGAGCAGAGGAGACTATCTGTACCCACCCTTCAGGTTGGATTTCCATAGGACGTCTTGCACTCGCTGCTTTAATTTTTAGTTGCAGAAAATTCTTTTCAATTATACATTACTTTCAGTTGGGTTTGTATTCTGGCACATTTACATTCCAATAGTTACTTTTTTACATAGTTTTCTTAGTGTTTACTTCATCTTGCATACTCTGTGGTTTTTGTTTTCTTTATAAATGAAATTACTTCCCTTTTATCAGGATTTACGCCTTTGGAACTAGTCGCCAGCCCCTGGCCTTAGGAAGGCGGGCTTGGGGTAGTCACGACATGTGCCTTGAGGATGGGTCGTGAAAAATTGGTATCAGAGGAGTTCGGTTCTACTGTAGAACACATGACTCTGATCTTTCTTCTATGTGAAAAAATTGTCTTAAGGTTATTGAGTGTGGTTATCAGTTCAGGGAGTCCATTGTTGGTGCGGCGGCCAAAGTATCCATATACCAGGACCCTGACTTCTGATTTCCGAATCAGTGCACAAAAACATTGATTGCAAGTGTGTTTCAAAGGTTTTCTTTGTGATTACTTTGTGTCAGCTCACCGGGTATACTGTATTGACCATGGCGCATCTATGTCTTTTCAGGATGGCCCCACGACGGCAGCCAGCTAGGGTTCCGAGCTTTGTGTGAGACGACAACCCACCGATCGATGAGGTCTCAGTGAAGGGCCCTATTACAGCGGAGGCACTAGCGGTACCTCTACCCGCACAGCCACCATTGCCACCAGCCCTAGTAGCTGAGAGTGAATATCGCCTGAGTGCACTACACGAGTTTCATGGAAAGAGACTGCCCAGGTTCCGCGGGGAGATGGAACCTCAGGCAGTTGAGGATTGGCTGGAGGTTGTTGTTCGACTTTTCAGATTACTAGGGACACCAGCTAACCTCATGGTGATCCTTGCGGTGAGTCTCCTGCACGCGGCAACAGGTAGATGGTGGAGCCAGATTCTCTAGGTGCATGACGAGGCATCTCTCCTTTGGTCAGACTTCAGGAGCCTTTTTCACTCGGAGTTCGTTCCAGCCACCCTCCATGTGGTGCGCATCCAAGAGTTACTATAGCTGAAACATGGCATCATGTCAGTAGCCCAGTACATGGTGAGATTTAACGATCAATCGCGCTACTCCACTGACATGGTACGAGACCCATTCTTCTAGGCCTGGACCCTCAAGTAGTGACTGAGGCATGAGATCAGGGAATCGATGATCTCCCTCAGTATTCTGATGCATGCAGTAGTACTGGAGAGAGCCCTTCTTGTGGAGAGCTTTTTACTAATCCTACACCAGCAGCGAGACCTACCGCATGACAGCATGTAGCAGAGTCTTCTGCAGCTGTCAGTCGACGGATTTCACAGGGGTTCAAGCGGACCGGACAATCAGGCAGATGACCTTAGGAAACTGGATCAGAGGTGTGGGGCACACTGCACAGAGCCAGCCTTACGAGGACCAGACAATGCTATGCATGAAGCGGGTAGGGCCACATGGCTCATAACTACCTGACCTTCCATGAAGAGGAGAAGCAGACGGTTGAGGGACCACCCAGGAAGAGGCAGAGGTTTGACTGTGGCAGTCTGCAGGGAGTAGGCGGACGAGGCAGATGAGCTGGTCGAGCAGCAGGTGGTGGACGATGCTTTGAGGCTCTACCACCACCACCACCCGGAGGTCAACCCTGACCCTAGGGAGATGGAGGACAGAGGTAGGCTCAAATTCTGGCAGTGAAGGCCTACGACCACGGCACACCAAAGATGATTCGAGGTACTATATGTGTCTACTCCACCCTTGCTGCTGTTCTTATAGACAGAGGAGTGAGTCATTCTTTCATTTCTGTTGCACTTGTTCAGAGCTCGGAGATTCCAACGGAGCCGTTTGCTCAATCCTTATGGCTAGAGACTCCTACGAGAGCAGACTCGATGATTACGCACTGGTTCCGATAGTGTGAGCTTACTCAAGGAGGCGAGATCTTCAGCTTGGATCTTCTTGTAGTGGCGTCGAGGCCTTACGAAGTCATCATTGGCATGGATTGGTTATCTATATTCCATACTCAGATCGACTGTATTTGGAGAAAGTAGTGGTTTGTCTGCACCAATGGGAGAAGGTTTACCTTCACCGGCGAGAAGGGAGCCTTTGCAGCACAGGACAGACTTAGGCAGAGGAGAGGATAGCTGATCACTCTTTAGTTGGCTAGCCTCATCCTAGGAGCTGTTGACGTGCGGAGTCTGATTTTTCATATTTTGGTGGATCTGTATTTAGACGTTTTTCCTGACGACGTTCTAGAACTACCTCCTCATAGATAGGTAGACATCTATATTGACCTATACCCCAGGACAACCCCAATATCAACTCCATCATATTAGATAGTTCCGGCTGAGCTTCCAGAGCTATGGGTACAACTGGAGGACTTACAGGGCAAGGGACTCATTCAACCCAGTGTTTCACCCTGGGCTTCCCTGATATTGCTCGCCAAGAAGGCGGATGAGAGCTTGCGATTATGTGTCGATTACCGTCGCCTGAACCAGGTGACAAAAAAGAACAAGTATACACTTTTGAGGATCGACAAACTCTTCGATCTGCTCAAGGGAGCACGATGGTTCTCTAAGATAGACCTCAGGTCAGGCTATCATCATCTCAGAGTTCAATACGAGGATGTTCAGAAGATGGCCTTCAGGTGTCGGTATAGACACTATAAGTTCCTGGTTATACCTTTCGGCGTAACCAATTCACCAGAAGTGTTCATGAATCTCATGAGAGGGATCTTCCAGCCTTACCTCGATCGATTTGTCTTAGTCTTCATCGATGACATTTTTATTAACTCGACTACTAAGGAGGACCACACCTACCACTTGCGGGTTTTACTGGACACACTATGAGAGCACCAGATTTTTTGTATGCTCTCGAAGTTTCAGTTCTGGATATGTGAGGTCCACTTATTGGGGAACACCATCTTTGAGGTAGTGGTTGTGGTGGATCCTGCGAAGTTTGAGGTGGTGAAATATTGGGAGCCACCCAGGAGCGTGACAGAGGTGCGGAGATTCCTAGGTCTGGCTGGGTACTATCGGAGATTTGTGCTAGACTTCTCCAGAGTTGCCGCACCGATTTCAACTTTGATGAAGAATGGGAAACCATTCGTGTGTTCAGATAGATTTCAGCAGAGCTTCCAGGAGCTGAGATAGAGATTGACCAGTGCACCCATCTTGAGGCTACCAGAGGAGGGAGCAGGGTATGTAGTTTACTGCGATGCATCAGGGACCGGACTCGGGTGTGTCCTGATGCAGGAGCGGGCATTGATCGCCTATATATCATGACTGTTGAGACAGCATGAGCAGAACTACGCTACCAATGTCCTGGAGTTAGCAGCAGCGATCTTCTCCCTAAAGATGTTGCGACACTATCTGATGGTCGAGCACTTTACAATCTACTCTGACCACCAGAGTCTCGTGTACATCTTCTAATAGAAGGACATGAACCTGAGACAACATCAATGGCTCGAGGTCCTCCAGGACTATGACTTTGAGATAGTCTATAATCCTGAAAAGGGGAATGTAGTAGCCGATTCTCTCAGCAGTATGATGGGCATTCAGCTTCTTAGAGAGGCGACAGAGCAGTTATCCGCTTTGCAGATATCCTTCGGGGATAGAGACGGGGCAACCTTCATTCAGTCGCACACAGTCACACCTCCACTACTTCAGCGGGTCAGAGAGGCACAGAGTGGGGATGTTGACTATGAGACCCGACGTGCACTGATTTCCACAGGACAGGCACCTGACGAATTTTCTATAGGAGGATATCACGTCATCCTTTTCAGAGGACGTACCATGATACTAGATGCATTACCGTAGGAGGTGCTAAGAGAGTTTCACACTTCCCCTTTGGCAGTATATCCAGGGGTAGCAAAGATGTACCAGGATCTCAGAAGACAACATTGGTGGCCGAGTATGAAGAAGGCGGGGGCTGATTTCGTTTCTCGATGCCTCACCTGTCAGTAGGTGAAGGCGAAGCACTAGGTACGAGTAGGCTTCGTACAGCCATTGGAGGTCCCTTAGTGGAAGTGGGATGGGATATCTATGGATTTCGTGACTATACTTCCACGTACTTCCAGAGCACACGACTCCATTTGGGTGATCGTTGACCGACTCACCAATTCGGCCCACTTCTTACCCATCAGAGAGTAGGGCTCAGTAGAGAGCTTGGGACACCTCTACGTTCATTTGATCGTACGACTTCATGGTGTTCCATCATCTATCGTCTTTGATCGTGACACTCACTTAACTTCCCATCATTGGAAGGGGTTACAGTAGGAATTCGGGACGCAGCTACACTTGAGCACCGCCTTTCACCCTCAGACGGATAGTCAGATGTAGAGGACCATTCAGACACTCGAGGACATGCTCCATGCATGTTTCTTAGACTTTGGTCGTAGTTGGGAGGATCACCTACCCTTGGTGGAGTTTGCGTACAACAACGGATACCGCTCCACCATTGGGATGGCACCATACGAGGCATTATACGACCGACCTTGCAGATCACCTCTGTGCTGGAGAAACCCTCGGGAGTTAGACCTTGTGGGACCAGAGATAGTACAAGCCACGATAGAGAAGGTACAGGTCATCCAGGAGCAGATGAAGATAACTCAGAGCCGACAGAAGCCCTATACTGACAGGAGGCAGATACCACTAGAGTTCAAGGAAGGTGACCACGTTTTCTTATGGGTCTCACCTCGACGTGGATTATGGATACTTTGTCGGGGGGAAAGTTATCTCCGCGCTTCATCAGACCATTCTAGGTTCTCAGCAGGATAGGCGAGGTGGCTTATCACCTGGATCTTCCACCTCAATTGCACCGGGTGCACGACGTCTTCCATGTATCTCAGCTGAGGAGATGCATGCACGACCCGAACCATATCATCGACCATGGGGAGAGGGTTGTTGATGACGGGGAAAATTTTTCAGAGGTCTCAGTGGAGATTGAGGATTGACAGGAGCTGGTCTTTCGTGGACGGTCGATACCTCTAGTGTGCATCAGGTGGCATCACGGGAACCTCCAGGAGGGAACATGGGAGCGGGAGGCTCAAATGCGTGCTTAGTACCCTAATTTGTTTCCCCAGTTTGTGATTTATCATTATGGGGATGTAAATACCTCAGGTGGGAGTAATTTAATGACCCTAAAATTTCAAGGAATTTTTTTTAAATTCTTTGGGATTTTATGAGTACGCAGTTTCTGACGGCGCCTGATTCTGAGGCCCGGTGTGCCCGGAATCAATTTCTGAAGATTAGCTCTGGTACATTCAGTGAACGAACGAGTGGGTTTTTCTAAATTTTGAACCAGTGATTGAAATCGAAATCTTAGGGCACCGATGAAATCGCAGCGCCGATTTTTTCTTAAGAAGACATTTTTTGGATATGCGTTTTCTCGGGAGGTGTTGTTAAATAAATGGATTAATTGAAGAGTGAAATAAAATATTTGTTATAATTTTATTTCTACTCTTAAGTATTTACAACCAATGTGTGGATGTTGGGGTGGGACCCACTACATCCTAACTCCACTTGATAAGTTATTAGTGAGGTGGGGCCCGCACGATCCCCACTCCTTAAATTTCCCTAACTTCTCGAAACCTCCCCTCTAAAATTATGTGACTCTCCCCCACATTAATGTTGCCAACATAGCACACCATAAATTTTGACAACTCAAAATTAATTAGGTGAATTCAACTTTTGATGTTTTGAAATGTTGGAATAATTAAATAAAATAAGGCAAAGCGTTATTTTATTTTTGTTTGGATTTTGCTCTATGAAGAAAATGAGAGAGCACTTGTGTTGTTCCTTTGAAGAGCATCAACCTTCCTTGAAGAACAACACTCTTCGTTGAAGAATGCTGACACCACAAGAAGATATCGACTTGTCGTTCCTTCTCCTCTCCGCAGCCGGTGTGAGATTTCATTTCCTCCTCGGACGTCCACTATCGACGTATACAGAGCTACACCCCGTGACGCCGTTTTCCGCAACGCTATATTCTGTGAACTACTTTGAGGTAGAGTTTGTTTCATCGTTCAAGGATTAATTATTTTGACGTTCTTCATTAATTTGTTTTGGACGCCTGTTCTCAATTTAACAGGAGGAGGTCGAACCGCACGAACACGGCCAAACCTCCTCCCCTTTTGATGTTCATCACTGTCATGGTTTGGAATGGATGCGGAGCAGTGCATTGGCACCACGTGGGAACGAGGGAACCGCTGCCGGAGCGGGCCGGGACAGAGCGGTGAGGAACCGTCACGCAGCGCCAGTCGGACAGGGGCCACGGCCTTCGGCCGGAGTAGAGCAGCAGGAGGCGGCCGGCCAAGCCAGCCTTTGTCGTTTAAGGAGGAGGGACACCCCACGGGTCCTGCGTGGTACATCCGGCCAACCGTAATGGCCGGCCGTTTCCAAGAAAGCAGGGAGTCTGAAACCCCTGGCAGCCACCTAGGGCGAACCGCACAGGGGTCCGCCATTTCAGGAAAACAAGGGAGCGGCGCCCCCCCCCCCCTCTGTGTCCAGCTCGGCCTCGAGCTGAGCCGCGTCCCACCCTAGGCCGGACAGCCCGTGTCGGGCCGGGCCGCCCGCGCCGGGCCGGGCCGCCCGCGTCGGGCCATTCCCTAAATGGCCGGACCCGGACCCGGGTCAGGTCGCCCCAGTTCGGGCCGACCCAGGGGTATCAGGCTGGGTCAGACCGGGCCTGAACCCCCTGATTTCCAGACAACAGTTCAAACACCCATAACATGGGCTACTGACATCCGATTGACGCACCATCTATTGCATATAGATCATTGGATCGAGACGGTCGTTTTGGTATATTTCACTCAAGTTTTTGGAGAACTTTGGGTATAGCCGGGTTGTTTTGAACAAGAAACCAACCGGGCCCTCAGAGCGTAAACACTTATAACTTGAGGTCGGACGTCCGATTGACGTGTCGTCGACTTTTTTAGATTCCTCTTAGTGATACGGTTTGTTTCTCTTACTCCGCTCGAGGTTTTGACGTAGCTGGAGTACAATCAGGATAGTTTTAGCTTAAAAACCAACCGGGGCCCTCGGACGAATAAGCTAATAACTCTCAGACCGGGCATCTGATTGACGCGATGTCTGTCGTGTTGACTTCTTTGGATGAGTCAGAACTTTGTGATACATCATCTCTGGACTTCGTGACAGTTGATATATCTACCCCCATGGCTCATTGAGAGGACCCTCCTAGAATCGAGCGTGTTGTGTGCGGGAACCCTAGAGCTTGATGCGACTGCGACGACGATGACAACTATACTGGGATCCTCCGTGGGTTCGACAGCGACGACGACCGTACTAGAATCCTCCATGGGTTCCATGGTGATGACTAATGTTCTTGTATCCAATGTGGGTCTGACAGTATTTGACTATTGTTCTTGTATCCTGTGTGGGTCCGTCAGTATTTGACTCTATACTTGTATCCTATGTGTGTTTGGCAGAGTAGCTGGTCTTGTATCCTTTGTGGGTCTGACAACTTATCTGGTCTTGTATCCAATGTGGGTCTGACAGCTTAGATGAATCAGTGGCTACATCTGATCATCTCTATCGTCTTATGATGTGTATACCTATGTGAGTTGAGTCTTAACTGACAATCATTATCATCGATATGATTGGTGTTCTTTCCTGTGTGTATTGGGTTGTGTCTTTCCTGTGTGGATTGGGTTGTGAATTCCTATGTGGAATGGGTTATGTTTTCCTATGTGTACTGGGTTGTATTTGGGATCATGTGCTGGAGCTGAGCTGGAATAGATGACTTCGGTATTGTATGGGAATATACCTAAGTAGAGTTGGTTATTACTTCATGACTGTATCTTTCCTTTGTGGATTATCCTTCATGGATTATTGGAGACCATAGGGGGTCTCAGGGTCCTTACTGAGTAGAGTATACTCACCCTTGCAAGTGATATGCCTGCACTACATTGTGATGGATGCAGACGACGGATAGTGCTGATTGAGGTTGGAGCTTGTGGATCTGGACAATACCTGGAGGTGGATCACTGGACGAGACGTACATGGAGCAGACAGCTAGAGCTGAGGAGCAGAGGAGACTATCTTTACCCACCCTTCATGTGGGATTTCCAGATGACGGCTCGGACTCACTTCTTTACTTTTCAGTTGCTGTAAATTATTTTCTGTTGTACTTTACTTTCAGTTGGGATTGTATTCTGGCCCATTTACTATCCAGCACTTACTTTTGTACACAGTTTTCTTAGGGTTTAATTCAGCTTGCGTACTCTGTGGTGTTTGTTTATTTTATAAAGGCAATTCCCTCCTTTTTATCGAGATTTACGCCTTTGGTGCTAGTCGCCAGCCCCTGGCGTAAGGAAGGCTGGAATGGGGTAGTCACGACACGGGCCCCGAGGGCGGGTCATCACAATTTATATCAAGTCTTTCAAAAAGTCCATAAAAACCAATTTTTTACGAAAAAACTTCATTAATTTAAATATAACAAGTCAAAATAATCCATAAAATTCGTGTATTTCATAAAATGTTTTATAAAATTATTTTTATATGTATAATATCATTTATTTAAATAATTCATTAATAAGGTAATAACTACCTCATCATTGTGTCATAAATAAATTTAGTCATTTAATGTATAAAAATTATAAATAAAATATAAAGAAATAGGAAATCATTTTAGATTTATAATTTATATTTATAGTGTAATATATCACTCATATAACCCCACATAATTTTATTATTAAATGATACAAGTTTATGTTATATTTTTCTTTACATTAGATTTATTCTTATAAAATTTCATTTTCACATCCCAGTGGCTCTATGGGGTCCCAAAACCGAGACAAGGATGCTCATAGTGAGACATATCTCATATAATTGTACTAAGAAATTTGTTAGGGTAGTTTAATTTAATTATAAATCTTTTTACCCTTATTAACCATATTTACTCCTTAACAATGTTGAATAAAATAATTATTAAAGATACAATTCATAATGTCAAAAAATAAATGGTAAATGTTCACACAATTTGGATCTTCTGATTCCAAATATGGAATCCATTTTTCCAAATTCAAAACTCATAATTTTTAGAAATTAATTTAAAATTAATTCCCATTTTCAAAACCCAAAAATTTGTTTTTAAGAAGTAATAACTATCAAAATATTGACATGTGTTTATTTCCAATTTAAAATTGAAATTACATCCAATTAATCAAATTGTAATAAATGGGAAAAAATATAATTCAATTACACTTTTAAATAAATAAAAATTACAATCTAACTATATAAATAAATTTGAAAATAATGCATTTTTTACTTAAAATGTTGTATTTTTTACTATTCATTAAAAATGAAATTTAGTAGACAATTAAACCAAATTATCCAAAGTAAATTTTGATTTTATACTTCTAAAGAAAATTTTTATTTCTTAAAATTGAACATATAATGGTTTCAAAAACTAGTTATTAAATTGGTTTAACATCAAAAGGAAATAAACTGACCTTTTAAAAAAATTATATTCCTTCATGCTTAAAATTTAATACATTCTCATTTTAATCGACTAATATTTAATGGAGAACTGTCAAAACATTTAATAAATATGTAAAATCATAATATAAATAATTCCATTTTCCCCACAAATAGAATGATTATGAATTAACATCCATTTATATTTATATTATTATTGTCTTATTTTTCAGTATAACTTAATGTTGTGTTTAATGTAAGATTTCAATAAAACCCGTTGTATTGTGTTGAGAACTCTATAAAAAAACAACACACAATAATGTAAAAATAATATATTATTCATCAATATTAATATAAATAAAAATAGATTTATTCTATAAATAACTAGGTCATTACATCGTTCCCCCCGTTCGGAAATTGCGTCCCCACAATTTTAAAATTTTTCTCGAAAACATCATTGAATTCCCCTAATCAAAAAAAGAGTGAATAAAATATTCACATTAAAAAAATAAAATATAAGTATAAAGATCACCCATAAAAACCAACAGCTGGGTTCCATATAGAAAAACATGGATATGGAATAGAAACTAAGTGTCATGTTCAGATGGACAGTGATTGAAAACATGATTAAGATAAAGTTAACTACTAGAAAACCATAAACCTGTGATGGTTAAAATAGTCTTCGATTACTCACTAGGAAAAGTGAATAGACAAAATTTTTGTTTTATGTTCCTTTTCATAAATTGGAGTAATATATTAATGATAATGGCTAATAATATTAGGAAATATGATTAGTTTTCAATTTGAGTTTCATCCTCTAATAAATATCTACTACAAACTCCTCTATGCTCCAAACGTTCAGTTTTCAAGATGACTTGGTCACACATGAATTTGAAGAATCATCTTCTAAATGAAAAATCACATAACCCTCAAAATATTAACTATATATTCATCGTTTCTTGAAAAATTAAACAAAACAAAGAAGGTTAGAAAAATATCAGACAATCCCAAAAAAGGTTAATCCTTTATGAAAAGAAATACTACCATTAATCTCCAAAATTCCCCAAACAATTCCACAAAATCAACAAGGATTATTAAATAAAACATTTTTCAATTTTTTTTTAAAATAATAAAAAATATGATGGAAACAAAAAATTCATAAGTATTTGATCTTATAGTCTTCCAAGATAAATCATAACATTTATCTCCAAATAAAATAAACTACTCTTAAAGTATCATACCGAAATGTAATCAACCTAATCACATGTTCTCTATGATAGGTTAATCATTTCCATAAATAACCCAAATTTCCTTATGTACCCATTAAAACATTAATGCTTCAAAAATATTATTTCATCCATTATTGAAAAAATTAAATCTCATAGTATTCCATTTTCAATAGGCATAGGTTGTTCCAAAAAGATCGAAAATCTTTCAATATGATATTTATTACTTAATCAAAAAAATCATTTTCCCTTAGTAATGAAAACCATTTGATAAAACATATTTTCCAAAAATAAACTTATTCTTGATCCATCAAATCATATAAATAAAAAAATAAATCATACTAACTATGAACATTATGTCAGTTAGTGGTAAGTAATAAATCCAATTCACAATTTGGTTATTGGTTCGAATCTCATGGCCCTGTCAGATGTGACAGGTGTCACCCTTCCTCGGGGTTATCATTTTACTAAAACCATATATTTCTTAAAATATTCCCAAAATACGATAAAATAATAAAAAATAACAATAACATATTTTAGCTTAAATGTTTATCTAATACGTAAAATTTTTCATCCCAAAAAATTATAACCCTTAACTGCCACAAATTCAAGGATCATATAAACTATAATTGATCATTCTAAATATATCCACAAATGATAACATAATTCCTCATCAATTAACATTTTTATACTAAAATATAAATGGTAATTTATCTATGTTTTTATATCATATTCTTTTATACTTCATTCATACAAACAAAATCATGAATAATTTCATAATATTTCAATAATTTCAAAAGATTAGCTATGAAATAATCTACACAATTCATAGTTTATTTTCAGTTTCCTCATCATCAATTTCAATTGAAATAATTATTGGTAAATATATATTTGTGTGGTCTTACTGATCCCATTTCTAAACAATATTCATAGGACATATATATTTCTAATGACCATGAACACCACATTTAAAACATTCAATTGATCCCTAAGAAATAACAACTATCCCGTTCTTGCAGCCAACTAAATGAATCTTTTTTCCATGGTTGGTTATTGCCTCATGACCTTCATTACCACATCTATAACATATTCTCGTCCCTTTGAAGCATTCTTCTTGGTGTTTCTTTCCACATCATTAACACATAGGTTTTTGAATATGCATACTATTATGATTATTACCTGAACATCCATATGGGTTCTTTTCTCTCATAATGATGCCTAATAAAAATAACCAAGGATAGAGTGGTTAAGCATGACCCTAGAGAGTGCGTTAATAATAACCGTACGAGTTCTCATTGCAAATCCCATTTTATTTAGATTCTTATTCAGAAAACGAGCACAACTTCCATCACATCCATTGCTACATTGGTGCCTAATATATCAAACAGATTTCTAAAATCAAAATGTTCATTGCGAGTATATCACTAAAATCATCATATATTATCTTATGAGGAGAGTAAACACTAAGATATACATATTCATATTATCTTAAACTAATTAAATATATCAAAAATAACTATGAATCTTTCTAATATGATAACCATTATGGTTATGTCAAATAGGCTTAAATAACACCATAACCAATAATGGTGTCAAAACCGACCTTTAATACCAACTACAAGGCCCTAGCCCTAAACATTACTTCTTATTGAGATTTTTCAATGAGATAAAATTAATACACATAGAGGATATTTTCATGTTTAGGGGATTCGATATTTGTACATAACTTATACATAACGTCTTGAATATTACACTGTGACACTTCTACACACTATCTATTTTTTCATAAAACAAATACTCTTTAAAAAGAAACCTGAAATTGAGTCATGTTTTCACAGAATAACTTTTCCTTGATCCCATCCTTGAATCTATTTTTATATATGTCTTGTGAAAAACATTTCATAATTTTGGGATGAAATAAAAATCTGAGTAAGGGATACATAATGAAATAAAGCTATTATTCATGGGATAACATGAAAACCATGAATACATTATCATAATGTAATTTTTATTACCTTTATGAAGTTGTAAATATACTTCACTGAATATAATCTCATTACATTAAATTTTTGTAACCAAAATATTACCATTAATCCCATAGAAATAAACATATAGAAAGTAAAGTTAACATTGGACATAAACATACGTAAATGAAATAACCAAAAAACCAACTTCCACACATATCACTAAATGAAATAGCCATACATATGACTTCCATACCAAATGCATCAGAGGTTATGACATAACAACCCATCCTTGGTTTATCATGGAACCAAACATCATTTGGTTTATCACATAACCACCCATAATTAGTTTATCACGTAACCACCTATAAAATTTCAAAGTAAAATTATATAATCATCACATGTAAAATGTTACTAATATCATTATTTCACTAATAATATTTCATATTCAATCACAAAAAATCATTTCAAGATATTTAAATACTCAATCAATTTCCAAAACTGTTTAAACATTTAATTAAGTGATTTTTGAATCATAGTGTCTCATACAAATTAGTATATTCTAAAAAATATAAATAATTATCATTTAAAAAAAATTACATTAATAAAAATAAAAAATTAAAACCATTTTGAAAATATGAACATAAAATGGAATTATTTTAAAAAATAAATCACTAAAACCACAAAATGAGGGTTTTAGTTAAAAAATATCTTACCACTTGAGAAACACATGAATATTAATCATTAATGAATTACATAAAAATCATAAAATATCATGATAATATAGTAATTCAAGATATGAAATGTCAAAAAGGTTATATATAATCATTATAGGATAATAAATATACAAAAAAACAAGATATGACTCAATAAAAGGAGAATGAGACGAAGCCCCTTACATTGAGTCGAACTCGTCGCGAATGTTCCTTATTCTTCCAGAATAATAATATTAATTTAATTAATACTTGATTAAGAACCATTTTCATTTTAATTATTCATTTAATAAGACTAATTACCTTTCTATAACAACCATATAGTTTTTTAAGTTCATATCAGTCATTTTTTGATGTTTGGTACTTGAGTGAAAAATGTATTAGTAATAATTAAAAATTATCCATGTGGTCAAAATTACATTATATAAAGAATATTATTCATGATTTAAATATGATATATATAAATTATATATATATATATAGATTTATTATATATTTATTCATAATATTTCATAACATATGGAGATAGGAAATAGAAACGCACCGATCTTGGAGACGGTAAGCCATACATACGCATGATCATTACTTTCATTTCCTTTTCATATTTAAAAGAATGAAAAAATTTATACATATGTATATTATAATTCCAGGAAAAAATCATATTTTATATAAATTACATAAGGTCATTAACTATATCTTTTATACATACCATGCAGGGCACGATTATGTCATATAACTTTTTGGGGGTGGTAGTTTGCACATCCTCAAATGAAATTATCGTAGTTACACATTATGAAAAGAATAAAGGTATTATTTAAATAAAAAAATATACATAGATTCAATATTATTATAATATATATCCTATATAAATATTTTTCAATAATAATTCCTACCACGAAAGGTGGTAGGAGAAAATAAAACAATAATTGTTTCGTGAGTAAGTAGTTTTTTGTACACAGAAATGGTAAGTCTTTAACCATTAGATGGAGATTTATATAACTGTATTTTGAATAGTTCTCATAAAAAAATACTACTATATTTAGGAATCTTCTGTGGTTATGTAATCAAATAATAACAATATAATAGGGATTTGAGAATAAGAATAATGGAAATGAACTTGGGGGAAGAAATTACCTCTAAATTAGGTAACTTCTTTTGATTTGAGCCAATATGATTTCTTGAATTGTTTTCTACCGAAGGTAAGGCTTGTATAATTAAGGGAGTGATGTTGGGAACTTATTTGGAAATAATTTATATGATCTAAGGTTTTTGAAATGTGTTATTAAATAAGTATGGTATATTCCCTTTTAAAAGAGGGAGGAGAGGCACTTTTGGAAGTTAATGAAATATTATTTTATTATAAAATGATTTTCGATTTAAAATTGTCCCAAAGTCATTTATTTCAATTATAATATGTTTTTGGGTTAGAAAAAACTCATCCAATAGGGTTTTGACAAGTATAGGTTACAAATTTAAACAAATATTCTTTCTTTAACAATTATTTAACTACATTAACTCTTATAATTTTTACTAGAATTTTTATAATTTATGGTTACTATAGTTTCTATAAAAATCCACACGAACCAAATTTTCTTAATTAATGAGAATTTAAAAATTATATATGGAACATGGATGAAGGTTAGAATTTTAAGACTCTTATGTAATTTATTGAAACATTATTTGTTTTAAAAAATGATTTATGTCAATTTTTATTCTATTCACATAATAACTTTTTAAAATTCCATAGCACGTGATTATTTATTAAAAAAACTACATTAATTGAAAGATAAAAAGTCATAATTATCTATAAATTCCTTCGATGGAATAAAACGGTTCATAATAAATTTATTTTAAAATTTATAATATCATTTATTTAATTTGTTATTTAATAAGGTAATTATTAATCCTCATTGTATCAATAAATAAATTTATTTATATGTTGTCTAAAAATTATAAATAAAATATCCTGATATAGGAAAGATTGTTAGATTTTTAATTAATATTTATAGTTGAAGTTATCACCTACATATCCCCAAAAAAATTGATTTAGTGAATGATACATGCTTATGTTATATTTTTCTTTAATTTAAATTAATTCTTATAAAACATCATTTTCATATCGAAGTGGCTCTATGGGTGGTAAAAACGGATCCAAGGATTCCCATGGTCATGCATATCTCATAAAATAGTATTAAAAATTGTTTTAGGGTAGTTTAATAATATTATAATATTATTTTGTTTCCCGTATTAACCATATTTAACCTTTAACCATGGTAAATAATAAAATAATGAAGTTATTATTCCTAATGTATAAAAATAAAAGGAAACTATTCATACAATTTTGAACTTTGGATACCAAATATGGAATCCAATTTTCCAAATTAAAAAAACACAAGTTCCAGTAATTAATTCCCCATTGTCAATACCCAAAAGCGTGTTTTTAAAAAGTAATCACTACTAAAATATTGACATGTGTTTATGTCCAATTTAAATGTGAAATTACTTTCAATTACATAAATTAGTCAAAATGATAAAAATATAACACAATTACATTTTAAAAACAATTAAAAGTAAAATATACCTCTATAGAAAAATTAGATGAAAAAGAAGTTCTGACTGAAAATAAGTATTTTTCACAATTTATTTAAAATGATCTTTATTCAAAAATGACCAAAATTTTATCCAAATTAAATCATGATTTTATAATTTTGAAGAACATTTTTATTTTGTGAAAATACAAGATATAAATATGTCCAAAAATATATTCTAAATGAGTTTTCCTTAAAAAGGTTGTAAAGATACATTTTAAAAATATTATTGTCATTCACTCTTAAAATTGAATTCATTCTCATTTTATGCCACTAATATTCATTAGAATAATGTAAAAAAATTTAATAAATATGTACAATATTAATACAGTTAATTAAGTTCATTTATGCCAATACAATGGCTCGGTGTTAAATAACATTTAGGATAATATTATAATTATCTTATTTTTTGTTATAACTACAAGTTGTGTCAAATGTACAATTTAAAAAAAACATGTTGTTGTGTGTTGTGTATTCTCTCAGAAAATAGAAACCCCTTTAAATATTAAAAAAAATCTTATTAATAAATATTAATTTAAATGAAAAAAATATTCTATAAATAAATGGTTCATTGCACAAATATTATTAACTAAACATGTATTTGTAACGGGTAAGCAAATGAGCCTCACCCCAGCAGGTGAGGTATCCTTAAGTGCATCCATGAGACCCAGGTTCAAAAACATGTAGATTCATATTTCTGGGGGGACTGTAGCATGCCTTGTAGTAGGCACTATAGCAGAACTTTACATTGTATAGGTACTGTAGCAGAACCGTACACTGTGCAGGTACTGTAGTAGGTACTGTTCTGTACTGTAGCAGGTGGAACAATTCACCTTCAGCCAACGGTTTGGGATTTGATCCCTTAAGGATTTTGGGCCACCCAGGACTTCAGGTTAGTAGGGATTTTGGGCCACCTTTAAGGCCTTCGGGCCACCTCATGGCCTTCAGGCCACTTGTAGTTTCCCCAGACTAACTCCACAAAAAAGGAGCAGCCCCAATAGAGGATTCAGAATAGGTGCAGTCACCAGAGCATAACCAAATAGATTTGTCAGAATAAGAGGGTATGGTTATGCCATCGGGACCAACCTATGCATCCCTGGGAATCCTAGCCAGACTGAATTATCATTGTGGTGAGCTACTATCATGATTTCGATCCTTTGGAGGGGAAATTCCTTGTAGATAGTCTGGTTGATTTCCCTAAGTCATTCGGGTCATTTAATCTCCTATGCCGACAGGCTATGTAATATCTGAGACTATGGGCCTTGTAAGGGTTCCCCCTCATCCCTTGAAAGAGGGTTATCAAAAAATAATAAAAATGAAGGCCTTCGGGTCATTCTATTAACAGGTTAACAAACCTATCACAAATACTATATGCACGACATCTCACCAACAAGAGAGAATGGGTATTTACACCGAGAACCAAGTCCCATAACAAATACCCTTGGTATTGTTAACATAATTGTGACTCAATCATTCCCCCATAAAAAATACACTATTGACATGTCAGTGTTTGTGACGACACCCATCAGAATTAGTTTTTTATCACCACCTCAAGAATTTAGGTTAGGAAGCATTTGTGATGGGTTGCATCAAAAATAGTCTAGTCTCTCCGAATTTAACCTATATATACCCCCAATTTTTTCTTCCCATAGACTAATTCAACACTCATTTTGTTGGATCAGATTACACCAAAACTACATAAGAGGGGGGGTGAATTGTGTCTTTTTTAAAATCTTTACAAGATTGTGTTATGTATTTTAAGTTTAATTAGATAAAATGATGCAGCAGAAATTTCAATGGCAGTAACACATGATGTATAGTGGTTCGGGGAATAGACGACCCCTAGTCCACTCCACCAACACTATACTCCACGAGTTTGATGATTTTCACTGTATGGTCCTTGTTTCAATAGTCTAGTTCACAAATGAGTACTGGAAGATGAATCCTTTACAATCTAAGGAAAAACAGAGCCTTATGGTTCACTTACTGAACCTACACAGCTTAGTATGATAAGCTGATCACTCAAGAATAGAAAGAAAATATTTCCGTCTTTTGAAAATACATTCAAGATGTTCATCACAATTACAAACGCATGAAATTGACAGTAGGTAGATCATTGCCTTCAGAAATAATAATATTCACATAATAAACGTTCTGAGTCGATCCTGTTGTAGTAGATATAGAAATACAATTCACAACTTTAGCAGTAGAAAATTCACAGTAGATCTTCATTGAAAAACAAGTGAATCTTCTATAGCGTTCCTTCCTCTTTTAACAAAGAGAGCGTTGATGATCCTTCTGAACCAGTAGATCGGTGTGTTTCAGATGTCACTATTTTTCCCTTTTTTCTTCAGAATAATCAGAAGATCACACACGATCAATAATTGATCGATGCAGTTCAAAAAGACCATATAAATAATTGAACGATAAGAACATCTCCTGTAAAATTAGATCTAGACAAGTCACCTTTTTTACTCACGATATTCAAACACTTGAATTTACAGAGTAGTCGTAACTTCCCTGAAGACCCAGTATAAAAAGATCCTTTTAATTTTATTATCAAATCATTGATGAAACGGTTTTGAATTAGTCAAAATCATACTTTAAAATCAGATTTAAATATGTCTTGAAATACGCCTAATAATCAACGTATTGACCGTTGAATAAAAATATCGACTTTAAATTCTCTGATGCCAAACGTAAGGTCAAGTTGAACTATATGCATCTTCTTAACGTAAAGTTGATGTCGTAGTCTTCAAATGTAAGGTTCAGAATGTAAGGATGAAAATGAACGTAAGGTTCATTCCAAATGTAGGTTTGGTCATATATACTTTTAAATGATCTATACTTTTCCAAGAACGTATGGTTGTTTTAAAAATTATGGTTGATGAACCCTAATTTTGAGAAACAAATGTAAAATTTAATAGTTAAGTACAATTCTTCTTCCATTCTTTTCTGATATCCCAAATGTAGGGTTCCTTCCTAACGTAGTGTTCTTCTTCCATTCTTTGTCGATACCATATGGTTGTTTAACCATACTTTTTCCTTATCTCAAAAAAATTATACACGGTTATTATCCTTACGCTACGTTTATGCATGTAGGGTATGAAGAGTGTTTCCAGAACACGCTCAAGCAGATTCCGAATAAGTATAACATGAACAGTGTTTCCAAAACACGCTAAATCAGAATACTTTAATAATAAATTCCCGTAATTTCAAGAGTAAGATAAAATGATAGATTCCTTCAAAATGATTGACAAATAAAGTCATTAGAAAATAATTAAGGTTAATTGTGAGAATCAAAATTTATATAAAGAGATAGAGTATTAATATAAACTCCCCTTTAAATAAAAATATTATGTATTGTTGAAAACAACACTTTCTCAAGAATCTCCCACTTTTTGATGATGAAAAAACCAATAAAATAATAAGACTACTTAAATAATATTAACTTTCAATATTAGTTACATAACGTTTTATAATTTTTATAGGATAAAACAATATTTAATTTTAACAAAAACATTTCAATAAATAAAAATTTCTCCCCCTTCATGAAAAAATGTTATGTTTATCCAAATTTCTCCTTCTGTATAAGTATAAATATGTATAAATACAAAACATTTTAAATATATAGGAAACAATTTAAATAAGATTTTAAAAACATAAAATAAAATTTTGGGTTTATCCCAATTTCTCCCCTTTTGTGATATAAAAAAGAATGATAATTCATGGATTTTAACACATTTAATATTGCACTGATCTGTAGGTAAATGATATTATTAACTTTTTATCAATAATTAAATCTGGAGTACTGGCATAGAAAAATAAAAATAGTAAAAAAATAGAATGAAAGAAACAGATTTTCATTAATAGTCAAAAATAGATACAATGATGATAAACACAAGAATCAATGTTTTTGTAGTGAATAGGTAGGGTTTATCTTCTTTGGACTGTAGACTTGATTTCTGCTAACTGTTCTCTCAACCTTTTCATTAATCCATCACCAAGCTTAATAATAAGTTTTCTGGCCTCCTGAGTCATATTAATATCTTCAATGAGATTGACTCTAAGAAAATCATGAAGCCTTTATTCTTTCTCCATAAACAAATACAGTTTCTCTGTGAATGTTTCTAAGATAGAGCGGATCCCATGCTCACTAGATGTTAACTGATCAACTAAGAATTTAGGATTATCTAAGAGAACAGATAATGAAGCACTATTGCACTGAAGATCTTGAAACCTGTAATTCATATTGCTCATTGCAGTTGTGATAGCTTGAAATATTCTGATTAAATCAGGTGAAGTGCTTGATCAACCAATTTCACTATTCCCAACTAATGCAAATTGTGTCTCCAAAAACAACTTAAGATCTGAAAAATCTGACTTCATAACCATTTCAGATTTCAATTTGGTAATAGCATTTATCATATCCTCTTTAAAAATTTCAACTTCTTGTCTTGAAATAGTACTCTCCATAAGATTTTGAAATTTCAACTATTCGGATGCTATGATGCTTCTCAGAGAAACATTCTCACGTTGCATTTGAGATAGCTTTTTGTACAACTCTTATACTTCCCTAATCCTTGAATCAGAAGCACCTGGTGCTTGATTCACATTCTCAGGTTCTGGGAGAGGTATAAGTACTAAAGGTAATGTTTCATCATCAGATTTTTCTTTCTCCATGTCCTGAGTTGGTTGATCTATAGATATTTCCTCAGAGTCCTTTTCAGACTCTTCCATAGAAAAATCCTCATGAAGAACTTCTTTGTGAGATTCAGAAGCATGCTCATCATGAATATCTACAATTTTTTCATCTAATGAAATATCTAAAATGATATTCTCTGGAGTTTCCTGAGGTTTGGGAACTTCCTCACCAGGATATACCTCCTTTTCTTATTGATATAAAACAGCAACATCAGCTACAGCCTGTTGCTCTGATCTTTCAACTACAATCATTTCATGATCAGGATCTGTAACAGTGACACTCTGTTCTTGAGGTTATTCAACAATATTTTCTCTAATAAAGCTGTACAAGAGTAAATCACTTATAATTAATTCCAGAGAAGTAATTTCATCAGTCACAAGTCTTTTCCTCTTAGTTTAAAGTCCCTCCTGACTTCTTTCTTCCTCAGTTTCTAACACTTCAAATCTAATCCTCCTTGCCACATTGATGACTTTAGATTCCGCTTTTCCCTCCTTGGACATTGTAGATTGAGCATGGGAACTCTATGATTCATCATATGCTCGTACTGGAATTTTTTTTCCTATAATAGTATTCCTGAAATAGCCAATATTCCTTAAAGATTCAGCATTAAAAACATTATTGTGATGATAGTGTACTCTGGCATCCACCAGTCTCACCATGTCCTTCTTAAGCAATAGCTTGTAAATGAATCAACCAAAAGGATAAGAGTTCATTCAGGCATCACTCTAACAACATTATCTTAGGTATCTAACCATATACCTATGAAAATTGAGTTTGAGATCATTGATAAAAAGATACATTATATACATATTGGGATATAATATATTTTCCATCTCAGACATCCTTAGTGCAATCCCTATTTGCACAAATTTGACCAAAATATTCTGATCAGGCTCCAAATCCTGGATAAACATTTTCATTACAGTCTTAATACCAAAGAGAAATGACATTATGTCTTTTGATTTATATAGAGAATCTCCAATATTTTTCAAATCGAAATGAAAAACTCCCTCATGAGGGTAGTTGAGAATCTGAACAATTTCTACTGACGAGATTGAGAAATCCCTATCCTCTATCTTAGCCATCATACTATCCTTAGTATCTCACAGACTAAACTATACATATTTCAAGAAGTATCAATGTTCAACCTTAGACAGAAATTCCTTAATTTCACTGTTGAATGTTTGTTCAAGGTTCTGAAATGACGGTGCTTGTTTCAACAATAGATTTTTCTGAACTAGCCAATCGAGATCGATTACCTTTTCCTCTATGATTTTTCTTCCTTCGGAGCATTTCCTCTTGGAATTTCTTTTCTTGGCTTCACTAGATCTTTTATTCCTTACCATCTCTTTGAGAATCGCTGAAGGTTTGAAGGTTAGGGTTTCAGAAGTTCGAAGATTAGGGTTGACGAGCAGAGGTGCGGTTTGCGGGTTCGAAATGTTTCGATAGAAATGAAACGGTTTAGATGTCGAAATGGTTTGTGACAATCTAGATTCCTGTGATTTTAATAATCATTACATATATTTACAAATAAATAAAATAGATTACGTCGGGAAAAGAAACTTATCCTGTTTGACAAACAAAATAGAAAAATTATTATAAGCAGAATTAAAATAAGTAACTACCATTGTAAAATATAATTTTATTTAAAAACCAATAAACCCAGCTCCCCTTTAATAAAATCAAACCTTGCAGTGGGAAGTGGTGTAGTAAAAATATTGTCAAATCGAATTTCAGTACTTACAAATTCCAAATATATATCCTTTTTAAGAGCATGATCTCTTAGAATATGATGTCTGATATCAATATGGTTAGCTGTAGAACGATTAATTTGATTTTTTGTAATATTTATATAACAAGTATTATCACATAAAATAGGAATATTATTAAAATTTAGTTTAAAGTCCACAAGAGTGTTTTTCATCCACAACACCTATGCACAACAACTGCCAGCAGAAACATATTCTACCTCAGCTGTTGATAGGGAAACTGAATGTTGTTTCTTACTTGACCATGACACTAAATATTTTCCTAAAAAGTGACAAGTTCCTGAAGTGCTTTTCCTATATAATCTAAAACTCCCAAAGTCTACATCTGAATATGAAATCAAATTGAAATCAGAAGTTTTGGGATAAATAAGAGAATAAAAAATAGTTCCTTTTAAATATCTAAAAATTCTTTTAACAGTAGTTAGATGAGATTATTTAGGATTTGATTGAAATCTTGCACAAAGACATACTGAATACATTATATCTGTCTTGATAGCAGTAAGATATAATAAACTACCAATCATACCTCTATATAATATGTTGTCAACTGATTTTCTAGTTTCATCCAAATCATGTTTTATATTTGTACACATAGAAGTTGTTTATGTCTTGTTGTTTTGAAGTCCAAATTTCTTCAACAAATCAGTAATGTATTTGCTTTGATTCAAAACATTTCCCAAATCTTTTTGGTAAATTTGAAGTCCTAAAAAGAAATTTAGTTCTCTCATCATACTCATTTGAAATTCATTCTTCAATAGATTTGAAAACTCATGAAAAAAGGTTTTGTTAGTTGATCCAAAAATTACATCATCAACATACATTTGAGCCAATAAAATATTAGAATTCACTGTTTTCTTAAATAGTGTTGGATCTTCCATTCCAATAGCACAATCATTTTTCAAAATAAAAGAGCTTAATATTTCATACCATGATCTAGGTGCTTGTTTATGGCCATATAAAGCTATAGTATGTTTAAAAACTGAATCTGGTTTACGAGAATTTTAAAAACCAGGAGGTTTCTCAACATAAACTTCCTCTAATAAATGACCATTTAGAAAGGAAAACTTAACATCCATCTGAAATAATTTAAAGTTCATATGAGATGCATAGGCTAACAAGATTCTAATGGCTTCTTTTCTAGCTACATGTGCAAAGGTCTAATCATAATCTATACCTTCTTCATGATTATATCCTTTAGCTACAAGTCCAGCTTTATTTCAAGTTATTATTCCTTGGTCATCTTGCTTATTTATAAATACCCTTTTGGTTCAAATTACTGGATAGTTATGTGGTCTTTCAACTAATTCCCAGACTTTATTTCCATTGAACTGGTTTAATTATTCTTTCATTGCTATCATCCAGATTTCATCATCTAAATCATCTTCTATAGTGTTGGGTTCTAATTGGGATAGAAAGGCAGGGAATTATACAAGATTTCCTATATTTCTTCTAGTTTTTATTCATGTATCTAAGGAACCTATTATAGTTTCTAAAGGGTGATTCTTTAGGGTTCTATTCTATCTAGGAAACACACTTATAGGTTCTTCAGTATCATGTTCTTCTGAACTGGGATGAATTTTATTTATATCTTTTTCAAAATAATTTTTAATGTTCTCAAGCCTCATGTTATCATTAGAGTCAGATTCATCCATTTTATCTTTCCTTTTCTCAAAGGGATCAGATTCATCAAATTTCACAAGAACAGATTCTTTAACAATCTTTGACTTCTTATAATAGATTCTATAAGCTTTGGAAGTAGCTGAAAATCCTACGAAAATTCCTTCATCAGATTTTGGATCAAACATTCCAAAATTAACCTTGGTGTTTAAGATGTAAACCTTGCATCCAAAAACGTTAATGTAGTTAATTTTATGTTTTATATTTTTCAAAAGTTCATAGAATGTCTTTTTCAAAAGAGGTCTAATTAAAACTCTATTCATTATATTGCAGGCTGTGCTTACAGCTTCTACCCAAAAGTATGTATGAAGGTTGTATTCATTTAGCATAGTCCTATCCAATTCCTGAATAGTACTATTTCTTTTTTCAACAATTCCATTTTGATGAGGTGTTCTTGGTGCAGAGAATGTGTGTTTAATACCCATATTTGATAAGAATGAATTAAATTCCTGATTCTCAAATTCTCCACCCTGATCACTTCTTAATGAAATTATTTTAATACCTTTTTCATTTTGAACAGCTTTAAAAAAACATTCAAATAAAGTAAAAGATTCATTTTTAATTTTCAAAAAGAAAATCCATGTAAATCTAGAATAGTCATCAACTAAAACATATAAACATAATTTACTAGACAAGATTGACACTCGTTAAGGTCCAAAAAAATCCATATGAATAAGTTCTAGAGGTTTAGATATAGAAATTTTGTTAACAGATTTGAAGGATGATTTGTGTTGCTTGCCAAGTTGACATGCATCACATAATCTGTCACTTTCAAATTTGAGACTAGGAAAATCAAAAACTAAGTGTTTATTAGATAACATAATAAAAACATATATATTCCATTTTCCAAGTCTCTTATGCCAGATCCAGGATTCATTTATTTTCACATTCAAGCAATTTACTTGTTTTTTACACAAGGAATTTAAATCCAGGGTAAACACATTATCAGTTCTTGGTGCTCTAAATTTAAGAAATTTATTTTTGAAAACAGAATAGAAATTGTTAGAAAAATAAACAACATAACCATAATAAAATAGTTGAGAGATACTTATCATATTGTGTTTCAATCCTTATATATAAAGAACTTTATTAGTTGAGACAGCTTCTGGGTCTCCAACTATTCCAATACCAATGATTTTTCCTTTTGCATTGTCACCAAAAGTGACAAGTCCACCAACTTTTTGAGTGAGTGTAGAGAAATTCAATGAGTTTCCACTAATATTTCTTGAGTAGCCACTGTCCATATACCATATGTCCTTTTTTCACTTATGACCTGCTCCCTGCAAAGACATTTACATAGATTTATTTGGTACCCATATTTTGTTGGCTCTAGTAGTATTAACTAGCAAGGATCTGGGAATCCATGCTTGATTTGTTTTTCTAGTTTCACATGAGTTGAATAGATCATTTGATACAAAATATTTCTTAATTCCACTTATTTTTGGGTTGTCTTAAGAAACAATTTTTAGAAATATGTACCCTTATTCCATAGTAATTACAATTTCGTGTTTTTGCACTTGGAATAATATAGTTTTTGTAGAGCTTGGGTTTTTCACCTTTACTTCCAATTCCAAATCTTTCCTTTTTAATGAAATTTTTCACAAGGATTTAATTTAAAGTATTTTCTCCTCTGGTAAAAACAAGGGCTACAGTTTTATAAGTTTCTACTTCAGTTTGCAGTGATTTTATCTTTGATTCAAAATCTGTATTGTTAGAATTAATTGAATCAAATTTTTTAATTAACTCATTATATTGAATTAGAATTGAATATATTTCATCAGAAACACCCTTATGTTCATTCTTTAAATACATATGATTCTTAAATAGAGATTCATATTTTTATTCAAGCATATTTTCATAGGCTGAATTTTTTCATTAGAGTAATAAGAATCAGAACTAGAATCAGAAAAGTAGTAAGATTGTACCTCATCTGTTTCTACCATAAAACACATGTTTGATTTCATATTTTCTTCCTATTTCTCTAAGTATAATTGAAATGTTCAACTGGGGTCTTCAGATACACTCCATGTAGCATTCATGGCTTTCTTGTCCTTATGCTCATAGTCATTTCATTTGAAAAATTTCTCTCTCTTGTCTTCTTTTAGGTGAGGACAGTCAGGTCTGATATGCCCCCATTATCTTGCATTCATAGTATCTTACTTTCTTATCATCTTTCCTAATGGATTTTTTGAATCATATTTTCTTTATATATAATTTTGTGAATATTCGGGCTTGCTAAGACAATTCCACATCAGAATTAGATAACTCATAAATCTCTGGAAACTCTTTTTCATTTTTCTTCATCTTTCTGTTTTTCTCTGTGATGATGCTTTCAAGGCAGTATCTTCTCTTTTGATGAGAAATTTATGTTCATTAGCTTCATCTTCCATCTCAGCTTCATATATAATTATTGTTCCAATCAGTTCTCTCATGGTTAAATATTTGACAGGTGTCGACTGTCTGATTACTGCAGAGATTCCATTCCATTTTGTAGGTAGTAACCTCAACACTTTTAAAGCTAGATCAGCTTGTTTAATAGGGTCCCCCAAGACAGTTATATTATTTTCAATCTCTGTCAATCTTCCATTCATTTGAGTAATTCTCTCACCTTCAACCAGTCTGAATGTATCAAATTTAAGCTTAGCTGTTTCATATCTCATTTCCCTAATATTGTTGGTTCCTTCATATGAAATGACAATAGTTTTCTACATTTCATATACTGTTGGGCATTGAGATACTCTATTAAAATCATCAGGTCCTAGACCACATATAATTTCATTTATTTCCTTTGAATTCATATCATATTATGCTTCAGTAGCTGCCCTCCATTTTTCAGGTTTTTATGGTATTTCATATGGAGTTAGAATCTTAGAATAGACTATGTGTCCATGATTTTTCAGATACATAATCATTCGAAAATTTCAGCATCCATAGTTTTCTCCATTGAAGTATAGCTCTCTGACCATATACATTCCCTCTATTGTATCATTCATCTTGCTCTGTGTATAATCACTTTCATCTTGTTGAAGTTTTGTCAGAAATCTCAACCTTTGATACCAATTGTTGGATCAGATTACACCAAATATACACAAGAGGGGGGTCAATTATGTATTTTTAAAAAAAAATATGAGATTGTGTTCTGCCTTTTAACTTTAATCAGATAAAATGATGAAGTAGAAATTTAAATGGCAGTAAGACAAGATGTATAGTGGTTCGGGGAACAGAAGACCCCGAGTCCACTCCACCAATGCTCTACTCCACGAGCTTGGTGATTTTCTCTACCTTCTCCTCATTTGAACAGATCGGTTCACATCTGTGTACAGGAAGTTGACACCTTTACAAGAAAAGGAAAAACAAAGCCTTCTGGTTCACTTAGAGAACCTACGGATCTTAGTACGAGAATCCGATCACTCAAGAATAGAGTGAAAATATTTTTGTATTTTGTAAATACTTTCTAGATGTTCTTCACAATTGCGACATCATGCAGTTGACAGTAGGTAGATTTTTGCCTTAAAAAATAATAATATTCACATAAGAAATGTTCTGAGTCGATCCCGTTGTAGTAGATATAGAAATATAATTCAAAACATCAGCAGTAGAAAATTCACAATAGATCTTCCTTGTAGAACAAGTGAATCTTCTATAGCGTTCCTTCCTCTTTTAACAAACAGAGCTTTGACGCTCCTTTTGAACCAGCAGATCGGTGTGTTTCAGTAGTCTCTGTTTTCCATTTTTTCTTAAGAATAATAAAAAGATCACACACGATGAATAATTTATCGATGCAATTCAAAAAGACCATATAAATAAAATAATGATATGAACTTCCCCTGTAAAATTACATCAACACAAGTCGCCTTTTTACTCGCGATATTCAAACATTTGAATTTACAGAGTAGTCGTAACTTCCCTAAAGACTCGGCATAAAAAGATCCTATTAATTTGATTAAAAAATCATTGATGAAACGGTTTTGAATTAGTCAAAATCGTACTTTGAAATCAGCTTCAAACCTGGCTTGAAATCCACCTAATAATGATCGTATTGACCGTTGCATAAAAATATTGACTTTAAATTCTCTGATGCCAAACATAAGGTTAAGATGAACTATATGCATCATCCTAACGTAAGGTTGATGACATAGTCTTCAAACGTAGGGTTCACAACGTAAGGTTAACAATGAATGTAAGGTTCATTCCAAACGTAGGGTTGGTCATCCATACTTTTACTTGATCCATAATTTTCCAAGAACGTATTGTTGTTTACAAATGTAAGGTTGATGAACCATACTTTTGAGAAATAAACGTAACATTTAATATTTGTGTACGGTTTTTCTTCCATAGTTTTCTGATATCCCAAATGTAGGGTTCCGTCCTATTGTAGGGTTCTTTCTTCCATACTTTACCGATAACGTATGGTTGTTTAACCATACTTTTTCCTTATCTCAAAGAAATTATACATGGTTTTTATCCTTATGCTACATTTATCCACGTAGGGTATGAACAATGTTTCCAGAACACGCTAAGCAGATTCTGAATAAGTAGTGCATGAACAGTGTTTCACGAACACGCTAAATACGAATACTTTAATAATAAATTCTTGTGATTTGAAGAGTAAAATAAAATGATAAATTCCTACAAAATGCTTAACAAATAAAATCATTAGAAAATAATTAAGTGTATTTGTGACCATCAAAATAATCATAAAGAAATAGAGTATTAATATAAACTCCCACTTTAAATAACAATATTATGTATTGTTGAAAACAACAATTGCTCAACACATTTTTATGTTATTCCCTCCTTCAAGTATAAGTATAATTTTATACTAGAAATGAAATTTTGAAGTATGGAGTGCACAATAGTTTCATTTGTGAGGTAATTATATAACGTGTTATATTTTTTATTATATTAATTATATACTTTATTATATTTTAATATTATTGATTATTTATAGTAAAATTAAATTAGAAATATTTATTTATTAATATAATAATTATTTATTATTAGAAGTAATTAATTATAATTATTAGTAATTAATTATAATTATATGTAATTATTTATATTTAGTAGTAGTTTTTTAAATAATAATAATAATATTTAATTAGTAGCAATGTTTTTAACTAAAAATTATATTGTTTTAATTTTCATAAATTAGTTATTTTATGTTTATGTATCTATATTTAGTCGTAATTGGAGATATTTAATGAAAACGAGTACAAAAATAGTAATTAGTATTAATTTGTGACAATTAGTAAAAAAAATAGTTACCAATCAAAATAATAATGTAATATTAGGGTTAATTAGTAAATATATTTATTAATTAACAAAAATTAGAGATAATAAGTAGTAATTTGCAGTAATAAGTAATTATTTGAGGTTTTTAGTACTAACTACTTCAAATTAGTAAAAATTAACAATAATTAGTAAAAATTAACACAAATTTTTACAACTTAGCTGTAGCTATTTATAATTAACGGTAGCTAATAATAAATTGCATCAACTAGTTTTACATTATTTTAATTATTAATAAAATTATGATAAATCTATATAGTTACTAAATATTTTGTTTAATTAGTAAATATTAGCCGTAATTATTAATAATTTGCAGTAATTAGTAAAATATAATTATAAACTGATAAAAATGGAAATGATATGGGATAATTATCAGCAATTAGATGTAAATAATCGTAATTAGTTAAAATTAATAGTAATTATTATTAAATACTGTTAATTAGTAATAATTAGTTGTAATTTGTGGCAATTAGTTATAATTAGTAACAAATAGCGATAATTCTGTACAATTAGTATTAATTTGTAATAATTAGACATAATTAGTCATAATTAGTCATAGTTAGTAAAAATGGGCTGTAATTAGATGTAATTAGTGATAATTGGTAAAAATTAGTGATAATTATTGATAATTAGTAATTAATAGTCATAATTTAATAAAATTGTGGTAAATAGTGGTATTTAATAATAATTAGTGCTAATTAGTAATAATTTGTAATAAATAGAGGTAATTATTAATAGTTACAAATAATTAGTAATAATTACTATTAATTAGATATAATTTTTTAAAATTATTATCAATTACTGATAATTATTTAAATTTTATAAAAATTAGTAGTAATTGGTGATAAATTGTAATAATTTGTAATAATTTTTTGTAATTAAAAAAATATCATAAGTAATTAAAAGATTTCTTTAAAATTAGCATTAATATTAAAAAAATTGATAAAAAACTAAATTGAGTAATAATAAGTTGAAATTGACTATAATTTGTAATAATTAAAATAAATTATTAAAAATTAGATGAATTTAGTAATAACTACCGGTAATTATTAAAAACAGGTGATAATTAATCAAAATTAGCATATATTATTAAAAATTAATGTTAATTATCAAAAAATTGTTGTAAATAGTATTAATTGGTGGTAATTAGTAAAAAATAGCGACAAGTCAAAATATTTCTAACAAATTAGCAGTAATTAGTAAAAATTAGTAGTAATTTGTAGAAAACTATTGTAAACTTATAACAATTAGAAATAATAATAAATAATTAACATTAATTTTTAATAATTGAATAGAATTATTAAAAACTTGTGGTAATTTGTAAAAAATAGCAGTAATTACATAAATATTGTATTGACTTGTTAAAATTAATGGTAATTAGTAAAAATATTGGTAATTAGAATTAATTAATGTTAATTAGTAATAATTGTTGGTAAATAGTGGTAGTTATTAACATTTAGTAATAATTAGTAGTAATTAGTATAAATTAGTAACAGTTGTTTATAATTATTTCAAATTAGTATTAATCATCGATAATTTGTAATAATTTTAAATAATTAATAATACGTTTTAAGAATTTGTAATTATTTGTAATAATTACAAATAATTTGTAACAATTAGACATAATTAGTATTTATTAGTGAAATTAGTAATAATGAGGAATAATTAGTTATAATTTGGGATAATTAGTAATAATTTGTGGAATTTAGTTATAATTTTTCATAATTAGTTGTATTGAGTTAAAATTACTAGTATTTTGAAATAATTATTGTTAATTAGTTATATTTATTAACAATTAGAGGAAATTATTAATAGTTACTAAAAATTAGTAATATTTAGTAGTTATTAATATTAGTTCATGATAATTATTAATAATTAGTGACAATTACTTCTAATTATTGACAAAAATTAATAATTAGTTAAAATTACTAAAAACATATAAAATTTGTAATAATTAATTTTAATTAGTAAAAATATGTGATAAATGAAAATGATTATTCAAAATTAGTGGTAATTAGTAAAAAAATATTCGAAAATTAATAAAAATTAGTAATAATAAGGGGTGATTATCTTTTATAAGTAATAATTTGGGGTAATTAGTAATAATTTGTGGTATTTATTAATAATTATAAGTAACTAATACAAAATTTCAATCCTTATTAAAAAAAATTGGGAAAACTATTACTAATTAGAAATAATCAGTAATAATTAGTAATCATAAGTAATCATTAGTAATAATTAGTGATAACTAGTAATAATTAGAAATAATATTTAGTACTTAGTGATTATTAGATCAAATTAGTTGCAATTAGTAAAAATTAGTAAAAATTTGTTTTCATTAGTTAAAATTAGTGGTAATTAGTTGTAATTAGAATTAATTAGTGTAGATTAGTCATAATAACTAAAAATTATAGCCAATTAGTAAAAATTTGTTTTTTATTATCAATTAGGGGTAATAAGTAATAATTAGTAATAATTAGTAATAATTAGTGATAATTAGTAATAATTAGAAAAATTAGTGATAATTAGTAAAAAATTGTAATAATTAATAGAAGTTAGTAAAAATTATTGATAAATTATTATAATTATCTAAAATTAGAATTAATAAATAATATAAATTAAAAATTAATTAAAATTACTAATAATAAATTTTAATTATTAGTAATTAGTAATAAGTTGAGATGATCTGTAATAATTAGAAATAATTAGTAATAATTACAAGTAAATTGTTAAAATTATCACAAATTAGTTAAATTTAGTTGTTATTATTATTAATTAGTAATAATTTGTAATAATTAGTAATAATTACTAATAATTAATAATTAGTATATATAATTAATATTAATTAAGGGTTATTATTAATAATTAGTTTTAATTAATGTCAATTAGTTAAACAGAGTATTAATTAGTAGTATTTTTGAAACATTGATGGTGATTACTCATAATTTTTGGAAATTAGTGTTAATTATTGGTAATTAGTAATAATTAATAATAATTAGTAATAGTTAGTGACAATTATTTTTATTATTATTCAGTAGTAACAATTCGTAAAAACTTTTAATAATTATCGGTAATATTTAATAACTAGTAATAATTAATAAAAATTTGTAACCAATGGTAAAAATTAATGTTCATTGGTGAAAATTAGTATAAATGAAAATTAAATCACTCGAATTAGTCAATTATAAGGTAATGTTTAAAAATAAGTGTAAATTAGTAAAAAAATGTTATGTAGATAAAATTAATAATATTTACCACTCAATTCGAATTTTTTAATTTTATACTCTTTTCTGGATCGTGGTTTTTAATTTAATATTATGCATCTTAATGTATTTATTTTATATTTTTTAGAGAAATATTTATCAAGTTTTTCATAAATTATATTATTTACATGATCAAGATTGGATAAATCATCATAAGAATCCAAAATGTTCAGGTTTAAATCCTGAATTTATGAAGTATGTTCAAACTTTTTTTTATCATTTGCCTCATGTAAATTAGAACTTTTTAAAAAATTTATAATTATGATTCTTTTAAATAAATGTGATTTGAGGATATTTGACACATTTGAAAATTTTGGTGGTCATCTATTGCATTTTGTATTTCTTGAAGAATGTTTTTTGGAATCGAAATTGTGATCAAATTTTCGAAGATAATGCTATTAAATGTTTTCCAGATTAATCACGGTTTAAAAATTCATAACCCAATGTGTGTGGATAACCTTTATAAAAAACAGAAACATAGGATGATGTTGATTTAAAAACTATGTTTGAATCATCCCAATTTAATATGTTGTTCATGTCCACTTAGGCATCCTTTTATGCTAGTTGAAAGAAAATTTGAAGTGGTTGTGAAACATAGGGTTATTAATTCCCATAATGGAATATTCAATAGCTACTTTGATTAGATATTCTCATTAGTTAAATCTTTATTACCATAAATAAATTTATTTCCTGAAAGATTATTTGAGAAAAAAGGGTTGATCGTAATTTGGGTATTTTTTTATCAAAATATGTATGTATTTTAAAATGATTTTATATTATACTATGTTGAAAATGAATCATCAGTTAGTTTTCCTACATATGAAAAATTGATGCACAGTGACGCTCAACTGGGGATTTCTGGATTGATTCCAATAAAATAGTTGAGGTATTTCCCCTCACAGCAAGATTTCAACATTTATTTTTCTATCAAAAAATAGAATCATAGATTTCATGGTGCAAAAACAATATTTCTACGATTAAAATCATAAATCCTCATGTAGATAGTAATTTAGGGAAACATTTTTATCATATACTTCCATCAATTAATTCATATGCTTGATACATTTTATTGGGTATTTATAATGATTGATACTTCCCATTTGGTTCTTATGTAGTCAATATTTTTTTTACCCGCCTATATAACTCCAAACAGTTTACCTCCATAGATGTTCATGAATGAACCATATATATTTCTGAACATGTTAATTCTATAAAATCTAATAAATAATATCAGTTTTTACTTGTAACCAACCATTTTTCAGTTTAATTAATTCTTTAGTAGTGTTGTCTATATATATGTCGTTGTTTCGAATCAAAACATTCTAACAATGTTTGTAATGATGTGTAAAATTTGTGACTTCACAATATATATCAAGTTATCTAGTTGGAGTAAACATGTTTCAAAATCATTTTTCTACCATATGGGAGATAGTAAAGAATTTATCCACTTCTATTGATGAAAACATTGTTTTCATATTATAATCATATATTTATTCCAACTAATCATCCATTTATGAGGAATATAAATCATTTCATAAAATGTATAATTGAATGAGATGGACTACCTATAATGGATGCAGGTATGGGGTTAAAATCTCTTCACTCTTTATTCCATTCTATTAATTTTATAAATACTATAAAGTAACAAAAAATAAGTGTCTTGGGGAAGAAATATCTTATATAAAAATAATAATTCATTTTGGCATATTATGTATTGTTCAGAAATATTGATCTATTACATGTTCAATGTTGTGAAAATTGATATGAACTATTTTGATAATATATTTAATACAGATCTGGAAAATCCTATAACGAATAAAGATAATATAATATCACGATAATAACATTCCAAAATTTATAGGCGATGAGAACATGACCTCTTTGAAAATTTCAGTTCATAGATGTAATTAAATACAAAAGAGTCCAATACAATTTTCCATGAAATTCAATTATTATTTTTCTATATTTTGAATATTTTACTCTTCTGGATGGTTATGTTTCCAATGAGGCTAGAAGTCTAAGAAATGGTCAGATTATCGGATTATGAAATCATTATTTTCATGTTATAATGTAACTACTTCTAGCAATTGGATTTAAAGTTGTATTGAATTCTAATATTTGAGAAGAGAAAATAAAAATGTCAGTTTTTTTCCAATAAATTTGAGTAGAAAAAATAAACTATGATGAACTATGTAGCATTTAATAATATGTTTTTCTAATATTACTTAAATTGGAAGAAAATCACATTGCCTTTATTTGATTCAATTGAACATTTAATATTAAATTTCCAGAATAATATAAAATGTAGAGATCTGGTAATTGTCTAATGCATATACCCATTTCAGTGGTACATGCAGAAAATGAAGAAAAATATTAATAATAAAGTATTAGTTCATGGTTCAATTATAGAATCATATATTCAAGGGGAATTTTTTTTATTCTACTCTCATTATTTTCAATTTGAATATCCCTTAATACGTAATAACATGGGATGGAATGATTGAAATTTCTATGGTGTAGTAAACAATCAATTATCAGCTTTTAATCATCCTAAACATGGCTTTGATGGTGATTATGAATGGTGAATTTTAGATGATGAACATCTTGGGGACCACACTAATGTTCTTATCCACTATAAATTAATAAAATAATTTTAAATGTGATTTTCTATGTCATTTATTCTATAATTTTTATGTATATTAATATTATTTTATTTTTTAATTATATGATAATAATATTAACAAAAAATTTAAACAAATTACAATAGATTCTCTCTTGAAGAACCTCTGTAAAATAATTTTTCCAACTAGTTTAAAAAATTGGTAACATAAATTTTTTATGGTTAAACATAAAATAATTCTAATTATATTGAAATTTTTTTCATTAAAATTTCTTGTATCTCATCATTATTATAAAATTGATAATTAATTATGTGTATTCGATATTGCACCATCCAAAATGGTATAATTGTATAATACAATTGTTCTAAATGGTTTTTATTTCATAAATATAATGTTGGGGAATCAAGAAACAATGAATAGTTGTTTTTTCTTGATATCATCTTATTATAGAGAAAGTGATGTTGAATATTACGAAATAATGTTTGAAATAAATAAACTATGTTATCATGTATAAAAATATTAAACAATGATTAAATGTCATTTGTTTGATACAAATAGAGCCATCTATGTTTATCCATACCAAGGAATAGATGATGTTATATGTAATAGCCTCAATTTAGTAAATGAAACATTTTTATTAGCTAATAAGGAATATCAAATTTATTATGAAAACTATTGATATGCTTTAAGAGAGTTTGGTGATTAGTGGAGAAATATGAAAATAAAATCTCATAAAAGAAAATTACAAAGAGAATGTGGTTCAATGGAAGAGAGGAAATTGATTTTTTTTTTCTAGAGAAAACACTATATCCATCATTTACATGAAGAGAATCAAATATATATGATGACACCATACTATTTTGTCTGGATGGATGTGATTATGTTTTTTATTTAACTAATGTATTTGGAATAGAATGAGATGATGAAGATGAAACTACCATGGAAATTGATAATACAGAACATTAATATGAATATATTAAAACCATCACATGTTATGATGAGGATGAATATTCACACAATTAAATAATTTTTATAAATATAAATAATATATATTTATATATAATACATGAATTTTAGTTATTATTTTATAACAATTAATTCATGTTTTAGATAGCCAGAGAATGACTGTCTGATATAATTAATGAGTTGGATGATCTTTTACTACATAATGATGATCCTGGTGGTATATTAGCTGACCCTCATACTTCTAGCGGTTCAACGATTACTCATAGTGTTCACAGTCTTTAAAAAATGATGATTTCAGACCCTATCCCCTAATGATGTGCACATCGTTAGTTTGATCAATGCATGTGGATGTTTGTTCTATTGTGTATTTTAGTCGGTCTTCATTAATATTAAATGATTTATTTATATACTAATTTTGTTATTATTGTTTCTATTTTTCAAAGATTTTCACACATAACAGTTGGACAAGGATGTGTTATATTAAAGAAATATATTTCTGGAGCATTGGTTACATGGGATTAGATTTCCATTGATGTTTAGTAGCACAGGTTCTATCATTGGTTGGTATGTAAATAAATTATAGTCCTTTTGAGTGTTATATAATTAATAAGTTGATATTATTAATTATTTTTATGTTTTATAGTATCAGGTCGATGATATCATGTGGGGTTCTATCTGGAAGGCATGAAAGGAATGTATAAATGAGTGTTTCCATCAATTATTTCACAATCTGAGGAGTACAATAATCCTGGATGTGGGATTCATTGATATTGATCAATATTACTATGAACACAAACCAGATTACATCTCATCTTAGTTTTGGGAAGGATTATATTAATATTGGTTCTAAGATACTTTTCGATGTGAGGGTCATTTGGTAGAAAGAACCAGGGGGTTTAGGATTTGACCCATCGAGTTGGTAGTTAAAAATTAAATACACATTGGAATCATTTGTTTAATAAATTTTTAATAATTTACATGACTTTAACTGTAATCAATTTATTTTATACTCACATAGGTAGTCCAAAAACACAATATTATGATGTTTAGTGTTTAAAAAATGATGGAAAAAAGATCATGTCAGTATTGAGATTATTGGTGACATCCAGCATTATATAGTAGTTATATAATTTCTATTTGTATTTTAATATTAAATGAAAATAAAATTTTAACTATTTTAATATTAAATTACAATTGAAGGAGTCATTTGATGTCGTGACATCTCAGAACCTGGATGAGTGTCTGGATCAGATAGAGGATCATTCTTCCTGTGTAGCTCAATTTTATGATGCAACATGGAGGTAGGAGACTTAGTAAGACATCAAGAAAGGATGACAAGATTGTACTACCCCCCAATTGATTCGTGGGAGTTAGTATTGTACCATTGCAATGTCATCATTTATCTTCAATGGGGATTTTGTCGAGACATCATCATTTTATACACATTACAAGGGGCTTCTATAACCATCAGGTGAACATATATATGTCATGTGTAGAAAGTCGCAATATCTATATCAACAGTAGTAGGATGAGATGCATCTATGTCACCATTAGCAGCACGAGTATAAGATTGAGTACATGTGACATCCCAATCATGGTTTATAGATCGATTCCCCCCAACCAATCCTCCAACTCCTCCTGAAGACCCTCCCCCTTATAGATTTATATACATTTTTCTGATAAACATTTGCGACGGGTAGATAATCTCATTACAAATAAGTATTTGGCATGGGACAATCGCAAAAGGGGGTTTTAAGCCTGTATGAACTATTTGCGACAATGTTTTCGGTTGGGTGTCATTTGCAATGGGAACCTATCAAAATGATTCAATTTCCAGTTTCTATCTTCAAGAACCAAATACATGCATCACCATATAGTGAATTCCATAGTGTGGAAATACCTACACAATATTATTATCCCTACATTGTAGATGGTCAGGACTTGCATTGGCGAGCTAAATTTATATCTATCATCATACAAATGATAGGCTAGTAATTTGATGGTAGACCCCATAACAATATGGAATAGCAATGGGAACCTCTCCAAATTGTTATCTAACACCTACCTTATGTATACCAATAATAGTATTAATGGAAAATCCTTAATTTTTGGAGAAATATCAAGAGGCCATCATGGTTGGATCCTCTAAAAATATACTATCACCAATGTGATAAACCAAAACCTCTTTGGAAAAATTAATTCGTGTTTCAACTAGATTCACTCATGTTATATGACCCTTATGAAGGTCCCAAAATGGGAAGATGAACATCATGGATTATAAGAGGATGTAAACCATCAACTTCTGAAAACACCATGGGGGTTTTTTGAATATCATGACAATTTGTTGATTGAAATTATATATAACTATGAGGGAGAAAGATTGGATTTTAAAAATAATATGGGTCTTGATCAAACTATTATGCCCCACATCATCAAGAAAATGTAACCATTAAATGGATTTCTTATCAATATATTAAGGTCATGTAGATCAATAGGACTCCCCTACAAAATTTACAATGAAGGTTATCTTCATAAAAACATGGGAATCTATAGGCAACAAGGGTCTTCCTATTTTTATTCTTAAACTAATGGTTCTTGAGGTCCTCCCAAGATTATATATCATTAATATCATCCTCATTATAGAAATGAAATTTGAATAGAGTTCTTCACTATGATGGACCAACAGATGGTTTTAACCACACAGTTCCTCCTGACAGTTTTCAAATAAATAGTCAATGTATTAGCCCTCCTAACAGAACAACAAAAAATTTAGTAGACATAATGGTGATCAAAAATAAAAAAGGTATAGATCATATCCTTGATGAGAACATGAAAATAATGAAATGTAAATGTCATTATTATGGTAATACAATATCTATCAAATAATTGGTTGTTTTATATTTCATCATATAAATAGTTAACATATATAGAGGTCCTCCCTATAGTTTACCCAATATAAATACTCCCTATATATAAATAACAAACTAAATTGAAGGTCTTCCTGATGATGAAGAAAATAGAAAATATTTAGATTATCACAAGTGTGATCCAGAAATCAGGCATAGTAAAGGTCATCTTCTGAATCGAATAAGAAAAATTTGGATTCATAGATGACCCCCAATGGAAATCAAGAAAATATTTTTGGTAGAGTTACTCCCCATTGAAAAGATAAACAATCACAAACCATGATGTTCCTACACATGTTATTATCTACAGAGTTCCTCCTCTTCATGATAAATAACCATAGTAAAAATTTCCTCCATATGAAAAATTAATATCAATGTATCCCTCTTTATAATAGTAAAACTCAAAGAAAAATCAGATGACACCACGAAAACCATCACAATCATGTAGTATCTCATCTTTTTAAATGATTATGTTCATGCCGTAAACTTTTTTTATCCCATAAAATGATCATGTGAGCTTAGATGTTGTTTAAATCAATTAAAATAATCTCATATCTATAAAAATATATAGTTGTAAAACCAATTATATATCCTATAAAAATTTATAATAATTCATTTAATATTGACATTATTTCAACATTATTTTGAAGGAATTGGTTGATGAATTAATTTTATGTATTTTTTTAACCACTTCTATCTCTATGTTATTTATTATTAGAATATTAAATATTAATATAAACCATGTCATCTTATTAATTTTTTGGTTACATTATATAATATCATATTTGTAAGTCTATACGTTAAGGATTAAAATGGAAACCTCATGAATTTTGGTGCTCATTTACATCCTATTTATATTGATACTCTTTTGGTTCGATAGAACCATGAATCAACGAAAAAATATGCGAACCACAAGAAATATATCATGAATTGAACTAGGATAAACCTTTAATTAAAATAAGACGTTTCTCGTGACTATGTATTAAGGGAATATGTGAATTTAGGGTAGTTGATTTCCTCAAATCCTGTTGCCAACATGGATATCTCAGAAACTAAGATTGCAATGTCAGCAAAATGTCACATTCCCTAGATTCAAGAGTTGGTTATATAAGATTTCCTAATAAATGATAGGTTTTTAAAACTATGGTTCAAATGTTTCACACTTTATACTGTAAAGGGATTCGTAGTTTCTTCATCCATGGAACCAAAAAATATAATGGATGAGTGAACATGACACCGATGAACCAAATGAATAATCATACACTATAAATGAATGATATATTATTCAGAAAGAACATAATTAATATGATTCCCACAAACCATGTTATAATATAATCTTGTGTAAATAGAATGAATGTTTGAATTTTTGCAATGAAAGTGTTGGTGAAACCCAATCCTTTAGTGGAATATGTAATTTCACAAAATCTACCAGACCTAGAATCATTAATCATGTATAAGGATGTAAGTGTGATTAAATATCATAGGAGATACCCCATCCATTATGGGTAATGTGATTTTTTCCACAATATTTAAATAGTTTTATGTTATAGAGACATAAGAAATCCCTACAAGAAGTTACTCTATGCACTATTCTATTGGAAATTCATGATTTTACCCTAATATTCCGATCATGCTAATTATAAAATATAAAAGGATTTCCTAATATCAATTTCTATTAATAAACAACAACATAATTTAAATGGGAGGACAGAATGGAGAGGTAAAATCCCCATAAATTTAAAAAAAATGATCTTTAAGAAACAAATCATTGGATTATTCTGATCTATCCCTTAAAAGATATTTTAAAACTAATAAATCCTTATAAAGATACGATATATAAAAATATATGATTATAAAATTTAATTATTACTCAAAAATAGTAGTTAACAAAACCCATACAAATATTATAGATTTCCACACAAACACATTTGGGTGTGAGGTAAAAGATAAATCAATTTGAAATAACATATATAGTAAAATGTGAGAAAGATTATATAATAGAAAATTAATGATTACATATGATATAGAATATTCTCCTAATAACATATTTTTCTAAACATTATGATATTCTTACAAGAAAATGGGGAATGGTTTGGCAATATACCCAACCTAACCATCATCTGAAGGAAATAATGTCTTACATACTACAAAAAATATCCACTATTATGAAGTCGAAATAAAAAAATTTGAAAAACATAATAATAAATGAATTAATAGAAACACACAAAATTTTATCGATGGTTACATACATACCATCAAGATAATGCTCTGTAAAATGTCTCTAATCACACTTAGCCACATATGGTGGTAATTTAAAAACATATTTACTTCATTCCCTTATGTGGGGAAGCACTAGAATTTCATTATACAAAAGACAAGTTAAGGTGGAAAATATATTTTGAGATGGTGAATTTCATATTTAATTCTTCCAACATTAAAATTTTCAATATTCAAAGTTGTGGGTGATATATAAAAAAGCCTAATCACTTTGTATATTAGAGGAAACATAAAAGTAAAAAAATCTATGATTCATAGATATTCAAAGAAAACATTACAGGGGCCTTATTTCTTTATATTCCAATATTACAGACACATACATTGCTAGTTGGAAAGATCAATGATATTAGTTCTTATAGAACATAATTTAAATTCATGGTAAGAGAATAATTTATATAATTTAGAAAAAAAATATGAAATAGGGAACAAGAAATTTTTTTGATTCTCCCCTATATAGAGGGGTTTAAACTATTAGAAGGATATGAAATATCTAATATTATTTATATATATCAAATTTTTCTTTTTTATATCCTAGTTTGATATAAAATTATATCAAATTTTAATAATTTTTAGAAGAAACCATTGAAAACATCAAATCCAAATCATATACAATATATTTAAAAAATTTGACGAACTATATAAAATTAGTGAAATGTTATGTCATATAAAATATAATACATAATTAGAAATACTGAATCCAACATAAATAAATTATTTACATAATATCCATAATAGTATCCTAACATCCTATGAGATATTAAATAATCATAGGATAACCCATTGAATGAATTAAAAAAAGGATGAGCCAAAAATCCCAGTAAGGAAATCAATATTGGAAAAAATGGAATGTGAGTTATAATTAATTACCTGATGAAATTAAATGTCATTGACTAAGAATAAACATATTTAATAATATCTTAATGAAAATGGAATCATGTAAAAATTTATATATTGTAATTTTGAAGCAACATACAACATGACATAAACATGAGTCAAGGATAACTGCCACAACTATATCACTGGTTGGAAAAAAAAGTCGCATAATGGAATTTAAATTACACCCTATCCAAAATAGATATCTCATGAGACTAAACATTACCCAAGGAATTTGAATAATATCTAGGAACACCCATCCTAAAATGATCATTTCTTTTTATTCCATAGGAATAATCAAACCTTAGTAATAAACAGAAGGGTTACCCATGAAACCAAATTAGTATCATAATCAAGTCATAAGGAATAACCTGTGGGTGTATCATAATTTTGTATGTGAAAGAATTAATTTAAATCATACATCAACATTAACAAGGAAAAAATAATAGATCATGATACATGACATCATACTGTAGTGAAAACATGTAAAATATGTTTTTAAGAAGCATTATAAATTGCCCACATTAGTGATGTTTAAGGGATAAAATAAAATAACATTAAAGTTGAAATTTGGATAATATTTTTTATAAAACATTAAATTAAATAAGATTGTTTTTAATGATGAAAATTTTTATTTTATTAAAATAATGGTGGATTAAAATAGATCATGTAGTTTACATGAAATGTGTAAAAAAGTGGAGAGTTACCATTAATTGAGCTTGCTTATTAGGATGAATTAAAAAAGGATCCTTATAAAAAATTTATTTCTTCAAAAATGAATGTAGAAATAAGATAGTTATTTGTGTAAGTAACATAAAAATGTAATATAAGAGAGAAAATATGAATAATTTATAATTATATTGGGGTAATGTGTGAAAAATATTAACTCAAAGTGAAAAATGGATCTTCGATGTGGATATCATACTATATGTGTTAAAATGTTCTACACATTCCCTAAATGTTATGGGTAATGAAATTATACAAATTTTAATTTAATTCATAATCTCTTCAAAATATATATAATTTATTGAATATTTTTTCTATTCATTTTTTAAAATTTCGATGAGTTATAATGTTTAATTTCGTTGTCATGGGTGTATTCATTTCATGATTTTGTGAATGATTCCCTAGAGTCTAATTATGGGGGTTCTTCTCCAGCGGAATAAAAACTCCAAAACTATATTTATATGATATTTATTTTCATACATGATCTTAAGTGGTCACATATATAAAACTTCCATTATGGTATGTTGATGAATCATTAAATTGAACAATATTATTATGTGTTATAATTGTTTTGGCAATTTTTTTGAAAATCTGGATCAAGATTTTTTAATATTATACACATATATTAGTAAAAAAACATAAAAATATTAAATAATAATTAAAAACCTTTTTATCCATTTTATTGATTTCATGACTTTTCATGTGGGTGGTAGTGGAAAACAACAACCCCTCATCCAGGAAGTATTTGAATCGACACCTCACGAAAAATAATTTCATTTTTAGATTAAAATGTTGTAAATAAGAAACATAATGTCGGTTATTCCATTAACATAATAATATTCTACTATATTTCTGTCAATTTAGTTATAATATATCTTTTTATAGTTTATGAATGGATGATGTAGAATGAAAATATAATTTAAAAGAGAAGGGTGTTGGAATTTACCTCTTAAATAGCATCTCCTTGTGAACCACCTTAAGGAACTTTGGTTTTGTATTTTGGAGAGAAAAATGTACTGGTATATGGGGAAGTTATTTGGGAGAATAATTATACAGAATATTATAATTTACAATATCATAGATGGATTTATTGTAATAGGTGGCGAGGAGTGGTATTTATAGTGGGAGGAGAGGGGGTTTTTTTATTTTTTTCAATTTATTATTATTTGGCCTCAAAACTATCAATACTATAGATTATTATGGAATATTAGATTAAATTTTGGATATTACATAGAAGTAATGGGTTATTAATAGTGAATGACAAAAAAATTATTTATTTGGTTTATAATTTTAATTATCATAAATTACCATATTTCACTCTTCACTAAAAATTCAATTATTTTCAAAAAATTAAAAATAATTCACCATAACCATTTTTCAAATATAAATATATTAAAAATAGAATATATGTTATGAAAATAATTTTTTCAATCTAATAAATTTAATTTTATTTAGAAAATCATCATTTATTCAAAATATATTGATTTTAATATTATAACATATTTTATAACATCTTAAAAATAAATTAAGGGTTCATAAAATTATATTATTTTTAAATGTTTCCAAAATTTTGTTACTTAAATCATAGGTGAGGTTAATATTCTATTTTTTGAGATACTATTATTGATGGTCATGTTACTATTCCAACGATTATGATACTATTCCATCTCTATTAGTTCAACAATTTCAAAAAACTAAAGAATATTTCATCATTAATTTATATGAATAATCCTTTTATTGGGCTCTCTATGTGATGTATGTATTTTACACTATATCAAATAATAATAATATGGGAAATTCCATTGATTAATTTTTTGGGTCCCTACATTCTTCCCCCCTTATGAAATTTCTCCCAAAAAAATTGAATTTGAATTTTTTTTAAAAGTGAGGGTACTTATAAATCATTTTTTACTCTAGTTCCATGTTGTATTATAAACATATGATTCCACTACAACAATTTCACATGACAAGTTATCTTGTTGCATAGGTCATCATCTCTATAATAAAAGAACTTCATAGTATTCTATTTTTATGTGTAATGTCCCTATTCCAGAAGCCACCCAGAGGCACCCTGTACCTGGTTGGTCACATGGCATCAAGCGCATTTCACTGAACTCTAGTGGCTGCTGACTAAAAGCGAGGGCCTTGGGTGTGATTTTGGGGATACTATGCCCTCATTGGAAGAGTAACACATCATAAGGTAAACAAATATACAATAGCCGAAGCAGTAAAAAATCCTTGAATAATGGAATAGTAGAAGACCAACTATGATAAACAATAAGAGCACATATATATATGATGCATGGTATATATGTCTAGGAAAGAATCCAAACAAGTAACAATGCTAGGAAGTACAAATTGTTCTAAAAAAGTACAGAGGGGATTAATAATGGATCCTTAGCATTGCAAGCCTAAGCTTGGACCCATGCTATCCAACTCCACAACACGTCAAGTACCTGATATCAAATGGAGCTTTCCCTAGTATATACCTGCAACAATATAATCTGAATGGGCCCAAAAGCATGGCCGAAATACGGTGTGAGATTGAATCCTAGTAGGCAACCACCAAGAGATCTATGCCTAACAGTCAGTGAATAAATGGGAGGTAAAAGTACAGAATGTAGTAAACATGAGAGTACTCCACTGCAACCAAATCCACAGTTTCTAGAATTTAATTTACAAACAACTAATCAGACACTCAAGAAAGTATAACAAACAGGTAACCCTCTGGGTAGTTCTCATAGCCTAACCCTTCTGGTTCAACCATCAAGTACTAGAAACCCTATGGGAGGAACACACAGTCTCACCCCTCTAGTTCAGATAATGTATAGACTCTCTGGGGAATCACTTACTATCAATTCCCCCTATTGTCTCGTATCGTACTAAAGGATCTCTAGGGAATCAATCAACGTTTATTCCCTCTATGGCCCACATCAAGGAACTGCAGAAACTCCGAGGAATCACTCAACGTCAATTCCCCATGTGGTCTCCCATCGTATTATAAAGACACTCTAGAGCAACCCTTACATCGATTCTCCCTATGGTCTACTACATTAGGTTCTCACGGCCCGGTGTAAGTCATGAAGAGTATAGTGCACATATCAGCCAAAGTAAACCTCAAGAACTACTTGGCTAGTAGTATATAATACCTCAGCATATCAAGAAGATCACAACACACCATCCTATAACACTAGTCATGGGAAACTGGTCATAGCCTAACTGGTGAAACAAGACCAGACGGACATATCAGACATGCATGGGCAGAACATCTAAATCATAGAAATTATCCCAAAACACATTTAAAATCCTCTACTCTAGCATACATGCAACAAATAAATCAATAGGGCTAAAATAGTAACACGTATTACCTTTTTCATTGGTATTGATGATTTTTCACAACAATTCAAATTCCTTAAACTGAAAGGCACAAACCTCCATCCTCAAAGGTTTTGAAAAAAACCCCAAAAATGAAGAACCCACAAGAAACCCGGGCTTATTCTCCACGAACCCACCTTATATCTCTTCTCCAAACAAGACCAAGACCAAAACTCATCAAACTTGTCATCCACACACTTAGATCTACCCATAACAGGCATAGATCTAAGAAACTGAGAGAAGAGGATAAGTAGATCTAAGTAGATCTAAGAAACCAAACAATAATGAAGAAGAATGTCTACTTACCTCAATAATCCAGCTTCAGTTCCCCCAATGAAGCTTTCGGATCGCCTTTGGATGATGGGAGAACCTTCTTTGACCTTAAGAGGAGAAAAATCCCGAGTTATTTCTACTTAGGATGAAAAACGAGCCACATAGAGGCTAAAAAGGGTGATATCCACTTTTTTAGGATCACACTTATGTGCCCGCACTGTTTGTTCGCACGGTTTGCTCGCATGGTTAGACCAATCGTGCGCTAACCTTGTAATAGCCACTGTCTCAGCCACCCCTCTGGAATGACCTCATCGCACAGTCTCTCCTAACCATGGTCCAACAGTGCGGGAGATACTACCTTAAACATCAACTATGCACGGCTTCGCCGAACAGTTATACAATCCATGCGCCTCCCATGTGACTTCTCCCTTTCTCCTCAAAACATCACTCAAAGTTCTCCATACTCTCTCGTTCATCACCCTTAACCTTAAGATGAAGAAAAAAATCAGTGAAGGGTCACATACCTGAAATAAAAATATTTGGGTTCTTAAAAACTTCCCTCCTTAAGGAAATTCATCCCCAAATTTTCATTTCAAGGCGTAGAATAAGAAAACCTGAACAACTTCAGCCACTTTGATTGTACCTCACCCTCCCTCTCCCAAGTCTTGTCTCTTACTCACTCTTGCTTCCATAGCACCCATACTAGTGGAACAGATCAGCCACATAAAACCTTCTTACTACAATCAACAATTCAGATATGATGCTCCTTGAATGATGCATCCACCTCTAACTCGACTTTCTTTGGTTGAAAATCATGAGACAGGTCTGAAAAGTAATGCCAGAGTTGAGAAACAAGGAAAACATCATGCATATCCCGATACATCTAAGGTAACTACAACCGATAGGCAACCGGCCCGACTATCTATAACACCTCAAACAGCCCAACGTACCTCAAAGAAAGCATACCCTGCCTCCTAATCCACTTGTTTCCCATCCTCGGTGTGACATGTAGAAAAACCTAATCCCCGACCTCGAACTACATAGGTCATCTCCCCTTATCAGAATAATACTTTTGAAGAGACTGTGCAGTATCCACCCTCTTCTGAATCAATTATATCTGCTCTGTGGTCTCCTGAACACGACGTGGTCCCAGCAAGGCTACCTCTCCTGCCTCCAGCCAACACAACTTTGATCAGAATGGCCTACCGTATAAAGACTCATGAGGTTCCATCTGAATAGTTTCTTAAAAACTATTGTTTTCGTAAAATACCACAAGAGGTATATGTTTCTCTGAAGAGCCTCCAAAATCCATGATGTATACTCGGAGCATGCCCTCATGCACCTAAATCGTACTCTCGGACTGGCCATCTGTCTGGGGATGGTATATTGTACTCAAAAGTACTTGTGTACCAAAAGCCTTCTGAATCCCCTTCCAGACCAGAGAAGTAAAGCGCACATCCATATCTGACACAATGGAGTGTGGAACTCCATGTAGATGTAAAATCTCTCAGATGTACAACCATCCTAGATCATCAACACTAAATGTCTCCTTGATCAGCAAGAAGTGAGTTACATTCTTGATCCTGTCAATGATAACCCAAACTGTAACATTCCCTCGGGGAAACCTCGGAAAACCGGACACAAAATCCATCTCCATGTCATTCTAATTCCACTCAGGAATGGGTAACTACTACAAAGGCCCTGTTGGGTGCTGATTGTCCACATTCACCTGCTGACAAGTGGAACATCTCATGAAAAAACTAGCTACATCCCTCTTCATACCTGGCCACAAATACAGACGGTGTAGATCCCGATACATCTTTGTGATGCCAGGATGAACATTAAAAACTAAGGAATGGAAATCCTGCATTTTCTCCCCGCGTATGTCTGCTGGCACCCATACACATCCCTGGAAATGCAAGATCTCATCCCCACCTACTGTCCATCTAGGAAGAGGGTCCTCTCCTAATGCATTGAACCACATGACTAGGACTTCTAATTTTTATAGCTCCCTCATACGTACCCAATCGAGAAGAGTAGAGGTAACAACTACCGAAGATAGAAACGTCTTACCTTATCTATCGTGTACGTCCAAATGAATCTCAGTTAATAGAGCCATAAGCCGCCACTCACTACTGGCCACATGAATTGCATGTATCTGGGTCCTCCTACTCAACACGTCAGCCACTATGTTGCCTTTCCCAAGTGTAAAGGGAAGATCAAAGTCAAACGACTAATGGTACTCAACCCACCTTTTCTGTCTCAAATGCAAATCACCCTGAGTGAAGATTTACCTGAGAATTTTTTGGTCGATGAAAATCACAAAGTGCTCTCCAAGAAGATAATGTCTCTAATAGCATAGGGCATGAACAACAGCTGGAAACTCCAGATTGTGTGTCAGGTCGTTCCTCTCATGTGGCCTCAACTTCCAAGACTCGTATGCAACGACTCCATATCCCTGCAGAAGCACAGCTCCCAGCCCGATACCTGAAGCATCACAGTAAATAGTTTAGCTTTTTCCCAACTCTGGAAAGACTAGTATCAGCAATAAAATCAACCTCCCTTTCAGCTCCTGAAAGGATAACTCACAAGATTATGACCATTAGAACTTCACACCTTTATTTTTCAGAACCATCAGCGATGCTTCCAAGCGTGAAAAGTCTTGTGTGGAACATCTGTAGTATCCAGCCAGCCCTAGAAAACTTAGCACCTCAAAGATTTTCTTCGGCTACTCCCAGTAAACTACATCTCTCACTTTCGTGGGTCTACTAATACTCCTATCTCTGAGATAATGTGACCAAAAAAGTGAGTCTGGTCCATCCAAAAGTGGAACTACGAGAGCTTAGCATATAACTGATGCTCCCTCAGTGTACTAAAAACGATCACAAGATTGGTAGCATGGTCGTGTCGAGTGTGAGAGTACACCGAGATATCATCCACAATGACCACCACAAACGAATCTAAATAAGGATGTAACACTCGGTTCATTAGTTCCATGAAAACTGTAGATGAGTTCATGAGATCGAAAGGCATAACCGCATACTCGTGTAGACCATACCTGCTCCTGAAGGCTGTAAGAGGTATATCTGATCGTCTAACTCACAACTGATGAAAACCGGACCTCAATTCAATCTTCTAGAACAATCGTTCTCCTAAAATATGATCAAAAAGGTCATCAATACTTGGAAAGGGATATCAGTTCTTGACCGTCAACTAGTTTAGCCTCCAATAATCCACACAAAGCCTAAGGGAATCATCCGCCTTCTTCACAAAAAGGACAGGCGAACCCCTGGGAGAAGTTCTGGGGCGGATGAATCCCTTTCCATGAAACTCCTCCAACTTCTTCTTGAGCTCCTATAAATTTGGTGTATCCACCCAATATGGAGGAAAGGACACTGGGGTTGCTCCTCGAACGAGCTCAATAGAAAATTCTACCTCACACACCAGAGGAAAACCTGAAAAGTCCTCTGGAAAGACATATCTGAAATGATCCACCACTGGAGGAAAGTATAACTATGAAGTCCCCTAGTCATATAGATAATTAATAAAAATCTTGGCCATAACTGCTCTTAACCCATGATGCTCTGGTCCTACTCTACTTTCATGGACATCCCACTCGCCCTTATGAAGAAAAGACCCACCCTATAGAGATTTAAAACTCACCCTTCGGCGGTAGCAGTCGACGACTTCCTGGAAGAGAACTAGCCATTACATTCTAAAAATGACATCATGGCCAGTCATCTACAAAACATAAAGATCCCAAAGGAAGTGACACCCACCAACCTCGAGAGGGAACTCCTTGAATTGGCATACACTAGCCGTTCTAGTCCCCAATGGAGTTTCTAGAGTCAATACATCAGTAGAAGAAAAGATATAGAGGTCAAGGATTTCCATGATAGAAACAGATATAAAGCTATGCATTGCCCCAATATCAAAGAGATATAAAGTGAAAACCTAGGAAACTAGGATCGTACCTCGAACCGTAGAGGGGCTGAGATCATGCTCCGGATAGGTTTTCACCACTATGAATGTCTAGCCAGCTCCACAGCCCTGTGACCCTACCTGAAAACTCTGAGCGGATCCACCCTGCGGTCACTGGTATCCTTGTGACTGACCACCGCGACCGCAACCTCCACCTCATCCTGAACGGCCGGAAAAACTCCAGTTCCCTGAATGGTGAGAAACTAGTGGTGCTGCTCTTAAACAAGGAGTCATGGATGAACCCCTGTCACCAGCTACTGGTGGGAAAACTTGACATAATCACTGAAGGTAACCCATCTTGCCACAAGATCGTCACACAACTGGGTCCCTCTGGAATTGCGGCCTAGTATGACAAGCCCTTCCACACTGTATCATACCACATGGCTACCTGAAGATGTGTCTCGCTGCCTCGGATCACTGTAAGTACACTCTCTATGGTGCCTCTTCCGTTCATCTTCCGAATTACAAACTCTGGAAGCGGATCCACCCTGGATCTCTACTCCAGAATCTCTCAGATTCCAATCTTCCCTCAGCACCTAGTTGTCTATGTAAGTGATGAAGGTCAACCGGAATATATTCACCTGTGAGAGGATCTCCTGTCTGAGACCGTCCTCGAATTTCGTTACCAAGAACAACCCATATCTACCCTATAGGGGTGTGAAATGTTGAAGCTCAATGAAACGAGAGAAATACTCCATGACAGAAAGAGTACCCTGCTCTAGGCTCCTGAACTCTCGGGCTCGGTCGGTCCTCAATGTGTCTGGATAAAAGTAGTCATAAAAGACTCACTGAAACTCCTCCCATGCCATAACCTGCTGATGACCCGCCTATGAGATCACATCCCACAAACTCTTGGAAGAGTCTCGTAGCATGTAGGTATCGAGCTTGACCTTCCTTTCTGGAGGCATCTCCAGATGCTCAAAGATCGTCATCATGGCTTCTAGCCATGACTATGCAGCCTGGGTTCCTCCTTCCCCTGAGAAGGATTGAGGATGCTGCTGTTGGAAAACCCACGGAAAGTCTGCCATAGACGTGGCAGGAGGCGGAGCACTCTAGAAGGTTTGCATCATCCTAAATGAATCCTTCCCTGAACTGTGCGTCAACACCTGCATTTGGTATAACTGCTGGTGCCAAGACTGGCACAGCAGGAAGAACTACCAGAAGTCCCTGATCAGCAATGTCTAGTGTCTTATCGTCCTCCTATAGCTGGAAGACAATAGAAAGACGTCTCGGTGGCATGACTTTGCAAGGTCAAATCACACCTTAGATCAATATTAACAGGGACTGACACATAGGAGTACAAGGAGTGTATAGAGAGTACATGGTGTGTACTTATGAAAGATTGTTCCATCTCGAACAGAAGAACACATGTCATGTAGTCAAAACTACACAGCATGCATTCTTGGTTTTTCTAGACTGTAATCCTCAAAAACTACTCTAGAACCTAGATAAACACTGTAAAGAACAATTAATGTTCCAAATTCTGATCTGTTAGAGCCCATACTCACCACGAATCAAAGCATAACATCATACACAAGTCATAAACAAGGTAAAAAAGTCATGAACCAAAATTTGGCATGCATTTAAAAAAATCATACACAAAATTCACTATCAAACAACAGGTATTTATATCAGGTCATCTATCACACCATCATGCACATTCTACACAACATCTATCACAATAACATGAAATCACTAATGCATCCTAGATGGAATGGAAAGAAAGGATGGAATGTGATTTATAGGAAATGCTTATATGATGCATGAGATGTCATACCCTCATATCATAGTGTTGCGACAGAAATAGAACCACAATAACAACAATTGTAACAACACAAAGCATGTGAATCAACCAACATTGAAATCAAATCAAATGTAAAATTCAAACCAGTAAAATTTAAATAACGAGGTAGTATGTCTTTACCCTATACACGGGTTAGCTACTCTCAACCGCAAGTTTTTACCAAGTACCTATTCTTTCCTATCCCGGGCTATAGGACCCAAACTGTAAGTCAATTGAAAAGAAACCCTCTGATACCACTTTGTAATGTCCCGGTTTTGGAAGCCACCTAGAGGCTCCACGTACCCCATTGGTCACATGGCCTCAAGCGAATTTCCCTGAATGCCAGAGGCTGCCGACTAGCAGCGAGGGACTTGGGTTTGATAGTGGGGAAACTATGAACTCATTGGTAGAGTAACACAGCAGAAGATAAAAAAATATACAATAGTGGAAGCAGAAAAAAATCCTTTCAGAAGTGAACAGTGTAAGACCAAATATGAGAAACAAGAGGAGAACATATATATATGATGCATGATACATATGTCTAGGAATGCATCCAAACACGTCACAATGTTGGGAAATAGAAATAGTACAAAACAAGTACAACTAGAATGAATAACGTCTCCTCAGCATTACAAGAATATGATTGGTCTCATGCTCTCCAGATACACAACATGTCAGGTACCTGATGTCGAAGGGTGTTTTCCCTTGTCTATACATGCATCGATATAATCTGTTTGGGCCCAAAAGCATGGCCCAAACAGGGTGTGAGACAAAATCCTAGTAGGAAACCACCACAAGATCTTTTCCTAACAGTCAGTGACTAAATGGCAGGTAAATGTACAGAAAACATTAAACAAGAGAGTACTCCACAACAACCAAATCTATAGTTTCTAGAATTTAATTTAAAAACAAGTAAGAAACGACTCAATAAAGTAGAACAAATAGGTAACCCTCTAGGTAGTTCAAAGAGCCTCACCCCTCTGGTTCATCCATCAAGTACTAGAAACCCTATGGGAGGCACAAACAGTCTCACCCCTCTAGTTCATCTAAAGTATAGACTCTCTTAGGAAGCACTCACCGTCAATTACCCACATAGTCTCATATAATACTAAAGGCGCTATGGGGAAGCACTCAACGTCAATTCCCCCTATGACCCACTTCAAGGAACTACAGACACTCTGAGAAAGAACTCAATGTCAATTCCCACTGTGGTCTCACATAGTATTATAAAGAGACTCTGGAGAATCCCTTACATCCATTCTCCCTATGGTCTACTACAATAGGTTCTCACGGCCCTGTGTAAGTGTTGACACTCCGTTCCATCACAAATTCCAAATGAATGGAAAAGTGTAATTCCTTAAGCACAAAGAGATTCATCCTTTGATGAACATAAAAAAATTGAGAAAATCATGAACAAGGAACCCATTAAGAAGGATCCACACATGTTTTCTTCTCTCCACACAAGTCATTTGTGCACCACATATGGGTCGTGCAAGTCACTTTCATTCCCTATTAATTATTTTCCCAAGGTGCCCAGTGGCCTATAAAGAGCCCCCGTGGGCCCCCATTTCCGGGATGAATTTTCCAAAACTTAGATTGAAGCTCTGGTCACCCAATTCTTTGTCTGACTTCTTCCAAAAATTATAAGATAATTCTTTACCTATAATGGAAGATCTAAAGAAGAAGAATATGGACTAAGTGTTATAACTCATCAATAATTGCACGCCTAAGTGTTCAACAATAAAGGTAAATAGAAACACTTGCGTGCC